>CM069917.1:101158744-101778756 GCA_036172215.1 Camellia granthamiana
AGGACCCGGAATCGTATATCATACTTATCGGTAATTACTTACGTCTTAGTATAATTTAATTGAAGAATATCTATTAATATCTGTTGAAATTACAACTTTGGGACTGAAATTGAAGGCTGTAATGGGTTCGGGAAACGAAATTGAACACGTCTATGTGATACCGGGAATTTTTAGAATCATTTGGGACAGTTAATTGAAGACTGAATTTCGTCTGGTTCATAAGTCTTGTTTGGCTCAAATGTTTTGATATAATGGTTTATAGTCTAGTATAAGGGCCTTGTTTGGCTTGAGAGTTTTTGGCACAAATGTGTTTTATGATATAAGATAAGGATGTTGACCATTTGGACTCAAAAAGAAAAGAAAATATCTGAGGAAAGAGAGAGGGAGAAGAGAATTCGTGGGAGAGAGAGAGAGACCAAGAGAAGAAGAGAAGAAAAGGGGGAAATCAAGTGCAAACATCTCCATCTAAGTGAGCAAGGTGAGAATCTCTTCTATTTTCTTGAAAGTGTGGTTGGAGCATGCATGACGTGAATTCATGATTATTTGGCATGTTTAGGGAAGAACTTCCATGGATATTAGAAATGAAGTTTTATGTACATGTTTATAGATTTTTCATCTCATCTCAATTTATGGGTTGATCCTCTATATGGATTTGAAATGAAGATGTAATAGTTAAATTCTAATGTTGATCAAGTGTATTTGGAACTTGGATTTCATGTAAGGGAAGTGATTTTGTAAAGAGGAAAAGGGGAAATGAAGGTTGGAAGAAGTTCCAGATTTTCGGATTTTTGCATGGTCCGCTCGAGCGTAGATATGACCGCTCGAGCGGGAAAATCGGTCTCTCAGCAGTTTTAAACGTGTGCAGTCCGCTCGAGCTGACAAAGGGGCGCTCGAGCGGGAAGGCCTTTTTCAGGAAAATTTTGGAGAAGTTGCATACTTGTTTTTAACATGTTAATTGCATCATTTAACATCTTATGAGCATGAAATTGACATGAAATGGCATGAATTACGTAATGTGTTATTATGTTGATATTTACAGGTCAAGATTCGAAGACCGTGCAATCGGTTTCGGAAACCCACAGTGAGTAACATTTCTATACAGATATGTTATTATGAAATTATGTTTAAAAGTATTGCGTTATGACATGGTTTGAAATGATAAATGCATTTTGTGAACGAGACCTCGTTAGATTGTAGACTGAAAAGGTTATGAAAAGGTTATGGGAAGGTTATGAAAAGGTTATGAAAAAGGTTTTGTGACATATTCTATTATGTATGTTTTACATATTGCTTGTTGACTGATTACGATTATAACTGATAGATGGGGATTGATGAAATGAAATGTTGGGATTCGTTCACTAACCCCTTTACGTAATGTTACTTGCTGAGCTTTAGCTCATTATTGTATTTCTGTATTTATAGGTGAGCATTCTGGAAGCCAAGTCTAGGCGGAGTCCGTGTCGAGCCGCCGTTTTGAAGCTTAACCCGATGTTTTGAGTGCCTCTGAGTTGGGGCTAGGCCTGGAAGGCCGTGTGAGTTTTATTTTAGTTGTATTGGTGGCATGTACCCATATGTTTTGTAAATGAACTTTTGATGCATGTTATGTAAAGTAGTGGGTAAATTAACATATTATTGGCATGTAAATGTATGTCCATAATTATGCACAGCTCTTTGGACTATTGTATTTGTTTTCGCTTCCGCGAGCCCCGTTTTATTATGTTTGGTACGGTAAGGCCTTGGGTAATCTAAGATTACTGGCCGGTCTCGTCACCAAACCTCTTGGGGCGGGTTTGGGGTGTGACAGAGTGGTATCAGAGCGCACGAGTTAATTTACCCACACACGTGTCCATATGAGCTGTTAGGTGCATTAGAAAAGAAATAGGGCATGGCATAAACACATGTGCATATGTGTGTGTGTGTGTGTGTGTGTGTGTGTGTTTATGGAAATGAGCACTGTGTATGAAGAGGCAGCAGAGGAAGTGTGTTGAGAATGAGAATGTCTTATCTGTTATGGGTTCCATAGATCAATGGAGAACGCCAATGCAAGGAATGTAGAGGAAACGGAATCTTCTGATGCTAGAATGATTCGATTAGAAAGAATGGTGGAAGTTTTAACGGGGTTAGTGAGACAACAGCTAGAGCAAAACCAGCAACCACAACAGAGACAACCATTTCCGCCTCCTCCACCACCACCTGTTCAATTGGAACCAATGAATAATGATGATGCTATCACATTGACACAGAAGTATAAGAAATTGAAACCACCTGAGTTTGAGGGAGGAATTGAACCATTAAAGGCAGAGGCGTGGGTACTTGAAACCGAAAAGATTTTCGAGGTGTTTCCGTGTACTGATGTGTATAAGGTTTTGTTGGCCACATTTACGCTGAAAGAAGAAGCCAGAAGATGGTGGATGCTCGTGCGAGATGCGAATAGGGATTTAACTTGGGATCGGTTTAAAGAGTTGTTTTATGAAAAATATTTTCCACAATGCATGCGAGATAGGAAGGTTTCCGAGTTTGAACAGCTGAAGCAAGGCACAATGTCAGTAGCAGAATATGAAGCGAAATTTACCGAACTTGCCCGTTATGCTCCTCATATGGTTGATACGGATTACAAGAAAGCAAGAAAATTTGAGGGTGGGCTACATGTAGAAGTGCTGGACCGGGTGAATGTGCTGAAACTAGAAAAATATGTTGACGTACTTGATAGAGCTCTAATGTCTGAGACGAATATTGCTAGTTTGAAAATTTCCAAATCAACAACAATGACCGAAGCAGAGAGTAGAAGATTCAAGAAACAGAAAGTGGACACGGTTAATGACGTAGTGGCCTCCATGAAAGAAAATGTGACTTCAAGTTTTGGAGATGATACGAAAAGGGGAAGTAGTGGTAGTATAAGTAAACCTACTTGTAGGGAATGTGGGAAGCAGCATTGGGGCATTTGCCGCCTTGGAACTGGAACTTGTTACAAATGTGGAGGGAAAGGACATATGGTCAAAACATGTCCGCAAATTTACCCAAGTGTTGAAAGGCCTGTTACCAGTGGAAGCAATTCAACAGTGACACCGATGACGATCGCAACATCTACTCCCGAGGGGAATACTTTAAGACAAGCAAGGGTTTATACCTTACTTACAGATAAGACACAGAACACTGGAAAAGCGAAGACAGGTATGACTTTATCACCCATTTTGAAATACGTAATGTTACCTTGTAATGGAAATATAGAACATATGACTATGACGGAACAGTTTATCTTTGCTCGTATTTGTTTAAAGAATAGTGACATTTAAGTTATACCCTTGAATGAACATCTAAGATGGAAGGATTATTAATGTGCAATCGAGATTTCTGATTCAAAATTTTATTGGTATGAGCTAAGTTTGGTTAAGTTTGGAGGACCAAACTTTTTAAGTTGGGAAGAGTGTAAGGACCCGGAATCGTATATCATACTTATCGGTAATTACTTACGTCTTAGTATAATTTAATTGAAGAATATCTATTAATATCTGTTGAAATTACAACTTTGGGACTGAAATTGAAGGCTGTAATGGGTTCGGGAAACGAAATTGAACACGTCTATGTGATACCGGGAATTTTTAGAATCATTTGGGACAGTTAATTGAAGACTGAATTTCGTCTGGTTCATAAGTCTTGTTTGGCTCAAATGTTTTGATATAATGGTTTATAGTCTAGTATAAGGGCCTTGTTTGGCTTGAGAGTTTTTGGCACAAATGTGTTTTATGATATAAGATAAGGATGTTGACCATTTGGACTCAAAAAGAAAAGAAAATATCTGAGGAAAGAGAGAGGGAGAAGAGAATTCGTGGGAGAGAGAGAGAGACCAAGAGAAGAAGAGAAGAAAAGGGGGAAATCAAGTGCAAACATCTCCATCTAAGTGAGCAAGGTGAGAATCTCTTCTATTTTCTTGAAAGTGTGGTTGGAGCATGCATGACGTGAATTCATGATTATTTGGCATGTTTAGGGAAGAACTTCCATGGATATTAGAAATGAAGTTTTATGTACATGTTTATAGATTTTTCATCTCATCTCAATTTATGGGTTGATCCTCTATATGGATTTGAAATGAAGATGTAATAGTTAAATTCTAATGTTGATCAAGTGTATTTGGAACTTGGATTTCATGTAAGGGAAGTGATTTTGTAAAGAGGAAAAGGGGAAATGAAGGTTGGAAGAAGTTCCAGATTTTCGGATTTTTGCATGGTCCGCTCGAGCGTAGATATGACCGCTCGAGCGGGAAAATCGGTCTCTCAGCAGTTTTAAACGTGTGCAGTCCGCTCGAGCTGACAAAGGGGCGCTCGAGCGGGAAGGCCTTTTTCAGGAAAATTTTGGAGAAGTTGCATACTTGTTTTTAACATGTTAATTGCATCATTTAACATCTTATGAGCATGAAATTGACATGAAATGGCATGAATTACGTAATGTGTTATTATGTTGATATTTACCGGTCAAGATTCGAAGACCGTGCAATCGGTTTCGGAAACCCACAGTGAGTAACATTTCTATACAGATATGTTATTATGAAATTATGTTTAAAAGTATTGCGTTATGACATGGTTTGAAATGATAAATGCATTTTGTGAACGAGACCTCGTTAGATTGTAGACTGAAAAGGTTATGAAAAGGTTATGGGAAGGTTATGAAAAGGTTATGAAAAAGGTTTTGTGACATATTCTATTATGTATGTTTTACATATTGCTTGTTGACTGATTACGATTATAACTGATAGATGGGGATTGATGAAATGAAATGTTGGGATTCGTTCACTAACCCCTTTACGTAATGTTACTTGCTGAGCTTTAGCTCATTATTGTATTTCTGTATTTATAGGTGAGCATTCTGGAAGCCAAGTCTAGGCGGAGTCCGTGTCGAGCCGCCGTTTTGAAGCTTAACCCGATGTTTTGAGTGCCTCTGAGTTGGGGCTAGGCCTGGAAGGCCGTGTGAGTTTTATTTTAGTTGTATTGGTGGCATGTACCCATATGTTTTGTAAATGAACTTTTGATGCATGTTATGTAAAGTAGTGGGTAAATTAACATATTATTGGCATGTAAATGTATGTCCATAATTATGCACAGCTCTTTGGACTATTGTATTTGTTTTCGCTTCCGCGAGCCCCGTTTTATTATGTTTGGTACGGTAAGGCCTTGGGTAATCTAAGATTACTGGCCGGTCTCGTCACCAAACCTCTCGGGGCGGGTTTGGGGTGTGACACCTCTGTTTTATCATAAGGAAGGTCACTGGAGGGTGGGAGGACAGTAATTGTCTCAACAACCAGTTATGCTCCTCCGGCGCCTCCCGGCGCCCGTTTTTCTCACTTTCGGGCTAATGTTGAACACCCTAGGGCCATTTTCTTCGAGCCAAAACCACACATTTGTGTTGTACACACATGGGAGGACCCTAAAAAATGGTGCTCGGCCAGTAATTCTTCCTTTCATTTTGGGACCTCTCCTAGAGGTGGCTTGTTGTCTCTCCTGCTTCAGAGTTGTCAATTTCCAACCACAGGGCCTTGTTGTACATACATGGGAGGACACTACCCTTTGGTGCTCGGCCAGCAATTTTCACTTCCCATTTTTGCCCTTGGCCGGCCGGCCATGGGGGGTGGCCGGCCGGCCACCTCCAGCAAAAGCATCTAGCCGGCCTGCATCCTCACTCTGTGTTCATTACAGCTGTATGGCTGTTTCTTCAAAATATCTGGGCATCCGGGGGATATTTTGGGAGGGAAAGCTTGGGTGCATTTCCCTCCTCTTTTACACCCCCTTCTTGGCCTTTATAAGTGGCTGGCCAACTCCTTCATTAGGGTTACAAAAACTTCCTAGAAGAGCTCCTAAGCATTTGCCTACATCTCCCTATCCAAAAACCTCCAAAAACTTCAAGTATTAGCCTCATTTGTTCATCAACACCAAGCCTCACCATCACCACTTCCATTCCAGCAGCAAAGGAAGGTTTTTCAAAGGCTAAGAAGCAACAAATTCAAGCCAAAAAGCAACAAAAGTCTTGTCTTCAAGGGTGAATACTCTTTTACCCTTTTTGAGCTTATTCTTGCTTCATTTTTCTACCCTATTTTCTTGAGGTTTTGGGCTCCGACCCTAACTGAGTTTAGGCTTATTTTGAGCCCCTCTACAACATTGTAGAAGGGCTCAACCTTTTTTGGATCTTCTACATACCACTTGCTTCAATATCCATCATATTTACCGTAAACTTGCATGCTATTTTTAGCTCATGTACATTTGTTTTTTGAGCATTCCATAAACTGTGATTGAGCTTATTTTGAGCTCCTCTGCAACATTGTAGAAGGGCTCAACCTTGTTTGGTGCTTCCATGCATGACCTCTCTTTATAGCCCCTATTTGGTCCATATTTTGCATGCTATTTCTAGCCCATGAGTGATCTGTTTTCGAGAAAAATATAAACTGTGAGTGGGTCTATTTTGAGCCCCTCTTCAACATTGAAGAAGGGCTCAACCCTGTTTGGCCTTTCTATCATACACTTGCTTCATAATCTCTCACATTTACCGTAAATTTGCATGATTTGTTTGGCCTACATGTGATCTGTTTTGGAGCATGTCATGAACTGTGAGTAGGCTTATTTTGGATCCCTATACAACATTGTAGAAGGGATAAACCTTTTTGGGGGTCTCCATGTTGTGCTTGTCTTTATATCCCTCTTTGGCTCCCATTCTTGCATGCTTTGTTAGCCTATTTTAATTCTGTTTTTGGGCCATCCTCAGAACTGAAATTGGTCATGTTTTGACCCTCTGGACATATTTCATTAAGGGTCTTAGGCTGTTTGGTGAATTCTTGGTATACCTCTCTTTATAGCCCTCTTTTGGCTCATATTTTGCATGCTATGTTAAGCATATCTACATACTGTTTTGAGGGTTTTCATCTACTGTAAATGTGCATATTTTCGGCCCCTCTTCAATTTTTTAGAACTGTATTTTTCAGTTTGAGCATTGAATATACCACTTACTTCATTATTCCCCCTTTTTCCCCCATGTTTGCATGCTATTTTTGCCATACTTATGTTTGTTGTTTGGCCATACTTTGTACTGGAAAAATGTTAGTTTAGGGACTTCCTAGCATCTGTCTTTACACTTCATGTCCACATTGTGCATGTTTGGTATAGCTGCAAGTCATTTCGGGTACTTAGCATAGCATTTCGGGCATCGGGTGTAATTTTGCTACAATTCGGGGGCTGTTTTTGCATCATTTTGGCTGCTGAAATTTGCATTTTCCATATGCCATATGCCACGCCTCATTTGCATGCCATTTCATGCCTTAGGGCCTTTGCCTCGGTATGCGTGCCCGTGTGCACGCATTTCGAGGCACTCCATTTTTATCCGATGGCCTCTTATGTGAGTGTGGCTGAGGCTCACTCATGTTAGCGTAAGTCCATTTTGCATTCCGTATGCCATTTTAGCATCATTGCATTGTGTATGCCATTGCCTCGGTTTGCGTGCCCATGTGCACGCATTTCGAGACATCTCATTTTAGCATCATTGCATTGTGTATGCCATTGCCTCGGTTCGCGTGCCCGTGTGCACGCATTTCGAGGCACTTCATTTTTATCCGACGGCTTCTTATGTGAGTGTAGCTGAGGTCCACTCGTGTTAGTGTAAGTCCAATTTGCATTGCATATGTCATTTCATGCCTTAGGATCATTTCCTCGGTTTGCGTGCACGTGTGCATGCATTTCGAGGCATTTCATTTTCATAGCATTGTGTATGTTAGGATTGCATGTTAGTTGCATTTCATGCATATCATGCATATTGCATCGTGTTCGGGATAGGGGTTAGCCCGGGCACGGGAAACGAGGCGCGTTTCGTACTCCGAGTGACGGAACGGATCTCAATTCCCAAGTCACCGACACTCCGGATTATCCGTGATGGAGTTAGGTTTTATTGTAGCGTTCATACGCATTCATCCTATATTGAGTTGTGCAATCCGACTCCTCGGCCATCATGCATCGAGATGCGTGATTGGTGGCACGAGGATCGATGCATGCATATATTTGTGAAATACATTGCTATGCCCCTTTCCTGCTCTCTGTTGCAGCAAAATGAAGAATCAGCAACTTTTCGGAGTCTGGCACGCGTTTCGAGAAACATTGCAAACAGAGGCTAATAGGGGCATCCCAGTGGATTTCTGCGCAAGGCAGCTCCGACATGCAACATTCATCAGAAGCAAGGCAGTCCCTGGCTTGCATGCCAGTTTACAGTTTTTCTTAGTTAAATCTGTTAATTAATTAGGAATTTGTATATTATTTGGACTGTAATATTTTGGACTGTATTATTCTTTCATTTGGGACTGTATATTTATTTGGACCCTCTGCGCGAGGGCATAATTGTAATAAGTGTGGGTGAGTGTGATGTATGTCTTCCAACCCCACGTCTTTCTCCCTTTTATTTACCCGCTTATGATGGTTAGATATAGGGCATATTTCAATTAGCATACAGTATGACAGCATGTTTGCATCATTCATCTGTTTTGCACGCACCGGACTCGGCGCATCATACAAACTGCATTTGTATTTCAATTTCAAATTGAATACGTGTTAGTTGTAGCATTTTATATGCCATGTTTAGAATAGCCGAGCCTGCTATAGCTGCATTTTGCATGTGTTGCATTAGGCATTTCAGCATATTTAGGATCATGCATGATTTCTAATGAGTTTCTGTTTTGGCTTGGAGTACTCGGTGAGTTTTATGCTTTAGCATCCTTGCATGCGTGTGAGTGACTGCCATGAATAGCATGCTTGCCATGAGGCTATTTGCTTATGTGATATAAACTGCCTTGAATGCCTGTGGGTGGAGGTTGAGTTATTTGGATTGGAACAATGCATTGACCGTTTGTTTTAAGCCCACTAGGTAGTGGCAAAATCATGTTTTCTAAGCCCACCTGAGGGTGGCAAATCCACGTCTTAGCCTACCTGCGGGTAGCACCATCAAACCTTTTTTCAAACAAACAAACATGAAATGTTTTGTTCCCATTCAGACGACTCAGTCTATACTTGTATGCTGTGCGCATCACATAGTAACCTAGGCTAATAACCGGAATAAGAACTCACAATGTTTTCAAAATAAGATATCATGGTTAGTAGAGGCCGGTCTTTGACCGGGCGAGCGGGGGTACTCACGAAGTGACCTTCCCCAATCGTACCCAAGTTCCCGAGCCGAGGCAACTTTGGTGATGACGGACACGTGGCCTTTGGCACCGAGTCAGGGTTTCCTAAATTTCCCCATTAAAAAATATTTAGGTGGCGACTCTGTATCTGGCAAAGCAGTCCATGTTTGGCACTTCTTTCAAAAAATCTGTTTTCAAAACGATTTGCCGGATTTGGACTCTTTGGTTCGAGATTTAGAACCGTGACATTAGAGTCCTTCGAACTGTAGTGACCCAATATCGAACCAGAACGGGGGGGACTCGCACTCCTTCCCCCGGGATGCGTTCGGGGACGTCTACATACCAGCACAGATGTCCCATGCCTTGGAGGACTCAAATAACCATTGGCTCTCTGTATTGTCACTTTAAGTGACCCTCTGTTATCATGGATCCATTGACCGTCTGATTTCTGGTGTGGAGCAAAATGCTGTGCGGAGCTAAGTGCTACACTATTGTGGGAGCCACCTCTAGAATTCGTACCAGCTACCTCTTGAATCTATACATCTGTTCTGTTCTGTTCTTTGGTATGGAGTAAAGTGTTGTACAGAACTAAGTGCTACACTATTGTGGAAGCCACCTCTAGAATTTGTACAGGCCACCTCTTGAGTCCATACACTTGTTCTATTCTGTACTGTGGTTATGATTATTTGCTTATATGATTTCTTTGTTATGCTTCTATTATTTCAAATGCTTTATGTATTTTTGTTATCGAACAAATCTCTATTTAGCTCAAATAATTATCCATGGTAAATTTTATACCCTGATGCTCTTAGTATAATATTTTTTACTCTGCCATGTGCTTATAGTTGTTAACCACTTTAAGGTGACGTGTCAGGACCAGTGCGAGGAGTAGGCACAAAGCACTTTGTAGTCTTAGTACAACTCTAGTATGTAATTGAATAGAAACTGCAATGTATATGTTTTTGTTATAATTAAATTAAGATTTTGGTACCTTTTTATTTTACTCCGCTGCACTATTAATTTGTTATGATTTTAGTTATTGTCTTGTTGCGATGCCAAACCTCTGATACTTGGTTTGGGTCATTACAAATGTACTTAAGAAAATATCTTGTAATAAATATTTTAAGTCTAGAATAAATATGGCTAATGCATAGCCATTTTGTAAGCCAAAAATTTTGAAAACCAAGTTCAATACAAGAAGTGTTTAATTACCTCTTATCTTTTTTACCTTATTCCTTTTCCTAAGTTTTATTTACCCAAACAAAAAACCTTTTATTTCCAACACACACATCTATTTCGAACACACACAAATAATAGAGAGAAAGAGAAAGCTTATGTTTTATTGCTTGATTTTCTTGACATGGTTGAGTAAAGTGCCATCAAGACTAAACTCTTTCATGAGCCACGAAACGACCATGATGTGCTGATCCTCTCTTCTCGTAAACAAAGCTTTTCATACTGCCAATAAGAACTCCTTTCTTATTATGAATAGGTTGGGCCTTGTCAACACCGCTCCATGTATCACCCTTTCCCATCATATAAGCAAAATGTTTTTCGAATTTCTGATTCTTGCATTTTTTCTTCTTCAAGATAGTATAATAATAGTAGTAGGAGATGTCTTTTTTCCAATTCGATCCCCAAACTAGGTCTCATGGCTCTTCGTCTCCGTAGAGGTCACACTGAGACGAGACGTTCATATGGCCTTGGTTTTTCCATGGCCTTTTTGTAGAGATAATAGAACACTAACTCTTCACCAGTGAGATGAAACTTATGCCCTACAAAATCAAACATAGTTTCTGATGAGGACACTGTTCCACATCGCCTAGAAGGGACTCCCACTTCCACCTTATAAGCGTACTAGTCCCATCCACTTTGCACTAGGCCTTTTCTTCTAAGAAGAAACAAAATCGTGAAGTTTCGGCCAAAGCAGACAATATCTGCAGGAGCGTGAGAGGCTAGGCACACGAATTTGGCGCTAGAATGAGGGCGGTCCAGCAAACTCTCTCACCGTTTGTAGCCCAGTTTGTTGAAGGGCTATGATGAGGACACTGTCCCACATCGCTTGGGAGGGACTCTCACTTCCACCTTATAAGCGTACTGGTCTAAATTTGCGTGCTTAGCCTCTCATGCCCCTACAGATATTGTTCGCTTTGGCCGGAGTCTCACGATTTTGTTCCTCCTCGAGAGAAAAAGCCTCGTACAAGGGTTGCTGGAATAGCTTAGTGGCTAGAACCTGTGCAGATACTATCCGTTTTGGGGTTAAGGGAGCTGGTCCCCCCTTCACTGTTTTGAAGGCCTCATACAGGGGTTGTTGAATAGCTCAGTGGCTAGAACCCATGTAGATATTGTCCGCTTTGGGGTTGAGGGAGCTAGTCCCCCCTCACGATTTTGAAGGCCTCGTATAAGGTGAAGGGGACTGTAGACACCCCATTTTTGACCGACCTTAAGACTCAGACATCACCGATTGAGCGCTCGCTAATAGTGCATATTGTGCTCGTTCTGAGGTTTCAGAGTCTTGGCTGCGAGTCTTGCCTCCGGACTTCGGGGCTCTTTTGTGCTTTGCCTCGGTTTGCGAACCAGATCCTGTTTTCTCTATTTTCTCTTCCCGAAGGGAGGGAGAGGTCTCGTAGACCATCTCTCAGTGGCCGTAGGCTACGCTTCGTGGTCGTAGGCCATTTTTCCCGTTTCGAGACCAGTTTCTGGTTTTCGGAACCGTCGGCCGTGTGTCTCGGTTCGGGACTGCTTAACTACCTCCGTTTGCTCCAGTTTTTGGCACACACCTTGTTTCCTCTCCTTAGAGGGACACTGTGGCCCGGGAGACCACCTTCGTGGTCGTACGCCACCTCCGGTGCTTAATAGTCAGTTTTCGGGGCCCCCGGCTGCACGTTTTGGCCCCCGAACCCTCGTTTTGCATCTGTCTTGGTTCATTTTTGGTGTGGACCCTAGTTTCATTGTTAGGAAGGTGGTACGGGGGTATGAGACCAGCAATTCTTCTTGGAGACCACCTTTCTCTTCGCCGTCCGATTTTCTTGGCAAGTAGGTGGTCTCCCTCACTTTTGAGCCACAATTTCGGGTCTCCTATACCACCATTGTGTTGTACTCATCTGGGAGGCCACCAATATGGGTAGGCCGACCAGCTTTTCTTCCTGACCCTTTTGAACCTTGCTAGAAAGCTGGTTTTCCTCTCTCTTGGGTCACAATTTCTAGTCTCCCATACCACCACTGAGCTGCATTCACCTGGGAGACCGCCAATCTAGGGTGGCCGACCAGCTTTTCTTCTTGAACCTTTTGACCCCTGGTTGGCCGACTAGGGGGAGTGGCCGGCCGACCACCTTAACTGGTCGGCCTGCTTTCTGCTTTTTGGTCTTTTTGAGCTGAATCCAGCTGTGCCAGCTGGGAGCCATTTGGTGCATCCTCCATACACGTGTATGGAGGATATTTGAAGCTTCTTAGAGAAGCTTTGGCCTCTCTTCTCTATAAAGAGAGGGTCTCCTCTCCATTTGCAAGGGTTAGAACTTTTTGGCTGAGGCTTATACGCTTTTCCCTCCATAGCTCTCTTCTTTAAGCTCCAAACCCCATTATTCTTGCACCCATTACACTACACCTTCTAGCACAACACCTCCACCATCCATCCAAGCACCTTGGAACTGATTTGCAGAGGTTGAAGGCTCATTACCTTGGTCCAGAAGTTGTTGAGGGTCGGCTCTACGAGGGTAAGCCTCTATTTTCCATTTTTTTGCATTATTTTGCTTCATATCTTAGCCCTATTTGCAAGCATTTTTGGGTTTCGACATAAACTAAAAAAAGTTTTCTTTTGAGCTTATAAACATGTTTGTTTAAGGTCATTTTTCTGTTGGGGGTCATCTACCCCCTTCCATGCTTCATTTCCTCATGTTTTGAGCTATGCATTTGAGCATTTGCATTGGCCTTTTAGCCACTGAAATCCAGTGGATTTTCAGTGGCTAACATGTGTCTTTGAGTTTCAAAATCAGAGAGGGGTGACCCTCTCACCCCTTGTTCTCTTTACTAGCTTTGTTAGCCTTCCAAAGGAGCTCCATTTTGCATGTTTTGAAGTCATGTTTCAGGCCCTATTTGGTGAGTTTTAAGGTCTGCATAAGCTCTTTCCAGAGCCCATTTTGCCATATAAAGTGTCTATTTTGCATGTGTAGAACAATCCTATTCAAGGCCTTTCAAAGGGGCTTTCACTTGCATGCTTCCTAGACTAATTTCAGGGCCTTTTTGGTGGGTTTTAGGGCTATCATAACCTCTTTCCAGAGGTGGTTTTGCCATTTTGTATGTCCATAATATATGTGTAGAATGACCCTCTTATTAGCCCATCAAAGGAGTCCATCATTCTTGCATGCATTGACTGAGTTCCAGTAGTTATTTGGGCATACTTTGGCATGGCATACTTCTTTTTTTGGCTGGTTTGGTAAGCCCTCATGTGCTTCATATAGTTGTAGTGCAACTCATGGTTCACTAGCTTTCTTTGCATGCTTTGTTGACCCTTGATTCTAGCACATTTTGACTATGCCTTAAACTAATTTTGTGCATATTTTGGACTGCCCTAGCTCTGTTTTTGGGTCTCATGATCGAATGATGTTTGTTTTGCATGCTTGTAGTTCAATACTCATGCTTAACTTTGAGTTTTGAGGCTCATTCGATGCACATACTGAGGTGTGTTCATGTTTTGGGTCCATTATACATCATATTTCAGAGCTTGTATCAATGCTATATTGCCATGTTGTATGCTCCTTAAGTGTGCTTGAGAGTTGTCCATGAACGCCTTGTTTTCGGGCCATTGAATGAGCTCCATTTCTTTGCATTCCGAGCCATCATTTTAGGCCATTTCTCCACTGTTTCAGACCAGCCTAGGGTCTGTTTGGGGTTGGTTTTGCCACTGGTGCATTGCTTTGGATACCTCTAGAGTAATGCACTTCACTAGTTTCGGTACCCGGGCCCCCTAGCTTGCTTTGTGTGCCATATTTGCATGTTTCGGAACCATCTTTTATGCCATTTCAGAGCTGTGTCATGTCCCATTCTATGCCATGTTTCATCCTTTGCCATGATTAGTTAGAGTTACATGTTATGCCCTAGGATCGGTCCTTTGCATCCATGCATGTTTGCATGCGTTTCGGTTGTCTCATTTTCATCATATGGCCACTGATGTGAGTGCGGCTGAGGTCCACTCATATTGGTGTAAATCCATCTTGCATTGTGTATGCCATTTCAGTCCATAGCATTGCGTATGCTAGGATTGCATGTTAGTGCATTGTGCATGCCATGTTATGTCACTTGCATTGTGTATGCCATGTATATTGCATTGTGTTTGGAATAGGGTTTAGTCCAAACACGGGAAACGAAGGAGGTTTCGTACTCCAAGTGACGAAACGTGCCTCGATTCTCGGTCGCCGACACTCCGGATTACCCATGATGGAGTCTAGGCCTTGTTGTGTTGTCATGTGCATTCATTTCATATCGACTCGTGCAATTCGACTCCTCGATCATCATGCATCGAGATGTGTGATTGGTGGCACGAGAATCGAGGTGTGTATACATATGTGAAAATACTTTGCCATGCCCCTTTCTTGCTCTCTGTTGCAGCAAACCAGAAATCAGCAGCCTTCTAGAGCTTCGCAGCATTCCGGGATTAATTGCAAACAGAGGCAAATCGGGGCATCGCGAGGAATTTTCCGACGAGGCGATTCGAGCATGCATGTATCTTTCATCATTCAGAGCAGAGCTGGGGTGGTCCATAGACTTGCACGCTAATTTATTTGTTTTCCTAGTTAATTTGTTAATTAATTAGGGTTTTGTAATATTTAATTATTTATTCGGACTGTAATTATTTATTTGGACTGTATTATTTATTCGGACCCTCCGAGCGAGGGCAATTGTGTAATAAGTGTGCGTGTGTGTGATGTATGTCTTCCAACCCCACGTCTTTCTCCCTTTTATTTACCAGCTTATGATGGTTAGTTTAGGGCATGTTTCAATTAGCATACTTATGCTGGCATGTTTGCATCCATTCATCTGTTTTGCATGCACCGGGCTCGACGCATCATACTAACTACATTGTATTTCAATTTCAAGTTGAATACGTGTTAGCTGTAGCATAATCATATGCTACCTTAGAATAGCCGAGCCTATCTTAGTTGCATTCTTGTATATGTTGCATTAGGCATCTCAGCATAGTTAGGATTCATGCATGATTTCTAATTAACTTCTTTCTTTGACTCGGAGTACTCGGTAAGTATTTATGCTTTAGCATCCTTGCATGCGTGTGAGTGACTGCCATGATAGCATGTTTTACCATGAGGCTATGTGCTTATGTGATATAACTGCCTGAATGCCTGTGGGTGAAGGTTGGGTTATTTGGATTGGAACAATTCATCGACTACGAGTTTTAAGCCCACTTGAGAGTGGTAAATCATCATATTTTCTAAGCCCACCTGAGGGTGGCAAATCCACATTTTAGCCTACTTGCGAGTAGCAAACCGCTTTCAAAAACAAACATGAGATGTTTTGTTCCAATTCAGGCAATCCGGTCTATATTTGTATGCTGCGCGCATCACATAGTAATTCTAGGCTAATAAACCGGAATAAGAGCACATAATGTTTTCAAAACTCGATATCATGGTTAGTAGAGGCCGATCTTTGATCGGGCGAGCGGGGATGCTCACGAAGTGACCTTTCCCAATCGTACCCAAGTTCCTGAGCCGAGGTAACTTTGGTGATGACGGACACGTGGCCTTAGGCAATGAGTCAGGGTTTCCTAAATTTTTCAAAATAAAATATTTAGGTGACGACTCTGTATCTAGCAAAGCAGTCCATATTTGGCACTTCTTTCAAAAAATCTGTTTTCAAAAACGATTTGCCGGATTTGGACTCTTTGATGATTCATCGGTCTTGCATTGCACTCTGCAAGATTAGATACAGGACTGTGACATTGAGTCCTGAACTGTAGTGAGCCCAATGAACAAAACGGGATCTCCTCCCGGGATGTTCAGGGACGTCTACAGTTTCTGGCGACTCTGCTGAGGAGTTAGAGAACTTGACTCGAACTCATGATATCTGGTTTTGACTACACTTATGTGTTTCTTTGCATTGCACTTGCATTGGTGCGCCTAGGACACCATGTTTGCCGTATGCTATTCCTGAACGGTTTGCCGGAGGCTCGCTTCGAGAAGCGTGCCATAAGGCTGACCGGTTGCGGGCTCTGCCACGACGGGAACACAAATCCCGGTTTTACCGGGGCACCCTTTTTGACCATTCGACCTAGTGCATATTCGGAATCCATAGTGACCATTCCAAGCTAGGACAGGTTGCTTACCCGATTATAGGTTGTTTGAAACCGCTGCGTGCGTAGTGACACCCTAGTTCCTGACAAAATAGGACAGGGAAACCTTACCCCAACATAGGGGTGTTTTGGCTCTCACTTGTTTGCTATGTGCTTTTAGAGTGCGTCTCTACAGGAATGCATGTATCAGTTTACAAGTTTGGGTATCAGGCCTGCGGGCACTAGTTCAGTATTTTGGGAATCAGTTATCTGCGGGTATCAGATTCAGCTTCGGGGACAGTGATTTGGGAACAATGATCAGTACTTGAGAACAGTGTATTTCAGCTTATCAACTGTGTGTTGTGATGCCCAACTGCGTGTTGTGTGTTTATTTTAAGCCGTTATGCTGTCCATTTGTCTGGTTATTTATTTCCTTATTATTGTTTTATTTATCTTTTTGCTAGGTAGTTTAGCACAATTGCTTCAGACTAAGCAGATATTCCCCAAGCACTCTGGACAAGAGGTCGCCGACTCAATCGATCTGAGGATCTGATTGACGGACAACCAGTGTTCCATTCTCTATCCCCGGTTATCAGACGGAGGTCAAGAAGACGTAGTGTATCCGAGCAAAGGTTGCCAGAGCAGTGGTTTACCCCATCAGTGGACAGTCAGGCTGAGATCTCAATTGTTGCCATAGAGATAAACCTACCAGTAGTTCAGATAGATCAAGGCAGTATGGCAGGAACGACAGGAGTTGAGGAAATGATGCGTCAGATGCAGAAGACCATGAGAGCCATGCAGCAGAACGCTATTCGTCGAGATGAGTTCGCCAAACAACAGGCCGAGATCATGGCCCAGCAGGCAGAGTTAATTGTCAGGCTGCAACAACAAGCCGGGGCATCTGCTTCACACCAAGCTCCTCCCCCACCAGGAGTTCCGGCACCCGGGGAGGCACCAAATGTCCAGAGAGATACGGATATTCCGACAGGGCCGGCTCCGCCCCCGATTTTACCTCAACTATCCAAGGCACTTACATCTGTCAATCAACCGGACTCTCCCTTTGAGTTCGAGGTGGACCATACAACATTGAAATTGAGCAAGCTTGAGAAGTTGTTCAAGAAATCCCAAGGAGTAAAGTCCATCCCAGACATTGAGGATGGATATACTGACGTGGCTGTGACGCTGCCAAATAGGTTCAGAATGCCACAAATCGATCGTTTTGACGGATCTGGGGATCCCATGGTGCATCTCCGGTTGTTCTCAGATATACTACGGCCGATGGGCCTCACCAGACCGCAGAAGCTTTTATTATTCGGCCAGACCTTGTCGGGTGTGGCCGCTATCTGATACGCAAAATTAGAAGATGATGTTAAGCGGAATTGGGATGAGATAGCCGAGGCTTTCATTGCACAGTACTCCTATAACACTCAAATTGAGATTACAACCTGTGATCTTAAGACAACAAGGCAGGAGCCTAAGGAGAGCTTTTCAGATTTTGTAGCCCGGTGGAGGGCCAAGGCCTCAATGATGACCCTAAGGCCCACTGATAAAGATCAAATCCGAATGATTGTGCGCAATCTCCAACCCAAATTGATGCAGAAAATGATCGTGCTCCTCTTCCCTACCTTTTCAGATTTGCACGAGATGGGGGTACAAATTGAGGATGCTATGAAACAAGGTCTGATTGACCAAGACAGAGAGCAACCCAGGAGAACCTTCAACCGCAACAACAACACAGGCACCAGCAATGCTGCAAATGCTAGAGCTTCAGAAGTAAGCATGGTCACCACCATTCCCCCTCCAAGACCCATGGCAGCTACACCTTTCTCCGGCGTATTCGGAAGTAACACACAAACAACCAAATTTCAACCTCGAGGCCAAAGAACCTTCACCCCATTGTATATGCCCCTGTCCAAGGCTCTGGGGGTATTAATCAGGAAAGGGCACTTAAAGCCCCTGGAGCCGAGGCCATTGCCAAATCCACTCCCTCCCTCTCATAACCCAGCAAAATACTGTGCATATCACCAACAACATGGTCACGACACTGACCAATGTTTTAGATTGCATCATGAGATTCAAGATCTCGTTGACAAGTAGGTGATTGTGCCTCCAGAAAAACTCAATGTCACAACAAACCCTCTCCCACCGCACAACCAAGCTCCACCCCCAAAACGTATCAACTTCATCCAAACTGGGGTCGTGTCTTACGATCCTAGCATATATATCACCCCATCCCACCTACCCAAGCCGGAGGTGCTCCTTCCTGACTGCACTGACTTGTGCATGTTGGATATCTCCAGAACCCAACCCGAACCAATGGTGGTGACTGTCGAAGACAGAACAGGAGAGATTTCAGAGGATAATGGGATTGTTGAATCAGAATCTGAGGAATCTGGGAGTTTTGCTGAGGAGGCATACAGTCCGAGTGACTACATTCTATCAATAGGCCAGGTTGGGCCAAGTGTGGAATTGCCGGCAGGGGCAAGCTTTGTGTGATACAGGGGGATGAATCTGGTCAGAGGATAGATGACTTGGCAACTGTGGAAGGGGACTTTGCTAACCTCCGATTTTTCAATGAACAAGACCCAGAGGACATGATAGTCAACTGGTCAGATTTTGAGGAGTCAGCAGAGGTCACCGGGTGGCTTGATGACCTACCAGATATTGTCGACGAAACTCAGTTGGAACGGGGCCCGGCAAAGGCAAAAACATTAGTTGTGGCCGGAAGGGCCGGAAATCAGAACGCATCGCCGGAGAGCGCCGGTGCAAAGAATTTCGCTCAGGACTTGGGCATTGTGAATGCGGGAAGTGTTGAACAGCCAGCTGTACTGACATAGTTGGAACAAGAAAAGTACGGGGATTTTGAGAGAATCAGGAAAGCTAAGGCCCCTGAGGGGACTGAAAGTGCTGTGTGCACGAGGATAGAGAATGCTGCGAGCATGTGGGCGGAAAGCACTACGAGTACAATTATACCGGAGCCGGACAGGTGTCTGTTGGCTGCCGACGAAATGTGGTGGGAAGACGATGATCTATGTCTTGCCCATACGGATGAGGATTGGGAGAGCAAACAGTCAGACGATACCTGGTACATCGGCGAAGTCGATCATATGACTAGAAGCGGGTGGTATTTCAAGCCCCCACATCTAGATCAGCCAGAGGCGTCTGGGAAAGATAAGGAGGCAAAGAAACAGAAAGAGAAGCAACTCGAAGAAGAAGCTGTACTGAAGCAGTTGAAAAAGATACAGGCAGACATCTCCATCTGGGGACTGCTTATGGCATCACGGGTGCATCGACAAGCTGTCTTATCGGCCATGGACAAGGCCAAGCTCTCAATAGACACCACGCTCGAACAGCTGGTGGGCTTAGTTTTTCCGGGAGGCGCTACCCCAATGTTGACTTTCTTCGACAAAGAATTGTCACCTGAGGGTGCGAACCATAACAGGCCACTCTACATCTCTGTGGAGTGTAGGAACAAATGGATACCCGTGGTGCTTGTCGATACAGGGTCCGCCATCAATGTGTGCCCGGCAAGGACTGCGTATGCAATCAGTTTAAAGACCGCGGACTTTGTGCCGACAGCCCAGGTGATTTAGGCATATAATAACACAAGCAGAGAAGTAATGGGGACAGTGAAAATTCAAACCAAGGTTGGGCCGGGACAGCATGAGGTAGACTTTCACGTCTTAGAAGTTCCTGCGACCTTTAACCTACCTTTGGGGCGGCCGTGGTTGCACTAAGTAAAGGCAGTTTCGTCCACCTTACATCAGATGGTGAAATACCCCCATGGGAAGGGAGTAGCCATCGTTTTTGGAAATTCGTCGATCCATCCACCGCCGGAAGTATCTACGCTAGTTTTGGAAATTGAGCACGGTATGGAGGATGTGTTCATGTCGGGTTTTATCCTGGCTGAGGCCCGGGTCGTGTAGAACATCTTAGCTGTTAATGTGGGGGTGCATGTTAGCGCACAATCAGTATATCTCATGAACAAGCTTCAACACATCCCCAGGGTGGGATTGGGAAAGAGCAGCCGGAAGGGTGTTGTAGCGTTGGCCGAAGTGCCACATAACCCACACACCTTTGGCTTGGGTTATCTGCCCACCAAAGAGGATTGGATAAGGAAAGGTAAGGAGATGGCTGGGAGAGTCAGAGCGAAGCAGGTGGGAAAGCCTTTTGAGCTAATGCATAGACCCATTCAGGGTACCTTAAACGGACGCTCTATCTGGGAATGGGAGGACTTTCCATTTTGTGGCTTCCCAGAGCCGTGGATAAACAGAGAGAAGCGCTGTGTGGCAGGGTTTGAGATTTTCTTTGACCTACAGTTATCCGGGGATGACGTTGCCGAAGAGCAGACGGACCCATTAGCTGAGGCTGAGCAGAGCAAGGAAGTGGAGTCTGAGGACGCCGAAAGTGAAATGGGGATAGCGCTGGCGTGTCTACTTTCAGATCCTCTGATAGAACAGAAGTGCTTGGGGGATAACTTCTCGGTATGCGTGATCGGGAATGAAACGGCTGCGGGCCTACCAGCAAACATTTTGGATGCATCTATCGCACCCTCTCTCATTTGGCAGTATGAAGAGGGATTTTTGTCAAGTAGCACCGGGTCAGGTAGTGAGCCGGAATCTAATTCCTCCGAATCTGTTGAGTCAGAATCAGGTTCCACCTCGACTGAGTCTGAGTTTGGTATTCCAGGGGATGATAACCTGGATACCACAGTCTTGTCCAGGTCGTCTTTTTCTTTCTCTTTTGAGTCTGTTGTAACCGAAGAATCGGACGATTTGGATGTGCTTAATGAGAATGATGTGGCTGTGGTTTCTGAGTACTTTTCTGTGCTATTGATTTATTGCATTAACTTAGACTTTCAAAATTTTGATGAAAACGACGAGGAAGAAATTCCTCCGATTTTGCAACGCTTAATTGAACAAGAGCAGGAAAGATTTGTTAAACCCTTAATGGATGAAATCACTACTGTGAATATTGGTACTGAGGAGGACCCGCAGCTGGTCCAGATCGGGTCCACGTTGTCTTCGGAGGAATGCGAGCGCTTAGTCGCTTTATTAAAAGATTCAAAGATGTTTTCGCGTCGTCCTACGAAGACATGCTTGGAATTGATCCTGAGATTGTACAGCACCGGATCCCTCTTGACCCCGAGGCCCGACCCGTTAAACAAAAACTCATAAGGATCCGCCCGGATTGGGCCCTCAAGATTAAAGAAGAGATCACCAAGCAAATTGACGCAGGGTTCCTGCTGGTATCCGAATACCCGACTTGGTTGGCCAACATTGTTCCAGTGCCGAAGAAGGATGGCAGGATCCGGGTGTGCGTGGATTTCAGGGATTTGAACAGAGCTAATCCGAATGACGACTTTCCCTTGCCGTATATCGATGAGTTAGTGGACTTCATAGCGGGGCATGCTTTGCTTTCGTTCATGGATGGCTTTTCAGGCTACAATCAGATAGTAATGGCACCTGAAGACCGGGAGAAGACTGCTTTCACCACCCCGTGGGGGACTTACTGTTACAGGGTGATGCCATTTGGGCTAAAGAACGCTGGAGCTACATATCAACGGGCCGCGACCACAATATTGCACGACATGATCCACAAAGAAGTTGAGGTGTACGTGGACAACATGATTGTCAAGTCCAAAGAAAGAGAGGGCCACTACACCACCTTGCAAAAGTTCTTTCAAAGGATCAGAGAATTTTGGTTGCAGCTGAATCCTCAGAAGTGTACATTTGGTGTTACAGCCGGGAAAATGCTAGGGTTCTTGATTACACAGAGAGGTATCAAAGTCGACCCTTCCAAAATCAAGGCCATCTTAGAAATGCCACCACCAAGGACTGAAAAGGAGGTGTGAGGCTTTCTGGGTAAAGTGCAATTCATAAGACGGTTTATCTCAAAATTAACCTTGACTTGTGAACCATTTTTTGGCCTCCTGAAGAAAGGAAAGAAATTCTAGTGGGACGGCCGATGCCAAGCTGCTTTTGAACAGATCAAGGAATACTTACAGAACCCGCCCGTGTTGTCACCGCGAGAGCCGAGGAGACTGTTGATTTTGTATCTTTCAGTAACTGAGACTACAATAGGCTGCATGCTCGCGCAAGAATCAGAGGACAAAGTGGAGAGAGCCATCTACTACCTAGCAAGAAGATGCTGGAGTATGAGACTCGCTACACACCGTTGGAAAAGGCTTGCTTAGCCTTGGTATGGGCTACCAGGAAGCTGCAGCACTACCTGTTAGCTCACTCTGTAATGTTGGTTTCAAGATTAGATCCCATCAAATATCTATTCGAGAAATCGATGCTTACGGGTAGGCTAGCTTGTTGGTTGCTGTTGCTTTCCGAATTCGATCTGAAATATGTGACGCCCAAGTCAGTCAAGGGAAGAGCAGTAGCAGAATTCTTAGCCGATCATCCAGTGGAAGGAGGTGAAGCAGTTGAGTACTTATTCCCAGATGAGGCCATTTTGCATATCGACGACGAGTGTTGGACGATGTACTTTGACGAAGCGTCAAACCAATACGGGTATGGGATAGGAGTGTTGCTGATAGCACTCGACAACTCCCGTATCCCTCTAGCATTCAAACTTCGGTTCAAAGTCTCGAACAACGAAGCAGAATATGAGGCATGCATTGCCGGTCTAGAAGCAACCCTGGAATTATGGGCAAAACGGTTGGACGTCATCGGGGACTCGAACCTTGTTGTGTCTCAAGCAAAAGGAGACTGGAAAGTCAAAAAAGAAAAGATGATTATGTATCACCAGACCTTGGACTTGTTAATTCCGCGGTTTTAGAAGTTAAACTTTGCTCATCTGTTAAGAGAAAACAACAGGTTCGCAGATTCACTAGCAACTCTATTTTCCATGATAGACATCCCGTTTGGAGTCCGGATGCATCCAGTCATTATCGACCAAAAATTTGTGCCGGCTTACGAGTCGATTGCTGCTATAGATGAGGTTCAAGATGAGAACCCCTGGTATTACGATATTTGGAATTTCTTGGAGAATGAAGCATATCCACCAAGGGTAAATGCCAAGGATAAAAGGGCAATCAGAAGAATGGCCGTTCAGTTCATCATCTGCGGAGGTAAATTGTATAAGAGAGGTCATCTGGGAATGCATAAGCTGTGCGTTGAAGCTGAAGAATCAAAACGCCTGATGGAGGCCATCCATGGAGGGGAATACGGTGCGCATATGAACGGGGTAATGCTAGCGCGGAAGATCCTCAAACAAGGTTATTATTGGTCCACCATGGAGGAGGATTGTATCGGTTTTGTTTGGCAATGCCACAAATGTCAAATCCATGCAAACCGCATGAACATTCCGCCGTCGAAGCTGTACAATATGACTTCACCATGGCCATTTTCAGTTTGGGGAATCGATGTGATCGGGGCTATCACTCCGAAGGGGTCGAATGGGCATGAGTTCATCCTGGTCGCGATAGATTATTTCACAAAGTGGGTTGAGGCCCAATCCTATGCGGTGTTGAAGGCTTCACATGTTGCGAAATTCATCAAAAACAACATCATCTGGCGCTACGGGGTCCCGAACGAGATCATTTCAGATAACGGTTCCCACTTCATGAAGGGAGTGATTGATTTGTTGGAAAAATATAACGTGGCTTTTCATAAGTCATCCACCTATTGGCCGCAGACCAATGGAGCGGTCGAGGCCGCCAACAAGAATATCAAACACATACTGCAGAAGATGGTGGAAACCTACCGGGATTGGCCAGATAAGTTGTCGTTTGCTCTGTGGGGCTACCGGACCTCAATTAGGACTTCTTCCGGGGCGACTCCGTATTCATTAGTTTATGGGATGGAGGCTGTTCTACCTATTGAAATTGAGGTTCCGTCTTTGCGAGTACTGGCTGAGTGTCAAATAGCCGAAGCAGATTGGCAGCAGAGCAGATTTGAGGAACTCATGCTCTTTGACGAGCGCAGACTGAAAGCACTGTACCATGTTCAAGGTTACCAACGCAGAATTGCCAGGGCTTTCAACAAGAAAGTTAAGTCCAGGAATCTAAAAGAAGGAGATTTGGTGCTCAAGGACAACCGAGCTCCCATCCACGACCCAATGGGCAAGTTTAGACCCAATTGGACTGGTCCCTACATCATTAAGTCTATCTGGTCAGGTGGAGCTGTGGTTCTGATGGACCTAGATGGCCTAGAGTTCTCCCAACCAATCAACATGGACAAGTTGAAGAAATATTACCCCTGAGAGGCTCGCTAGGCCGAAAACCCGAAAGGGCAACCTAGGCAAAAGTCAGAGCACAAAAAAATTTGAAATTATAAAAACTGAGCTCGCAAGGTTGAAAACCCGCAAAGGGCGGCCTTGGCAAAAGTTAGAGCGTAAAAGGATAGTGAAAATGCTCCAGTGAACCCGAACCTAAACTACGTAAGGCTTGATTCCCATCTTTGGGATACGTAGGCAACTTCATCCTGAAGTTCAGCCATAAACTTTTCCCCGATCAACTTTGTCCATTTGATCATCTCGGCCATCTTTGTCTATTCAGCATTCAAGAGTTCGGTTATGATCTCTGGTGCAGTGCTTTTTAGACTAGGGGCAACTTTTCGTTGCTATGCAATGCCGCGGTACTATTCAAACTAGGGGCAACTTTCCAGTTGCTAGGACCCGGGGTTGTGCATCTCAGTGACAGATTTCAGGCGTCTCCAGTTCTGATACATATCAAAAATGATTTTGAAAAGTTTTAATAAAAGTTGACTTTGTTCAAAATTAATCTTTTTACAACTTAGACCATTTCTGGACCAAAACGGAAAATTTTTAGTACCCACAACCTTCAATTTCATTGATTTCAATACAGAGTTCTCTTGCTCTTGCATACAAATTGAAGTTGCTTTTGGCTACAATCATAAGAAAACTTGAAAGTACTAATAAAGCAATAAATCCGGGGCATAGATAAGTCAGGTATTCCTGCGCCCCCTTACAGAGCTGGTTGAAGTCTCTGACGCCAAAGTGGGCCCTTCCTGTGCCTCTTCATTGAGCCAATCCAAGCACTCATCAGACAAAGTGCAACTGAAAGTGGAAGCGGGGGCCAGGAGCTCTCTAGTCCTCCATGTTGTGGCATACCGGGCAAGCTGTGCGCCTCGGGCTGGGAATGCAGCAGGGTACTCTATCCCCTCTGGCGGGCAAGTCTGATCATGTCCGAACTGGCGGCGGAACCGGAACGGAAAATAGAAGACACAGTGTGTCATGCCAATCAATTGAATCCCAGGTTGACAGGTCATGTTGTAACTTATTGCCGGCAGATTGAGCCAAGGGCAACGCCAAGCGATGCAGTTTGCAAACAAACTGCACATCTAGTTGTACCACCACCCCTCATCCAGGGCATCGACCAGGCGTTGTCGAAAAAAGTAGCCGCGAGCTGAGTATGCCGGGCAAGACTCCACAATCTGTAACTTGTCCATCAACCACACTTGGGAAGGGATGAAAAATGAGAGAATAAAGAATAGAGAGATGTACGATGAGAGAATACTGGTTCAATAAATTTCATTGTTCAAGATAAACAGGCAGAGTTTAACTTGCGATATCAACCATCATATTCAAAGAATATGAGATCAAAGATGCAAAGCTATATAATTTATTATAAATAACTTATTCCTATATTTTCAAATATAATGTTATAATTCCAAAATTTTACAGGATAATGGAGTTAAAATGTTTAAAGATTATATTGCACCATGCCAAGATCGTACCTATGCATTTATCATACATGTACCAATAATGCAAAGTCAACTAGATTGTGCACCGTGCGTAACCTTTGTTTTAATAGATTGGTCTAAAGAATGCCTATACATTTTAGAAGGTTAAAAAAAAAAATGGTAAATTACAAACACCCCTTGAGGTTTTCTTAAATTACAAATTATCCCTTGTGATTCTAAAAATTATATTATTCCCCATAAAATTTTTAATTTCATAAATCATCAAGTTAATTAACAATTTTTAATAATGTTAAATTTTATTTCAATTAATAATTTAGATAATTTTACTATTGTATAGGCGAACAGTTAGAGATTTTACTTTTTTAATTAATTCTATTAAATAAAAAATTCTGACAGTGAGATATTTGTAATTTTCCAAACCACAGGAGACAATTCGTATTTTAAGCAAACCTCAAGGGGTGTATTTTTAATTTACCCCCAAAAAAATATGTAAGTATAACATTTTATAAATACATAAAATATGTGTTGTTCATAAATTATAATAGTAACTATTATGTTGAAAATCCAGGAATGCTGATGGAAAACCCACAATAATTTATATTTTTTATACTTTGTTTTATTTATTTAGTGAATTCTGAACAAATGTAATGAATTCTTATTTTTATTACTTTAATTATGCAATGTCAATATTTTTTTTAAAAAATTATATATATTTTATGCTAACAATTTAAAAATATATTTAACATAATCATAAATAGTTTTTAAATTCAATCACGTGCATAGTACGAGTGATTTGTTAATTTTTAAATATTTATAAGGAATAATTTTAGAAACTTATAAATTTAAAATTTTGACTTTTTAAAGGGGACAAATATTTTGAGAAAACAAGAAATAAAATAATAGACTAATAAAATGAGACTAGATGAAAGGAGTATAAATTAAACAATTTAAATTATTATAATATGAGTTATACGAGCTATAGAATTATAAACGGTTAAAATTATGGAGATAGAAGAATCCAAAGGGAGAAAAGCCCATCCATTTTGTTTCCCGCGTGAAGATTGAAGTGTTTCGTGCGTTCAAAAAAAAATCACAATATTGGAATCAAATGGAGGAGGACGAAGAACACGAACCCTGGGAAGAATCGCTAGACGTAGACGACTCTGATCTTCCCTCTCTCCTCCGCCTCCGCCCTTGCAAACGCCGCCACCAAACCACCACCACCACCAACCACCACCGCAATCCCAATACCTCACCACCATCACATCACTCAATTCTCCAACCCAACTTCTCTCAAACCCTACTCACTCCAAATTCTCAACTACACTCACAAGCCCAATTCGACCCTCCGCCACCGCCTAAACCCTCCCCCTCTCGCCGGCTCATTCCGGGCCCCGCCGGCGCCGTTCTCTCCGCCATGGTCCTCCGCAATCGAAACCCTCGCTCCGACGAGTCTCCTATCCCTACTACCCAGGAATATATCAGGAGGGCCGTGGAAGATGGACAAGAGGACGATGATTTCAAGCGCAACCCTTGGGTTTTTGCACTTCAATTTCTGGATCGCCAAGGTATAGCCAACCAACCCAATTGATGTTTTATTGTTATTTTAATTTAATTACTGCATAGGTTTTTTTGGATTGTCTGCTAATTGATTGTTGAATTTTGGTGATTTTTCAGGAATGGTGGATGGTTGGCCTCCTAGTACACCTTTGAGCTCTATCAAGAAATGCCTAAACATTGACCGTGTTGATCTGGTATTATCAACCATCAATTTGGTGCTATTGTGAATCTATATATATACATAAATATTGTTCATATTTGTGATTGGTGTGTGATCAGGTTGTTGCAGTCATTAAATCATCCACACCAAATGGTTTTGGTGATCTGATGGTGGCTTTGAAGGTATAAATAAATGTATAGTTATAAGGATACGACAATGTTAGGAACACATAAACCAAATATGTAACTGGACAGACATAGAAAACATATAAATAGATAAGATTGGATAAGATTTTACAAGATTTATTAGTAGGACCCACTTCTCAGAAATCCTATCCATTTATCTGGTTTCTGTGTTCTGGACGTATTGACAAAGATATGGTATGGTGTAATGTAGATGTTGTTCTAATTGTTATTAATTGGGCTTGAGTTTGGCATTAGGACCCTACAGGATCAATTTGTGCTAACATTCATCATAAAGTTATCGCTGAGGTTGAGTTTGGAAAGGAGATCTCTGTTGGCTCTGTCTTGATACTTCAAAAGGTCTGTCTCCCGAAATGTCTTGTGATGCTTTAGTTTATGGCATCATTTTCTTCATTAGGTGATTAACGTAAGCATGGTATGGTATTTTAGGTTGCTGTTTTTACCCCTTCGCGGTCAGCACATTATCTCAACATAACACCAAGTAATGTGGTCAAGGTAATTGTTCTTCCTAATTCTACAATTACACAAATTCCTCAGTATTTCAGCATATTCTAACCATATTGCTTGCATCATTAAGGGAAGTGGCTAACCATGCTAACAAGAATTACCATTTCCTACATTTCTTGTGGGCTTTTTATATTAATAATAATCTTGCACCTATGTTCTTTTTAATAATATTTGATTGATGCAGATCAAAACTAAAAAAAATAAAAAAGCGTTGTGCGAACCTAGATTATGTAATGCTTTTGAAGAAATTTTATCCACAGCCAGTTTGCTTGTATGTTTGAGATATAAAATGGAAAATACTTCCTTGAGATATGCCTCGGTTTTTTCCAGGCTCTTGAACTTTCAATTTGGGTAGACTTTTTGTCACTAAGCAAACATGATTAATTTGTTTGGATTGATAGGAGGGGTAGATTTTCAAATAGACAATTATTTGGTTTTATAAAATTTTAGAGCTTCAACTTCAGCTAAATCTGTTGACATTAGACATGTCTCTCACATGGTGGGAATTGAATTAAAGTCTCAAAGTTAACTCCTTAATATTTCTTGGATGAAATTGATTCATAATGTTGTTTGACCCCAATTTTTAGAAGAGTTTAGCAAGCTTTGTCCAAGTGTGGTTGGGAGAACTCAGAGCTCGTTTGGGATGTGGCTATTTTAGTTGACTTTTTGGCTATCGTAGTTGACTTTTTAGCTTTTTATGAAAACACATGCAAAAAAGTAGAGAGAGTGATGTGATTGGGTGTTTTGGCTTTTTGGCTATTTTAGCCAAAAAGCCAACATCCCATTCAATTATTACTTGGAAATGTTGGAAATGTTTTCAGATGAACTACTTTGTTGAGAAAAACTCCATATACTCTTCATCGAGGAGATTCAGAAACTTATAAAAAAAATTCTATCTATGGTGGAAAAGCAATCAAAACAAGATCATCAGATTCTTTGATGTTGTCTTCAAATATATGGCCAAAAATGTGCGGCAATTGAACAAGTTTACTAGGTGTGAAGTGGTGCCCTTAATTTTTGAGGTTTAGAGGAATGAAAATTTTAGTCTATATAGTCTTTTTTTTGGTATTTTATATTATTCAGTCATTTTCAGAGGTGATTAGGATGCATTGGTTTGTAGAGCATTTAAGAAAGGGGTGTTTGCTCTGCACTCCTAATCCATAGTTCTTGTCTTTGAAAAAAGAACATTACTATAACATAATTCACATTATTAGCCAGCCCACTAGCCAATACATTTCATATCTAATCATATATCTATCTCAGTATCGTCCTTGAGGCGGCCACCTCCACATCACTTGTCTTATCATTCAGTTCACATACTGAGACAGACATGCAAAAATATTCTACAAAATTTAACTTTCTATTGAAACACTCCATGATATTTCAACCCCATATGAAGTTTAGAACCTTAGCCTCAATCAATATTTGTGATTGAATAAAACACAGACTTCAAATAAACTTTACAGTGGGATGGAAAAGGTCTTATTGTCACACCCCAAACCTGCCCCTAAAAGTTTGGGCATGACCTCATCTGAAACAGACACAAAAATTGACATATATAATATATGGGGCCCGGACAGAAGCACCTAATAACACAAAAATCTATGCCATTGAGCTACCACTATTATGCCAGGATCATAACATCACACTAAGTAAAGAATATAATTAAAATTTACACACATAAACCTCACTTTAGCCCCACAATTGGGCGTATAACAAAAATATTAATGAAAGACAACCAAGACATAAACATATACTCTAACAACACTTTACAAAACGCACGGCTTCAGCTAGTGCCTGGACACACCGAAGTTGACAAAAGAGAGACGAGCCTTAAGGGTTAGGACTGGACTCCCGAATGATTACCTACAGAAACAGACAAAATACAGAATGAGCGAAACCGAATGAATAATAGTACATAAATGATGTAATGTTCAACTTGAATAATAAAGTATATAACTGCAGAAGCATATGATTATCTACATTCTGTAATTATTTCCATAATAGCCATAGGTCCAGTTTTCTTAACAAATTGGCTTTAAGCCCAGTATGTACAGAACGGCCATAGGCCCAGAAATAACAAGAATAACATAAATAACAGAACGTATGGGCGTGGGGTAACAGAACGCATAAGCGTGATGACAGGTCGCATAGGCGTGGGTAACAGGACGCATAAAGCGTGGCAACAGGACGCATAAAGCGTGATAACAGGAATAACAGATGTATGGACTCAAGAGGTGGCTCGTACGGATTCTAGAGGTGGCTCCCACCAAAGTGTAGCACTTAGTTCCGTACAGCACTTTGTTCCATACCAGAAAACAATAAGTTTCATTATATCATAATATAAACGAAACGAACAACATAATAGAATAACCACAGATGTCATCAGAACAGACTAGTCTTATTATCATACGGAGGCACATGGTTGCTTTTTATCATTCACATGAGTTAGCGCAATTAGGTTACATTTAACAGAGTGCTAACAGCAACCATTAATTTCATAGGTACGTAAATACTGTAGTTTCATAGTGTACTCACATTTCACTTGTTCATCATGAAATAATGCCACTAACTTGCAGATAACAGAATGTGCATAAACATAAATATTAACAAAGATCAAGAGCGAATATTCCATAGCCTTCATGAAGATAGAACACTTCACATTCTATTATGGGTTATATGACAACATTAGACCTTAGCATTTATGTCATAGGATCTGAATGATCTCAAGTTCATGTGTCATATAACAAAATAATCTTGATTCATTAGTGGTAATCCATAATGATCTTAAATTCAACAGATTCCACCATCCAAAGATGAACATAAGTTCCATTTATTCATTTAGAAACGATATAGTTTTCTTACAGCTGACAGAGGGTTCTTATGCATTATAGACAGAACAGAATGGTTCCAAAGACATACCGATGTATGCAACCCTTCCAACGTTCACACTGGTTTCCAACTGACATAATGCTAGTGTAATCACTTACGAGGAACAGAGCGTTAGTACAATAATCATTAACAGTAAGAAAAAATATTCATATGGCGTACTATTACTCACAGTGTTTAGATGCTAGGTCCGTCCCTGTAGCTAACCCTACACAATTTAATTCAACAACATTTAACACAATTCGACATAATCGACATAACCTCACATAATTATCACTATCCAATATAACCCACACTATTTAACATTATTCAACTCAATGCTACCAAATATAATTCCACATAATTCAAATTAAATTGCTAAGGCTCAATTCAATATTCCGTAGCCAAGTTTACATCACCCACATCATCAACAAACCTTTCCCCCCAATCTCCTTTCTCATTAAGACATGATTCACAATGCTCATAACAAAGTTCATTCGCAAATTCTAAACATAATTTCCAAGTATCACCAAATTCCAATTAAACTTGTATATATATAATTCAATACCTCAATTTCATTATTCTACTTTCAATTTGGGCCAAATCTTTGGTTATCATCTTTAATCAACCTAGGGTTTCAAGAAAATATGGAGATTTCAAGAAATAATCAAACTTATTAACCCAACACTTTTTATTCCAACTTTTCCATTGATTATACACCTAGGACTCATAATCCACCATTTTAACCCATCAATTAACTCCCAACATCTTCAAACCATAAAACCCCAAATCTCATGCTATACACTACATGCTCTAAATATGGAAATTTTGTATTTAGATAATAAAATGTCACAAATCTATCTATGGATGTAAGTATTGAAGAGTATTCAAACCCTTACCTCAATAATCAAGCAAAGGAGTGAGCTTGAGAAGAAGCCTTCACAAATCCAAGTTCTAATCGGGTAAAAACATTGATCCTCCCTTGTTCTCCATTCTTGATGCCAAAAACCATGGTGGATCGTGAGCAAAGTAAAGGAATTCAAGGATTTGGGGCTAGGGTTTCGGACTTAGGCAAAGAGGAAGGAAGAGGAAAGAAGAAAAACATCTAAAATGATCCAAAATCCCGTTTTTAAAGCTGCTGGTCCGAAAAACCCGCTCGAGCGCACATCTTCACGCTCGAGCGTACATGCATTCAGCACAGATGTCAAAACTTCAAACAGGCATAACTCTCCCATCCGGACTCCGTTTTAGGTCGTTCTTATGCTCAAATTGAAGCCCCGAAAATAAGCTTTCCAATGGTTCTAATCTCACATCCAAATTCAAAGTGTGGAAAAAGAAAAGGACAAAAGAGTGATGGCTGATCGTAGACAAAATATTCAAACTAAAGTTTTTGATACAATCTTACTCTACCATCATATTACCACCACAATCAAGACCCCAAAATAAAATAAGGAGGTTCCAAATACATTAATAAAAATGCCTCAGAAGACCCCACGTGCCTCAAAATTCAAGCTCACCAGGCGACCCGCTCAAGCGCCCCACCTTGCGCTCGAGCGCTCAAACGAACAAAGACGTCCGCTCGAGCGTCCACTTCTACGCTCGAGCGGGAATCTACCACTCTCAGAATCTCGGGTAGTCTGCAAAATTGCTGAGAACCCTAAAAGTCCGCTCGAGCGTAAACTTCTCCGCTCGAGCGGAGGGAAAAATTCTGGGTCGTCACACTCATTCTCCATGAAGGGGTCCAATTTCTGAGCAACCTTCACTTTAGAAATTACAGACAAGCAAAATGTGCAGGTGACTATTGTTGTGATAGCAGTTGTCTAGTTATTTTCTATTTTCAGATATGCCCTCAATAACTCCTTTGTGCCATGTCTGTTACAAATTTATTCTTATTATTACAGATAATTTCTAAGGACAGTGGACCTCTGCTACAGAAAAATTATCCTGTATCTGCAATCAAACCTGCTGTCCTTGTTAATGGTTGGTGACGTTCTTTTCATTCTATGCAATCAAACCCATTATTCTGCACTAACATTTACAGCTTCTGATGCAATTGAATGATACGACTCTCCATAAATTTTGTTGTTTTTATATTTTATTTTTGAAGTGAATGTTTTGGATAACTAAACTCTTATCGATACCCTTTCACGTTATCAGAATGCAGTAGGGAAGTGGGTAACAAGCAAAAGACCTCGCCTTTGGAGGTTTGTAGCAGCAGCACAAATAGAAGAGACCAAAATGATATGGTAGAGATTGAGCCCTTGGAGAGACAAGATGCAGAAAAAGAAATCATCAACTCAATTGGCATAGAGACAGTTGATGCAGACCAACTGGGTTCGAAGGATGCAAACACATTGCAAAATGGAGGGTTTTCATCGAGCAGACTCGAACACAATAGTATGGAAGCTAAGTTGATTGAGAAACAGAATGATCAAGAAATTAATGGAGGTGAGAAGCAAAGACAGCAACTAATATCAAGAGCCTCACTTCCAGAATGGACAGATGAACAGCTAAATGAACTTTTTGCTGCTGACTCTCTGGAGGAAGGCTCTCTATTCTGATATGAAGCTTTTTCACAGTTGTCAAAATAAATAAATAAAAAGTATAAGTTGGTTATTTTTCACTTTTTGCTAAAAATAGTCCTCCTGAGAGGAACATGTATAGATGCTTAAAAAGCGTTTTTGTAGCATTCTGCCACCCTTGAAACCTATCATGAAATACAAGACAATTCGTAGAAAGACACGATATTCACTCATTTTCTTGGTTTTTTTTCCTCATAATTTAAAAAACTTATTTGGAAGTTGTATAAAATTATGATGTACGTATATTCACTCATTTTTCAAAATTTAAAACCATTGGATGTTTTTATATAGGGGAAAGTATGGATACCTCCTTGGATTTGACAGATTTTAAATTGATTAAACCGTACTAAACTGAACCATTTCAATTGGTGCAGTTTGATGGGTGAAACGGTTTGTATCGGTACTCAAAATAATAGGATCGAGAGTATTATTTTGGTAAAAACTTTTACTTACATACTGGCACTACCGAATAGATTACATCCCTACTACATTTGTTTAATTTGAGAGAGTATAAACATAAAGTGTGTTTGCTGGACAATCAGTTTGTAATGATGTTACTGTTTGTCATGGATCGTATTATCCGAAGAGATAGACGTCCAGATTCTAAAAGCACCATGAGGAGGACGAATCTGTCTTAGAAAAACAGCGTTAAACACTAGACTTGATCCTTTTAGAAAATTTATTTTTGTAGGTGTTTTTCCTATTTTTTGATTTGTTTATTAAATCCATATTTCTACTTCTTTTCCAGATTTTATTTTGTTTTAGTAATAAAGTAGAATCTGTTATTTTAATTTAATTGATTATTTATTATGTTTCGGTGTTTAGTACTCGAACAGAATTTCGTTTCCAAACTTTATTTTTCAAATACAGTGAAGATTCATTGACTTAACGTCAACCAACTCAGTGAACATTTTTTCTCAAAAAACCTAACAAATTTATCAATTAGACCAGATTGAGACAAAATCTAAAATTAAGGATCAAAATTGACCCAATTAAAAGTGTAAGAATTAAAATAACATAAGCAACAAAATATAAGGACTATTGATATAATTTACCGTTGATCTTAATATAATATACCTTAATCTAGCCAAGCTACATAAATCAATGAAAAATAAAAATAAAAAAATAATTTTACACTTCTAAAGCTGAACCCCTTAGTCTATCTATTGAAAAAATAAATAAATAAAGGGGCAGAGCCCCCCAATGTACACATAAGTGCCTTAAACACAAATTAGTCTATATGGTGTGGAAAATTATAAATGCCACTTGTCAAAAAATTTATTTGCACGTCTATACTTATATTAGTGCACACCACTTCTCAGTTTATACTACATATAATTTGAAATTTTTGATTTTTTTTTCTTAATACATACCATTAATTTTTGGGCAAATTGTCAATTGATCTTACTTTTGAGATTTATTACCCATTAAATCTTATTTTCAGTCCAAAAACCTATTATGAAATACAAGACAAATATCGCAAAGGGATAGGGATATTCACTCATTTTTTGGAAATTTTGCCTCATAGATTAAAAAAAATTATTTGGAAGTTGCTTAAAATTATGAAGTATGGATATTCACTCATTTTTTAAAATTCAAAATCAATGGATTTAACCATATGTTTTTATATGGGGAAATTACATATCAATGTAATTGTAAGAAAAATAATTATAAATTAATAATAAACTTTATATATTTTAATAATTAAAAATATAAGTTTTCTTATGTATTTGTAATTATTTTTTAAAAATTACTCTAAATTATAATTTTTTCCTTTTCAAGGGAAATTACAAGTCAATGTAATTATAAAAAAATAAATACAAATTAATGGTAAACTTTATCAAAATTTTCTTATGCCCAATTTGCTCTTATAAAAGATTGGAGTTTAACAATAAATAAATAAACAAAACAAAACTTTCTATTGAAACTCCCAAAACTCGTGTTAAAAACTCACTCTTGTATAAATACATGCATATACGCCTGTTTGTTTTTCGATATCAAGGGCCAGACTGGACTATTAGTTTGTTGGGGAGCACCAATATCATGTTTGTTTGCAAAAGGAATGTTCGGATTCGGAGTCCGTTTAGACTACGAAAGTCCTTGGAGAAGCAGACTAGCAGTCACCCAAAAGAGATGGTATTCAGAAATAATCTGTTGGGATTAAAGTGGAATTGGTTGTCTGAGAGGTTGTCCGGAGGGTCATCTAGGCAAATATCGGGACAGACATCCAAGTGGTTGTCTTGCCAAGTGCAAATTTTTTGCTTTTTATTTTTTGACCAGAACATTAATTGAAGTTCAAAACTATGGTTTCTAGTGAAAAAACCATGCCGAGGGCCCTTGTGACTGAGTGACATGTAGTCGCACCTTAGGATGCAGTGAGTGGAAGGTCTGGGGTTCCAATTGATGGATCAACAACGACCCCTTTAAGTTGTAATCTAATTTTACTAACATATTAACATTCTATCTCTGACCCTCCCCCTCCCCCCCCCCCCCCCAAAAAAAAAAAGTGAAAAAGCTATGGGTTGTTTTGAAAAACCTTGGTCTCTCATTATTTCATATTCATTTTATATAAAATTAATTTAACAATCCCTACACTAATAACTATCATCAAACAAATATAATTTTACTTGATCTCTATACTAACAATCTCATCTATCATACCTCTAAAAACAAACAGAGCCTATAGATAGATATAGACATGGATGACTATTTTTTTAAACATATATATATATATGAAAAAAATCTATGGTGTACACTCCGTTAGGAGACTCGGCGCCATGCTGTGACAAGTAACGGTACCGTCTAGTTGTTGTTGTTGTTGTTGTTTCATTTTATTTTGTTTTTTGTTTTTGTTTTTTTTTTTTTTAAAGTTTGTGCAGTAGGGTTTCATTTCCCTTTTTCAATTTTCAAAATTCATTTTCAAACCAAGATGGTGAACCCCTCAAAAATTAAGATTTTGTTAATAAAATAAATAAATAAATCATATCTACTCAAAAACTGAATGAATTTGATTAGTTGAAAAAAATAAAAGTAAAAATTTGTATGAAAATTGAATTCTACAATATTTGTGTGTCTCAAAATCACATGATTTCCGTTGCTCTCAAACCCTGATTTCGGCATAATTTTTAAAATTTTCAACACTCACAATGATTTCCTCTTCTCTTAAGCCTTCTCCTCATACCATTGTCGGTGTTCTCCCTCTTCAACTCTAACTTTTGGTTGTATTCAAAATACGACGATGATGGTAGCAAAGTTGAGCAGTGACAACGAAAATGACATCAACGATGAATTTTGATACAAATCTTGCTTAGTTTGATATAGATCTAACTTTTCAAACCACATCTATGAAAAAATTGATAGTTTTTTTGGGAACATAACTAGTTTCTTTGGTGAATTTGTTATTTTTGTTGTCCGTGTTTTGTTGTTTATTTAGCCCTTCTATATGTTGTTTACTTTTTTTTACTTTTTTAATATAACGATTTTTTATATTCTCGAAAAAAATAAAAATAAAAACATCTTCATGGGTGTTTTTTTAAAATGAAAAATACATATTAAATTACATCATTTTATACATAAATTACATATGAATTTTTTTATATCAATATTCAAAGAAAAAATGATATCATGATATTTATTGTTAATAAGGCTACACTCACCATATTTTTACCAGCATTGCTAGTAACCCCCACCTTTCTTTTTAAAACCCCCACCTCATTCATTTTTTTTTTCAATTCCAATTTTGTCCCAATCTAAAATTCCACTTTTATCCTCATTCCTAATCTCTAAACCTAATTTTCCAAACTCTAACCTAACCCTAATCACCTCCGACAACACCACCATCTCTGACCACCTCTCATCGCCGCAACCACCACCATCTCCGACCACCCCTCATCACTGCAATCTCTACCATCTCTGACCACTTCTTACCATCACAACCACCACTCCCTCCATCACAATCAACCATCACCTCTACCGACAAGCACCCCCATCTCTTATTGTAGATCTAAATCAGAAAAAAGAGATCGACCCATTCAGCATTGTGTTTCCCAACATTCAGGATTCGTTTAATACTGTGTTATCGAACATTCAAGATTTGTTCAGTACTACATTGTCGAACCCATTTCGCCATCGTGACCTCCCTATCTATTGCGAGAGAGAACGAGCGAGAGAGAGAGAGATGAAAGCCTAAGGTTTTCAAAAGAAGATAAAGAAGAAAATAGAGAAGGAGAAGGAATGCAAGAAATCGCTCACCATAGCCTGTGATAAAGGTTTTAATGGTGGCTATTGTTGATGGGCTTTTTCTCTTGCTCTAATTCTCACTCCTACTTGATTTGAATGCAAGAAAACAAAGAGAGAATCCAGATTAGAGAGAGAATTGAAAGGGGTTAAGGTTTGAGTTTGATTTTGACATTAGGGGTATAGTTGGTATTAAGGTGAAAGGGTTTCATTTTGCTTAGTGGGGATTTAAAGAAGTGGGTGGGCTAAAGTAATTAGATAGAAGTAAATATCAACCCTCTATTTTTACATGACATCTAATATGTAACATATACAATGATTGCTGTAATAATATCCATATAAATTTCATTCAATTTGTCAACAAAAAAAAAAGTTCCATTCATATTCATATTCAACCATAATAGTTATGCGTGCTAAACAAAAAATGATATAAAAATAAGATAAACATAGAATTAATTTTTTTTTTTAAACATTTTTTTTTTATCAAAACAAAATTTTTTTGTTGATAAATCTATTTTTTGGAACTATTTTAATGGTGTCAATTTATAAAAATCTCTCAAAAATTTTATATAATACTACATAATTCTAAAAACAAAAATTCAAAGTTAAGTGGGTTCAATTGAACCCACTACCTCATGCATAGCTCGACCCACGGACGTGTCCCAAAAGCTTTTTAGGGGTGTGAACCCACTACTTCATGCATAGCTCTGCCCATGGCCGCATCCCAAAAGCGTTTTAGGGGTGTGAAGCCTCCACAACTCACTTCCATGCTTCGATCACTTACAAAAACAACTTCTTTAACCTGTCAGCAGAAAGAGTTGCTCTTTTGTTGGTTGGCTCGAGAACAAGTGCATAACTGAAATCTGCATGGCGAATAATGGACCAATGTGAGACCAAATTACGAAGAAAAAAAAGAAAAGAAAAGGGAGAGAGAGAGAAGGGGTTCGTTCTCACCTTCAATGGCCTCTTTATAATAGCCTAGCATCTCCCGAGCTGTGCCTCTTCTTAAATAGGCCTTTACATTCTGAAGAAATATAAAGCCAGAATCAATGCTATGGGCACAGCAAACAAGGTTCCAGATAGAGTTTATAATTTTATAGTAAGAGATTAAACAACAAGAATGAATCTACAACTGACATGATCTTACTAATTATGAAGTATGAGAAGATTGAAAAAAGGACCATAGCATATCACCAAATTACTTGGAATACACATTTTACGCATTTACATGATCAATCCCAATAAAAATAATTATTTGAAAGTAACTAGAGAATCTTGGTAGTTTGACAATGTTATGTTCTATTAATAACTAATTGCTTTAAAGGAAATCACTCTTATATCTAAGAAATAGTTAAAGCATTCAAACCATGTGGTATATATGATCATTGCATGAGTGTACCCTATACAAAATACCCTCCCCAATGAAAATTGAAATTGTACCGTAAATCAATTTTATGACTATACAGTAGCATCCTATCCTGACTATACGAGACCCTAGAAAAATTAGGTCTGTAGATAATACCATCCTTACATGATTAATTAACTGCTCAATGCTGTTTAACCCCAGGTTTTACAACACATGCAATTTTGGTAATTAAGCAGGATCAAATTTCACCATACACGCATGTAACAACACAGGTCATTGAGATAAACTTGCATAAAGAACTCAGGCTGAAGACATCACTGCAGAAATAATTCATAAATTGCTTATATTTCAACATTCTACATCTTGGAAAGAAAGCAATCAAAGTTATCTCTAACCCTGCAAAAATAGTGTCACACCACAAGAACAGTAGTATAATGCTTATACCAAGAAAATCAGTAAGATATAAGAGGATCTTCATGGGGCCTAACATAAGCACAAAAAATAGCAAGTTATCATATAGGAAGTTGATCACTGAAAATAGCACTCACCTTTTTATCAAGATTGATAGCTGCGGAACAGTCTGCTTCAGCTTGGAGGAAGCTAGATGAACAAAAACTAACCTTATCACACACATAATACATTAGCCAAGGCGGTAAACAATCAAGAAAGTAACAGTACCTTCCCAATTCCAGATAAGCTGCAGCCCTATTACTATAATATGTTGCATTATTGCCGTAGAGTTTGATAGCTTCTGTATAAAAGCTGATTGCCTTCTGCCACTGTTTATCTTTGAATGCTTGGTTACCCTGAAAAAAAAGAATCCGTAAAAAAACAGTTACTGATGAAGGGTTACAGAGAAGAAAATGGAATACATTTAGAAATAAAGCATGAAATGCTGATATCTCACTTAGTGCAATAAAAAGTCCATTTTGCAACTTTGGCAGATAATTTTCTCCCAGCCCAGTCACAGCTCCCTTTCTGCTCCCCCACCCCGTTGCAACTCATCTCACCTGCCAAATCTCCTGTCACCGCAATCCCTCCCCCTTCCCCACCCCTAGAGCCACAACCCCTCCCCCACAGTGAGATTCATTCTTGTTGAGACTCACAATTCTGTTTTCACATTTGCATTTGAATTGGGTCACAATATGGTGTAATAGGGGGTGTTTTCTAAGGTGGGTTGCTGTAGCAGGTTGAGATGGAGGTGATTTGCATTGCAGCGAGGAAGGTATGGAAGTGAGCAAAAAGGGAAAAAGTACACCCAGTTTAGTCCTTATTAGATGAGAGAGAGAGAAAGAGAGAGATCTAAATCTCTTTACCAAATGCACTTAAAGCATTCAATAGTTCTATCAAATCCTATCACAAGTATGGTCCAAATAAGCTCTTAAATAATAAAAACTTGTAGGCTTAAATGCTTAATGTCTTCAAAAGAAAAAAAAATGATAAAGATATAGTCCACCTTTTCTTTAGCAATCTCAGCAGATGTTTCCCGACTGACAACATTAGCAGTTAATTTGGACTCTGCAGCTTTAGCACCCTGCTCCTGCAAAGAAGCATACATGGTCTGCACAGTATCTAGCAAAAACCGATCACCTCCATGCCTAGCTACAAAGGACACGGAAACCGGACATTTGCCATGGAAACCAAGTGGTACAGTGACCTACAAAGAAGATGACAAAAGAACATGCAAGAATGAAGTAGCATGAGCAAACATAGAATAATGAAGCATGAGAGCATAGTTACGTGAGTGTAAAAAACGAAGCCCAGGACTTAAATTACAACAATCTCAAGAAACTATTACACCACGGAGTTTGTTTTTTTATTAAATGAAGTTTTATTGGATTCGCTGAATAGACAGACAGAGAGAAAAAGAGAGGAAAGGGCAGAGAATATAGAGAGGATTTCACCTGGCAGCAACCTGACACGCTAGCTAAACTCAACAGACTATATGCATGACTCAAGTAGTCCTCTGACAAAATCTCCTTCCCACCAAGTTTTGGCGGAGGGTCAGCAATTGTAGGGATCACCAGTATTCCATCATCCTGTCCAAATCATACAGAATATCAAGAACCATAGCAGCTATGGATTAACAAATTGAAAAGACACAAATAGAGGTGACAGTCTGGATCTACAGATGCTAAAAGCACTGTCACATCAAGACTTAGGCATGAAGTGTTAGACACAACCCCAAATCCAGAGAAAATGATGCCATGGGTTTAAATGTAATTTACCACATTAAAGAAGCCTGTTTGTGTGTGTATGCATGTATTGAAAGAATCATTAAGAGTAAACCAGTCAATAAAACATTGGCAGTGTGGGAAACCTGGCTAAAAAATGACAGTGCAACCCTTATCTGCATTTCTATAGTATAGAGGTGGACATGTTTTTAACTTCCCAAATCAGGTGTGAGAAAAATCCCTACAAGGGCAATTGTAATTTCTTTGAAATGTTCTACATCCTTGACGGTATATTTTGGGCTGTTATCTGAAATAACCTCAACAGATACAAAAAGCTCAAATCTTGGAAAAGGTAAAATGAAAGCAGTAGAAGTGCATGTTACAAATATGATGTTAGTTTCAAGAAACATGCCATCATAAAGTGGAAGTACAAAATATAAATATGATTTTGCAAGAAACATTTCATTGTAAAATTAACAAACGGATTAAGGTTTAAAAAATAAGCAAAAGTGAAAATAGAACATAAAGCAAGCAACTTAATCAAAAGGTGGCAAGCAAGGACTAGGACTGGCATGATGGTCCTATGAGTATCAATAAACGTGTTAAACAAACAATAGTGCAAACTCAGGAGTTAAGACTTAGATGCATAACCAAAGAATACTGACATTAGCAAGCAAAAGTAGAATGACAGGGCACATTAGTGCTGGCATGGCACAGCAGAACGGGAGAAGTGGTTGTAAGAGTTGAATTTCTAATTACCTTTAGAAGGGAGTTCAAAGCTACACGCATTTCATTCCTAATTGAATTGCAGTTCTCCATCTCCTTATCTGACATCTCCAAAGTTTTAAGTATCTGTGCTGCAATAATAGGATTTAAAGTAGGCTTCACTGAGCTGATCCACTCTTCATGAATATGTTTGAACTCATGCCTGTGTTAAAGGTGATTAAAACAAACATCGGACATCATTAAAAATTTATCATGATCATGAAATAATATTCAGTGTTTTCCATATTTAAAAAGGATCATGCACTACAAAATGCAAAGATGATAGAATAAACCAACTTCTACACAAGATCAAACACCAAATCCGAACAATATATATTAGGGATTCAGGCCACAATCTTTGAAGAACTTTTATGATTAGGACCAAGAAGAAAATTTTGGTTAGTTGATTCTGATGTCAACAAATTTTTCATTAAAAAATAAGCAAATAAGAAGAACCCTGACAGCAATATAGTTAAATAACGTCCTTTGAATTCAAACAAATTTCATCAAGCCTGGTCCTTGAAAAGCGAAGAACAGAAATTCAGCCAACAACCAAGTAGCTAGAGCACTTGCTTCACATTCTGCCACTGCTTTGAAAATGGTGTGACAAAGGTGGCCCCAGCAAATGAAAACAATAAAATGGATTTCCTACCAACAAAAGAACTAGTCCAAAGCAGGATTTGCACTAGATTCTCACCATTTTCACCATGATTATTAATCCCAGATTTTTCTCTCTCCGGATGTTGCATATAATTAGATTGAGTTGTTTGGCCTTCCAAAGCAGTGATTACAGCTATTAAGTTGCTCGAAAATTTTAAAAAGGATCACATCACGCTGTTTGTCAGACAATCTCCCTCTAAAAGGTCTTCCTAAAAGCGTCAACATGTTTGAAACCTCATTCTGATACCAAAACTGATGCAGGACGGTACTTTAAAGGGCTTTAAAGCTGGAATTTGTAGGGCTATGTCGGGTTTTAAAGCTGAATTATATTTATTTTCTTCTCTTTTTTTTCTGTCAGGTCACTTTGATATTTTTTCGTATTCTATTTATATGCCAATGCCCTTAATGACATAAATAATCCATTGTAGCCCTATCTTCAGATTATATAGGATTATTAATTGCATGTCATTTGAAGCACCCCAATTAGAATTCTAATATTTTGGTCCTTTCAATTTCCATGATAAAACACTCACATGTGTGATAACTGTGTAATCAATTATGGCCTCGTATGGGAAGTTGGCTGTTTTAGTTTTTGGCTATTTTAGTAGACTAAAATTTTTGTGTTTGGGAAGATGGTTGGAATTTTTGTAGTTGGATTCAATGTTTGTGAGAAAAAATGTGAAATGATTACGAGTTTGATGTGACATTTTGTCTTATCAGCTATTTTAGCCTATTTTATCTTTTTGTGATTTTTAGCCAAAAAATCCTCCAAACCCAACTTGCCAAACACCACCTATATTTCTTCTTTCTTTCTTCCAATTTTCTTCCAGATTTGCAGTTACTTATAAAAGCTTCTGACTTCTTGTGTTTGCTTCTGCTTTGCTTAGAAGCTCACCACAAACTTCCCATCACCACATCCCCCTTTTCCAGAAAGCAAGTATAGTGTTAGAATGAAAACAATCCCAGCAACATGCCAACCCAAGGGGAAAAAATGACTAAAAAAAGGAGAAACTCTCAATTAAACAAAACAATCCACAAATCAAAGAAAAACTAATAAAATCTAAAAGACTGCGTTAAAATGGCACTCAAGCAGCAGAGCCTCAAAAGTAATCAGAGATCAGCGTTGATTAAAGAGAAATGCATTAATGAATTTAAGGATCCAGAAGTTGCAATGATTTCCCAATATTATCAATTACCAGTCTCACCTTTTAACTAATTGCATGACATTTGTTAGTGATCGTATTGAAGACCATTTTACTTCCCCATTTAACTTCTTGCTTTGGAATGCTTTCAAGCTTGGAACTTTAGAATCCAAATAGTCTCCAAGATTCTCATGCTTCAAAGCTTGTCCTGAAAAAGTCCTATTAAAAATTTATGCAGCGGGACTCCTTGATGGAAAAGTTAAAAATTCTGATGAAAATCCATTGTAACTTGTAGCAAATAGAAACAAATAAAAAGAACATACTTCCAAATATCTTTTCGGTGGATTTAATCACCGCCTGAGCAACCCTATCAACAGGAATCTTTAGTAATTGAAAACAGTCATCAGCTATTATAATATTCCTGGGGTTGCGTTGAAGTGCAAATGGGACTTGCAGCAGCACATGCCCAACACGATGTAGTATATTGGGATCCTTTGCAAACCATCCTGCAAGAGTCATGTTAAACATCATATGTAGAAAGAGAAATAAATGGAACAAGGAGCAAAGAACAAACAGAAGAAGTGCACATACACAAATGTAACAGGGAAACAAACGTACAATAGAAAGATATAATGTAAGCTCACAGCATTTTTTTTTTTTTTTTAAAAAAAATCATATGTTAAACATAATGTTTTTTGACTTGATCCATTTTCTCACCTAGTAAATATGTTTTATTTTTCCTTTTTTTTGTTTTTTTTTATCAACAACAAAAAGAAATTTGTTAATAAAAAAGAGGAAAATTACAAAAGAGTACAAAAAAGTACAAGGGTGACACAAAGTCCACCAAAAGCAAAAGGAAAATAAAATAAACATTACGAACTACATATTCCTTTCCAATCTCTAGAAATAAAAATTAAAGGAATCCCCTTAAAAGTGAGAGACACCGAAACCCAAAATGAAGCCAGATAACAAACTTTGTCCCGCATACCCTCTATATCTTCAAATTTCTCCTCAACAACTCTCACATTCCATTCCAACCAAATAGCCCAAAAAACCACATGCACTATACATTTCCAAAGCCTTTAAAATCAAAACATAGCATATGAACAAAAGAAGAAGATCCCAATCAAACTCCACCATACAAGTCACCCTCCATCATAATGATAGAACTATGGGACAATGCACGAATAAATGATCGACACTTTCTTCGGCCCCCCATCCCCTTACACACAAGAAACTTGACCTTCTTTTTGGAACCAAACGTAATAAATCACAAAATGGATTCTCACATTTTATTTATTTAGTTATTTATTTATTTGACGAATAAATAAATCCATTAAAGATACACAAAAGGGGAGTGCAACCTCTTTACACAGTATGCAGAAAGCAAATAACAAGCCACCTTAAAAAAACTTTTTCTATAAAATCAACAGGATCCATGCCATAATATATTTCACTACAATGTGTAGAAGCTAGCAAGCCAGAATTTTATGTACCCCCTTCAGAAAAATATAATTTAATAGTCTTGATTAGCAGTTAGTACTGCACCATATCATATTAAGATTAAAACATGTTACAGGATAAGCAATACAATTTACTTGAGCTGTTAAAGTGATATTGATGAATAAAATAAATTGAAAAATAAAGAATGAGAAGTGTCATGCAACATAGTATAAGCATCGTGTTAATATTAACATAAAAAGTTTAAACAACACATACCGACAGTGTCAAAACTTGATGAAACAGGAATAATCCCCATGTGAGAGACAGACCCATACGAGGGTCGAAACCCTATCACACCACAATATCCAGCAGGTACTCTCACGCCACCATCAGTATCAATACCTGTCATAGACTGATAATACTGAAATGCATTTTCCAAATTAAATAACAGAAGCCATTACATGAACCAGATGCCAAAATAACATAACAGTCACCAGATCATATAAGATGGTTTCAACAATAATGATGAAAAGATACACTGTTAAGTCACCAATTTTTCCAAAAGCCTAAGTTTCTAGGAAATGGACCCAACAATATATATCAAGCTATCTAACACCCTCCCTCACGTGCAACCCCGTCTCGCACATGAAAAGATAAATAGAGAATCAAACAGAAGGAGAGGCAAACAACCAAACAAAGAGGAAGAAACCAAATGGGGATAGAATACCAAATGCTAACGGAGAGACTCGAACCCAAGACCTCTCTCCTATGAAGCACCGACACGTCCCAAGAGCCTGCGTACAAGTGTCGGACACGGACACGCGTCGGACACGCAATGGACGTGTCCGACACTCTCTCTAACATGTCCTCTTTTTTTTTCAATTTTTCCAATCGGACACACTGTGACACTTTCCGGACACGCATGAGGTGGTTCAAAGCCCTAACTGTTGGAGAGAGAGAGAAAGAGATCGAGGGAGGAGAGGAGACAAAGAAAGAGAGAGAGACAACGAAAGAGATTTAGGGAGGAGAGGAGAGGAGCCCTAACCTATTTATATCAATTGAAGAAGCTGAGGTATTCTTCGTCTGCTCTCTTCTTCTTCTCCTCCTCTTCGCCTTCTGTCTCCTTCTTCTTCTCCTCCTATTCTCTCTCTCTCTCTCTCTCTCTCTCTCTTTGATTTCACTTTCCCCTCTTTTGTTTCTCTTTTTTATTTTTTTCCCCTTTTGCTGATTCACCCGTTTCTCTCTCTCTCTCTCTCTATTTCTCTCTCCTCCTTTATTTTCTTCCCTCTTTTTTTTTTCTTTTTTCTTTATCCTTATTTTCGTTAAACCTAAAATTCATAAAATAAATTATTTTTATTTCAAAAAACTCATTTTATTTCTCTCTCCTCCTTTATTTTCTTCCCTCTCTTTTTTTTTTTTTCTTTTTTCTTTTTTTTATCCTTATTTTCGTTAAACCTAAAATTCATAAAATAAATTATTTTTATTTCAAAAAAATCATTTTTTATTAAAAAAATTTAAAAAATATGTTTATTAATTTTATTATTATTGTAATTGTATAAAAATTAATGATTTTCTTTTTATTTTAGACATATAATAAATAAATAAAATTATATATATTAAATGTGTCCCCAGCGTGTCGTATCTCCCATTTTTTAAAAATTTGTGTCTCTGTGTCCGTGTCCGCGTCGTGTCCCATATCCGTATCCGTGCATCATAGCCTTTCTCCTATGAAGCACCGACACGTGTCCTCTTTTTTTTTTTGAATTTTTCCAATCGGACATGCCATGGACACGCTGTGACACTTTCCGGACACGTATGAGGTGGATCGAAGCCCTAACTGTTGGAGAGAAAGAGAGAAAGAGATCAAGGGACGAGAGGAGACAGAGAGAGAAATAGAGACAGAGAAAGAGATCGAGAGAGGAGAGAAGACAGAGATCGAGGGAGGAGAGGAGACAGAGAAAGAGATCGAGAGAGGAGAGGAGCCCTAACCTGTTCATATCAATTGAAGAAGGTGAGGTATTCTTCGTCTGCTCTCTTCTTCTCCTCCTCTTCGTCTTCTGTCTCCTTCATCTTCTCCTCCTTCTTCTCCTCCCTTTTCTTTGTCTTCTCCTATTCTCTCTCTCTCTCTCTCTCTCTCTCTCTCTCTCCTCCTTTATTTTCTTCTCTCTCTTTTTTTTTCTTTTTTCTTTTTTTTTATCCTTATTTTTGTTAAACCTAAAATTCATAAAATAAATTATTTTTATTTAAAAAAACTCATTTTTTATTAAAAAAGTTTTTAAAATATGTTTATTAATTTTATTATTATTGTAATTGTATAAAAATTAATGATTTTCTTTTTATTTTAGACATATAATAAATAAATAAAATTATATATATTAAACGTGTCTCCAGCATGTCGTGTCCTTTATTTTTTTAAAATTTGCATGTTCCTGTGTTCGTATCCGTGCATCATAGCCTCTCTCAAGTAAAGCTCCGATACCATTTTAAGTCACCAATTTCCCAAAAGCCTAAGGTGTTAGGACATGGGACCAACAATGGCTACTCTATCAATTTTCCCAATCACCAATCTTGAATGATTACTCTATCAATGGCTACTACCAAATCTATGTATTGATGATGAGATCTTACTAATATGTATATAGAACAGGCAGGAATTTATTGTAATATATTGAAAACATAAGTCAATTTATGGAATTGATGTTTATTGTGTAGAACAACTAAAAAGAAGAAACTCAGTAAAATGTTTCATCACACAAGTAAATATGTATCAACGTAGTAATCCCAGAGAAAAGGACATGTCTTCAAGATCATAAGAACCTTACCCAAGGAGAAGTCAACCAGATTAGCAGCCACAACTACAGCAGCTCCACTAGAGGATCCTCCTGTTATTCGTACAGGAGCAGCAGGATTGGTGGGTGTACCATAATGCCTATTTTCTCCGCTGATGCTGAAAATGAAATATGCAAAATCAGCTGAACAATAAGCATATCTAAACAGAAACTAACCTAAACTCATATATGATACCACTAAGACCTAGAAAAAGGAAGCACGGATACGGATACGGGATACGGATACGATACGATACGGACACGGCGATATGGCAAAATTCGAAAAAGTAGGATACGGATACGGCGGGGATACGTTCATAAAAAATATTTTTTTCCACAATTTTTTAATAATGTAGCATACACAAAAATAAAACTTCAACAATTTTTAGTAATAAAACTTCAACAATCCCATAATTTGAATAATTTAAATTAACATGTCTTTAGGTGTTTATTTGAATAATTTATTTATTTATTTATTTATTTGTTTTAACCCTAAAGTTTATTTATTATTTGTTTTATAAGTAATTTGAATAATTTTTAATAACTTTATTTCATTTATTTATTTGTTTTATAAGTAATTTATAAGTTTATTTATTTATTTATTTCATTTATTTGATTTTATTTATTTATTTATTTCATTTATTTGATTTTATTTACAGATCGATCATAAACACAGATCGAGACAGAAACAGATCTGTAAACACAGTCACGAAAAAAAACAGAGGAAGCGAAAGGGAGAGAGAGATCGAATATACTTATGAAACAAACACAGATCGAGACAGACAGAAACAAAAAAATAATAAAAATAAATATGTAAACACAGACACGACGAGAAGAGACAGATCGACCAAAACAGATCGAGAGAGGACGAAACAGATCGAGAGAGAGAGAGGACGAAACAGATCGAGATTATGGTATACAGAGATCGACGAAAGAGATCGATGCAAGCAAACAAACAGAGGGAGCGAAAGGGAGAGAGAGATCGACGAACCTGATAGAGAGAGAGGGACGACCGTCGAGCACGAGCTGCTGTTCGAGATCGACTGAGAGGCAGACCGTGAAACTCCTCCTCCTCCTCCTTCGCGGCTGCTGTTCGAATTCGACCTAGAAGGTAAGGTTGATTATTATTTTTTTTTGTTTTTGTTTTTTATTTGACCTAATTTTCATATTTTACATTTTTGCCCCATTTTAAGTTTTTTAAATTATTTTTTTGCCCCCGCCGTATCCATACCGTATCATGACCGTATCCTGACCGTATCCTCCCGTATCCGAGACGTATCCGAAATTCAAAAATTAAAAAAAAAAATCGGATACTTCATTTCCCGTATCTGATACGTATCCTCGCGTATCGGGCGCGTATCCGTATCCGATACGTATCCGATACGCATACGTGGCCTATTTTGGAGTATCCATGCTTCATAGGATACCACTAAGACCTAGAAAACAGATGTTGCATTTATCGTGACAACCTGCATATATCTCTCTTGTATCAAAAGAATTACATTATGCTATTAAAAACCAAGATAGGCATTCCTCATTTGTCCATCGCATGAAACATGTAATCCATATTTATTAGTGAGTAAAAAGACCAAATAGACGACAAGGCTCCCGTTTCCAGCAAAGTCTTTGAGAGGCAGTAAATAGGCAGCCTTAACCCAATTTTTTTGTGGAAAGGCTGATTTCCGTGACTTGAATCTGCGCCAAAGCGCTGGTGCAGATGAGCATTTGTCATCATGCCAAATCACAAACTATATTTCTTAACTATTAGAGATTAAAATTAAATACTTAAAAGAGTCAAGTACAAACCTATAAGCCATTTCATCCACAACTGTTTTCCCAACACATGTGGCACCTCCTTCAACAAGAGCTGAAACCACAAAAGATGTTCGAGAAGCAGCTTCATGTGTCTGTACCCAGTCTAGGTTGCCAAACCCAGTTACAAATCCATCTATATCAAATCTGGTGATCAAAATTAGGAACTTTTTTACTTCAGCAGTCATAGAGAAGGCTTAGAAATTAGAACTTACAGAGATATATGAACTGAAATTCTATATTTTGATTACAAAAATCATCCAACCAAATCATCATTTTTTTTTTCTTGGAGATCAGAAAGTACAATACTATATATTCAACTACTGCAAAAGAGCATTACATGTTGCCCAAAAGAATTTTCAGCACTTTTGAGATATTTCCTCTCTTGGAAGAAACGCCTCTAAAGGAATCCTGAAGCGCTCTATATAGCAAATTGTGATCCAAACTACTCCACTTGCATCCACTTTCTAAGTATTACTGTGATACTGCACTCTCTCTAAATATTTTCCTCATGTATAGTACTTCAAAACTTTTGCAGAACTCAAATTATCAAAATTGGAACTCACTAATCACACAACAGAGCAAAAGCCACCTCCCTCAACCACCCAACAACCGAAAACAAAATAAAAAATGAAAACCCATCCAAAAACATACACTTTCAGGGTTAACCAGTAACTATTTCATACGAATTAATGATATTGAAATTCTCTCAATCCAGATACCCACAAAGTGCTCAGTCAAGTGGAGGTTTAAAGAAAAACCCAAGATCAAAAATGTCATTTTTTTTTTCTCAGAAACCAATCGGAGCACAAAGAAAGGGAAATTGGGTTGACTTACACATCTGAGACGGCGAAAGTGAGGCCAGTCAAAGGGTGAGGAGCTTTGGGAGGAGCAGGCTGAGGCGGTGGAAGCAACTGAAACCTCTCCACAAATGCCCCAAAGTCTTCTTTAACCACTTTCTTGAGCTTTCTCGTCATTATCAGAATTCCGGCAAAGCCCAATCCCAGCAACACCCACAGATTAGCAGACGAAGACGCCATTATTGAATTTCTCTGTTTTACTGTGATCAAAGAAAAAAGAGTGGTCTGTATTGAAACCCTAGAATCCAATCAAGGATTCTAGAGAGACATTAGAGAACCGTATATGTATATATATATAGAGAGAGAGAGAGAGAGAGAGAGAGAGAGAGAGAGAGAGAGAGAGGATAACAGAGTATCGAGCAGCCCAGCCTAGGGCAAAGAGGACTAAAAATTGGGTTAAAAAAGAACGAAATTTGAAACTTCGCGCAAGTCTATCACATGAAGAATTTATACCGAACAGTCTCTCGGATAGGAGTCATGTTAGAAAAATCGAAAAATTTTCTATTCGGTACGAGTTCAAATATTTTATGCATTGAACTAACACAATGTTTGGAAGCTTAGGTGACAAAAGGAATTATATGATTATATAAGTCATAAGAAAAAATGAATGAAATTTCTCCCTTTTTTATTTGAATAAATAAGAAATAAAAAAAATAATTGTAATTTCTCTCCTTCTTATTTGAATAAATAAAAAATAAAATAAAAGAAATAATTGTGATTTTTCTCCTTCTTGTTTGGTTAGATTTTATAAGAGAAAAGAAAAGAAACTGTTTTATAATATTACCAAAATAACATTTTATATTTTGTTACTATATAAGAACATCTCCAATGCTCACTTTATTTTTTCATTCAATTTTGAGAAAAAATTTAGTTAAAAGTTTAATTTAATATGAAGCAGTCTAATCATTGCTCTTTATTTTCACAAAATATATTTCAAAAATTTCAAAGTTCATCCGTTATGACTAATATTTTTTTCATAGGTGCATATCCCTAATGATTCAAAACTTCTAATATCATGACAAAAAAAAATTCCAACAAATGCATGACCAATATTTGTTATTATTACAGGTTGGCTTCGTGAAGACCTCTAGTTCAAAGTGACTCATTACATTTATGGGGGAATAAAAAGTCCACAATATCCTGAGACCAATCAAGCAAAGTCCTCGTTTGGTAAACATTTCGAAGCTAAAAAAGTACAAAAAAACAAAATAGGTTATATAAGCCAATAAGATAAAATGTCACATCCAAATCATAATCATTACACTTTTTCTCTCACAAAAATAAAAAAAGCCAAAAACAAAAACCAAACGAGACTAAAAAAATCAGGCTAAAAAGTCCCAACACAAAAAAGTTGGCTACCGTAGCCAATGCCAAACTGTGAGGGAATAAAAAGTCCACAACATCCTAAGACCAATCAAGCAAAGACCTCGTTTGGTAAACATTTCGAGGCTAAAAAAGTACAAAAAAACAAAATAGGTTATATAAGTCAATAAGACAAAATGTTACATCCAAATCATAATCATTACACTTTTTCTCTAACAAAAATAAAAAAAGCCCAAAAACAAAAACCAAACGAGACTAAAAAAATTTGGCTAAAAAAGTCCCAATACAAAAAAGTTGGCTGCCGTAGCCAATGCCAAACGAAGCTAAATAGCACAAAATTGAGTCAAGAAAAATGAGTGTTAAAGCAAGGAATTCATCATCTACAACATCCAAAAAGAGTTAAAATCATCCACAAAAGATCCAAAATAAGTTCAAAGTCATCCACAAAAACCACATCCTAAACGGAGTCAAGTATAAAATACGATAGACATCTCTAGTGTCCCCTTCAAAGAAAGTACAATCTTATCTATAGAAGAGTTACTAATGATTCTCAGGGTCATACATCATGCTTTCTAAAGTTTTCTTGCGATACTCCACTAGGCAACCAAAGAATTGCATCATCCTCTCAGATATCTTGGTAAGAAAAAGGTATGCCTCAGTAATAAGTGTGGCGCAATTCCAATTTCCTCTAATGCTTTATGCAACGCTCCTCTAGGAAAACATCCTTGGGATTTCTCCATTGAAGCATTTCCCTCTCTTATAGCTGATGCGATATCCTGCAATGCTGTCTTCAATATGTCAACGTCCCTTTCACCATCATTTCAGAGTCTTCTTTTCTTTGCCTTCAAAGATGTTCCACTTTCAGGAGACAGTACAACATCTTCATCCACAATACTAAAACTTTCCAAGTTTGCTTCATTTTGGTGGACCAGTTCATCAATGACTTCAATTCTATCTACATGATCATTATTTGATGAGTTGGCCCATCATCGTACTTTTTCCTTAACAGTTTCAATACCTACACCAGTTGCCCTATCCTTTCCATAGATCTCAGCCAGTTTTTCATAGTTGCTAATTGGTGTACATTTCCATTTCTCAGCATATGGTTTCACCTTTTATCAAAAAAAGACAAAATAAAAAAGTTATAGTTAAATATAAGTTATGTTTTTCTATTCTTTTTATAAAAAAATCAACATAAATTGAAATTAATTGAAGTACCTCAATCAATGCCTCCCAAGTTTCAAGTTCAGCAGTGAACATCATTGTAACCGGGCTCCAAACAAAACCACTAGTATGTTTGAATAAATCATAGCACTCAGCAAAATGCTCTTTGATAGTTTTCAGCCTATTCTTGACTTTGGCCTTATCTAAGTCCAAGTTGTATATCTCACGTAATTCCTTTACTATTTTATCATATGTTGAAGTAGTGAAAGTTCCATTGACCTTATTTCCTTCAACATGTTGGTGATCCAATGCATCATCCATTTGATTTGTCCCTGAAAGTTTTTCTCTCTTAGAATCTTCGGACTTTTGTGTTTTTTTACCCATTTATAAAATCTACATCAAAATAAATTCAAAGTAATATCATAAACCACAATAATGTCATCACAATAGCAAAGTTATGGATACATCCGAATTTACACAAAATAAATTCAAAGTAACATCATAAACCACAATAATGTCATCACAATAGCAAAGTTATAGATACATCCGATCCGATATTCAAATACTTATCACATAAAATCAAGATGGCTAGCAAACATGTAAAAACTAAAACATCACTCTTGATTAGCAACATAATCAGACCAGATTGTAACTGCTATCACATTCTGATGAGTTCTCCTTGTTTTGCATCCTTAATGGTATCCATGGTGCACGAGTTGTTTCTTGACTTTGACATTGATTTTCAAGCTCTTTGTCTACTTCATAAATAAGTTTTTCATCTGGATCCACACCTATTAAAAAGTTATGTAAGATGCAACATGTTATTACGATATCTGATTGTGTGTTAACCGAGTAAGTAGGCTCAGTTGTGCTTGCTATGATGGGAAATCGTTTCTTTAGCACACCAAAAGCTCTCTCAATGGCATTGCGTAAAGAAGCATGTCGGTGGTTAAACAACTCTCAAGCATTTTTCGGTGGATGGTTGGAATACTTTTTCAAGTGATAACGCACACCTCTGTAAGGAGGGATAAGGGCACTCCTTAACATATACCCCACATCAACAAGATAAAATTTGCCTATTTAAAACAAAACACATTACTATATTAAACCCTAAATCTATATAATTTAACAAAAGTTTCATATTATCTAAGCATGAATTACCGTTGGGTATTTTCAGTTTATTTTCTCTAGTGAGTGCATTTTTTATGATCCTTGAGTCAGATGCGGTCCCCTCCCATCTAGGTAAGACATAAGTGAATTTTAAGTCAAATGAACATGTAGCCAATACGTTTTGTGTAAGGTAACCTTTTCTATCATGATATCTCGGCCCATCCTTGCTAGATACTTTAACACGAACATGTATTCCATCAAGTGCTCCAATACAATCCTAACATAAATGTATTATATGGCAGTTTTAAATAGAAATAAAACTAAAAATTTAAAGCGAAATGTAATATGGAATTTTTACCTTAAATATGGATGGAACCTATTATTATTGAGTATTTCTAGAGGGATTTCTAATCCTATAACAACCCCGACCTATGATTACCCATTAAACCATGATTATGCGTGCCTAATAAGTAACTAAGAAGAAATCTTGAGTTAAATTACGTGTGCATTGTATTATTTGTGTTTATATCTATCTATTGTAGGAATATCTATTCATGTTTCTGTTTTGTTTTGAGAATCGAAGGCCTTATCGGCATCCGAACGCGAAATTGACTTGATTTATGTGTTATGTGGGAGTTTTAGCATTTTATGGTAGGTTTAATTAAAATTCAATTCAGAATGATTAAATTATAATAATTAATGTCAATTAATTAACCAACTCTTAATTAAGCTTATATAAGGCTAATATGACCCCACTAGTTCATTGTTGCACCCTCATTTCCTCATCTTTAAGCTCCAAAGCATGGGAGAGATAGAAGATGAGAGAAATTGGGATCAAAAGCTAGAGAAGAGAGGGATTGCTAGGAATTGTTGGAGAATTGAAGAGCATTTAGAAATTTAAGCCTCTACACTTGTGAATTCAAGATTTAAGGTAAGAAATCAAGCCTTTGGTCTTGCTTTTGAGTTGGTGAGTTTATGACTATAAGAGGTTTAAGTGGTTAACATGAGAATTGAGCTTAAGAGCTAGAAATGAAGGAATTCGCATTAAATCATGCATGCATGCATAGATCATAGCATTTTGAGTTTGAATTTCAAACAAATCCCCCATGCATGTGTCTATCTTGACTTTGTTTTGAGAATTCATCACATTTCTTACCATTTGACCTTAATTGATCATGTTTTGAAAAGTTCAAGTTCATAACAAGTCATACATGTCATGTTCATATCATATTCTTAAAGTTTGAGTTTGAATTTGTACAATTGTGGCAAGTTTTTGGGCCTTAATTTTGCGAAATGATTTTGAATTCTCAATGTTTTACAAGTTTCCAAGTGTTTCCTCAAGTTTTAGGCCTAAGAGAATGTGTTTTGTTGGTTTGAAAATGAATTTTGAAGCTTAGAAGCAAATCTAGAAATTCCAGATTCTGCCTCTCCGCTCGAACGACAGATCCTGCACTTGAGCGACCACCTTTATTTTCGCATTTCCGCTTGAGTGACCAAAAGTTGGCTCGAGCATAAAATGCATGCTCTCAGAAGTTTAACATTTTTGCAGACTGCTCGAGCGACGAGAGTTGCGCTTGAGTGAAGACCTTAGTCTCACACTCGAGCGACTATTGAGCGGCCATCGAGCGAAAAATTCACACAACCAGTACTTTTGCAGAGTTTACAGACCACTGGAGGAAATGAAATTGCGCTCGAGCGACCACTCACATGTTTGGACGTCTGCTCGAGCGAAGGAAGTTGCGCTCGAGCGAGGCCCCTGTTTTGCATATTTGCTTAAGTGTTTTCAAGTGTATTTTAGCATCCTCATCTCATCCTAGACATTCCTAAGCCCTAGTTAAGACATAATAATAAGGATAAGAAGTAGAAATACACCAAGATAAGAAAGAACTCAGTTAATAATTTCAGGTGTGTAATTCAGTACGTATTTATTCAGTATTTGTGTAGGTCACACGCCGCAAGTTACCTGATTTGTCTACTTTATTGTTTGTTTTGGAGCCATCTGTGAGTAATAACTTAGTGAAACTATGTTTAACTTTATTTATTTTCTATATGTGGAATAAGATCTATTTTATGAAATGTTATGCTCTGTACAAATAATTATCCAGTTTCTGACAAGCACTCGTGGCAATAATTATGTGGTTCAAGGATATGATCTGTTCCCGATATTGGAGGTTCCTTTGTGGAACTGGCAAGTATGTGATTTGTTCCCAGTATTGGAGGTTCCTATGTGGGACTGGCAAGTATGTTATCTGTTCCCAGTACTGGAGGTTTCTTTATGGAACTGACAAGTATGTTATGTGTTCCCAGCACCGGAGGTTCCTTTATGGAACTGACAAGTATAACTCTTAATGCTCTGTATTTGCTTTGTTAGCACTAATGGATGTGCTACATATGAACAAGAATGAATTATGATTCATGTATATGATCCAAACAACAATACGAATATGAATATGAATCTGTGTTTATTTTCTGAATCTCGTGGGACATCATTCATTTAACCCTTTACTCTGTTATTATTCACTGGGCTTCCGTTCACTGTTTATTATTATGTATATAGGTAAGTAGGCGCGTGACCAGGCCTAAGCTACTGCCTGGAGAGTTTTGGAGTTAGCCAGCCACCGTGCCTTCCGAAGAGGTTCTCGTTTATAGAAGTCAAGTTTTGTGGGCCATGCTAACAGTTTGTTTTGTGTATCATGCTAAGAACGCTTATGTTTAGTTTCCTTTTTGTTTATCCGTACACTTGGCTAAGTCCCTTTTTATAATACTTGTACGGTGTTGCATGTCTTATGTAGACATGACGGCTTATATGTATATACTTTGTCACGACCCAAATCCGCCCCTATAGGTTTAGTGTCATAATTGGCCAGTAATCCTAGGATTACCGAAAGCCTCTAAAGCAGAATTACAGAATAAGGAGCTAGCGAAAACAAATACAAAAACATAATGTCCATTGAGCTGTGCTGACTTATATGAGACAGAAAACTTTAAACATTTACATAGATATATCATAACATCATCATTACGCTAACCAAATGCAAATACAACAAAAAGGGACTTAACCCTGTATACAAAATAAACAAAAGACATTAAGAGCTTAAAACTTGGTCACAAAACATCTTGATCACATTGACTTTCAAGAACCTCCACGTGAGGCACAGTGGTTGGCTTGACAAAACAGAAGTCAGATAGAAGCTCTCAGGCCTGGTCTTGCACACGCTTACCTACAGATATATGTATATACAAATAGTGAGCTAAAACCCAGTAAATAACATTAATGTAAAGAGGTTAGTGAACGAATTCCGAACATATCATAATCATAAAATAGATCATAACATAATCATTCTCATATCTGAACATAATAATGGTACATCCAATAGAACATATCACATCGTCATTCGACTAGAGTAATCGGCTCCGGATACCGATTAAACACATCACCATTTTGACAAGTGGCTAACGAAATCTCGTAATCACATATATGTCATGGACCCGCATTAACATGTCGTCCCTTATGACTTGAGACTATCTATGGACGCCATAATAGATTTCAAACATAGGACATTCATTCACGTAAACAAATATCATTTTAGAAATCATAACTTATCAAATCACATTTGGAATATAATTCATATGAACATATCTTTACAATAACGTTACTCACAGTAGGCTTCCAAAAATGGTTGGTCAGTCTTTGAATGTTGACCTACAAACACAAATGTACATAGCACAAAACATGTCTCATTATTACTTATTCATATGGCCATACATGGCTTAGCTCTCTTGCTTTAACTTCTTGTTCATTCTATGCCACATAACTTGTTCATATTGGACCACATACTCGGATTCGACACATATTTTCTAATTCACTTACATATGATGTTTCTTAGCTTGTTTCTTAGGTTATTAATCCTTAATGGCTCATAAATCATGCCTAAGAATGCCCGAGAAAAGGTGAGAGCGAAGATATGCACTTAAAACATTTCTTGAAAACATGTTGAAAATAAGTTGTTGGCTAGAGCCAACTGAAGGCAAAAACTGAGCTCGCTTGAGCCACCACTTCGTCACTCAAGCCAGCTTTCGCAAAGTTCAAAATACTAGGAGTTTACAATGTTGGCTTGAGCCACCACTTCGTCGCTCGAGCCAGCTATGAATTTTCTGGGTTTCTAAACAGAAATTTGAGTTCCAAAAATGCATTTTAACATGTAAGAGCTTTCATGGCCATTCCAAACTCATGGAAACACTTTGATAATCATAAAAACATTTTAGAAAACTCAAATACAAGATAATTCACAAATCATTTGCTCAAAACCTCTTGAATTTTCCAAAATTGAGCTCAAAAGCTCTTGCATATAAGAAATTCAAACTATTTTCATGATTTCTTCAAAACATGCTAATGGTTGTTATGAACCCCTTACAATGGCTTCGAAACTCAAACTCAAAATGATGGAACCAAAGGTTAATCTCCAAGAATGCATATGCAAGTCATCTACAAGCTCAAAGACCCATTTCTCTTACTAATTTCATGAAATTAGTTCAAAGTTATGTTGAATCATGATGTATGGAAGGTTAACCACAAAAAATAGGCTCAAGACTCTTACCTAGAGCTTTAATTTCAAACAATAAGAGATGGTCCTCCCTTAGCTTTCTTCTACTCCTTCAAACCACACAAGTGTAGAGCTTTCTCTCCCTAGAGGGCTCTCCCTCTCTCTAGAACTTTCAACACAAGGAACCAAATGAGCAATAGGAATAACACCAACATACTCTCTAACTCACCTGAATATACACACACTCACCTCACTTCTTGAGCACAATACACGTGCACACACATGCAAAACTCCAACACACACACGCAAGGGTTTTAATCCCCTATACTTAACACCAAAATACCCAATTCATACTACACTTAATTAGACGTTGAATCATAAATAGGACCAAATTAGATACTAATCATGTGTCATCTTAATTAAACACAAGTAGCCTTAATTTATCATGGTTAACACACAACTTAATTAACCCAAAACAGTTCTAATCAAGGCTCAATTTAATCACATGTGATTTTATTAAACTAAATCATTTTTTAATAAAACTACTCATATGGTTCCAAAAATTCTAATTAGTCTAACCATGTGCTCAATTTCGGTTTTTGAGACCGTTTAGGCTATCAAATTTCATACCAAAGCAGAAATCATGACAGATATTACTACGAGTAACAGATAGAAAGCCAAATAACATACAAAATACATAATAAACACATAATTTATTTTAATCACTTAATTAACATCCTTAATTACAAATTAGCAATTAATTATAGATCGGGGTTGTTACATACTTTATACAAAGTTTTAAATTATCTGCTTCATGTATGTCAGCACAGTTCAATGGACTATGTATATTTTATATATTTGCTTCCGTAACCCCTAATTATATGTAATTATGTTCAGAGGCTTTGGGTAATCCAAGGATTACTAGCCGGTTACAATCCAAAACCAATAGGGGCGAGTTTGGGTCGTGACAGATCCATTCTGTTGGCAAAGAAATTGATCTCCCAATGATATAAGATCTCTCAAAAACTATGAAAATGCCGACTTATAGTCTTACCGGAGCACCGAAAGAAAAACGAAACATTTCTATTTGTTACGCTATGTGACAAAATCTAAATACACTTTGCAACTTGTTCCTTAACAATTGCACGTTTTGTAGATTTGAAACCACCATCTCTTTCAAGTATATGACACAAATCTTGAAATGCTTGCTATACGGGTGATATTACGACAATTCTTAATACATTTAAGTTGTGTCATTAGTTCAATCCTCACTTTTTCTCTCTTCAAGTAATTAATAGGATCATCCACGTACTTCCGAAGTTGATACTTTCTCTACATATATCAATATACCACATGGCAAACAACTTGAACAATAGCTAACTTTTGCATTCTATCACACATAATCAAGTCCTTTCTTAACTCTTTGTCTTGCTGATCCATTTATCCTATATTTTTTATTAAAATAAATTTGTATACTACACATGTAAACATTAATCAATATGAATAAACAAATAACCATTTTATCAAGTGCTCAATGAGTTACAATTGCATTGTTTTTAATTTTAATTAAAATAAATTGGTATACTAAACATCAAAACATCAATCAATTTTTTTAAATTCACACTATATTCACATGATAAACAAACCGCTCAACCCATATATCTATTCTATTATTAAAGCCAACACAACAGTTGTTGTGGCTTTGTCACAACGTTCTTGATTTCTTACAGAATTTATGCAAGTGCATGATAGAAGATTTATAGATTGAATAGGGGCCACAACACGCAAAATGCAAAGAGATGAAGGAAATTTGTGAAAGGTACAAGAAAAATACAACCAGCAATTTGAGAACACAAAAAAAGGATACATATATAATTTTGTATGGTAAATAGTATATATATACATAACAGAATACATATATAACAGAATATATATAGATATATATACATATTCTCAGATTTCTTGAATGATAAATAGTATATATATATGTACGAGGAGAAATATTCGCCTCGCTCCGTACCTCCTTACTACCAAGCTCGTCTCACTCCGTTAAGACTCTGTCGCACTACGAACAAAACAAAGGTGAGCTACCCAGTGGGTGGGTTTGCCGGAAAACCCCTCCGATAGTTAAGTTAGCTTTCTAAAAGAATAGAGAAGGTAGAGCACTCTAGAGAGAGAGAGGGTTCAAGATCGCTTCAGGTAGCTTACCTCCAATGTATGCCTCTTCCTCATTTTCAAGGCTGGCCATACAGCCACAGAGATTGTGGGCGCACTACCTCTGTTGTCTTTCCTGGATGTCACGACCCAAACTCGTCCCTAAAAGTTTAGGTTATGATCAGCCTGCAATCAGGCCTCGAAGACAAAATTCCAAATATTTAAATCATAACGGGGCCTAAAGCGGAAGCAAAACAAATACTAATGTCCATTGAGCTTGTGCATACATGATAACTGGAATAATTAAAAACATATAGACACTAGTAATTTATATTCATATACACATCTTATATATCTCACACACACACACACACATCCATGAAACTCAATAAAATACAAGGCCCTAATAATACAAAATTAAAGCCTCGACACAGAGGCGCATCTTAAGAGGCTTGATATGACAGGTCCACCAAAGAACTCCTAAGGCTGACCTAAGGTTGCTCTCTAGATTGATCACCTACATACATATAAAATATGGAGTGAGCGAAGTTCAATGAGTAATAATAAAGTAAAGTAGTGTAAATAGATAATCAAAGTTCTCACAATATCCATAATCATATAAACAAAACGTCCTCTGGCCCAATTGTATATCAAAACGGCATCGGGCCCAATGTATATCAAAACGGCCTCAGGCCCAATGTATCATATCGTATCACTGTGTCTTATCATGGAGTAGATGGAACATCGACATGTCTCCACCTCTCATTAGGCCCAATTCATGTATGTATGGACCCAAGAGGTGACTCGTGCGGATTCTAGAGATGACTCCCACTGTAGCACTTAGTTCTGTATAACACTTTGTTCCATACCAGAAATCAATAGGTCTTAAAGACCGAACAATTCATATCATGTCATAGCATAAACAGAACAAATAAACGAAACAGCCTTGGGCCCACCATATCATATTACAAATAATTCACATTTCATATCCCTATTCCATATCACAGGTCTTGTAACTTATTCATTCACATAAAACATAATTCCAAAACATCACAACAGTTATATGTCAAAATAAATATAAATGCATAAATATAAATGAACATATCTTTACAATATTATTACTCACAGTGGTTTCCAGAAATAATTGATTGGTCCTCAAATCTTGACCTGTAATCACAAAGCACATAACACACATAACGAAACATGGAATTACTCTCTTAATCGAATTTACTTTTATCAAATAAATAATCTCTTACTTTGCTCCGCAACCAATCATTTATGTTGGTTCTAAACTCATTAGTCCTCAATGGGTCACTGTAACGTCCCCAGCCAGAGTGATATTCCCCAGCCAGAGTGATATTGTCCGCTTTAGGCCGGGTTATTGCCGAAGCATCACCACGGCTCCTCACGGTTTTGTTTTCCTCCAGGAAAAGGCCTCACTCTGGGGAGGAGGAGCGTAGGCTTATAAGGCACTACCTCCCCTCCTATCCAATCGATGTGGGATTCGCCTAAGGAGCAGTGCGCCTGGGCACACTCTCCCCCTCATCGGACTCAGCGTCCTCGCTGAGGCACGCCGAGGTTTGCCCCACCACCGACACTGGCTCTGATACCACTGTAACGTCCCCAGCCAGAGTGATATTGTCCGCTTTAGGCCGGGTTATTGCCGAAGCATCACCACGGCTCCTCACGGTTTTGTTTTCCTCCAGGAAAAGGCCTCACTCTGGGGAGGAGGAGCGTAGGCTTATAAGGCACTACCTCCCCTCCTATCCAATCGATGTGGGATTCGCCTAAGGAGCAGTGTGCCTGGGTGATGCTTCGGCGATAACCCGGCCTAAAGCGGACAATATCACTCTGGCTGGGGACGTTACAGTCACAATCCGCATCTAGGAAAATAGGAAGAAATGAAAGGAAACTAGGTTAGGAGAAAAAATAGCATGAAATGGTTAGAAAGAAAGTGAACAACCTTTACTAATTTGATCATATCATTTTGTATACTTAGAATTTGGATGTGAGACCACCACCATTGGAAACTAGACTTCCGGGGCATGAATTTAGGCTTAAGAATCACTTAAAACAAAGTCTGGATGAGAGAGATATGCTTATTTGAAGTTGGGCTGAAACAAGGGTGTTCCGCACCTGTAGGAAATAGGGCCGCACCTGCGGGACAACGTGCTTTTTTAGCATAATCAAATTGGGTGCTGAAAATGGACTGCCGCACGTGCGGGAAGCCCCACGGCACATGTGGCGCTGGGTGAGAAAATATGTCCGAGCAAAACCTGTTGGTTTCAAGTTGAATTTCTCCATTCCCACCTAGGGTTCACTCTAAATCACTCCCAAAACATATAATATCAACGAAAAACATGAGATTATAATGATTTTCTAAATCAAAACCTCAAAAACATAATGAATCTTTAAGCAAAAAAGATCAAAATCTTTGTTTCCAAACTTTTCAAAACTTCTTCCTTCAAAGCCACATAAATCTTCATTTCATATATCATTTTATGAGTTCAACTCATACAGAACCTCAAGATTAAGACTCAATTCAAGCAATTCTATCTCAAAAACATGACATCTAAACATGATAAACATGAAACTCAAGCTAGATTAGATCATAACTTTAACATACAACTTTCTAAGTTCCATTTTCTTCATCTTATATATATATATATATGAGCTCAAAGCATGCAAAGAGACAAATTAGGAAACAATTCCTTACAATCCAACCCAACACAAGCTCAAAACACAAGAATCAACCCTTTGACTAAACAAACCCAAAGATTACATGCTCATTTCATGAGATTTATTAAGTTTAGATCATAAACCAATAACCCTAGCTTTCATAAGTGCTAAAGCTTCATGTTAAGACTAGATTCCAACCAATTAAAGAAGGATTTACACTTACCTTAAGCCAATCTTTGGGTTATTCTCTCAAATTCCTCCAATCTCCAAGCTTCTAGCTTGATTTCTTCCTCTTACCCTTTTCTCTTCTTCCCTTCTTTTTCTAGAACTCTCTCTCTCTCTCTTCCTCTACGCGTTTTTGCCTTTTAAAAAGGTAAAGATGAGCTCAACTATGTATAACATATAATATATATTAATTATTTAGCTTATTTGAGTCTTAAGCAAACCTAGGCAAGAGTTTAGACTAAATAAATCCAATTAATTCGTTACGAATCAAATTTTTGCCAAACTTTATATTATGTCCTAAAAATTATGCTAATCATAACTGTAAAGTCAATTTTGGTTTATCGTGCCTCTAAGGCTTTTAATTTCTAACCCAATGGTCACAATTTCAACAAATTTCTTATAACCGACAAATACAAGCTCGTAAGCACATAATTCACACATTCAAACATGGAATTTCACCACACACATATAATCACATATATAATCACATAGATAATGAAGGAATTAGAGTTTAGGCAGCATATGAGAGAGTCAGGTTGTTACACTGGACAGGCGGCTGTGCTTCCCTCTACCTTTCTTACACGTATAGAGACCGAAATCGCCAAATAGTGTTTGTCGCACCGCCAAATGGTATTGACGCATACCAGGAGTGGATTTCCCTCTTCTCGTCATTGGTCCACGTGGAATATATAACCGAGCTATTACTTGGTAAAACATAAACATCATGTTAGACTGCTTAACGTCGAACCGGACCAAATCGACCTATCAGCGTTGACCAAAGTTGGGCAGCTTATTCGGCATCTCAGCTATGCACCATAGTCTCATGGAAAGTCTGTCTTCACAAGTGCAGTTCGAACCATCCACAACATGGCCCTTGCCTTAAGCCTGTTCGGCCAAGTCCAGCCCAACACCATAACCCGCGTGGGTTAGATTCGATCTGACATTGTGTTCCATAAAGTCTTAGCTCGGCCCAATACATCCCAAACAATCCTAATCTGGTGTTGCACCATATTCAGTGCAGATCTAATTTGGCCTCACAACGCGCCCCAAGTTCTCCTTTCACGGCCTAACACCATATTCCGTGTTGGTGTAGCTCAACCCACTGTTCAACACAAATCTCCCTCTCAATTGCCCGTTAATCCCATCCGAGCTGAGAGCGACTAGGATTACTATTTCCGATCAAGCTATCCGTTTTGGTCAGTTATCGAGACTTGTGCCGATTGTCTTATCATCAATCAATCTGCCATACTGACAACCCATCACTTCAATGCTACGTGGCCTTCCTTGATTGGTTCTGTGTAGCCTTACAACTGTCCTACTATCTCTGAAATTCAAAAAGTTGGCGCCCTTTCACCATCATTCATATATACATAAAAGGTCAGCCCCGCTCTTCATCACTGTTCATTTTCTCTGTGCAAAACCCTAAACCCTTGAGCTTCTGCTGCTGTAGCCATTGCCGTCGTTGTTGTTGTTCTCGCTTGCGTCGCTTCCAGTGTTTTCCATCTTAATGGACATCGCAGCAGAGGTCAAGGTCGATTGGAACTCGATTTGGGGAGCAAATCCATAAGTTTTTCTTGTTTCTAACTCTCTTCCATTGTTGTTCTTCATGTTCTTCGGGTTTTTTCATTTTTCTCTTCATTTGGGACTATTGTTATACTGCCAATGCCCCTTTCATGGGGTAAGGTTAATAGATATTTGTAGAACCTAAGTAAAATCGGAACCAAAAACATGAATGGAGTCATCGTGCCTCTTATTTCCCTTAATCTTAGTACATAGCCTTGAGTTTTTGATGAACTGATCGATTTCTAGGCGAAATCGAGCTAAATCCCAATTTTAGATCCATAAATAGGATTGAGCCAAGCTAAAAGTGGTTTGTGGTCCTTCTAAGAGACCTCAACCGTGCTGGAAACTTGTAGGGATCATTTAGCCGAGATAAGCGTCAAAAGAGCAGGATAAAGGCCCAAAACCGGCCTAATGTCTTAGGTTCCATCATCGAGCTGAAACACCGAGTTAAGACTAGAAGGTACCAGAACTTTTATGGCCGAGCTAGGCGTATTTTGATAGCCATGCATCTGACGCCGTGCTAACACTTGCACTTATTTTTTAATAATGTAGAAACTAGGACCGACCAGGCACACCTCATCACCATCATTGGTTAGTATCAAAGACCGAGCAAATAATCACTTAAGCCGCTCTATTTTCCCGAGCTACTGTCAAATTTACCCTATCAAATTAGACCGGGATAAATAGGAAAATATTGATTTATGGTTAGCTTGCCTAGAGCCATAGCCGAGTTCCGAAGGGAGTACGGCATCCCAAATAATGTTCTTATTGAACTGGCAAAGAAGGGAGATACACTATAGGAAAATTAGACACCTGCCCCTTCACTGTGGTGTCGATAGTAGAGGGTGGCCTCCTCTTCCCGGTTTAGCCCCTAGTCTGCAAATTTTTGAGGTAGGCTAGGTTGTGCCCAACCCAAGTTTCCAACAACACATACAAAATAATAAACGGTGTAGCCACGCTGAACTGGATCCTCGGTTTGAACCTCGGCCTTGCCGAGATATTCCATCAATAAGTTCTTAGTAAAAATAAAGGAAGCTTCTGCTAGTACCTGAAGGTTAGAAAGGGCCGTGCAAAGTTTATAGAGGGCAATCCGGAGAAAGAGTACATGTTGGTGTCGTATTTCTGGTGGAGCCCAAAGTGCTTGAGGACCACGTGTTTTGTTTATTTGATGACTTTTTCCTTGAGAAAAAGCCTTGCCTCTTGGCCTTTCAATCAGCTGGTGGTTTACCTCGGTTGGCCATGTTAGCTTCTGACATCAAAGCTCGGTCCAACACATCAACATAAGTGGGCAAGTTCAGCACATTCACCTTTTCCATAATGTCATTACGAAGACCATTTTCAAATTTTCTCGTCTTTTTATAGTCGGTGTCAACCATATATAGGGCGAATCTTGCCAATTCAATGAACTTGGATTCATACTCAGCTACGGTCAAATTGTCTTGTTTCAGTCCTTCAAATTCTGACACCTTTCTATCACGGACACACTGTGAAAAATATTTCTCATAAAAGAGTACAAGAAACTATACCCAGTCAATGCCCTTATTATCATCACGGATTAGCATCTACCACCTTCTTGCTTCAACTTCCAATGTAATAGTGGCCAATTATACTTTTTGTGTCTCCAGGCATGGAAATACCTCAAATAACTTTTCAATACCCAAGACCCAAGCTTCAGCCTTCAACAGGTCCACACCTCCGTGGAACAGTGGTGGCTTCATTTTCTTGAATTCTTTAGTAAGGGCTATTGTTCGGTCGTCATTTTGCATATCCGGCATAGGTTGTACCGGAGGTAGGGGTTGCGGATGTTGCCACTGCTGTTGTTGCCTTAGTGTTTCTGCCATGTCTTGCATCATTCTCTCCATTCTGTCTAGCAGAGTAGTGGAGGACTCTTCTAGTTCATCGGCTTTTGTTCTCACCATTATCTAATAAGACTTGCATTATAATTCATACAAAAGATATACACTATATTCATGTACAGAAGAGTACATTCATATAACTAGGCAACAATTATATATCATATAGTTGCACATTTCAATTCATTTAGCAAGTTCTCAATGCATTCCACACATGTACTTATCTTATAGATGCAACTTAGGTCTTTTCTAGATAATCTATTGCTCATCTGGACAAGTGTGTGAGTTATTACTCGTGCTCTGATACCACTTTGTCATGACCCAATCCCGCCCCTAGGGATTAGAGTCATAACCAGCCAGCAATCAAGAGACTACCTGCGGCCTTAGTCAGAAACCGAGTCATATTTAATAGTAGGGGGTCAAATTGCAGAAGCAAAATTTATAATGAGCTGTGCATACATGGCTTAACCAAAACATTCTCATACTCATATAATAACTCACACCATACGAACATTCATATTATGCATGTATTACGTATGTCCAGGATCATTCAATAGTCAGTATTAACAAAACCAAGGTTGTACAAAATTGGTCATACGTGACCTCAAAAGATCAAAAGGACAAGTAAAACAAAAGTAAGGCCTCTTGCATGAGGCGACCTTGGTTGACTCCCTAAAACTTGGTTTCTCATTGCTCACTAGGGTTGAGGCTGGACATCCCGCTGCTCACCTACATACATATAACTAAGGGGTGAGCTAACACCCAGTGAATAATACCAAAGCAAAGGAGTTCATGAACAAAATTCTTACAATCATAATTCACTATTACACTTGGAAATCAATAATAAAGCAAACGACCTCAGGTCCTTTCTATCATTTCTCAAACACGAAACGACCTCAGGTCCATGTAGCATACAAAACGACCTTGGGTCCATCATGGGCAAAACAACCTTGAGTCCAACTTACACACAGAACGACCTTGGGTCCATTACACACAAAACGACCTTAGGTCCAATTCATATATACATTTGTTGTGTGCACACATTTAAATCCATGGTCATATTCATTTTTGTATCCAGAACGACCTTAGGTCTATTTCTTTTCCTTATCCTGAACGGCCTTCAGCCCATTTAATAAGTATACAAAATGACCTTAGGCCCGATCCATATCTTTACTAAATATACTAAACGGCCTTAGGGCCATTTCATACCCATACGTCAATCACTTCACATATTTCATTCCGAATTAAGTGATTAGAATATTCATTCTTAATATCACTTCAAAAGTTTAGAACCTTACCACATAGGCATCATTTAAAAAACAATGCATATACAAAAATATCTTTGCTAAGATATTACTCACGGTGTTCTAGTGCTTGATTCTTCCTCATACTTGACCCTACATAATTCATAACACTTGGGGTCATAATACAATTCAATTTGTTCTTTAATTTGCTTAATGTTCTTAGGCTTCTTTCATGTTCTTTAATTCATTTAGGATGCTCAATGTACGCTTAAGAATGTTCAAAAATGAAAGAGAACGGAATTTGGAACATAAAACAACTTTTCAAAATTTCTCAAACAAGACTCTCCGCTTAAGCGAAGATTTTCCCGCTCGAGCGGACCCCTTTAGTCTGCAAAAGTACTGGTTGCCTCATTTTTGCGCTCGAGCGTGACTTTTGTCGCTCGAGCCAAGAGTCAAAACATGTGAGTAGGCGCTCGAGCGCAGTTCTTCTCGTTTAAGCGGACATTAATATCTGCAAAATTTCTGGGAGCTTGATTTTTACGCTCGAGCGGCACTTTCCCCGCTCGAGCAGACATAACGAATTTTTGAATTTCCAGAACTGTGTTTGAAGTTCAAAACTTGATTCCAAAGGTTCAAAACTCATATTTTGGTACAAAAACATGGAAAGACATTACATGACATGGAAACATAGGTAATTTGAGACCAATTGTCCAAAACCATGATCTAATTCTCAAATCATTCTATATTCTTCTTGACAACTTCAAAACACATGCAACTAAGCTACATACCTTCATGAATCATGCATGCATGTAACTCATTGACTCTAATTCCATTTCAAATGGTACAAATGATGCTTATAATCATGAAGCTCATCAAAACTATCCTTGCATGTATGATTTGGTACTCATTCCTTCATGTTTCAGGCTCAAATAAACATAATTATGGTGACTGCAACATGCATATATATACAACTCCAATTTCATTACATTCAACTCAATTCTTGCCCTTAGTCACATATGATGCTTGGATTCACTTAGTTATAAATTTAAACTCATGAATTTGAGCTCAATTACTCACCTAGGAGCTTCAACTCTTCCAATTATAGCCAATTCTTGAGCTAATCCTCCTAGTTTCTCCAAGCTTGAGCTAAATCCTTTAAATTGTGTTATCTCTCTCTTTACAATCAGCTCTCTCTCTCTCTCTCTCTCTCTCTCTCTCTCTCTCTAGAGTGTATTTTCAGATCTTGAGCTCATAATATGAGCTTAAGTGTGTTTGGCCCTTATATATACTAAGTGGTTAGTTTAAATTAATCCATCTCAATTAAGGTTAACCAACTGCACTTAATTTAATTGATTTAATCTAATTATTTTGATCCAAATCAATTTTTAATTAAGTTTCACCATAGGCTCTAAAAATCATGCTAATCGCAAAAATACAATCAATTTCAGTTTCTGTTGCCTCTACGGCCTTCAATTTAAATTTTATAACAGAAAATCAAATAGATTTTCCTACGGTGAACAGATAGAAATTCAAAAATACATATAATCATATAATTAGCATTCAAAACCATATTAAGCTCATAATTATAAGCATAATTAATTAGCATAACACAGAGTAGGGTTATCACAGGGGACCAAAGACATTTTCTTTCAATGCGGTTGAAAAGTTGCCACAGAGAAGCTTGGCTATGGCCCTGGCCTTGACTCTGACGTCTTTAAGAACCCTCCACTTGCCTTCATTCCTCTGTGCATGCAGGCTTACACCGCAATAGAAATTGATTGAGACAGCACTGGCGGCTAGTGCGGCTGAGGCTGCACTCTGTAGACGTGCCCGAACGTCACGGCTCCACGCGCGAAATGATGCGAAATCTGTTTTGTTCATTAGTTACTACAGTTCGGACTCAATGTCACGGTTCTGAATATAATTTCGCAAAGTGCAATGCAAGATCGATAAATCACCAAAGAGTCCAAATCCAGTAAATCGTTTTGGAAAACTGATTTTATTAATGAAGTGCCAAACATGGACTGCTTTGCCAGATACAGAGTCGCCACCTAAATGTTTTATTTTAGAAAATTTAGGAAACCCTGACTCGTGTCTAAGGCCACGTGTCCGTCATCACCAAAGTTGCCTCGGCTCGGGAACTTGGGTACGAGAGTGTCATGCAATAAGCACCCCCGCTCGTTCGATCAAAGATCGGCCTTTACTAACATGATATATTGTTTTTGAAAACACATGCGTTCTTATTCTGGTTATTAGCTAACTTTACTATGTGATGCGCACAACATACAAGTATAGACTAGATCGCCTAAGTTGGAACAAAACATCTCATGTTTGTTTGAAAATGGGTTGAAGGTGCTACTCGCAAGTAGGCTAAGACGTGGATTTTTCCACCCTTGAGTGGGCTTAGAAAAACATGATTTTGCCACCCTCAAGTGGGCTTAAAACTCGCATTTCGATGAATTGTTCCAATTCAAGTAATCCAACCTTTACCCACAGGCATTCAGGCAGTTATATCATTTAAGCAAATAGCCTCATGGCAAGTATGCTATCATGGCAACACTCACACTCATGCAAGGATGCTAAAGCATAAACACTTACAGTGTACTCCGAGCCAAAACAACAACTAGTTAGTAATCAATGCATGATCCTAGCTATGTTAAGATGCCCAATGTAACACATGCAAAAATGCAACTAAGAAATAGGCTCGGCTATTCTAAGATGGCATATGAGATGCAACTTGATAACATGCTGTTGAACACGTATTCAAGTAAATGTATTGAAATACAATGCAGTTAGTATGATACGCCGAGCCCGATGCATGCAATACAGATGAATGATGCAAACATGCATAGCATAAGGACGCTAATTAAAATATGACCTAGAACTAACCATCATAAGCAGTTAAGTAAAAGGGAAAAAGACGTGGGGTTGGAAGACATTCACACACTCACGCACACTTATTACAAAATTCGCTCTCTCGACGGAGGGTCCGAATGAATAGTACAAGCTAGTTACGCTAAGCTATTCTAACTAATCTAATAATCTAATTAGACTAATTATTACAACACCAAAACTAATTAACTAACAAGCTAATTAATTATTACAATCCAAATTGAAACAAATAGCTACACTAAGCTAAATGAATATTACAAATCCAATTAAATGATTAAATTACACGAATTAATCATGAATACTGAAATGGCCTCGCGGGCGATGAAGAGATGCATGCTCGGTCGCGTCCTCCCAGAAATCCACTACCGTGCCTCATGTTGCCTCTGTTTGCACACTTCTGTATCTCTGAAAACTGTGCCAACTTCCATAGTGCTTTTGACCCACCTTAGGAACAATCTGAGAGGTGGTCGGCCAAGAGGAAAGGCCATTGGCCAAGTGTAATGGTCATCGGCCAAATTTCAAGGCTATCGGCCAACTTTGATAGCCGATCGGCACACTAGATAGCCGATCAGCCAATTCTTCCTGCAAACTCTCCTTTTGCTGCAACAGAGCACAAACAGAGGCATGGCAATGTATTTGCAAGAAAATTTATCATGTCTAAAGCTCAAAGGAGTGTAGTGCTCGGCTCTCGAGCCACCAATCACGCATCTCGATGCATGATGGCCAAAGAGGCCGAGTTGCACAAGTCAATAAATGCATGACAAACAAGACACTTGGACCACCACCTTATCATGGATAATCAAAGGCAATAGAGACAAAACGGGATTGGCCCATTTTCATCACTTCAAGTATGAAATGGACCAATTCACTTTGTGTTCAATATAACGTCCGGTTGAACACAATGCAATGTACATATGCAACATGCTTATCTTGGCACATTTTACTTGATTGATTTTGTTTACACATTTTAACATTACCAATCCATTCATTAATCAACTTGTCCAACTGTGAGAGTCCTCTAATGAGAGAGAGGTCTATCAAAGAGAATGGTTTAAGGCATGGGAGAGACCAATGCCATTAACTAGGAGTAACCCTCAAAAGAGGGTTGAAGCCATTTAAACACAAGTCTCAATCCCTTGCATTAAACTCAAACTCAAGACTAACCAATCCTCAAAACAAATCAAAAGTGAAGAAATGAGGAGGATGGCAGACTTTCAGTGCTAAAGTGGCATGAAATGCAAGACTCTACCATGCAAACATCGCATGCACAACATGCTAGAACGCTTAAGCGTTGAAACTAGTGAAGAGCTTTACACTAGGACTATGCAATACAATGCTCAATTGACTAAACCAACTCCAAAAAGACCTCATGCATGCCAAAATAGTGGCTAAAATGGACTGAAATGATAGCATGATAAGCAAGAAAAAGCATGCTCAAATGATGGCTCGCAAGCAAGGCACAAAACTCAACTCTCAAATACAATTAAAGAGTGATAAACATCAGAATATGGCAAAGATATAAGCTCTGAAATTCCATGCCAAATGATGCCAAGGCATGCAAACATCACAAGTATAGCATGGTAGGGACCTCAAAACTCAAGAGTAGTCAAGGCATTTGCACTATAGCTATACAAAACATGAGTCATATGACCAAGGCAGCCCAAAACAGTCCTAAAACAGCCCAAAATAATGCTAAAACATGTATGGAGTATAGCCAAAATAAGCTAGCATGATTGGCCAAAACATCAAGCATGTTAGACTAGTAAGCATGGATTACACTACAAGTGTATAAAGCATGCAAGAGGTGAGTCCACCAATCAAAATTAGAGTTATAACATGCCAAAATAATACCAAAAACATGCTTGAACTAAGCTAATTCAAACCACAAGAGCATGCTACTTTGTAAGGCTAACAAGACTAGCAAAGAGGATTTACACTACAAGTGCAGTAAGCATGCAAGAGGTGACCAAGACAGCCAAAAACAGAGTTATGGCAGGTCTGATAAGTCACAAAAATGAGCCTAAACAAAGCCACAAAGAAGTAAAAACACATGCTCATTTGGTTGACCATCAACACTAACAAGTAAGACAAGAGGAGAGGGGACCACCCCCTCCTATTTGGGCCCTCAAAACAGGGTTTTTACCACTGAAAATCCTCTGGATTTTAGTGGTTCTAAGGCCAAAAAGAAGTTGTTTGAAAAGTTTGAAAGTTAGCTCACAAGGCCTTACAAGCCAAGGAGCAAAAGGGAGGACAACCCTCTAGCCAACCAAAGTACAAACCAAGACTTTTAGGACTGAAAAACAGAGGAAAAACAGAGGTTTTTTCAGTTCAACACCACCCCAAAAATAGTTTACAAAGGTGGTAAAACAAGCATGCAAAGCAAAGGCTTAAAGGGACGAGTGCTTACTCTTGAAGCACCTTGAAGGACAGCAGCAAAACCAGCCAAAATCTGAGCCAAAATCATCCTTTTGGAGCTCAAACCAAGTTCCAAGGGACCTCAACCCAATGGTGATCAAGTCTTCTTAACGGTTGATAGGTTGAAGATGGATGTATGCAAGCCTTCAAGCACAAAATCCTTAGAGAGAGTGAAATCTAGAGAGAGTTTTTCTAGACAAAGAGGCTCCCAAATCTTTTTGCCAAAATTGTTCTAATCTATTCTCCCATGTTCTAACCCTTGAAAATGAGATATAAGGCTTCATTATATAGCAAAATATCAAGCTTGGTCGAAAATATCTGAGCTAGGACAGGTGGCATAAGCTGGAAACAGCTAGAGGAGAAATATCTGCCAATTTTGGGCTTTCTGGACATTTTTGGCCGATCGGCCAACATTTGTGGCCGATAAGGTTCATTTTTGGCCGACCTATGGCCGATGAGGTCCAATTGTGGCCAATGGACCTCTATTGAGGCCGATGGAAAAAATCAGCCCTGGTCCCTGACTTGAAGCAAGCCTAATACCTTCATCTGGACTCCTTTTTAGGTCATTCTTGAGCCTAAACTGTAGCCCCGAAAGTCTTCTTTCCAAATTTGGAAGCCTCACCTAAAAATTCCATGTGTGATAAGAGATATACCTCTTTTAGTGAAGGTTGCTTAGTTTCGGTCCAATCGGAATGATGCCCAACTTCAACCAATCATATCTCCCCCATCCGGACTCGGCTTTAAGAGATTCTTGAGTGTAAAATGAAGCCCCGGAAGTATTCTTTCCAACGGTGGTGGCCTCATAGCTTAAATCCAAGTATTCAAAAGAATAGGCCTGATTTAGCGAGGACTGCTCGTCTCTCTCTTAGCGATTCATGCCCATCTTCTTCTCCAACTTGGTTTCTTCCCTCTTCTCCTCTTTTATTCAACTTCAAACCCCTAAGTAAGGTGTTTTGAAAGATTTTTCAGAGATTTCACCTCTCTTTCACTCATTTTCACTTTGTCCTTGCTCGGTTTACCAAAAAGCACAACATTTGACAAAATACGAGCCTTAGAACATCGTAAGAACTTTATTGCAAAAATATTTTGAAAGAGAGGGTTTTAAGGTCTAAAAACCATTCAAAATAGCTTTGGTCCAAAATGGGGTGTGAGGTTGGGATTTGACTCTCCTCTTGTTGAAGAAATTAAACTTTTGCTCTGCACATCTTTCACCACCAAGTAAACCATCAGTAGCGTCCAAGTCTTAAAGGCGGTCAAAAATGGGGTGTCTACACACGCCCTCCACCGACCAATGAGAGTCAATAGCCAGTCTATGAGGAAGAATACTCGTCGGGTGGCGAAGGGGCCGAGTTGGGATCAGATCTGAGCCCCATCATTGAAGAGGAGCCCGCAGTGAACACAACCGAGGAAGACGAAGCCGAGTAAGAGGAAACTGTGAACATAGATTAGGCGCTTTTATATATATATATATATTTTATTGTAACGGGGCTATGATCCCCACTTATGTAACCGAACTGTTTGATGAATGAAAATCAGTTACTTTTTGGTCGCCGTATGCATCTGTCTTCTTCAATTTCATTAATAACTGTAGTGCTAACTTGAATATGGCCGAAATAAATTTATACACGTGAAGTGTACCTGGATATGCCGAGCTAATTTCTGCCCAGACAGTACAAACTTAAGTAACCTCTCACTGAATGGATTTAGCCAGTTTAAATATGGGGAAACACAATGTCCCTACGACCGGATGGCAAGCAAAATCATCTCCATTCTAGATCAAAAGCAAGGCACAAAGCCAACCCTTTTTTGCGAGCAAAATCAGCTCGATTCAAACACAAGTTGGGCAAAACACTAACTTTTTCCTCGGGCGAGCAAAACATTTAGTTTGAGGGATCCTTGAGTTTGGACAAAGCGCATACTTATTTTTGGCGAGTAAAGTCAGCTCGGATTAACTAGCAAAATAAACTTGGTTTTATAGCAGAAGTTGGGCGGAACACTAACTTTTCCCCAAAGAGCAAAATCTACTCGGATTACCAAGCAAAGTTAGCTCAATTTTATAGCAGAAGTTGGACGGAACACCAACTTTTTTCTGAAGAGCAAAATTAGCTCGGAGGAGAACAATTTTAGATCGGCTGAAGTAGAGGTTAGGCAGAACACCAACTTGCTTTATACGTGAGCAAACTCAGCTCGATGATGGCGAGCAAAATCAACTTGGGCAAAATATGAGCAAAATCAGCTTAGAACAAGCGAACTGTTTGCACGACAGGCAAAGTCAACCTGGTTTGAGTGAAGTCAGCCTGGTCTTGTGCCCTAATTTTCTACATGGTGGACCATCACAGCTAGGGCCGAATTGCCCCTAGCACTCAGTAGCTTGATACTTTAATACAAAAACACATAATACAAGAGAAAGAAGTGGCTATATTCCATTGCACATCATACATGACATGTAGCAATAAAAGGCCAAGTTTCAAATAAAAAAGGAAAAAAGATTACATTTCAAAAGTAAAATAGCTTGAGGTTGGCCGCATTCCATGGCCTTGGTATGGCTTTGCCGTCCAAGTCCTCCAAATGGTATGCCCCTTTGTCAACCAGGCTTATTATCTTGTACGGCCCTTCCTAATTTGCACCTAATTTGCCATTTCCAAGGACCAGCGTGTTGCCCGTCACCTTCCTCAAGACCCAGTCCCCAACTTTGAACAGACGTGGATGCATGGTCTTATTGTATTTCTTGGAGAGCTCTTATTAATAGGCCGTAATGTGGATTAGTGCCCGTTTCCTTCTTTCTTTAGCCAGGTCTAACTCCAGGGCAATAGCTTCACCATTCAAGTCATGCTTAAAGTTTTTCAAATCGGATGGTTGGCATGCCAATCTCCAGGGGTATGACTGCCTCTATGCCATAAGCGAAGGTGAATAGAGTCTCCTCGGTCGAGCGCCTCGGGGTAGTTCGGTATGCCCAGAGTACGTTGGAGAGTTCTTTAGCGAACCTCTCTTTGGCCTTCGCCAGCCGTTTCTTCAGCCCGTCCAAGATAGTCTTATTTGAAGCCTCGGCTTAACCATTTGACTGAGGATAGGCCAGCGTGAAATTATAGAACTCAATCTTTAACTCTTCACAAAATTTGCAGAAGAGTTTTCCATCAAATTGCGTGTCGTTATCCAAGATAAGGGCCTTTGGGACACCAAACTAAGTGATGACATTCTACCAAATGAACTTCTTTACATCTTTCTCCTTGATGGTGGCCAACAATTTGGCTTCCATCCATTTGGTGAAGTAATCAGTAGCGGCGATGAAGAACTTGCGGTTTCCCGGAGCCGTTAGGAGCGGTCCCACAATGTCCAGCCCCCAAAGTGCAAATGACCATAGGCTAGTCAGGGGGAGCAACTCTCTGGCCGGCTGGTGGATCTAGTGAGCAAATTTTTGGCATTTCTGTCATTTACGAACATATTTCTATGCGTCAACCTGTATGCATGGCCACCAATAGCCTTGAGAAATGGCTCAGTATGCCAGCGATCTGCCCCTAATGTGGCTACCACACATTCCTTTGTGAATTTCAAAGAGGAAAGCTTGGAACTTGCTGGGGTGGACACATTTTAGGTATGGTCCAGTGAAAGACTTCTTGTATAAGACGCTGAATGGAGAGAGCCAAAACTGCTCAGACTTGGCCCTTATCTTGTTAGCTTCCTTCTTCTCAGTGGGCAGGACTCGATATTTTAGAAAGGTAATGATTGGATCCATCCAAGATGGTCCTAAGTTGGCGCAGAGTACCTTAGGCGCCTCTAGTTCTTCGATGCTTGGTCAGGGCAAGAATTCAATCATCAATGGATTTAGAAAGGTGGTTTGCATAGACGCCAGGCCGGCCAATTCGTTGACTTGACTATTCTCTTCACGGTTGATTTGTTCCATTCTTATCGCGGCAAATTTTTTGACCTCAGAGCGTACCAACGCTTGATACTTGGCCATCCTTTCATCCTTGGCCTCATACTCTCCAGAGACCTAATTGATGACCAGTTTGAAGTCGTTGGATACCATGAGCTCTGATGCATTCATTCGTAGAGCGCTCTTCAGGCCGACAAGAAGGGTTTCGTATTCTGCCTCATTGTTGGATGCTGGGATTCCAAGCGTGATTGCGTGCTCAATGGTCAGTCCATATGGCAAGGTTAACACGACCCCCGGTCCAACGCCATGTCTGTTAGAGGCTCCATTTACAAAGAGTTTTCACATCTCACCAATGAACAATTTTCAGCAGTCAGAGGGGTTTTGAGAGCTCTTAAGTCCGAGGTATTGGTTAGTTCGGCCATATGCTTTCTTGCATTTTCATCTTGCTTATCATTCAGTAAATTGGTCTGCTCCTCCTCTGCTAGCCCGGTATTATCTTGCCGCTTTATTGCTTGTTCTTTACCCATTTTTTGTGTCATTGAAACTGTGGGTTATGCCAAGTCCACACTAGCCAAATCAATAGGACAAACAATGTGAGTGCTAGGGGCAAATTTCGCCACAAAGTCGGCAAGGGCTTGAGCTTTGATAGCTGTGCGTGACTGGAACTTGATGTCGTACTACCCTAGCTCTATTACCCACTTCAAAATTCTACTCGTGAAATCCGCTTTCTCAAAGAGCGCCTTAAGGGGAAATTCGGTCAGCACCACTATTGTGTGGGCATAGAAATAGTGTACCAACTTCCTGGAGGCCATGATGAGAGCTAGGGCCAACTTCTCTAGCAGCAGATACCTTGATTCGGCTGGGAGTAATTTTTTGCTAACATAGAAGATAGGGAGATGTTGAATTCCCTCAGCCCGGACAAGTACCGCGCTTACTGCATGCTGTGATACAACCAAGTACAGGTAGAGCTCTTCACCTGGCTGTGGAGTGATCAGGATTGGGGCGGAAGAGAGATATGCCTTGAGGTTTGCCAAAGCGCAGTCGCACTCCGCGTCCTAGAAAAACTTTGCTTTTAAAGTCTTAAAAAAGGGCCTGCAACAATCTGATAACCGGCTAATAAATTTCTTCAGCGCGGCTGCCATTCCGGCAAGATGTTACACGTCTTTTGTGAAATCTGGTCGTTCTAGCTCCTGAATTGCCTTGATCTGTGAAGGGTCGGCTTCGATTCCTCGGTTGGTGACCAAAAAACCCAGAAATTTTCCAGTTCCCACTCCGAAAGCACACTTGAAGGCATTCAAGCGCAGCTTGTGGTGTTTGAGTACAGCGAACATCTCTGCTAGGTCGGCAAGGTGTTGGGATTTATCTTTATTCTTTACTGCCATATCATCAATATAGGCCATAGTGCGGCTAAGAAGAGGAGCGAACATTTTTGTCACTATCCTTTGAAAAGTTGCCTCGACATTTTTAAGACCAAATGGCATGACCTTATAGCAGTACAAGCCTCTTGGAGTGGTGAATGAAGTGATCTCTCAGTCTGGTTCGTATATGGCGATTTGGTGGTAGCCACGATACGTGTCCAAGAAGCTAAACCTTTGATGACCAGCGGTAAGATCCACCAGCTGGTCGATTCTTGGGAGGGGGAAACTATCCTTGGGACAGACGTGGTTGACTGCTTTGTAATCAACGCACACTCGCCATTTTTCATTTTTCTTCGGCACCACTACCGTGTTAGAAATCCATTTGGGGTAGTGCACTTCTTCAATTACCCCAACCTCTAGCAAGTTTTGACCTCCTTCGCCATTACTTCGGCATGGTGCAAAGCCCGAGCGCCTGTTTCTTTGGATGACTGGCCGAGCGTTGGGAAAGACGTTCAACTGATGACAAATGAAGCTTGGGTTGACGTCCGACATATCGTAAGGCGTCCATGCAAAAACCTCAATATTGGAGACTAGAAAGTTAACGTAGTCCAACCGCTCGGTGCTGGACAATGATAAGCCCAAGAGAAAGAATTTGTTCAGATCATTCTCATCAATCCAAACCTCCACCAAGTCTTCAACTGACTTTTCTTCAACTTTTCTCCCACATCTTCTAGGACTTCTTTTCCTTCTGGCCCTTCTATTATTTGGACAAAGCCTTTAGCTGCCCGGTTGCCATTCACTGCGACGAAGCATTGTTTTGCCATCACTTGGTCCCCCCAGACCTCTTCGATTTGCCCGTTTTGAGAAGGAAAGCGCATGACTTGGTGAAAAGTCGATGTTACTGCTTGCATGGCATGCAACCAGTCCCTCCCCAAGATCAGATTGTAGGTCGATGGGACCTTCAGTACCCAGAACTCTACCTATTTTGTTACTATCCCAACTTTGACTGGCAAAATGATCTTCCCGATCAGCCATTTCGGCTGTGAGTTAAAGCCGACCAAAGGAGACGTTGCTGGAGGCAAGTTTTTGTCCTCCAACTTCATCTGCTTGAATGCATCATAGTACATGATCTTGACCAAACTCCCCTGGTCGATTAGTATTCTTTTGATGTCGAAGTCCTTGATGCGAAGTGTCACAACTAAGGTATCATTGTGAGGTGTTTGAATTCTTTCCAAGTCCTTGCTTGAAAAGATCAAGATGTTTTTTTATCTCGGTCTTCCCCTTCTTTACGGCGGACTGAACAAAGAGCACCTCCCTCATGCTCTCCGCCTTCTTAATCATCCCTCTGAGCTCGCAACCTCGCGTTGGCTCGATAATACCGTGAATAAAGTTGATGACTCATTGGGGTGCCGCGTCCAAGATGGCAAGGCCGTTTGGTTTGGCTTATCCTTGTGGAGCAGCCCTCATGCCTTCATCTATGTACTAATCCAAGTGCCCAGCCGCAACCAACTCTTCCAAGTGTTGTTTCAGCGGCATGTAGTTCTCCGTTCGGTGTCCCCTCTCTTCATGAAAAGTGCAACGGTACCTTGAGTTGAAGTCCCTCTGTGTATCTCCCAATTTTGCTGGCAACCGGATGTATGGCTCACCTCGGATTTCACTGAGGATGCGATAAATTGGGATCTTAAAAACTGTGGTGATGCCGGTTCATGCCTTCAACTTTCTCTTGGCATCTTCCTCTTCGTTGTGAGGAGCGTTAACTCGGTCATTCTCATAGCCTTTGTTTCTATCATTGCGGTTAGCACTGCGATATTGTTCTCTAGCTAGGTTATTAGGGCGGTTATCCTCCTGCCCTACCAAGTGAACCTTCCCGGCCACTCGTTTGTCCACCAAAATCGGATTTGCCTTCTTGGTTGCGGTGGCAGTGGCGACATCATCCTCAACTCGGATGTGCTCGTTGATCCACTACATTAAGGATTCCATGGTTATAGGCTGATGCATCATGAGCGAGTCTCACAGCCTATGTTCGACTGGTAGACCTCACTTATATTGGGTGATCGCCAAATTGGTGGGGCAATCGAGGATCTCATTGTAGGTCTCCCAATACTTGGCATTGTATGCCTTCAAAGAATCGTCCGACTCCATCTTGATATCCAGGAGGTGGTCGACCTCCTTTGGTGTTCGAGTATTGGTCTTGAATTTGTTGACAAAGGCTTCCGCTAGTTATTGCCACCCCTCAATAGTCCCCTCCAGGAGCCTTTCGAACCATTTCAACCTCAGTTCTCCCAAACTTGCTGGGAATATGAGACACATCAAGGCATCGTTGCGTTGATGGCCTGCCATCATTTGCCGGTAATGACTAACATGCATGTATGGATCCGTCTTGCCGTCGTACAACGTGAACTTAGGTTGGTGGAATCCGGCAAGGAGTGGTGTGCTCTCAATCTCTAAAGACAATGGGGTAGCGGTAAGTCTTGCCAGCTCTCTATCCATCGGTGTTGGAGCCATCACTTTTGGCACCGGCATGGCCACTTCCTCACTGCAACGAATTTGGGGGCTCAGCCTTTGCAATGCCGGCACTCTTTGGGCCTCTCCGCGGCATGCTCGCTCCTCCAGCACATCCCTCAGGTCCTTCAAAGGGGCGGAGTTAAAGTATCTCGACATCGTCGAGGGACACGAGGGACGGTAGTTGCTGTCGCGCATGTAGCATCTCTCCACCAGTGGGTCTGAATCACCAACTCCGTAGATTCTGGTGATGGAGAGCGATGGTGTCCCCCGTTGGTGATGACTGTCGAAGCGGCTGGGTTAGGTGCGCTCACTGTGGTTGCCCATTCTAGCATCACCCTTTCCTTTGATTTGTTACTTCAACATCTCCATCTCAGCCGCCATCTTCCAAATGAGGGCATCCTAATCTCTGAGTTTGTGCTCCAGGCGCTGAGCATGCAATTCTCCTCTCCGTCGACGACCCTCAAGACTCTTTGAATCAATGCTCCTCGTGCGTTTGTCTCGCGCGTCCCTAGCTGCCTTCTAGAGGAGGTCTCTAGGCCCGCCATGGTCGGAATAGCGGGAGGGCCATCTCTTCTCCAGACTGACTTTGGAGTGATCCCATCGACGTCGGACAGCGGTGTTTCGTCGATGTTCGCCATGGAAGACAGTTAACAAGGCTAGTAAAATAAGGTTTGTCTGTCAAAGAAATTCCCACAAACTTCACAGAACATGATGTCAAGCCGAGTCTAACCTATGCGGGTTATGGTGTTGGGCCGGACTTGGTCGAACAAGCTCAAGATGAGGGCCGAGCTGTGGATGGTTTGGACTGCAGTTATGAAGACAGACTTTCCATGAGACCGCGGTGCGTAGCCGAGATGCCGAATAGCGTGCCCGACTTCGATCGGTGCTGATAGGTCTGTTTGGTCCGGTTCGACGTTAAGTAGTCTAACGTGATGTTCATGTTTTACTAAGTAATAGCTCAGTTCTATATTCCACGTTGACCAATGACGAGAAGAGTGGAATCTACTCATGGTATGCGTCAATACCGTTTGGCGATGCGACAAACAATGTTTGGCAGTTTCGGTCTTTATATGTGTAAGAAAGGTAGATGGGAGTACAGCCGCCTGTCCAGGAAGGACAACAGAGGTAGTGCACCCACAATGTCTATGGCTGCATGGCCAGCCTTGAAAAGGAGGAAGAGGCACACGTTGGAGGTAAGCTACTTGAAGCGATCTTGAACCCTCTCTCTCTCTAGAGTGCTCTGCCTTCTCTCTTCTCCTAGAAAGCTAACTTGACCGTCGGAGGGGTTTTCCGGCAAACCCACCCGTTGGGTAGCTCACCTTTGCTTTGTTCGCAGTGCGACGAAGTCTTAACGGAGTGAGACGAGCTTGGTAGCAAGGAGGTACGGAGCGAGGTGAATATTTCTCCCCCATACAATATATATATACATAACAGAATACATATATAATTTTGTAGTTTTCAATAATATATATATACACATATACACATATAAAGTCCGAACAACAAAATTAGGGCTAGCTTTTCTTTCTTATACATAACAGAATATACATATTCTGTTCTTGTGCGGAATAATATATATATATATTATGCGTAATAGTATATATATTACTAAGAATAACTTTTCTTATGCGTAATAGTATATATATTACATATATATATAACAGAATCAAAGAATGAAAATAGAAAGGATGATTACCTACACGGCAAAGAAGAGCCAGAAGAAAGCAGAGAGAGAGCTGGAGAAGTGAAGAGTCAAAAACGTTGTGCCAGATATGAAAAGCCCTTGAAGACATGGGTGTCAATCATTTATTTTTATTTTTACAGAGGCAAAATTGGTATTATAAAAATATAAGAATCTATTGGTTTATTTTCTCTCCCAATCTCTCCATTTTTGTATAGATTGAAAATGAGGGTTATAAGATAAATGGATTTCTCTTCGTTTCTCCCAATTTCTCTCTATTTCTCTCCACTTACGTTACCCAAACAAATAAGAGAAATACATATATCTCCAGTGCTTTTCTTTTCTCTCCAAATCACTCAATCCAAACATAGTGTAAATTGGAATCGATTGTTTCAATATATATTGTATTTATAGTATATATAATTTAATAATATAATATATTAATAAGCATAATAAATTATTAATATTGATTAATTAACCTTATTATCTTTATAATTTAAGTTTGTAAACTCTTATTATAAATAATTTTAATTCTAACTCATTATTCTTGAAATCTTAATATTTGTTAACTTTATTTTTGTTAATTTAGAAATTGAAAAATATTTATTAAATAGATGGATTGAATATGTTTGAAATGGTGGACAAATAATTAATTTAATGTTTTTATATAGATTAGTGATTGTATTTTAAAGTGGATCAAATTTGAAAGTTCCTATTCATTTTTAATTACTAAAATTGGGTACTATTTATTATTTGACCCAAAAGAAATACTCGATTTATATGAATATTTGACCATTTATTTATTTAAATTTATTTTATTTTTTTTATAAAAATGTCTTTATATAAATTTTGATAAAATTAAATACTAATTCTTATGTCAAAATAATTTTAATTCAAAATATAGTTTGGAAGCATTAGAGTACACTTGCTTATCAATTTTGTTTTTGTCATTTTATACATGATAAAATGCATTGTATGATGGAATTCAAAAAAATTGAATCATATATTATGGACTACCAATGAATTACATTGATGTAACTTTTAATTAGGATTGTTTTGGGAAGTAGGTTAGAAGTTAACTTTTTAATTTTTTTAAAAAAATATGTAAAAAAATAAAGAAAGTCCGCCGGGGTTGTTAACAACTTCGCCGGTCCCAAGCTCGGGTTAAGGAGGAGGGTTGTGTGTTAGGTAGCTGACAGCCAACACGTAAAAAAGCTGTTCGGATTCCTTATAAAAATGAATCCTACTTTGAATCGTTTAAATGCTAGGTCGTTACTCTCAAGTAACGCGTTATGCCTGCCTCCGGGTGGTTCGAAAAGTGAGCAAGGGGCGCCGCAACGACGAGCGCGAGTAAAAAAGCTAGTTTAAGAATACAGATTTAGGGTAGCCACTTGGAATATAGGAACCTTAACTGGTAAGACGATGGAATTGGTAGATGTTACGATTAGGAGGAGAGTTAGTATAGCTTGCATACAAGAAACTAAGTGGACGGGTGAGAAAGCTAGGGAAATTGAGGATACCGATTTTAAACTGTATTATAGTGGTAAGGACAGATGCAGGAATGGAGTAGGAATCATAATTGCCAAGGGTCTGATGGAGAGTGTAGTGGCGGTCATTAGGAAAGGGGATAGGATTATGTTAGTTAAACTAGTTATTGGAGGGTATATAGTAAATGTTATTAGTGCATACGCCCCTCAAGTATGATTAGATGATCAGACTAAGAGGGATTTTTGGGAGCAAATGGATGAGGTCTTACAAGAGATACCTGTAGGAGAGAACTTGGTTATAGGTAAAGATTTTAATGGCCATGTAGGCATAGATAAACTAGGCTATGAAAGAGTGCATGGTGGATACAGTTTTGGTGACAGAAATGAGGCCGGAGAGAGTATCTTAGATTTTGTGTTGGCTTTTGACCTGGTGGTGGCCAATACTATGTATAAGAAGAGGGAGGAGCATTTGATAACTTTTAAGAGTGGGTTAGTTAAGAGCCAAATAGATTACTTCTTAATGAGAAAAGTGGACCACTTAAAATGCAATGATTGTAAGGTGATTCCTGGAGAGAGCCTGACCTCTCAACATAAGATTTTGGTACTAGATTTATGTTTTAAAGGGCAATACCAAGCTAGGAAGGATGGCGGGCGTCGTAGGACGAGATGGTGGGACCTAAAAAGGGATAAACTAGAAATATTTAAAAATAAAATGGATAAGGAAGGTACTTAGGACTTGGAAGATGATGCTAACACTATGTGGAACTCGATGGCCAATTGTATGAGAAGAATCTCAAGGGAAGTGTTTGGAGAGTCGAAAGGGACGGGACCCAACTCTAGGGAAACTTAGTGGTGGGGGGAAGAAGTTCAAGCGGTAGTTAAGACAAAAAAAGAGTGCTTTAAAAAGTGGCAGAAGGATAGAACTGAGGAAAACCTTAAGAGCTATAGATTGGCTAATAAGGAGGTCAAAAAAGTAGTGAGAGGCAAAGTTGAAAGCTTATGACGACCTATATACTAGACTGGATAGTAAAGAGGGAGAGAAGAGGGTATACAAACTTGCTAAGATACGAGAGAAAAACAAGAGATTTTAATCAAGTTAAGTGCATCAAGAATGAGGATTCTAAAGTATTGGTGAAGGATGAAGAGATTAAGGAAAGATGGAAGAACTATTTTGAGAAACTATTAAATGAGGAACATGGAGGTACAACAATAAGGGAAGACATGGCCAATAATACGATAAACCAAGATTATAGGTTTTATCATAGGATTAGGAACTTTGAAGTGGAGATTGCACTTAAGAAGATGAAATCAAATAAGGCTTTAGGACCCGATGGTATCCCTATTGAAGCTTGGAAGTGCTTGGGTAAAAAGGGGGTTGCTTGGTTGACTAGGTTGTTTAGCAAAATTTTGTTGACTAGGAACATGCCAGATGAGTGGAGGAAGAGTATTTTAGTGCCAATATATAAGAATAAAGGAGATGTCCAGAATTGCAACAACTATAGAGGAATCAAGCTAATGTGTCATATAATGAAAGTGTGGGAAAGGGTGATGGAACGCCGATTGCGAGATATAACAGAGGTGTCAGAGAATCAATTTGGGTTTATGCTTGGCAGGTCAACAATGGAAGCGATTTATCTTTTGAGGAGAGTAATAGAAAAGTATAGAGAAAAGAAAAGAGACATTCACATGGTGTTTATCGACCTTGAGAAAGCATATGATAGAGTGCCCCGAGATATAATATGGTGGGTGTTAGAGAAGAAAGGGGTGACAAAAGGTTACATTGATATGATTAGGGACATGTATGAAGGGGTGGTGACCACTATTAGATCGCCTGCTAGAGAGACAAATGAATTTCCTATCACTGTTGGGTTACACTAAGGGTCTACCTTAAGCCCTTATCTTTTTGCTTTACTTATGGATGAGTTGACGAGAAATATTCAGGATGACGTGCCATAGTGTATGCTTTTTGTAGACGATATCGTGCTAGTGGATGAGACTAGAGAAAGAGTTAACACAAAGTTGGAGATTTGGAGAAAAGCTCTTGAATCGAAAGGATTCCGAATAAGCAAAACTAAGACAGAGTATATGGAGTGTAAATTTAGTAACAGTAACAATGAAAGCAGAGGAGAAGTGAATATTGAAAACCAAGAGCTGCCTAAGAGTGAACAGTTTCGTTATTTAAGGTCGATTATCACAATAGCGGGGGAGATTGATGCGGATATGGCCCATAGGATTAAAGCGGGATGGTGTAAGTGGAGAAGTGCGTCTGGAGTATTGTGCGATAAACGAATACCCACTAGACTAGAAGGTAAGTTCTATAGAATAGCTATTAGACTAGCGATGTTGTATGGGACAGAGTGTTGGGCAACCAAGAAACAACATGTAGATAAGATGAGTGTGGCTGAGATGAGGATGCTAAGGTGGATGTGTGGCAAGACTAGACAAGACAGAATTAGAAATGAGTGTATTCGGGAATGGGTAGGAGTAGCACCGATAGAAAATAAGTTGAGAGAGAATCGATTGAGATGGTTTGGTCACATTCAACGGAGACCAACAGAGGCAGTAGTGAAGAGATGCGATGCTGTAACAGTAGAGGGGAGTGTTAGGGGACGAGGTAGGCCTAGATTAACATTGGTTAACGTTGTAAATAGGGATATGGATCTACTTAATTTGACTAACGAAATGGCCTTTGATAGGGCCGCGTGGAGAAGAATGATTCATGTAGCCGACCCCATTTGATGGGACTCAAGGCTTGGTGTGGTTTGGTTTGGTTTGGTTATGTAAAAAAATAAAGAGGTAATGTGACCCCAAAAAAAGTTAAAAGTCAAAAAAATTATTTTAACCTCTTTGCCAAAAGTAGGGTCGTGCAAAATACTGCCCAATCGACTAAAACCGCACCAATTTGCATCAATCAACACTGCTCTATCTGCTAACCACGGTTTAAACTTTAAAATTTATAATTTGTCTTTAAAACCGCTCCGCTCTGTTATAAGTAATACATATATATTTTTTAATCTATAATGAAATATCAAAAGTAAAAATGTGTATGAAAGAGATTTAATATGTGAAATTTATTACAAATTAGTAGTTATATATATGAAAAATATTATGTAAAATTAGTTTGTATTATATATATGACAAATATTATATAAATTAGTGTTATATATTATGCAAAGGCTTGATAATTGTTAGCATATTATATGATTATCTGAGTGTTAACATATGAGTTTGTAATTATTCTATGTCTCAGGGCTCCTTTGTAATTCTTACAAACTTTAATCTACATTTATATAAATAGGGGATGATAACCTATCAAACCCTAAGCTGGTTACTCTCTACAAGCTTCATGGTATCAGAGCAGAACCTCTAGGGTTTCGGCTCACCCTTGTTGGTTGACCTTTGCACCAACGACACTCTAAGGTTCAAAACTTACCTGGGTTGGTCATTTGCTGCGTCGATCTCCACTTCGTCGATCTCTGCTTCGTCACTTCATCACTTAGTCGATCTCATCTACTCATCTTTAGTTCATCTTTCGTCAATCTTCAGTCGACCGATCTTCTCAGTCGTCTTCATCACTCAGTCGCCTTCGTCACTCAGTCGCCTTCCTCTGTCGCCTTTGTCTCTCAGTCGATCTCCTCTAGTACACCCTTTGTTTGATCTTACCTTGATATGTCGTATATAGGTTTTTAATCTTCCACACAGGTTCTCAATACTCAAAAAAAAAAAAAAAAAAAAGTTTTCTTAATTTTGTTATGCCTTTATAGTAGTCATTATGCCTGTTCTTTCACCACCACCTTCTGGGTTTGTGATTGCCACTAGATTTGTTGCGGGTTCGGTAGTATAGTATCCATGGAAGATTCCACCAGTGTGTCCCCTACCTCTCAAACACCTAGGAGTGAGAGTTCCATTATACCTACTACCATGCCTGATAACCCCAACCCTAGTCTGAAAATCACCACCTCTCCATTTAATGGTCAGAACTATCTAGCATGGTCTCAAAGTTTGACTATATTTTTGAAGAGCAGAGAGAAGATGGGGTATGTTGATGGCAGGATACAGACACCTGGCATCACTGACCCAGGTTATGACCAATGGGAGATTACTAACTCTTTGATTATGGGTTGGCTTATTCATTCGATGGTTTCAGAAATTGGTGAGGGCTACTTGTCTATGGAGATTGCCTAGGATGTTTGGGATGCTGTGATTGCCATCTATTCCCACAAAGGGAATTTCTCACAGGCTTTTGAGTTGCGCCGCTTTATTGAGAGCTCTCTTCAGGGGGAGCAGACTGTTCTGCAGTATTTCACCTTTCTCACTAACGGCTGGAAATGCCTTGATCACCTGCAAGACTATAAGCCTGTTTGCCCTGCTGATTCTGTCGGGTACAAGAAGTTCATCGCACAAGAACGGGTCTTTAAATTTCTGGCAGGCGTAAATGTGGAGTATGATCCAGTTAGGGGTCGAGTTCTGGGTATGGACACTCTTCCTTCACTTTAGGAGGCATTTGCCTATGTATAGAATGAGGAGAGTCGCCGGTCTACTATGATGTCCCCTGTCTCTACTGACTGCTCAGCATTATTGTCTATCCCTCGAGATGGCCTCAGCCTGACTCCCATCCCTCCGTCTGCTGCTAAGGAGTCTGTATTCTGTGATTATTATAAGAAGCCGCGGCATACTCGTGAGACGTGTTGGAAGCTTCATGGGACTCCATCCGGGGGTCGCGGTGATCGGTCTGGTTCTAGAGGAGGTCGGTCAGGCTAGTCTAGAGGATGTGGCTCCTATTCCCGGGCTCATCAGTCTAGTGCCATTGACACACTTGATTCTAATTCTGCTTCCGTGAGCCAAGCTTCTGATGCTGAGCTTGAGGATGCTTTACACCAATTGCTGGACCGCCGGTCTTCTACTGCTCTCAGTACATCTTCCTCGTCCTTTGCCCGCTCAGGTAACTTAGCCTCTTCTCCTTATGTTTTCCTGTGTCATAAGTCTTTGCCTTGGATTATTGATTCCGGCGCCTCAGATCATATGTCTGGCTCCTCTGATCTTTTCTCTGCTTATAAGCCCTCTTCAGGTTAGGACAAAGTTAGGATTGCAGATAGTACTGTTTCTTCCATTTTTGGAAAAGGTTTAGTCCAAATCACTCCTACTATACCTCTATCTTCTGTTCTCCATGTTTCCAATTTTTCTGTTAGTCTGTTATCCTTGAGTCGTCTTACCCAAGACTTGAATTGTAGTGTGACGTTTTTTCCTGATCATTGTCTTTTTTAAGACCTTGTCACAAGGAGAACGATTGGCAGTGGTAGTACAAAGAATGGTCTCTACTTCTTGGATCAACCGGACACGCTTGCTTATTCTTCCACCACATCTTCTACTATCCCCGCTGAGTTATGACTGTGGCATCGGCGTCTTGGGTATCCTTCCTTTCATTTACTTAAGCATTTATTTCCATCTGGTTTTGCAAATCATCATGTGTCTGAATTTCTTTGTGAGTCTTGTCAACTTGGAAAACAACACCGAGCTTCTTTTGCTCCCAGATTTAATAAAAGTTTAGTTCCTTTTTCATTAATACATTCTGATGTTTAGGGTCCCTCTCGTGTTATGTCTGTGAAAGGTCATCGATGGTTTGTTACATTTATTGATGATTTTTCTCGTACTACTTGGGTGTATCTCATGAAAGATAAGAGTGAGGTTTTCTCTGTATTTCGCAATTTTCATAAAATGATTTGTATTCAGTTTGGGGCCACTGTCAAACTTTTTCGTTCTAATAATGGCGGGGAATACATAGATTCTGGGTTAGGACAATATTTTTCTACTCATGGCATTATCCATCAGACCTCTTGCACCAATACCTCTCAACAAAATGGAGTGGCGGAATGCAAGAATCGGCATCTTCTTGACATGGCTCAGTGCATGTGTTTTTCTATGAGTGTGCATCGGCCCTATTGGGGCGACGCTGTTCTCACCGCTGCACATCTTATTAATCGTCTTCCTACCCAAGTCTTGCGAAAACAAGCTCCTCTTCACGTCCTTCTAGGTTCCCAGTCCTTGTTTTCTATTCCTCCCAAAATATTTGGTTGTGTCTGTTTTGTTCATAATCACTCTCCTACTCGTGGTAAATTGGACCCTCGCTCCGTCAAATGTGTGTTCCTTGGTTACTCTGCTACTCAAAATTGGTATAAATGTTACCACCCTCCTTCTCGTAAGTGGTTTGTGTCCATGAATATTACTTTCTTTGAGTGTCAGTCCTATTTCTTGTCCTCTCCGGTGTCCCAGTCCTCATTTCCAGGGGAGCCTTGGTGTGAAGTGAGTCCTGTCATTCCTATTGTGGAAGGGAGTCTTGTCATTCCTATGGTGGAACCAGTTGTTCTTGCACCACCCTCTTCTACTGGGACTATAGAACCAAATGTCACCAAGGATAGGGAAGGGCATGCTTATGTCCAAGACATAAACAAACAGAAAGTTAATTGGATACAAGGGACCACTTCTGCTCCTCCACTGCCATCTCCTGCTTCTGATGAGAGTCTAGGTAACTTTGAATCTCTTGAGTCCATTGATCTTGATGTTCTTATTGCCAAGAGGAAGGGTGTGAGATCTTGTACTCAACATCCTGTCTCACATTTTGTGTCCTACTCTCGTTTGTCATCCTCATATAGAGCGTTTGTGTCAAATATTTCCTCTGTTAGCATTCCTAACCATTTTCAGGATGCTTTTGCTACCTCTGAGTAAAAACTAGCCATAACACTTAAGAAGAATGGCACTTGGGAGTTGACTGAGTTACCTATTAGCAAACGACCTGTGGGATGTAAATGGGTGTATACTGTGAAATACAAAGCAGATGGTTCTATTGAGCATTACAAGGCAAAACTTGTGGCAAAAGGGTTCACTCAGACATATGGCATCGATTATCAGGAGACCTTCTCACCCATGGCTAAGATGAATTCAGTCAGAGTGCTTCTCTCTCTAGCAGCTAATCTAGATTGGCCGCTTTATCAGTTTGATGTCAAGAATGCCTTTCTCCATGGTGACCTCGAAGAAGAGGCATATATGGACATTCCTCCTGGTTTTGAGAATCATCAGACAGAAGGCAAAGTATGCAAGCTTCGGAAGTCATTATATGGTCTTAAACAGTCTCCAAGGGCTTGGTTTGAGACATTCACTCAGGTTATGCTTAAATATGGCTTCAAACAGAGTCAGACAGATCACACCTTGTTTGTGAAACATTCCTCACGTGGTAAGACTCCAACACTTATTGTTTTTGTAGATGACATAGTTTTTACGGGCAATGATAGTGGGGAAATACCTCTGTTGAAGAAATATTTAGCTAGTGAGTTTGAAATCAAAGACTTGGGAAGCTTGAAGTATTTTCTGGGAATTGAAGTTGCTCGCTCCAAGGATAGGATATTTATCTCACAGAGAAAATATGTGCTTAACTTGTTGAAGGAAACTGGGATGCTTGGCTGCAAAGCATGTTACACTCCACTGGAACCCAATCAGAAATTGGGGGATGATGACGGCGGAGAAGCTGTTGATAGGGGGAGCTATCAGCGATTAGTGGGTAAGCTCATTTGCCTATCTCACTCCCGTCCTGATATTGCTGTTGCTGTCAGTGTGGTTAGTCAGTTTATGCATGCTCCTCATCAAATTCACTTTGAGGCTGTCATGAGAATCTTGAGGTACTTGAAGTCTGCTCCTGGTAAGAGTCTTTATTTTTCAAAGTATAATCATCTTCGTGTGGAAGCCTATACAGATGCTGACTGGGCTGGATCAATAACTGATAGGAGATCAACTTCAGGGTATTACATTTTTGTTGGAGGCAACCTAGTTACTTGGATGAGTAAGAAACATGATGTGGTTGCTAGGTCAAGTGCAGAAGCTGAGTTTAGAGTTATGGCACACGGGGTGTGTGAACTTTTATGGATCAAGTTATTGTTGAGTGATCTAAGTATTGACCAGACGGACTCCATGAGGTTATACTGTGATAATAAGGCCGCCATCGACATCGCTCACAATCCAGTTCAACATGATAGGACAAAACATGTTGAGATTGATCGCCACTTCATTAAGGAGAAACTCACTAGTGGTACCATTTGTACTCCTTTTGTCCAATCTGGAGAACAACTTGCTGACATTCTCACCAAGGGGGTTGGGAATAAGCCATTTCATGACATATTAGGCAAGCTGGGCATCAGAGATATCTTCGCACCAGCTTGAGGGGGAGTGTTAGCATATTATATGATTATCTGAGTGTTAGCATATGAGTTTGTAATTATTCTATGCCTCAGGACTCCCTTGTAATTCTTACAAACTATAATATATATTTATATAAATAGGGGATGATTCTATGCCTCATGGCTCTCTTGTAATTCTTACAAACTTTAATCTGCATTTACATAAATAGGGGATGATATCCTATCAAACCCTAAGCTGGTTACTCTCTACAAGCTTCAATAATTGGTTAGAATATTTTTCAATCCGTCAGTCTATCCAAAACCGCAATTTGTCAATCCGCTAATCCGCCATTTGATTTATAATTTTACTCTCAAATTGTCCGAACCGCACCACGCACATCCTTAACCAAAAGAGGTCTAAATTAACAAGTTGAAATTAAATATTAATTACAAAAGTACAAGTTTTTAATTATTTATAATTATGCACGCATGATCATATTTAAATTTAATGTGCTATTAATTAGAACGTAATAATTTAAATTTGATACAATGCTCACGATAATTAAATTAATGTCAAGTTGATCAGTTTGTTACCATATAACATTATCAAGTGTACTAACAAATTTCACTACACTAAATTATGTATTGTATTTATATAATTTGAGGTAACTTGGTGTTTAATTGATCAATTTAAGTGTTTTTTTCAAATATTAACAAATGAGCGTGCAATGTTTACTGGGAATTTTTTTTTTCCCAGAGAGTTGATATTGTTATAAAGTTTAAAGATTAAGATTTAATTCGTTACAAAGAACATACCATATGATTTATTTATTTATTTAAATTTCTCCAAATGATTGTGCATTGTGATCATTAATATAGCTAAAATTCTAAAGAAATGAACAGCCCCGAAATATTACAAAATGCATCTTAAGCTTCTTTATTTCATCAAATGTGCCAAAAATTTTATACTGGCACATGTAACCATTGAATATTAAACCTAGAAGCAATGAATTTGCCCACAAAAACAAAAACAAAAACAAAAACAATGTTTTAATATCACCACCCTTTGTAACAAAATCTTTCCACAAATGTTGGATAAAAAAGTCGCTCCTCTCCGTCATTTGGACATATTTGATTGGTGACAGAAGCTGCAAACGAAGTATAACTATAAATAACTTCTATATCGGACTAAACCTTGATCCTTGAAGACTCTCCCACAGCAGTCTCCATTCTTGTGTACCATTCACCAATACGGGTGTGCTCCACCATATCTCTACCCGATCTCAGATAGCGGATAGGTCTTAGAACCCCAAAGACGGCAAGATCAGCTAAATTAGGTTTTGAACCCCCTGAAACAGTTTTAAAAAGCCAAACATCAACAATTTGGTTGCAACATATAAGAGACCAAGTGAAATCACAAAGAGAGGTGCATGTATTCAAGTCATTTGATCGAGGCTGACATGAAAATAGAATTATTTAGAAGATATCATATTTTTCAGGAATTTCAGAAACTTGGGAACACAGCCATGGGTCTTTCACATATCTACAAATCATGGTTGAACTATTAATTTGTTGTAGGGTTTCACACTCTGCATAACATTATCAAGAAAAATGTTATCATAGATTATTCTATAAAATTTCGTACTCCCAACTCTACAACACAATTCAAAAATTAAATGTAACTTTTCAATGTAACTTCAAACCCGACAAACATCTTATGGATACTTTCACATGCTTCCCACCTTCCTATAGACAGAATACAAGCATCGCTCAAAATAATGAACAAACTGTTCCAAGAAGACACTACATGATGGTTGGGCAATTCAAGTTAAATATCAATCGATATGTGAGGAGACTTAGCAACAAATTATTTATGATGAGAGGGTATGCGCACGGGCACGCAATGCATGTGCAGAAATGAAAGACCGGTGTAACAGTCATCTGGGGGGGGGGGGGGAACTGAATGTAGATGGAAGGGAGATTTTTTTTTTTTAAAGAAATCAAAATTTAAAATAAAAAACTTGGCAGTTACATAGGGGTAATTTGGGCATGAAAAATTGTGTGACATAGCTTCACCAAGTGAGATGTGTGCTTTATATAATAGGGTAGACAGATGGAAGAAGCTGAGAGGATTTACAATTACTTAGTTTACTATCTATCAAATTATTGCCAACATCCAAATATGGAAAAATGGACTTTTCATTGCCATAAGTGTGTGTGTGTGTGTGCGCGCGCGCACGAATGTGCATGCATATGTGTAGTGGTGTGTGGGTAGGTGAATGGCGGCCTTGCTGTGTCAGCTTCATATTCCACATTAATCATTTAATGACAAAATGACTTCTGGAGTACAGAGTCTACAGACCTAGAAAGTCCCGGCCATTTAGTGCATCCACCCAAGTTTCTGCAGCTTCATACAAGGCTGCACGTTCATCGGTAATGTTATACTTCTTCTTCAGATTCTTGGATACAAAATACATAGCTGCAGCCCCAGCATATTTCACAGTAAGTTTCTCTGTGTAGCCGAAATTACCTGCAAGTACAGGGGTCCTATGATAACAAGCATTCTTAACTAAAACCTCAAATATAACCTCTCAACAAAATTTAAGGATAGTTTTAAAATTGCATATAACATCAGCAGACATAACCCATTACCTACAAATCCAAAATAGAATGACATAAAGCAAGAATCCAAAATAAAGGGGAGGGGACTAATGTTTCTGCTATTATGGACAGCAAATGCAACGTAAACAACATTCAATATGTAACAATGAGGCACACCGTGCACTGATGGACAGAGATAAATAAGTTGATAGTAAGTTAGGTCCTTTGCTTTTTGCTAGGCCAACAAAGAATGTAAAAAGATGGGTGCAAACCAGGCAAAAGCATCCACTATATGACTTTTAGACCTTTCAGAGGGAGTCATATGCCAATAGGGCCATACCTTTTTTCTAAACTTTACTAGACTTCGAACCCATAACCTCCAAAATAAAAGGTAAGTTCTTATTAACACGGTTACATTGTATGTTGATTTAGGGCACATTCAGTAATTATATAAAATATGAAATAATATAGCATTATTTTGGTCAGGTACATCATGTCATATACTTTAATTATAACAATATATTCATGCACATACACATTTATACAAGTATATACAATTATACTTACATAATATTTCAAGAAGGGTATGAAAAGTGAAGATAGAGTAAAAAAGTGTGATTTACATTTATTATATTGATTTTTATCTTTTATTCATTTGGACGAAGAACTTTTTTATATGCAATGCAATGTGATGATGGTTTGGGGATGGGGCTTGCACATATAATACTAAGAATTTTATATTGAGCTTAGTATAAAAGTGATTGATCTAGTTTTGTCTCTTAAATGCATAACGAGCCCCAGGTTCGATTCTCCTTCATTATTTAATGCTTTCAATAGACTAACCCAACAAGGAGCTCATTATAACCCACTCTAACCTACGAAATTTAGTAGGGGTAATTGGTTACCCAATTACAACCTGTGTAGAAAATAAGCGAACACAACCCATGAAACAACAAACGGGTTCAGGCGGGTTGTCATGTTCAGGTTAGCATTGCCACCTCTACTTGCATCTCAAGAATTTATCATAAGTGCATGAAAATCAAGGAACATAAACCAATAATATCTCATGTGTCTTCTCTATCCAATTAAGTGAAGAAACACATCAAAACCAACTCCTCAATTTACAAATTAATGTATTAATCCACATACATTCACCATTGCTTGAGATATAATCAAAGGAGTGGAGACTTGTGTAAGTATATCACTGTTTGGTGGTACGATATGCACCAAAGGATAACCATATGCATTATTTTTTTACAAGGTCCACGTATCTTACCATTGCTAGTAATATAATCAAAGGACTCCAAAGCCTCAGAAGTATTTCGGTAGATATTTGGAGAGAGAACATGCACCAAATGATTATCAACCCATCTGTACCATAAAACAATAAACCAAATGTGTCAAAAGCTCAATTCCATTAACACATCATATCTGTCCTAATAGGAATGCAAGCATTACTAATACTAGCAATGGGTGCAAATGTGATTCTATCGCAATTTTACACTTAAATTTTTGAATGGTTTGATGAATAAGAAAAACTGTTTTGCAGTCATTAGATGTGGCAGTTATTGAATGTGAAGGGCTTTCTTGGAGGGAAAAAAATAAAAAATAATAAAAAAAGAAGAAAGAAAGAAAGCATGACAGCATTCACACCAAATGGGGTGTACGCTTTATATAATAGAATAGATAAGTTAATCCTACTACAACAAATAATGGCAATAAAAGTTTCCATACAACTAAAAGCCAAGCACACTAAGGAAAAGCCCTAGAGTATCAATTTTGACCCAAGTAAGAAGATTAAAAAATGTAAAATTTGTTTTTGTAATCAAATTTTTTTTTTAGGTCATGCCATATTTTAAATTTTCTTAGTTAAATTTTGGTTCTATTTCTTGAAGTTTGTTGACACAAGAACATCCTTGAAGTAGCAAAATTTGTGGGCTTAGGTTTGGAATGTAGTAGTGGCCCATGGGCCGTATGTGTTTTCACGCACATCCACCCAATTAACGTTAATGGATCTTCAAGTGTGGCCTTGAGTATATTAGGTGTTTTCATAGTTTAATTTGAAGTTCCAAAAAAAATGAATTCCTATTCCATGTAGAATTAAGAAACAACTAACATCTAATATCGATGAACTTTGGTCATTTAAAAGAATTTCCCAGCAATTATTAAACCTCTTTTAAGGATCATTGTCATGACTGTAGGTATGATGCCAAAGGAATAGTAGTGACATGCTACTTTGAACATTTAGACAAGCCTAAGTTGGAAAAGCAACACCTTCGCTCCACCCAAACCTTTCATTCTTCATATCTAACAGCATAAAATAACTGCCTCAATGCAAAGAACATGGGGCAAAAATGCTGCAGGTCTGGAGAGTGGTATGCACGTGAGTGTAAAATGGGGTGGAAAGGGAGACTACACAATAGAAGAGCCAGAGGGAGATCCAACAATTAATACTACGAGATTCTAGCAACTTTTCGCCATCAAATCAAAGCCTATTCTACACCCTACATATTCAATTGCTTTTATAGTAACGGCTAAAGGAAAAAATTAACCACAACTATCAAATTATACGATTAAACAAACTTCTATTGACATATATAACATCATTTTCTACCTTCATAAATGTGAACATCATGTGCCTTGTGGGGTCTAGTAGAGAACAAAGAATCACACTCAAGATCATATATCTGTATTAATCATACAAATCACTTCCCCTACCCTTTCAGCATCATGTATCCAGCCAGGCAAACAACCATACTAATACTATAGTAAGGCAAACAGCATATTTTACTAGTGGCTAGCCAAATTACTTCAAACAGTTTGCACCCAAAAATATTGAATATCCAAATCGGTCAAAAATCCAGTCCCACCATGCTAAAGTAACCTCTAAGGTTTTTATTTTTCTTTTTCTTTTTGTTTCTTTTTCTATTTTCTTTCTAATTCTGAAGTTCGAGATTAACTGGTCAGCAGAATTTTCTTTTGTGTGAAACATGCAAGCATTTAAAAAATGAAAACTGGATAGAAAGATAAATATGATACCGGCGCCACTTTTTCTCTTCATCATCATTAGGGACTGAATCAATAGATTTCTCAGGAAGAATCTTGCTGCCCAGCTTATCAATTATATCTGCAAAATGCCACAAGCTTGTGATAACAAATATAAACTGATAACAAATCCATAGCATGGCTAGTTTTCCATACCATATTATACATTTCAATCAGAAATCCAATCAGGAGAATGGGGTGGGAAAGGAGTGACAATAAGGATGGGAAGAGAGGGGTGACAATTTTACTTATAATAGCAATAGAAAGAACCTGATGAATCAACCAGCTGCTCACCATCCACCATAAGTATAGGCACTTTTTTGTAATCAGACCATTTAATTTCTTTTTTACTAAGTGGGTTCACCTCCACAACTTTGTACGGTAAATCATAATAGTCCAAGAATGCTGAGATCACAAATAAACACCCAAACTTTTAGCCACTAAACAAGAAAATAACACAAGTAAAGCATATAGCAAAACAGTGATATCTTGATTCCATCTTCCACAAACCATCTCACATAGTCTTGTGGCATATTTTAACTGATTAATCCATCCATATCAAGAGAAAAAACAGAATAGTAATGATACACTAAGAAATATAAGTTAATCAAGAAATAGCATGGCATATTTTATTTCACATGGAACCCACCTTGAACATCACATAATTGTGTGCAAGGTTAACTTAAGTCTAAATTTTATGATTTATAAGTTATAATGCAGCTAGACAAGTTTATTTGTGTTTTATTAGGTTTTAGTATGCAAGGGTATCCTAGTAATCTTAAGACTTGCCAAACATGGTTAAACATTTGGTAAATGAGTCACAACATAAATCATATTTTTAGGTCTCATATGATGAGGCTTTTAATCGTTCTAGAATATCCTATTTAGTCAAAGTTTGTTAATCCCTGTTGTAAGTCACATTCCTTGTGAAACTAGAAAAAAAAATCTGGTAACTTATTATTAGCATCTAATTGGTCATTTAACAGGGATTTATATTTTGAGAATCCATAAGAAAGGTTGTGAAGCTTTGTGTCGTGTCAACTTTATCTTACAGCAAAGCTGCAGAAATTTAAGTGGGATTCCTAAATTCTTCTTTCATTTTATTACTTTTCATTTTTTCTCTTTGCAAAAACAACATTATCACCAGGTTACTTGTTTTATATACCTCTTTTTTATCCCTTTCAACATTGCAAAAACAACAATATTATTGCCAGGTCCTTGTTATAGACCTCTATTTAGCCCTAACCCTACCAAATCAAGCCTAGAATAGTCCTAATCCCTTTCTAGGCTTTGAATTAGCACCAAAAGCCATTGTCTTAGAGAATTCTAACATCTATTTCCCCCTTTTATGCTAACATATAATCAATCAGTGACTCATTTTCCCTATAATTCAACAACATTGTACCAAGCAGTCCAATCTTTTATCAACCAAACAGTCCTATCATCAGTTCAATTTAATTTCAATGTAACAATCACTCATTTTATGGACAATTTAGCAACATTGCAAAATACAATATCTATGAACCAGAAAACGAGATCAAGAAGAAGAACAACAACAACAAAATGAAAAATAAGTATAGCTCACCTTTAACCTTATTACAGAAAGGGCAAGCTTCGTACTGATAAAGAACAACCTCCTTGGGAACAAGCTCCGGCGGTGGACGCTCCTTAGCGTACGCCTCCTGAAACAGTGACGTGGCTCCGGCGACGGTGACCAGAGCTCCGGCGAGTCCGAGAGACGCGATTTTGGCCGAGCTGCCGGATAGGGCGGCGGACAACCAACGGCGGCAAGAGGAGAAGCTAGTGGCGCCGTCGCTCGCGGCGGTTCCGTAGAAGACGACGTGGAGGAGCCGGTGGTGGACCGTGGCGACGGCGGTGGCGTCGTGGGAGGGGAGGAGAGCTCGGTAGATGACGGAGGAGGCGAGAGTCGAAGCTCTTCTCATGGTGTGAGGAGATCGAAGTTGAGAGTAAAGCGTGTTGTTAATGGAGTTGTGTACAGAGAGTTTTTGGGTTTGCCTTTCAGATCGAAGAAAAAAGTCGATTGACAATTTAATTTAGGATTGTCGTTAGGCGTTAATAAGTGGATTTATTGTTTAATAGATTTTATGAAAAAAATTAGTTATAAAAAAAGTATAGTTAGTTTTAATGATAATTTATAAAAATTATGATAAAAAAAGTCATAAATTATTAATTTTTAACGATATATATAAAAAATTATCACAAAAAAATTAGTTTTAACGATAATTTCATCAAAACTTATTTTTAATAAAATTTAATACAAATTAAACTCAACTAATAAGACTTACCGGTAATTTACCCTTTAATTTACGCTTCGAGGCCTTTCGAAACGAGACCGCCTACTGGCTATTGCGTGGCTGTTTAATAACTTCTAAATACATCACATTTTTTCCCCTAATTTGTTAATTTTGTGGGTTTTTTTTTTTAATTATATCAAAAGAAATTGTAATTTTTTTTTTATGATCTTATATCTAAAGCCTTGTTTGATAACATTTAATTTTAGTTAAAAAATCATTATAAATTATTACATCATTCTTTTTTTCTTTTTTTTTGTATATCCTTTTATAAAAAAAATAAAAAATTACTAAAATCAAACCACATCCATATTATAACATATATCAACAATGCTTAATTTTTATAGTTCGAATGACTCGAATGTTTCAAAATAATGTCATTTTAGTAAAGCAATATTATTTTGAGACATTCGAACCAGTCAAATTACACAAATTTAACTTACCAAACATTTTTTCAACATATAAACAGTCTATTCTTAAAAATATATAAATTATATAAATAAAATGGTCTAATAGTAGAGTAATCAATGCTAGATTAACAGATTAGTTTACATTTCCATAAACTATTTTTAAACGTCGTTTGTCTTACTATGTTTTTTATATTTTAGTTTTTGTTTTTAATTTTTAAATATATAAAGACTGGATGTACCTAAAAGTAATAAAAAAATTAAAATTAAAATTAAAATATAAAAAAATCACTAAAATATAAAATTTCAAACAAAAAATGTACACGGTTTTTTGTTTAAATTTTTATTTATTTTTAGTGATTTTTTTTTATATATATTAATCAATTTATTGTACTTTTTAAATGTAAATTGATTATATGCATCTAAAAAATATTATAAAAAAATTAAATTGTAAAAAAAACACTAAAAAAAAAAAACTTATTTAAAAATAATTTGTCAAAAATTAAACCAAACATAATTTTCTTAGACCTTTTCTAACCCTTACTCAAATATTTCATCAAATTTATGGATTGTTAGGGATGATCTAACTAAGTACATTTTTTGACTTTTTATAAAATATGGATTAGGTTTGAAATGATGTGGTAGAGAAATGATCTGATTTAAATAAGATAATGTGACTTAAATAGGATAGTAATTTCTTAATTTTTTAACTTTTTTGTGTTATGCCAAACCTAGCTTTAAATTTGTCAAAAAATGCTAACTTTTTAGCCCTAATTGTGTCATCAAATGCATATCAAATGATGGCAAAATTAAAATTTTTATCAAATCAAAGGAGTATTTAATTTTTAATCAAATTTCACGAGTGATCGTTAATAAATGACTGAGTGGACAACCAACCAGATAATCAAATTCGGGAAGTTTTGATGAAAATTTGCTCTAGGTCAGATGACCAGCTATATTTGATGAAAAGATTAAATCGCATCATATCAAATTAAATTTTTATTCAAATTTTTACATAAATTTAATGAAAAATTTAAGCGTGGGAGATCTTCTTAATTAATTATATAAGTCAAAGAATAAATTAACTTAAACCCTAACAAATGACTCACTAAAAATAAAATTGAAACCCAACACGTCCCAAGTTCCCTAAGCTATCTCCTTCCTCCTCGCAGTCCCGTAAACCCTTCAAAACCCTCTCTCTCTCTCTCTCCTCTGAAGATGTCAGCTTCGCGTTTACTCTCTCTCTTGGGAGCTTCAATCTTCCATAGCCGCGCATCTCTCTCTCCACCCCATCCAATTCGATTCAACAACCTCCTCTCTCCTCGTCTCTCACACCTACGGTTCCGCCGCTACATTTCCTCTTCCGCCGCCGTAGATAATATCTCCGGCAACAGCCTAGAAACTTCTTCTTCCGATTCTCATCACCCGTGGCCCGAATGGGTCGCCTTCGTCGATCGCTTGCAGGCCAAAGGCTACTTCGCCGGAAATTCTTCCTCTGCGGCGGCGGAGGAGGATGAGGAGGGTGAGGATGGTGGTGGTGGTGGTGGAGGTTTTTACAAGGACATGAATGTATTGAAGGACGCTTCTCTCAGCTTCGCTCGTGACCGTTTTGACATTTTCAAGTAAGGGTATTATTTTCCGTTTTGGTTCCTCGGAAAATTTGGAAGAAAACAAAGGGAATTCAAAATTTTAGGGTTATGATTGTTGTGTCTTTTGTTTCCCAAAGACCCAAAAACTCAACATAGTGAAGCTGAATAGGTGTATTTAAGACCTTTGTTTATTGGGTCCTGCTACAAATGGCCAGCTGGTGTTTGTTAAGGATCAAATAATGTTTTTAAGTTAGAAATTCAATACACATTTCGCACATTCTCGTACAATTGTATATATTCTATACACTTTTTTTACAAATAGGACATCATTAACCCCTGCCCGTTGGGCGGTGATTAGCATTTCGCTTGTTTATTTTCTTCTTGTTATGCAGATCATTGTCTAGGGAAGATATTCAGACAGTTGTGGGGAGTGGGTGTCCTAATCTTTTACGAAAAGCTGTTAATTCAGCTAAAAGGTTGAGAGCATATGTGCGACTTGATGAAGGAGATGTGAGTTCCTCCATTAATTAATCAAGCATTTATCAGTTGGGTTATCAGTGAAAAACATATTGTGCGTATCTTAATTAATCAAGCATTTAACTTAGTTGATTTTTTTGGTCTGACTGACACGAGTACTAAAGTGCAGGTATGTGGTGCTTGCAATCTGCGAGGATCATGTGATAGAGCTTATGTTATACTAAAAGAAACTGAAGCAGAAGCACGCACAGTGGATGTTGTGCGTATCTTATTGTTCTATGCACTGGATCCACTTGTTATTTCCGGCGGGGAAATGCCTCCTGGTAGAGCTCTTGTTGAAGCATCCGCAAGAAATTTGCTTTCGGACTTGATTGTACTCAGTGAAACTTCACCTAATCATACACTTCCGAAAGCTGCAGTACAGGCTTCCCATAAGAAGGAACGGTCTCTAAATTTTATCAATGATGAATTCTCTACAGATGTTGAAATGAAGAGGGGAGATTGGATGTGCCCCAAGTAAGTCAATCTTGGTTATTTTATTTTTTATAACATCACCACACACCCCCACCCCCCCCCCCCCCCCCCCCCCCCCCCCCAAAAAAAAATGCTGCAGATGAGGATTTGATGTCTATGATGAGATTGATTCTTGGTTCTCAAGGACAAAAAAGGTTTCAGCTGACAATATACACATGGCAATCTAGGATTCTTCTATTGTTCAAATTTCAATTAGAAACCCCTGTCACCTTGAACATTAGTTTGACGGCCAATCATCATTTATAAAGGTTATTTCCCCCCTTCCATGAGTACCTCTTTGCCTTTCCTGCTACTTCTGTGTTCCTTTCACTTTAACCTTTCATCTCCTCACCGTGGTAGCACCTAGGAAGAAATTGTCTCAAGGAAGTGATGAAACTGAGGCCAGAACCCAAATCAGGTGACTCTTAAAATGCCAAGGGGACTCATTAAGCCATTAATAATCTATATTTCTCTTACCTTTTCCCCGTTAGTGATTTGGAAGCTTTAAGTAGGTTCAACAAAGAAGATGGACAAAAAATGCCGGTTTTGGATCCCGGGGAGTTGTCTTGGAATCTTGTCTTTCTATGATTAGTGTCAAGTAACTTTCTTGAAGTTGAAATGTATGCACTTGATGAACAAATGCAGTTTTCAGTACATATAGTCTGAATATGTTTTTTTTTTTCTCCCCATCTTTCATTACTTAGCTATTGCTTGCATTCCAATTGAGTCACTGTCTCACAGACTTTCTTCAATCGATGAACTCATGTCCTTGAACTTTCTTTGTAGATGCAACTTCATGAATTTTGCTAAAAATCAACGATGCCTTAAATGCAAAGAAGATGGCCCTAAAAAAGTTGGTTTCGATGATGTCGAAATGAAGAAAGGAGATTGGATCTGCCCCGAGTAAGTTCTCAATTATCGTAATAGTGACATACTTGAAAAATATTTATGTTTTAACTTTTTTTCCTGGTGTGATTGTTTCAGCAGTATTGCTCTATCCTTATTACTGTCGTATTGTTAGAGATGCAACTTGCATTTTCAACAATTGTTAGTTTACCCCTTTATTAGCACACACAAACCCTTAAAAAACCCTATATATTTTTTCCACCTTTCTTCCATAAACGCCAACTGTACGCAGTCCTAAGTAGAATCCTTTTGTTGTTTTCCATTAATTTAGGCTTACTACTAGTAGGGGAGTAATCCCCTGCTCATCCTACATCATTAGGCTTTTTATTATATGGACTTGTCAAGATGTGAGAAGCACCAAAAGCACCAATGTTTGGTGCTACAAGACAGGATATGGGTATGGATGTGGGATATGATAGTAAGGTCACTCTGCAAAGAAGTGACGGAAAATGTATCTAGTACACTTGAATTTGTATAGGACATTCGAAACTATTTTCTATTAGTAAATGGATATTTCCAGATTAGTGGAGTTACTCGTGTTTAGGCAGCTATTTTAGAGAAAATCTTATTTTTACCTTAAGTTAACAAATGAAGATTAGTTAGGCATAGTGATAATTGGGCAGTGTCCCCAAGTCCTAAGATTATGGGATTAGATGAATCCAATGCATTGGCACACTGCTGTATACCTGATTCCATACAACATGGAATTTTTCTTCATATATTTGGTTCTACAACATTAAGGGCTTTGATTGGATTAGAAGAAATTAAAGGTGGTTGCTCACACTCTTCCTAATTTCTTCTTGTTAGACTTCTTCCCCATCTTTTTCTATGTTCTGCTTTTGTTAACCTAAAGTTGTTGGATGTGAGAAGCTTTCTTGTACTTGGTTGGTTGCTTGTTCCTTTCTCACAGATGCTAAATTTGTTGGTTTTACGTCAGTTGACTTATTCTTCATAGCAGTGTTATCAAAAGCGTATGCGCCTAGGGCACAAGGTGTGCCTAAGCACCCCTGGGGCAAGGTGACTTTAATGAAGCACAGTTGAGGCGTACAAGGTGCATCGAGGCACAATCCTCTTTCAATTGTGCTTGATTTGTTAACAATGTGATATCAACCCTTCAATATAATGAAGCCCATTATAATCTTGTGTGCTGGCACTCCTATCAATGCCCCCCAAATAAATAGAGCCTCAACCCTAGTCAACAAATTGAAGATACATACGAAAGCTTTTATATTTTTGCTTATATACCACTTTTTTTGTTTTACATTTTTGAGTTTCAGAAACCTTTTTAATATAGTTATTTGTTGGAGTCATAAAATGCTTGCATCTTAAGAATTTCATATATTTTTTATGGGAATGATGCCCTGCATATTTTGTTGCAGATGCAGTTTCATGAATTTTTCTAGAAATGTACGGTGCTTGAAATGCAAAACGGAGGGCCCTAAGAGGGTTAGTGTGGATGATGTTGAAATGAAGAAGGGAGATTGGAACTGCCCACAGTAAGTTTGTTATTGTTTTCCACCTGTTAAGAAACATACCGTGGAATAATGCTTAATTTTGCTGCCATATTTTGATGGACAAGTATGCTGTGGCTTTAATTACATAATATTAGAATGCGAATATTAGGATAGTTTTCTAATTAAATTTGGATTTTTGTGGTCTATTTATATTAGGTTTTTGACATTGTAATATTTATCTTTGATTAGTAAGATACATTGAGACTGAGAAAAGACTAGCTGTTGTGTGTTCCCCTCCATCTCTTTTGGTTCTACACCTCTCACCTTATTGTTGTTTGCAGGTGTGGGTTCATGAATTTTGCTAGCAACAGAAAGTGTTTACGATGCCGAGAGCAACGTCCCAAGAGACAGCTGAATCCTGGAGAGTGGGAGTGCCCCTCGTGAGTCTCTCTCTCTCTCTCTCTCTCTCACACACACACACACACACACACACAGTTGAAGTTTGATTACAAAGTTGAGTGGTAAAAGCCATTAATGCATGGATTTTTTTTTTTTTTTTTTTTTTTTTTTTTTTTGTAGATGTGATTTCTTGAATTACAGAAAGAACATAGTGTGCCTGAAATGCGATTGTGAACGCCCCAAAGACGTGTCAACACAGTATGAAGACCAGCTTTGGCATCGTCCTAATTAGGTAGCTTCTGGACAAATCCTGAGCACGTTTATTTATAAATGGAGATGATCACGAGAACGCAAAAGTACCCACCAGATAACTTGTTGGGGCATTCGAATTCGACAAGCAGAGAGAAGATAACCAAAGGTGGCTATAGTTTTCTGTTTGTAATTTTAAAAACCGATAAATTCTGTGGCTTTCTGGGCTGGGCTGTGTGGTTTCAGCCTCTCCGATTGTTTTTTGTTTCCTTGAAAGTATTTTAAGTACATGTTCCTTTGATGAAAAACCCAAAGCATTTGTTAGTTGTTAAAATCCAAAGTATTTTAGGCATCTTATGTGAATTCTTCTATCCTGTTGCTCAAAAGAGTGGTCTGCCCAAGGTCCCCCATTTCAATGGCAGATTAAATATTCACAGATTATGTTTTTCTGGTTTTTACTTTATTTATTTTATTTTTAAAACCTCAATTTTGAGCAAGCTAATTAAGATAAACAAGTCTCCTTCACTTTTTTTTTTTTTTTTTTTTTTTTTTTTACAGGGAAATCCTCCCACCCTCCCGCAAGTCCAAGGCAGCGCTCCATGAGGAGATCACTAGGGTGTCCTGTTGTCCGTTCCGAGTAAGAGACTATAACCTGGAAGCTTGTCCCGACCTCCCAAGGCAAGCTTCGATTAAGTCAAGACTTTCGTCCAGGAGATTGGCCCAGGGGGGAATTGAACTTGTGACCTTGGGGCCTAAATCCCAAGGCCTTACCACAATGCCACAACCCCTTGGGTTCACTTTTTTTTTTTTTTTTTTTTTTTTTTTTTGTGGTTTAGACAAATTATCCCATGCATAATGGATAAATAATCTTAGAAGGGAGGTATTGTTAAAGGAAAATGTTTAAGATTTCTAAAATATCATTGCAAAATTTATTCACTATAATTTTAGAATATGTCAGTTATTTATTTATTTAGAAATCAATCAACTAAACTAATCCCTGTAACCATAGCGTAACTCAAAAGACATTCCTATATTTTGTTTGAGAGTAGTTCTCCATAAACAAACTTTTTATTGTTGGATGGGGAAGAATAAGACACAAATGAGGGTTTTTAAGTTTTGAAGCATGCATACAAAAAGTCATTTTTGTTTGGAGCAATGCTAGGTGCCCCGAAAACGTGGTTGACTCAAATGGCCTAAATTTTACCTTGCCAATCGTCCAAGTGGATGTCCGGCGAGAAGGCTGACAGCTGCAGTCGATAAAAGTGACAACCACGGTTGACAAGCTTTCATCCGGTCGTCCGAGCGATCATCTCGGTAGACGACCGGCCAACACCCATTCGGGCCATTCAAGCTGCTCCTTTTTGGACTAACAAGCATTTTTCTTTGGTTTGTTATCAAATCAGTCTTAAAAGAGTCGCTTTTTCAGACTAAAATAATGCTATGCTTTAATGCGTGGACCATAAGCCCCTACTTGCCCCATCTATTCTAGCTAACCAAGGGAGACCCAAGCAGCAAGAAACAAGAGATCTTGCCGATTCTGATTAACTTTGCAAAAAACTGGAAAAACTAAACTGGAAAAACTAAACCACGTATAAATTGAGTCACATTACAAATTCTAATTTAACCGCTCAGTGGCACACTAGTTATGTTAAAAAAATTTGTTTGTGTAACTTTTTCTTTTCTTTAGGTCGTAAATTTGGTGAGTCAAAAAATGAGAATAATGCAGAGGAAAAACACTATGAGAGAAATTATGATGGAAGTATGTGAGAAATTTTTAGTTTTAAATATCACTCCTTTCCTTTTCCATGAATTCTTATAATTTCATGTCATTTTAATCTAAAGTTTCTTAAAATAGGACAAAAAGACAGAACAAAAATTTCTCACTTTCCTCCTCAATTTGCCCCCACCAAATTCAAGTTCAAAACAAAGCCTAATAAAATTTTTGGTCCAAAAAAACAAAGAAAAAGAAAAGGAACATAAAAAGCAAAAACAAAAAGAGGTTGGAAAGTCTGACTATAAGTACATGACTTTGGTTATTTCTTTCTGTAAATATAAATAAATGACGCACAAAAATAAAACAAAATAAAAATCATAAGTGGACCTTTTCTTCCATGTGCCAAATCTATGTTAAATAAATACAAGTTAATCTCAGCTAATGAAAGGGCACATTTCTTGTTTCTTTGCCTCAAAGCCTCTCTAATCTGCAACATGCCCAAAACAACCAAGACTGCTCTCTGTCTGGTTTGGAGGAGAACCCAACAACTATACATCATTCTGCACTACAAAGCTTACCGAGCAACAAGGTCAATAGGTGGTTGTGGGACCACCTCCCCGGCACCAGCAGCAGCAACAGCATGCCTGCGTTGTCGCTCACGAAGGTAAAGGACTGTCAGTAGGCAGACGAAGAGAGTGAGTATTGTCGCGTTTCCTTCCTCCATGATCACGTTTTCCACCCATGCTTCCATTTTGGGAAAGACATCAGGCAGTGAATCAATCATATCCACCTAGAATAAATTCCAACACGGCATTATTTACCAATTTCAACAAACCAACCCAAAATTATACTTATTCCAACAATTTATTATATATTTACGTCTGATTTCTGCATTTTGAAGAAGATGACCAGGTATTTGAGACAAAGAAACTCACCATGAAACTGTTCTCATAGTTCTTTCGTACCCACAAGCTAGCAAGGGCCAGTGTTACAGGCAACTTTGCTGCAGGATCAATCTCTAGTGCCTGATCGTAGTAACGCTTGGCAAGATGAAGATCAAAGGGAAGCCCTTCACCATGTTCATGCATGTATCCAAGGTTGAACATGGCTTGCGCATTGGACTGGGATTTAGCATGCTTGTAAGCCTCTGCGGCACGCTCATAATCTCTCTCCGTACCCTGAAAATTGAAGTAGAATATAAAACAGAATAAGAACTATAGTCTTAATAACTATAAATCCCACACCATAAATCCTAACTCCTTTAGAGTTACATACCCGGCCATAGTAATATGCATCACCGATCAACAAAGCAGCATGTTCATTACCCTGCTCAGAAGCTTGCCACCATAAAGAATGTGCACGCTGATGACTTTCTGTATCAGTGCAGAAACCTGATTCTCCCATGCACATACTACGCTGGCCGTATTTGTCAAGAATCCAAGCAGCATTACTTTGTGCCACCTCATAGCCTAACTCAGCCATCCTTGAGTACAATAGAAATGCCTTGCCCACATCACCTTTCAAGTACGACTCTAATGCCCATCTAGACAAGGAGCTCCACGGTCCACGTTCCGCAACCAGCTTGTATAATCCAGTTGCCTGAAACCAAGCAGGACTCAACCGTGAACAGATGCATGGATGTGTATTCATCTTAATATCATTCATAATCAATTCAACAGACGAGACAATAAAAAAGTCATACATTAAACCAGAACATGTAAGCATTATGATCCAGAAGAGAGCCAAATATGATTTCTACCAACTAAATATTATAAAGACAATTAGATCACTAGAAACCTTTTTGTGACTTTGTACAAACCCGGAACAAAGACAGTAGCTGAGTTCAAGAGTAAATTTGAAGCCTTATTTTGTCAGCCTATTTATGTATGTAAACATGCTACAAAATCAAAATAAAGAACTGCTTGATAAGAAAAACATAGGGGTTAGGCATAGAGAGATCAAAATTCACTAAGTCATCAAAACTTTGTCAGTTATCCTATGAACAACTTCAACTGAAGCAATTTCCTTCTGTATCGAAATGTAACATGAAAGTCCAATAAGAAGAATCAAACAACTTCAACTAAAGCAATTTCCCTCTGTATTGAAATGTAACATGAAAGTCTACTAAGAAGAACGAGCAACAGCATGTAAAATGTGTATAATCAAAAGGATTATAATGACACTACATGCTATTATACTAATTAGATCAACTCAAAGTTCAAGCAAATTAGTAACGGTAACACATCAAAATAAATAATACTAACCATATTCCCTTTCAATGGAACAGCAGGTGAACAGAGTCTTTTTATTTCTTACATTTCTTTTTATTAAATTGAAAAGTGAATAAAAAGATTTTGTCACAGAGAGGGGAGCAAGGGGGGAGAGAGAGAGAGAGAGAGTAATGGGGATTATCAAAGCATAGGAAGGCACTAAACAGAAAAATGTCCTTTTTTCCCATCCTTTGCCCAAGCCTCTCACGTCACTCTTGTTCTCAAGAGACAAAATATAAGATCAGATGAGTAGCATTTTCATTTCAAACTACATAGGGGCTTAACATTAGGTTCCACAATATTTATGTACTTTTTCTACAATGTATAACAATTGACACTTCTCAAACGCAATTGTGAGCAACTCTTTCGAAGTTAAGTCAGTCACTTGGTAAACCAAAAGGCTATCTGGTCCAACCATTCTCCAGGGACAATTGGCATTGACAGAAGGAGATATAAACAAAACAAAACAAAACCAAACCAAAACAAAATGAAAGGAAACATGAGTAAAAATAAAGTAGTAAGGTTCTAAGGTAAGTAAAGACCAAAATAGATACAAAGACACTAAAGGTAAAAAAGCATAGCAAACAAACAGAAACAGAAAAAAGATCATGCATTCAGATTTACCATAGGGAGGTTTGACTTGAGCCCCACACCAGTATGAAACATCTTTGCCAGCTGATAAAATGCCTTGGGTTGACCCTTATTAGCAGCCAGTATAAAGAATTTGCATGCTACCTTTACATCCCTTTCTACACCGATGCCTTTGAGATACATCACTCCCAGATTGTAATTCCCACCAGCTTCCTCATTCTCAACAGCTTTCTCAAAGTATTCTTTTGCCTGTAATGCAAAATAATCAGCAGGTTACACAAACCCTGAAATTAATCTATTTAGACAGACACAGAAGAACCACAAGTGAGCAAGCTGCAGTTGCAAGGAACAATAGGGAAAAGCTTCTTAAAAATTTAAGCACAAAGAAAAAAATATTGCAGTGGTATTTTTCTAAACAAGCTCTTCCTAGGTCCAACTCTATTCAACCGTGTTCACATGTGAGAATGAAAAGTTCTGAGTAAAGAAGAGGATCTAATTATTGGGTAGGATTCCCTTGACGATTCTCCTCTCTAATTGTGATGAAGCAAGTATAATAAAACCTATTTAAAGGTGCAAAGAAAAAGAGTCAGAGGCAAGTGCGTGTTTATTTATTTATTTTGGTAGGGGATGCATCCATTACTAAAAACGACACTTGCAGTCCACTTACAAATGTATGGACATAGTTTCTTTTATAAAGTGCTCAATGACACCGAGCCACTATCTATTATTTTGATATTTTTTGAAATATATCCGTTGTACTCAATCATTTTGGTCTGAACCAAGTTTCTTCTACATCCTCTTCCAACTTCTTGTCCAAACAAGAGATAACTAAACTTTCCAACAATTATTTGTGTTGAGGATATAAATAATAAAGTTATCCTCTCTAATTGCTTAAGCTTTTACATTTGTTAGTGGTCAACAATTCAACATAGTATAGAGCAGGTTATATTATGGGGAAGGTTATGCATCAGTTCCACTTGAATTTTTTTCAATGCTAGAATAAAACCTGCTAAGGGCTCAGACATAGAGACAGATGTATTCATAGTAGAGGCAGCTTAGCATCTCTACGTGTATGGATTGGTGCAGCCTCAGCAACTAATCAATAGCAATACCCTTAACAATAAAGTCCACCAATTCGGAGGAAGCATAATTAGATTGAGCAAGAAAGTATTTTGAGCAAAGAAGAAATACAAAAGTAGCCTAGATAAAGCAAATGTAAAAGGAATGACATACACATAACCTAAGTAGCACGGACACGGATACGAGACACGATACGGACACGACACAGACACACGGACACGCAATTTTTCAAAAAATGGGGGACACGACACGCTGAGGACACGTTTAATATATATAATTTTATTTATATATTATATGTAAAATTAAAAAATATATACTATTTGTATTTATTTTTATTTATTTATTTTATTTATTATATGCAAAATTAAAAATATATATACTAATTTTATTTATTCATTTTATTTATTATATGTAAAATTAAAAAATAAATATATTATTTGTATTTATTTATATTATTTAAGATCAAAAGAAAAGTTAGGAGTTATATTATTTATTTATTTATATTATTTATTATTAGTATATAAATATATATATACGTATATTATATATATTATTAATATATAATATATAATAGAATGGAAGATACATCGATAGTCAAACAGAGGGTTGAAACACCATAGCGAGAGAGAGAGAGAGAGAGAGAGAGAGCAGCGATCGATAGTCAAAGGCGAGGTCTGAAACACCATAGCGACTGACGACCGACGAGAGACGAAGAAGAATGAAGATCGAAGAAGATGAAGAATGGAGATCGAAGAAGAAGATTGCAGAAGAAGGAGAAGATCGCAGAAGAAGATGGAAGTCGTACCTCGGATAACTGCAACAACAGCGACCACCGACAAGCGAAGAGCTACCAGGTGTGCCGGCGAGCCTCTCTCTCTCTCTTTCTAGCTTCTGTTCTCTCTGTTCTTTCGAATCTAGGGTTCAACAATTTGTTCTGGTTTTGTTATTTACAAATTGATCCCACAGAAGTTTCATAAATTATGAATTTTACCCCGCCGTGTCCAAACGTGTCCCCAAGCGTGTCCAGAACGTGTCCGGTGACAAAAAATTCAAAAAAAAAAGGGGACACCTTTCACTGCGTGTCAGACACGTGTCAACCGCGTGTCCGACGCGTGTCCGTGTCCGACACGTGTCTGACACTGATACGTAGCCTTCTCCAAGGTGTCCGTGCTTCTTAGCACATAACTAACTCAACCAAGAAAGTATAAGAAAGCTAAAACCAAATCTATACTAAGAAGCAGGCCAAACAGCAATAAAATATTTGCATGAATAAGAGACCAAAATTATCTTACTTTGGTGTAGTTCTTCTTGTCCACTCCATAACCCTTGACATATAAATACCCCATCCCATTATAAGCTGAATAAAGTTGCTGTCTGGATGCAAGTTTAAGCCACTCAAATGCCTTAGTGTAATTTCTCTCAACTCCAGCTCCCCTTGCATATATCTCCCCAAGAAGTTCCATGGATCTTGGTTCACCCTTCTCCACAGCCTTCAAAAACCATGACAATGCCTTGACATGATCACGCCTCAGTCCTCTCAACCCGAAGTAGTAAAATATCCCAATTTTGTACATGGCTAAAGCATTTCCTTTCTGTGCCTGGTATTCCAAGATCTGGAAATCCTCATCCTCCTCCCCTCGGGACTTCCTTAGGGCCTCCTTGTTCTCCTCTGCTCCATTATGAATCCTGATCGGTTCAATCACAGGTGAGTCCTTTGAAATTAGGAAGCTATTGACCGCTACCTCCGCCAATTCAGCATATAGCTTGACAGCTTTATCATACATCTGCAACCAATCAAAACAAGAATATTCAACAAACTGGAAAATTGCAGGAACCAAATATTACATTTTTCCACAATCATTTCTGTAGCTAGGGCTTCCACTCATGAAATATTGAATGTGGTTCAATAATTGCTACATCTAAGAGCGAAGATTCCTTTCCCGTCATAAAATAAACTGTTGCAATTATTGCACAAAATGAGAAGCAATCTCAATTTTTTGTTTTGTTGTGTTATTCCTAGTTATGGCTTGGAAAGGAAACATAAGTGAACTGACATATATGAAAATTTTGTAATAGAAACTGAAGCCTAAATAACTGTTTATACAAGCTCAATAATAAAATAATAAAGAACTTGTCTAACTACATGAAAAGAAAGAAAAAAAGAGGAAAAGAATTAAACATTTTTTGACAGTTGCATATTCATCTATCATAAATAATAATAAGTGTGTTTGGTTTCAATTTTCTGAAAATTGAATTTTTTGTTTTTCATATTTTTTGTTTTTAGTGAATATTTTTAAAATTTTAGGGAATTTTTTACTTTTTCAGATGCACCTTACTTAGATGTATCTAAATAGTAAAATATTTGTGAAAAAATATTTTAAAAAATTAATAAATACACAAAAAATACGAAAAATGTACTGAATCTTAGTATTTTTTTTTTTTTTTTTTTTTTTTTATATTTTTGGTATTTAGTGAATTTTTTAAAGATTTTTTCACAAATATTATACTTTTTAAGTGTATTTATGTTAAATGTGTCTAAAAATTAAAAAAATCGCTTAAAATATTTAAAAAATTTAGTGAAAACAAAAAAAAATAATGAAAACAACAAAGTAAAATTTTCTAAAAGGTAAATTCTACAAACTGAAACTAAACAAAGTGAATATTTTTTTTGGACAAATTACAAATAGTAATTGAGGACTATGAAAAATACCAATGTATGTGTTTGGTTTGAGTTTTCTGAATTAAATTTTTTGAAAACTAACTTTTTTGGTTTTCGTATTTTTTTATTTTTAGTGAATATTTTTTAAATTTTAAACATTTTTTTTACTTTTTTAGATGCACTTTACTTAGATGTATCTAAAAAGTAAAAAATTTGTGAAAAAATATTTTAAAAAATTAATAAATACATAAAAATACAAAAAATGTACTGAATTCTTGTATTTTTTTTGTATTTTTGGTATTCAGTGAATTTTTAAAAGATTTTTTTTACAAATTTTTTTCTTTTTAGGTGTATTTATGTTAGGTGTGTCTAAAAAGTAAAAAAATTTACTTAAAATATTAAAAAAATTTAGTAAAAATAAAAAAACACGAAAAATAAGAAAGTAGAATTTTCTGAAAAGTATTTTTTGAAAAGTGAAAACAAGCAAGGTAAATCACTCCCTCATGTCCCGGAAAATACATCCTGTCCCCTAAGATTTCTAATCATATAACAAATACTAGTTCCGTTAAGTCTAATGGATAAGAAAACTGATTGATTTTGTTGGCATCAACAATTTCATTTTTTAAAATACCCAAACGACTCCCTTTCTCCCGCGTTCTCTTTGCAAACCCCAAATCAATACCAACCTCCTCTCACTCACGCAAAAATTCTATTCCTCCTCTTTTAGCACCTCAGCTCACCCCACCACAAGCCCTACCACCAAAATCAACCCAGCCCCATCACCAACCAGCGCCACACCCCCGCTATGGCCATCAAAATTTTAGAAAATAAAAAAAGAGAAGTTTAACTTATTGTTTGCTAACACATGCTACTATCACAACCTCAAGGGTTGGCTACGCAGTATAAACCTGAGGATTAAATTCAAAAGTCTCGAGTTTGAATTACCCAAGCAGCCACTGGAAGTTTGGCCGGTCGTTAACTTTAGGACATCCACTGTCCAGAGGGCGGGAGATACCCTAGATCATTAAAAAGAAAAAAACACGGTACTATCACTCTGGTTGCTGCTTTCACTCAGATTCTCCCCAGGGGGAATACTAACATTTCCATACATTTCAAAATCACATTTTACAACAAATTTCAGAGTCTAGGGTTTCCATATATTACAAAAATTTAAAATTTTCGTGACTCTTCATAAACAAGTCCTTCCATAATCAAACAATTTTTACATGTAGGATTCCCAATCAACCAGAAACTAACATATTTCCAAAGAATTTCAAGATACCAGCTTTCCAATGTCACAACAACTTGAACCTCAATTTCAGATCTACACCAGAAACAGAAAACATAAATTTCCTATAATTGCTAAAATCCTTCAAAAATTCTCATATATATAAACATTTATACATGAACACAGCAAACCAATTCAACAATATATCACAGAGAGAGAGGAGGATTGAACTCACATCTTGGCGAGAATAGGTATAAGCTAGAGCCATCTTCGATTGCATATTGCCTCCATTAGCCGCAAAGTGATGGTACATAAAGGCCTTAGCCCCATTCCTCTCCCTAGTCACCCCCATATTATACAGAAACCCTAGCGCCGATTGCGCATGAGGATATCCCCCAGCAGCAGCAGCTTCGATCTCCGTCGCAGCCTCATCCATCAACCTCGGGTCGCCGGAACTCACGGCTGTTACCATCTTCGTCACGCCGGAGTAGTACATCGCCTCGTCGTCGGTCGCCGGATCAGCCAATTCGGAGTCAGGCTCGAAGATCGGTCGCCACGACCCCGGGTCGAGCTCCTCCTCGCGTTTGGTGTCGGAGTCGCCGAACTCGTCCCAGTCGGATGTGGAGGAGGAGGCGCCGTCGTCATCGGCGCCGTCGGGAGCGGCGTCGGTGAGGTCGTCTTGGGAGAGGACGAGGACGAAGGGGCGGGCGGTGGCGGAGAGAAAGAGGAGAGAGAAGATGAAGAGAGAGAGGAAGAAGAACTTGTCTGTGGAGAGTCGCATTGGAGTGTGGTAGATCTCTCTGTATCTAGTACTAGTTGAAGATTGTTTGGTGGATGATTCTGGGTTTGAGTCTGATGATGGCATATTATGTAAATTTGAGAGAGAGAGAGAGAGAGAGAGAGAGAGAGAAGGGTTGTTGTTGATGACGTCAAGGGTTGTGTAATCCACCATTAGGATTCTGCCATGTCAACATTGTGACTGGACTGCGACGTTTTATTGGCGGAGAGTGTTTTTTTTTTTTTTTTAAAGATTAAATGAAAAAATATTTATAATTTATTAGATTAAAAAACTTAATTTAAATTATAAATTTATTTTATTTTACAAATATTCAGAATTTTCTCAAAAGTTACAATTATGACAAAAAAAAGTATTTAAGAGTTTCAAATAAATTTAAAAAGTTTAAAATGATAATTTAAGATAATCTCACTTTTTTATCAAATATATTTAAAAAGTCAAATAAGATAATTTAAAATTATTGAAATTTTTAGTTTAAGGTGTCTGATAAATGTTAAAATTTTATAAAATAAAAGACATAGGGCTTGTTTGGTTTGTGTTTCAGAAACATGTTTTGGAAAAAAAAAGTACGAAAACATGTTTGGTTTGGTGTTTTGGGAAATTTGTTTTGGAAAATTGTTTTGAGAGAGAGTTTTGAAAAAAGTGATTGATTTGATGTGTGTGTGAGAGAGATTTGTTTGGAAAATTTGTTTGGTTTGTGTGTTTTGGGAAATTTTTTTGGGAAAATTTGTTTGGTAGAGAAAATTTCTGAAATTTGTTTGTAGAGAAAATTTCTGAAATTTTTTTCCCAAACACTAACCAAACAAGCCCATAATATTTTTAGTGTAATTGGGATTCTTAACATTTTCACAGAGCTCTTAACAAATAAATTTCTTTTTTCACAAAGAAATTTCATCTATTTAAATATAAATTTATCTAATTATATTATTGAGGCGTATTTTTAAATTTTTTTTTTATTATTTTGATTTTGATTTTGATTTTTATCTTCAACTAGACTACAAACACAAAACCAACAATATATGCATACTAGATGATAATACCCATCATATAATACAACAGTTTCACTCAGATTGTTTCACTCATGATTATTGTGATTGTTTGTGTTAATAGACTTACTAATTTATCTTCTTAAAAATTTAAAATAAAATTTTATTTGTAATAAATAATCAGGTTGGGATTAATAAGCAATACGTTGATCGGATCAAATTCTGCGAAATCCATCCTAATCCAACCAATTTACACTTGCGAAATAAAGAGCTGCGATGTTCTTGTTTTGTTATCCAATCATATTGCAAGTTTTTTTTATTTACAATTTATTACTTAAGTGGAAGTTGTTTTAAACTTAAATTTTAAACAATAATGCTAGGTAGCCCGAAATTTTATGGCTCGAATATCTTAAAACGACGTCATTTTGGATATAAAATAACATCATTTTGATATATTCAAACTATTCGGACCACATAAATTCGGATACCAACCATTTTTCAATTTTAAGTCCAAATTATTTTCTAAAGTCAGTGTTTAAAAGCAGGATTTCAGACTTAAAAGTTGTGTTTTTAAAAAAATGATTATAATAATTCACATAATAAATAAATTCATTATAATTGTATTTTCGAAAAACATGACTTCCCAAATTAACATCTACATTTGGAAGGAAGAAAGAAAAATGAAAAGAAAATACGATCGTTTAGGTGTTTAAACGGACGGAATATTTTGACATACATCTATTATTTTCTCCTCATTTCCTAACATAACATATATATATATTTTCTTTTTTTCTTTTCCCGCGACAAATTCACCTAATGTTAGATTTCAAAGGCAATTTGCATTGCACCTACCTCCCCTCCTCTCCTTTCCGGTCCCAGCCCGGTCAGGCCCGATGACTCCTCTCCTCTCCTTTCCCAGACCAATCCGGCCCTGCCCCCAATCCAGGACAAACAAGAACGCAACAAATCAAATCGTATGACAGTACACTAAAATCTGCCGGGCTTTACCATTTGTAGCAACTTCAAAGATGACCATTCGGCTAGTTCATTACCTTACCATCATATCATACACATCTTATAGACAACAAAAGGAACAAATGATAACCACCAGTTCACACAACTCGACACGACACAACAAACCTCTATAGTACCTGTGTAGCATACAGTAGCACCCGGAAAAAGCTGGATCCGCAAGCTTTGAACTTCCACACTCGGTTTTGCATTCTCATGTTTGCTGCCCTATGCTACCATCATTAGGATCATCACCATCACAAAACTGGGCCCACACACTTCTCGTCTTCCCACCATCACCACTAAATTCTTCCTCATCACATCCGGCCACTGTCTTCAGGAGCTCTGATTGCAGCAGCGGGTAATTTTCTTTCAGATATTTGAAACCATCTGAGCACATTACAGCTGCATCAAGAGAGACAAACAAATGACTATATGAAACAGAAGTAGAAAATATCGTATAATATATTATATTTTTGTTATGCCCTATTAAGTAACTAAGGTGAACAAAATAAAAGGGCATCTTTTTGTACTAATGCACAGCGACTAAGAAAACTGGACAGCTACAAAGGAGGAATTATAAAATCTTTTATGGTATGTTTGGTTAAGGGATTTGAGGAGGGATTTGGAAAGGGAAATGGAAAAGGTAGGTGAAATGTGAAAAAATATACCTACATTTCACATACTTTCACATACCTTTTCCCTTTCCATTTCCAAATCCCTCCTCAAATCCCCCAACCAAACACAGCGTTAGGGAACTAACAGAACAATTAAATGTTTTACCAATATGGGTTACTGAAAAGTCTGCTTAAAACAAGTTCCATTGAACAAGGAAATGGCTTCTCTCCAGTCTAGGTATGGACTAGAGAGACCAGTTTGAGCAACAAATTTGAGCCACCTTGGCTTTTTGTAAACCAAAGGTTTACATTGTCTACCCATTAACCCATTAAATATTGGGTTGGACTTTTTTATTTGATCTAGTATTGGGTTTGTAAATAGTTGATAAAAATTGGAGCACGAATTGGAGACAAGCTCGGCCCATTCAACAATGTCTCAAAGTTACATGGGTAAAGGATTGCCCTTTTACAGTATTAAAAGGGCCTCTTTGCACCATAGTAGTTATCACACCTTCTAGTGATCCATTGACATTTTTCATATGTGAAATTTCCAGAGTATAATTCAGAGGTCGGAGGGATCGCAAAGGTTGGGAAGAGGCTCTGAAAATCAGAACTAAGCCCATTCACCCAACAAAAAAACCTACCTAACCACACCACTAAGCATATGACAGAATTTCTCACATTGTTACAAAGAAAAAAGGGAAACTCAAGAAAGAACATACCTATAAGATTTTCAGCAGCAAATTTTAGGCAAACTTCTTTTAAATCCAAAGCATGATAGCGGTCGGCCAGGGCCAAAATATTGGCGACACTATCTACTGATATATCCTTGCAGAGTAAGGATTGACACAACAGTCTAAGTCGAGCCAAATCATATCTGTCTGCTGCAGCTAGCAACTTCACAACAAATGTGTCAGATACAGATGGAATGCAAGATGAACTTGACACTACCAACTCTTCATTGTCAATCAGAGAATCTCTGTATATAAAATGCAACACAGCCTGCCCAAGACACAAAGGAAGGAGTCAGAAAAATGAAAACAAAAGAGGATGGAGTGCAATATATTGCCATATGAAAATGTATAATGCAAATCTCGAGCCACATTAAAATCTAAACAAAATAAATAAATAAGTAAGAAGTACTTGGGGATATTACCTTAAAAACCGTAGGCTCTATGTTTTCAACAACAATTTCATGACAATCTTCTTCTTTTACATTTAAAAGTTCTGCTTGGAATACAGGAGATCGAGCAACCAATACCAGCTTATGAGCATGAAACTTTTCTCCAGCTACCACAAAAATAACATCTGACCCTTCCTCATTCTCCAACAACATTCCAAAATGTGCTCCAATATCAGAATCAGGGATCTGTATCAAGTTTAATCTTGAACAATCTATAGCTGAAACCACAACACCAACAGTGCAATTTATTTTCAAGCAATCATCCTTCAGGAAATCCGATGTCTCAAGCATAGCCCGTCTGAAGAACCGCTTATACCCCCTAAACTCCCACATTTAGATTATCCATATTGTAGGAGAGTAGGGGAAAGGAAAGAATTAAATATCAATATAAAGCATATATCACAAGTCCAGAAAGATTGATGGATACATTAAACCATATCGCAATTTTCGGAGAGAGAGAGAGAAGAACAAAGGATATCTCCATCAATTCATGGTAGATATACTAAAGAGAAGACATCCCATTTAAACCACAAACCTGTTTCTTTTATGGGAGAAATCACCCTAACAACCTAATAGATATCTTAACGAAGAAGATTGTCACTAACTACTTCAATTAAGGGGGAAATGTGAATAATAATGAGAGTATTGTCTCACTTACCTATTTTAAATCTAATGGTGAACTATGATGAATGCTAAATATTGCGTAAACATGTTTATTTATATAGGCAAAATTTGTATTCCTTGCATGATAATTCCTACCATTTATGCTAAATTGTGTGCTAAAATTGAATTTACCTTGTAGGATTAATTCGGCAATTACAGAAGGACAATATAGGAGTGGGCCCGCTGCACACGTGATCGTTGATCATCAGCCAAGACCCTTTTGGAGCATTGAAGGGTATGCTAATTGAATTAACTTGCAACGTGGACTTTGTTTCCAACACATGCAAGGCGATGAATTAAATGAGTGGGCAGCCTAGTACAAGGACATTGCATGGAGTAAAATGAGAATTGTTCCTTTAGCACTTTTACTACCTTGTCCAAGTGTTTGTATGTTGATTAATGGAACCCCACACTAGAGCCCACGTGATTAGTGTTGTTATGTGCACTGCCAAGTGAACCAAGCTTTTGGGTATCAATTACCTGTGTATTATGTCAAATAAGTTTATTATTATATTTTGAGAGTTTTCTTTTTATTATAAGTACAAGACTGACTCATCATTGGGGAATCCTTCGTCTTACATTATGTTGAAAATACATAGATCTTCTTTCTTTTTCTCCATGGCTTACTAAATTTTTTGCCAAGGTTAGGGGTGAAACCCCAATGAATTCTTTGCTAGTATTCCTAAGATTCAATAATAGTATTTAATGTTTTTGCTCAGGGGAGTATCTGTTTCTTGGTGTACTAAGAAACAATCCTGTATTGCTTTGTCCATGATGGAGTCGTATGTCGCTTGTTCAATGGCAATACAAGAGACTATTTAGTTAAGGATATTCCTTTAGCAACTGGGAGTCACAACTATTGCAAACAAAGTCGTCGTGATAGCATGGTACCTTTAGCATATACGAGGAATCGCAAGTACCATGGAACTACATTAGAGATATGATTGCGTGAGGGGAGGTGATCCTCCAACATCTATCTACTAGTAGGATGGTTGGTTGATCCTCTTACTAAAGCCACTACTAGACTCATGTAAGACTTCGGAGATTTTGATACCTATTTGACTATGTAAATTTGGGACTTTAATGATTGTGGGTATCTTATTTCTTTTTCATGTGGATATGGATCAATATAATGGTATGATGGATACTATTATCTGGCACACATTATTTTGCATGTCACCAGGCTTAGACCAACCCACTGACATGGGAGGTTACCCTGTCGCTTAGATTGCTACCGAGATAAGACATTAAATATCTTAACATTTTGAGAGCGAGCAAGATAAATGTTTGTTTCTTAAGTTGCCAACAAAATTAATTTACATTAAATGTCGCCTTAGATGGACTTTCATGTGTGGAGTATTTATAATTAAGAAAGGCAATTTCTGTGACATATTTTGCATAAGAAAAATATTGATAATCCCTCATGCATGGAGGGCTTGTAATCAAGCAAGGCAATTTCTAGGGAATATTTTGCTCAAGTATACCCATAATATCTCCTTCTTCTTTTGTTTTTTGTTTTGTTTTGTTTTGTTTTTTTTTTGGTTTAACATGCTCAATGAAAAAAGAAAGACAAAAAGGCAAATGAGTTTTGCACCAAAACCTATGTTAGGTAATGTTTTGCAACACAATTGCAAAAATAATTAGGAAGTACCAACGGTAAAAAATGTACTAACAAATCTAGCTTACCACATATTGTCTCTGTATTTGAGAGTATAACACCCACTCTTGACAGAGCAATCAAAATGGTTGTGGACCCGACCTTGTGATTGCCCTTGCCACTCTAAGCAACAAGCGTCAATTCAAACAATGCTCGAACATTGATGCCATGGTTGGCCAGAGCAATGAAGATCGAGACATACACGAAGTTGTCTTCAGGGTTCTTGCCGTATGAGTAGAAGTAGATGGCCCACTAATATCCTCCAACGGTGAATGTATCATTGGCGATCTGTTTGCCCACTTCCACTCCCATGCCTTTGGTCAGGAAGTAACCTCTGATCACCAACTTGTGAGAGCTGCCCTTATTCCCAAACTTAGAATGGCCGAGTTTGCTGGCATGCATAGTAGGAATAATAGCCAAGGCAGAGTGGTCCTGACCAACGGAATGTACCATAGAACTACACTGACTCTCCTCTTGCTAAACAATGGCATAGGCCTTTTGCAAAGTGGGAAAAAGCTCTCGACCCAATATCTGAACCCAAATCTAATCATATTACAAAATAAGGCCAACAACAAAAACATCAGCTCATTCATTTTCCACCATCTTATGGAACATACTCGCACTTGTGGAACAAACTACTTGGAAACTGTAGTAATAGTCAAGCTCCTACCACAAGCTGTTCAACTTGGCACAATAAACTTTAAGAGACCGATCCTTTTGATCCAATCCACCAATTTTCTTCCTCAATTCAAATGCCTAGGCATCATTCCCTTTATGAGAATAAGTCTGAGCTGTTGCTGTCCAAATCTTATGAGCAATATCCATCAATAGGAAAGTATGACTAATAGTAGGCTGCATAGAGTTAATCAACCAAGTCATAACAAGAGCATTTTCTGCAATCCACTTACTTTGTGAAGGCCCATCAGTAAAAGGATCCTTGAGAGCCCCAATAAGATAACTAGTCAGGCGACAAACAGTAATACCTAGACTACAAGAATGTGATCATATCAAATAGTTGGTACCGTCTAACTTAACTGGGCTAATATGAAGAGATGGATTATCACAAGCGTCCCAACACAACTCAACCCACACTCCTCACTGCTCGTGGAGTCCTTGCCACCTTCTACCATGTCCACCGAACTGAATCAAACACTTACAAATCCAAGAAATTCTCACAAAAATAGACAAAAATACCAAAACAAGGTCGCTTGATCTCAAATAACCACAAAAATCAAGCTTACTAGTGAAAAAAAAATTATTTATTTATTTTTACATATCGATGTCAAAAAAAAAAAAAAAAATGAGAAATAGATATGATATCTCCTTTCCAACAATACAAAGAAAGTAGATATATGATACAAAGTTAAAGATAATATAGCACAAAAGAAGAATGAGAGGAAAAGAAACATAATATGATCATTGAGAGAGTTCTAGAAGGTCTAGAGTACATAATTACCCTTAAACACAAAAACACACAACAATTAACAGAGAACTAGGACAGGGCACTAGAGAAGTAACAAATTCCTCACATTGTTTTCACTCAAGGACATAATGCCAAAGCGGAGTAAAAGTGAAAAAAGGAGGTGACTAAGGACCATTCAAACTTTGCAACATATAGGACGCATTTAGATAAATGCATAATTGTGCGAATGTGTATTCTCAAGGGTGTAAAAGCGGCACATAGCTCATGGCCTAGCCTAGTGCTAACCAAGCCTAGTCCACACCCCCCCGGGTTAGGGCCTTACAACCTCAGTTTAGAATTTGGAAAACAATCTTGGCCTGATGGCTTAGACCTAGATAGACTGACCAACCCAACTCACAACCCACGACCCTTTCGAATTTTTGATTGTTTGGCACTCCAACAACTAGTTTGTTTTTTTCCTTTTTTGAAAGGGTATAATGTTGCAAACTAGGCTAGCAATATAAAGCGTAAATCCACAAGAGGTTAAGAATCCGTGCTCAGTGGGGCATTTGTTTATTAGTGCAGTAAGAAACAATCTTGCATTGCTTTGTCCATGATGGAGTCAGACTATGTCACTTATTCAACGACAGTACAAGAGGCTGTTTAGTTAAGGAGATTCCTTTAATGCCTTGGACTCATGACTCTTGCAGACGAAGTCGTTGTGATTTATTATGATAGCATGGAAGCTTTAGCATACACGAGGGATCCCAAGTAGCATTGTAGAACCAAACATACACACCTTTGATTCCACTACATTACAAATATGATTATGTGAGGGGAGGTGATCCTACAACATATATCTGCAAGTAGAATGGTGCCCGATCCTCTCACTAAAGCCATGGCTAGACTCATTTAAGGAGTTTGGGACTTTGTAGACTTTGACATGCATTATGAATAGAATACCCATTTGACTATGTAAATTTGGGACTTCAATGATTGTGAGCATCTTCTTCTCTTTTTTTTCCATGTTTTTCCATGTGGATGGGTCTACAACTAATGGCAAGATGGATACTATAATCTAGCATACATTATTTTGCACGTCACCAGCTCAGATTGACCCACTCACATGGGTGCTTACCCTGACACTTATATTGCCAGCAAGATGAGATGTTAAATATTTTGACACTTAAATATTTGTTGCTTAAGGAGCAAACAAAACTAATTTACATTTAAATGCCACCTTAGACGGACTTTCATGTGTGGTGCTCATTATTAAGCAAAACATTTTCTGTGAGGTATTTCTGCATAACAGGCATATCAATAATCTTTCATACATGGAAGGCTTGTAAGTTGTAATCAAGCAAGTGAATTTCAAGGAAATATTTTGCTCAACAAGTATACCCATAATTCATCTTTATTTTTGTTTAACATGCTCAATTCAAAAAATAAGGGCAAATTACACTGTTAGTCCCCGTACTTTGGCCCTTGTGCCCCCATAATTTCAATTGAATCAATTTTAACCCTGAATTTTTTATTTTGTCCAATTGCTTCCAATTGTTAGCATTTTTTTTTTTTTAATAGTAAATGTGCACATGAGCAGCCTGTATCATACTTTTAGAAGCAAAATTGTAAACGTGATCAATTCAGTGACTTAACCTTAACCAATACAATGAAAAGTTTCGGTCAAAAAACCCAACAAACAACATTATCAATTGTACTAAATTGATGCAAAATCTAAAATTAATGATCAAAATTGAGCCAATTGAAATGACTAAAATGACTGTAAAAAAAGTGTAGAAAAAAACCCAAGCTTACCACATACTGCCTCTGTACTTGAGAGTATAAGGTCCACTCTCAAGAGATCGATCGAAATGGCTATGAACCTTGTGATTGCCCTTACCGCTCTGATCAAGAAGAGTCAATTCAAACAAAGCTCGAACATTGGTGCCATGGCTAGCGAGAGCGATGAAAACAGAGACGTACATTGAATTGTCCTCAGGGTTCTTGCCATCAGGGTAGAAGTAGATGGCCCATTGGTACCCTCCGACGGTGAATGTGTCGCTGGCGATGTGTTTTCCGACTCCCATGCCTTTGGCGAGAGAGTAGCCTCTGATCACCAGCTTGTGAGAGGCGTTCACTGTCTCCGTCACCGACCGTGACCACCGCGACGGAGAGAGGAGAGAGAGCTTTTCCGGCGATGGCGATGGCGATGGCGATGGTGACGGTGAGGACATGGTTGTTGTGTGTGAGAATTGAATTTTTCTCAGAATGAAATTGACACATGAACAAAAAGAAAAACAGAGAAAAATACCTTGGGGATTTTGGAGGTTTGATTTGGGGAGTTCAAATTGGAGTTGAAATTGAAAGGAAATTGTGGTCCAATTCGTTGTGTAGAGTACTTAAGCCTTTTACACGCCTGCTTTGGAGACTATAAGAGCATGATCAGCAGTGTCCTTATAATAGTTTTTTTCTAGGGCAGAACTGCTAAATACCCCCAGTGGGGGTCGCGCGGCCCCCTACTGGCTGACAGTTAAAAAAAAAAAGAAAAAAAAAAAAAAATAGTTTTTTTTCATCCACTCATGGCCTCCATCTCATTGGGGGTCGACCCCCAGTGGGGGTCTAAACCATTTTTATTTTCTAGGATAAATTACATTTATTACAGTTTCTTTTCTCACTTTTAGAAATTACATCTTTTTTTTTTTAGGTTTAAAATTTTATTATAAATTTTTCTTCAGTAATTTAATTTTTTTAAATACCAATTTTATCCTCATTAGATAAATTATATTGACACCCCTTATATTTTAAAAATTAATATCTCTCCCTAAGGTTTACACTGTGTTTGGGACCTAAGAGAGAAAAGAAAAGAAATAATTGTGATTTCTCTCATTTTTGTTTGGACAAGAAAGAAATAAAAGAAAAGAAATGATTATAATTTCTCTCATTCTTGTTTGGTTAGACTTCATTAAGAGAAAAGAAAAGAAATTATTTCATGTTATATTACCAAAATAACCTTTTTATATTTTCAATCATTTTATTTTTTTTTATTTTTATAGAGACAAAATTAGTATTATAAAAATAGTGATTTCTTTTCTCTCCCAATCTCTCCACTCTTGGGAAGATTGAAAATGAGTCTTACAAGAGAAATGTATTTCTCTCCATTTCTCTCAATTTCTTTCCATTTCTCTCCATTTAGGTTATCCAAACAAGTAAGAGAGATGTATATCTCTCCATTTCTTTTCTTTTCTCTCTAAATCACTCAATCCAAACATAGCGTAACATTATCAATTGTCCACTCGGTTAGTATTAGTTGGAAAAAAAAATTCATTGAAAAAAAATTAATTGTAAAAAAAAATTGTTAGTAATTTTTTAAATTTCTGTTTAAAAACCAACATAAACTCATTTTTTGAATTTACGTTTTTTTCCTCAGATTTACAAACTTTATAAACAAAAAAAATTATCAAACAAGTTTTATAATAGTTTTTAAAATTTTTGTAAATATAAATTGAAAATTAAAAATGAAATGGTTACTAAACAGGCTTCAGATGGTAAAAATGTCGTAAAATTAATAAATAATTAAATAAGTTACCAACGTAAGAAATGACTTATTAAAAGATTCTTAGGCTATGTATGGTTTGATTTTTAGAAATTGTTTTTAAAAATTAAAAACTAATTTGGTTAAGAAATAAAAAATAAAAAATAATTATCATTTAAGGGTAAAAAATAATCATCATTTTAACTTTTGGGTAAGTTATATACATACGTATGGCTGTTTCAATTTAATTTGTAAAAAATTATTTCTAATCACTCGAAAGATAAAAATTATATAAAAATGATAATTATTTTTTATTTTTTATTTCTTAATCAAATTAATTTTTAATTTTTTAAAAAAATTTCTAAAAATCAAACCATACATAGCCTAAGAATCTTTTGATAAGTCATTTCTTACGTTGGTAACTTATTTAATTATTTGTTAATTTACGACATTTTTACCATCTGAAACCCGTTTTGTAATCATTTCGTTTTCAATTTTCGATTTATATTTACAAAAATTTAAAAAACTGTCATAAAAACTTGTTTGATAATTTTTTTGATTTATAAATGGTTGTCTCAGTTTGTAAATTTGAAGAAAAAACGTAAATTCAAAAAATGAGTTTACGTTGATTTTTAAATAGAAATTTAAAAATTTTACTAACAAAAATTTTTTCAATTAATTTTTTTTTCAATTAATTTTTTTCCCAATGAATTTTTTTTTCAATGAATTTTTTGTCTAACTAATACTAACCGAGGGGGCAATTGGTAATGCTACTTTAAACTTTGGGGAGGGGATTGTAAATTTTAAAATGTGAGGGGTGTCAATATAATTTACCCAGTGAGGGCAAAATTGGTATTTAAAAAAATTAAATTGCTGAGGGGGGAATTTGTAATGAAACTTTAAACCTCAGGGAGGCAGATGTAATTTCTAAAAGGTGATAGGAGAATTGTAATAAATATAAATCTCAGGGGGTGTCAGTGTAATTTACCATTTTTTCTATTACAAGGGATTATTTCTTCACAAATTATTTCTTAGCATATTCTTTATCCAACCCTCTAAACATAAGTATTATTACAGTCATTGTAACTTTCATATATCTGATAAATTTTTATTTTATTTTGTTAAAGGTACAAAAAGAATGTCCTCCCGAATGTCCTTCAGATGTTCTCCCGGATGTCCCATGAGTGCCTGTAGCTAAAGAAGGAAAATGCTCAAAAAAAGCTTGATCGGTTGACTGCCCCTTCTTTATTTTCGACTGCTTTGATCTGCTGTTTTGTACTCTGTTTTGGGCGTGTTTTGCACTCTGTCTTGTGCCTATCTGTTAGGGGAAGTAAAAGATTGTTTTAATAGAATAGAGAAAAAATAAAGAATTTATTGGAGGAAGTAAATGAAAAAGTGATTCTTAAAATAGAAAACAAATTTTTTAATAATATTTTAGGTTAAAATATAAGTAGGCTACTGAGAATGCTCTAAATATTTTAGTCAAGAAGTGACTTTTTATTTTTTTATAAAACATTAAAAAATTATTAAAATAATTTATTTTCAAACGATGTCCCAATCTCTCAAAAACGAAAAATTAAGGGTGTGCTTAGATGTAATTTTTGGGGCTAAAATAGTTAATAAAAAAATATTAAGATAGTTAATAAAACAAATGTTATATCTAAATTATAATTATTTTATTTTTTCTCTCGTAATAACCATCAAATCAATTATTCAAAAAAATTAAAAATCATCTCAAACATAACTTTTTAACCACGTTAAAATAGTTTAAAAGCCAAGTAAAATAGCCAAGAGCTCCAAAATGAGCACTTAGGCCTCGTTTGGGAACCAACCCATTTAGCCAAAAAGTCAAAAAGCTACTAAAAAGGCCAAAAAACCAATAATTCATACTAAAAAGTCAAAGATTCTATTTTTTCTCTACTTTTTGCACTTCTTTTCGTAAAAAGCTAAAAAGTCATCACAAACATACTAGTTTTTTTTAACTCATATTTTAGCCAAATAACAAAAAAGTTACTAAATTAGCCTGTTCCCAAACAAGGCCTTAGTGCCAATGAGACACATGTCACATGCCACACACGGATCACAATACATTGGCCTTGTTTGATACAACTTATTATAAATTAAAATTTAATAATTATGAAACAAAAACTAAAAACACCGTTTTTATAATTTTCAAATAATTAATTTTTTTCAACATATTTAAGTTATTTTTACTTAGGCTCAATTTGAAAACTTGGCTAAAAGTCAAAAGTTAACTTTTAACTTATTTTAGGTCACATTATCATTTTACTTTTTTATACATTTTTTTAAAAAAAGGCAAAAAAAATGTCAAAAGTCAATTTTAACCAACTTTCCAAAATAACTTAATAAGTTGTGAGTAGAACTTGTACTAAACAATCTGACAGATACTTTTAAATTAAAATAAATTATAATTAACTCATTTAAGTTATAACAAATAAGATCATTATGTCTCAGACTGCTGTCTTACCATTCAACACAAAATTATAGACTTACTTCTTTAACTAATCACAACTGACATGGGGCATCACCTGTTTGCGCCGTGAATAATACCATACAATGCCTCCTTCAAAATAGAGAAATTAGAAAATAAATGAAAACAACACCGGATAACACCTCATCAAAATTGAGAGATTAGAAATGAAATGAAAAGGATTATCAAGGGTGATTATTAACTTGTTATAATATTTTCTTTTATAAGAGAAACCATTACATATATTTTTTAAGAAAAATTAGTGAAATGTTCATTTCTAACTTTGTCTAGTAGGAGAGATTTAAAATGTTTTTTTTTTATTAGGTAAAGTCCCTCGATGAAATTTCATTATGATCATACTAGAGAAATTTCGAAATTTCTCTGTGACCATATCAGAGAAATTTCTCTGTGTCGGGGTTGAAATTTCTTTGAGTCGGGCCAAAATTTCTCTAAGTTGAATTTTTTCTGTGAAGATATTGAGGGATTCCAACTACTATGAAAATATTGTATGTCATTTATCTTATAAAATTTTAATATTAGGAATCTTAAAAAAAATTCCCCTATTTTTTACTTCTTCTCTGGATTAGTCAAATAAGAGAGAGAGGAAATTATTATTTATTTTTAACTTTGCAAATTGTTTATTTTCTTTTTTGAGATTAGATTGATGGATGGTAAGAGAGGATTTTAATGGTGATTTAGATGGCAGTCCGGGAGGCAAAAGGTGTACGTTGTTTGTGATGGTTTTGATGGTGGTGAAAGGGGGTGGTTTGGATCGTGGTGTGCTTATATGTGTGTAAATAAAATAACGCTCAAATAGATTTTTATACAAACGCATGTTAAGAGTATCACAAAAGTTTATTTTATTCTATATGAAAATCTTATATAATAATTCTATTCTTATAACATTACACTTGTGAAAATAAAGCCATTGTAGAAGAGTTAGAGGAAAATGAGATATAGTGGTATTTTGATAAATTGGTAAAAAGTTGACTTTTTGGGTTTGTTTGGCTTTTTAGTGTTTTTTTTTTTTTTTTTTTTTTGGGGTGTAAAAAAGCCAAAAAATTGACTTTTTACCAACTTCCCAAATCTTATACAATAATATATAAAATGTCTCGCTAAAGTGATCGTGAGCAACACGTAATCATTTTTCATGAAAAACATAGTCAAAGGTCTTTTCTAATTGGATAAATTATACACAAATTGAAGAATTAAAGGATAAATTGTCACAATAAAAATTGAGTATTGTTATTAGCACCTGCTAAAATAATTTGGATCCCTCAATTTATAATTTTTTTAATTATAATTATACCCTAAAATAAAATTATATTAAATGACATTATTAAATGGAACACCCACATATCAAATAAAAACTAATACTCTATAATATTGGATACTCACCCCCACCTCCACATCCACCTCCACCTCAAACTCCAATTCCAATTATACGTATTTCATGTTTGTAAACCCTAAACCTAGTACTCTTCATAACCAACTAACATAAACCCTAAATCTATTATTTTTCATAATCATCTTAAATCCTGAATATGTCATCTTCATCACTATCATCAACCTTATTGAACCAGAAAGTTTTGCTTCAAGTATAACATACATTTCACCACTTATTTCACCGTGTAGAGCAATGGAGGATGAGAACAACATTTCTATTGAGACTGGCATTCCATTGGAAAGTTTATCTGTCTTGTATTTACATTCTCGGTCGTTTTCAGTCGTTCTTCTTTTGTTCGAACTGTTTGGTACTGGTTTGCCGACTGTTAAGATTATGCTCGGTAATACAGTACTGAACATAATCCTTTAGTTCAATACATGGGTTCCGAACAGTAATGCAGATAGTCAATACTGTTGAACCAAATATAATATTTATTTTTGGCACTGTTGAACTGAACAAAACCATTAGTTTTGGGACTATTCAATTGAACATAATTTTTTCAATTTTGAAATTACATTCACACGTGTTTTCAAGGTGATGCTTCGACTAGAGGTAGTAAGGTTGATTCAGAACTTGTAATGGATTATAGTAATTGTTACCCAAAAGACAACCTAAGAGGGGGGTGAATTAGGTTTTTACAAATAAAAATAATAATACCTCAATAAAATTTCAACTGGCACAACAAATCAAAATAGCTAATGAAACAAAGATGATTAAAACAAGTGTTCTAACAGCTATATTAGTAATGAATTTGACACAGTGAAAATGTGAGATATAGCTATGACAATCAAACAAAATAAAGAGATAAGGGAGAGAGAGGCAAACAGATTTATAATGGTTCAGCTTCAACCAAGCCTACATCCACTCTTCAAACTTCACCTGAGATTTTTCACTATACTCTAGCTTCACAGGGATGCTAGCAACTTCTTTACAAATGGAGCAATCCTCTACAGATTTTCTAAGTCCAAACCTATGCCTTCTTTAGCTGATTTTCAATCACACTCAAGAAGTCAAGAATACTGAGTGTACTACACTCTTACAAGGTTGAAATGAAATTGTTTTTGCTTCAAAGAAAGCTACAAGAGTTATCTCTCAAAGATAGATATATAGGATGAAGCTCTGATTTTTCCGTAAACCTTACACAGGTAAGATGAACTTAAAGCTATAGTGTATAATTTCTAAGAGAAAAAAATAAACCAAAATTTGAAGAACACTTCTTAGAGAGTAAATGAAAGGTGAGAGTGATGACTGATTATGTGAAGCCCCTGAAAAAAATGTATTCTCTTTAAAAACCCTTATGTTTGAATTATTTCCTTGAAAGCCCCTCAGTTTCTTGAATTATTTCAAATCTTGCCGGTTAGCATTTTTTATTTTTATTTTTATCGAAACAGGAATATCCTAGCCGAATTAGGTTCCTTAGCTTAATTTAATTTAATTCTACATAAATAAGGTTCCAAAACATAAGTTTTATTCCAAGCCCTCACTTCGTTTATTAATTTCAAGATTTGCCCCAAAACTAGTACATGTATTTTTTATACTATTGTACCACCAAATCAATTTGAGATCTATATATATACATTGGGAAATGTGTCCATAGCACCTATATATTGAATAAAAAATTCCCCATTTCCTTTCCCCATGGGCAACCAACCTAGGAGAATGTGAGGGACCAATTTTCAAGACTTGTAATTATGATATTCTAGAAGCTCTAGTACCTAGTACCCTTAAATCTAGGGTTGTGTTCTCAACACTAGTTCCATTCAACTTAGAGGCCAACTAAATATTGTCTAATCACATGATTAAGTTCCCTAATCACTCCCTATTCTATTAGACTCCAAGTAAATCCAAACTTTTCAATCCAATTCCAACTAGTGGGCCTTTAGGTATTTTTACACCAAAATTGCCTATAAATACAACCACCCCCCTAGCATGGCATACACAAACAACACACACTCACATACATTCGGCCTAGAGGAGAGAAAGGAGAGTAAGAGAGAAGTCTTGAGAGGGAGAGGAAGGAAGAAGAGAGCAATCTTGTTCAAGCCTAGCAAGTAAGCCACAACACAACTCTCTCTTTTATTTTCCTTTTCAAATACATGTTCTTAAGGGATCTACCCATTGTTTTCAGATGTGTTATTAATGATTTCCTTGTGTTAAAAATGATAAGAGATGAGCCATGATTCTACTTCTCTTGTAGTTCCCCTCATTTCGGTACAAAACTATCTTTTTCATACCAATCTCTCAAACTTTCCAAAGGCACACCTTCAAGCTAATTTTTTGAGTTTAATATATATTATTTATCATGTTTTCATCACAAAAGAAATGAAATTTTTCTCTTAGTGGATCCCTTTCTCACAAATCTTCTTGTTTTGGGTATTGTGCCTTAAAAATCTGTTTTCACAGCCAACTTTCAAAATTTCTAGAAAAATGTAGAAAATTATTCTAGACCTCCATTTTATGTCAAAATCTTCCTTAAGGAGTTAGCTTTCAACTAAAATTGGTTTCATTGAAAAACAGTGAGCGGTTTGTAACAAAATCAAATTTTCGTAACGGTCGACGAATCTGGACAACGCTGGAGTGTTTCTTAAAGAACTAAAAATCTAGAAAAGCTATCCCATTTCCGAAATATGTTCTGGAAACTAGATTAAATTCTCTACGAACAATAGGGAGGCCAAGTTCGGTAAAAATCTAAAATATCCCTTTTGACTTTAATCTTTAAATGGTATTGAATCTGGAAATTTAGCTTTGCATGGGTGTTTTATGCTCTTGTGTACATGAATATGCTTATTAGTTAATGATCATGCCTTGGTATGATGTTTCATGTGTTATGGTTATATTCCTTATCTTCCTTCTTTTAATGATGCTTATGCTTATGTGGATATTACTATCTTGTTGAGTTTGTTCTAACTTGACTTAAAACATTGATCCAAACGGAAAACTTAATTGGGATGGTATTGGGTTTTCGATCACTTGAATATTGAAGAGATGATAATGTGTTATGTATGGATTGATGGGATGTGCTCACTAATTGAAGGTTAAGTCTTGCGCAAGCGGTTGTCGCGTAAACCCTGGAATGTAACGGACGTATTCGGACTCTTTGCGATGGTTTGATTGGTGAGATAAGGTTGGGTCCGGATGGGACATTCAGGAAGATAAAACTTTTTTGGAAAGATAAGGTTGGATTCAGAAGATAAAACATTTTTCTTTTTGCTGTCCCTTTTGAGGCCCTGCGGTTGGCGATACGCGGTATATAACCATTGGTAGGCATCCGAGGTTAGTTCTGCAACAAAGCAGCAAAATGGGGAGTTCCGAATAGTCCGGTGTCCAATTCTTGTGGTTGGAAGGATGAAATCTCTTTGGGGGATTTCTAAAATACTAACCACTAACATTATAACCTTGTTATCTATTTGAATGACATGCTCATTTTCTCTATTATTGAAATTATTGTTATTGACTTGAATATCATGCTTCACTACTTGTTTGCCATAAATGTGATGGTGTATGGGCTTGGGAAAAAGAGACGGGGTATGTGTGCGTTTACTGGGCATTCAAAGCTCACGGCTTTTCATGCCAGGTATTGAAGACTATTAGGCTGGTCGAAGGCAAAGCTGAAGTATTTGAGGACGTATGGCTATCCTATGAGAGTTAGGAACTAGTTATGTTAAACGTGTTTTGAGATTGTAAGTGATAGATCCCATGTTGTATTTAAGACATGAATTTTTTTGTAATTTGTATATATATAACATTCGTAACCTATCTTTATACTCCGTTAATACCCTGTCAAGATCTGTCAAAAAGGTAGCTTTGCTATCTAAGGTGGTTGGACTTAGAAGGGAGGCTATTTTGACTCCTTCGACCTTCTTGGGATCTTGGTTGGTTATTAGCCAAAGGACTCATTAGTGACATTTCCTACTCCTGTATTTAATGGTTAATACATTTTCTGATGTTCCCGATTTTTGGGGCGTCACAACTTGGTATCAAAGCCTAGGTTCAACCCTTACCCACGCGTTTCGACTTGCGGTTAGAGATTTCCCTACCTCAACTATGTTATATTATTACAACACTATTTACTCTATCAACTAAAAGACATTTAAAAATCAATCTTTGCTTAATCGACCTTAGGACATTTCTTCGGATTTCAGGCATGGCAACGTCGGCTCGTGAAGCTATATAGTGGTGCTCTAGTTGGAAGCGAGGAGTTAAAGAAAGCATCTGAATATAAGACCAACAGAACCAAACCTTCATAATGAAGAAGGAGAACCTTGATCAATAAATCAAGACATGTGGTCTGTCCAGAACTATTAAGAATAGCGACGGAATCGGTAGTTGAGTAGGACCATGTTAGGAAACATAATATGAATTACTTGAATTAGAAGCATTTCACCTTAGAAATTCCCTTAACTAACCGCGTTAGTAAAACCCTAACCTGTACCTAACTGTACGTTGGCAGATGGTGAACCACACACGAGCAAACAATTACACTGGTACCAGCGACAACACCAACCACAACGATAACGTCAATATTAACAGGGACGGCACAGCCAGGATCAATAATCACATTTCTACACCCACAGCCAACCTACCCGGGAATATCGAAAATCAAATTTTGGAAGAATTAGGAAGGCTGAAGAGCATACGTCAGAATGAGAGGACACATCTATTCTCCGAATTTCGCAAACAGAGACCGCCGATCTTCACTGGTGAGCCCGATCCTAAGATCGCTGAAAATTGGATTCGAAAAATTGAGAAGATGCTGGAGACAATGGGAATAGTCAAGCATACAGACAAGATCGCTCTAGCCGTTTACCAGTTGGAAGGTGAGGCAGACCATTGGTGGGCATTAATCAAGGAATCTAGGGACATCACGACTATGACTTGGGTGCAATTTAAAGAATCATTTCTGAGGAAGTACTTCCTACACACTGTTAGACAGGAAAGAATTCGTGAGTTTCAATTGCTAGAGCAAGGCACGATGACGGTGACCCAATACGTGGTGAAGTTTGAGGAATTAGCTCGTTATGCGACTCAATACGTGGCCGATGACGAAGAGAGAGCACGAAAATTTGAGTGGGGTCTAGACCCTATAATCAGAGGAAGGGTTTTGCCCTTGCGACTTCCTACTTTTGCAGACGTAGTGGACACAGCACTAGACGCAGAACGGGAGATGGAAGATACCAGATGGATTTGGAGCTTGAAGAAAGAAAGTCAATCCCATATGGGACCAGAAAGAAACAGCTGAAGACATGCAGTACCAAAATCGTACTCTAGGGCACAACTATAACAACTACAACAACAACAACAACTACAACAACAACCACAACAACAATACCAGAAGGAAAGCTTTCAAACAAGATCAGCTTGAGCGATCCAGTGTTACTATTGTCATCAACAGGGGCACAAGAAGAATGAGTGTCCCCAACTCGTCTAGTCAGGAAATCAAGGAGAAGGTACGAAAGCAAACGCACAAGGGATTGACGAGCCGAAGACATGGAAGAACAAGCCAGGTCCAGCCAATCAACAATACCAGAGGGAAGGAGGCAACAAGAGGCTTGGGCTCAATAATAATCAGAGGCCAACTGGCAGAATATTTGCACTACAAGAAGAAGAAGATGAAGACCTCACTAAGCAGTACCCTGAGAGCAAGAAATACAGCGCATATGAACCCAAGGAACTGCAGTACAAGCCTTGGTTAACCTAGAAAAAATGTAACTAAGCAGTTAGAACTCCTTTGGAATGACTTTTTGTAATCTGAACGTAGATGGTGTAAATTTCCCTTATTTAATCCAGTCTTAGAATTTTTGGTTACACATTTTATTTGTCGCATTCCTTCATATCTGCAATTTGTGTTAGGACATAGGAATTATTTGTGCAATTTTCGAGGCACCCGACTTTGACCTCATCTTAGAAATAGATTCGTTACTCGTATCTTAGCAATTATCGATAGTTACCAAAAGAAGGAGATGACTTACCCATCCAATGGGATGCTTTTATTATTTAAGGGGGATAGATTAGTTTCCATGATTCAACACAACAATTTGACAAACGCAATGGCATCAGCAAATTACCAAGGGATCAATTCCTAGCAAGAGCATAGATCACCAAATCAGGAATTTGGCAATACAAGCCCTCACACTGGAGCAGCAACATCATTACCCATATAGTGAACAGTTCAAGAAGCGCGGGAGATTAGCTTATCTCCTTAGTCATTAATTAGGGAGGAATTCGATTCAAAACGCTATTATTAGAATAAGACCAATGGTGGCTTGGACAAAGGAAGCAGAACTTGAGAGAAGAAGATGATCCGACTAATTGCCCACAACAATTTGAGACATGAAGAATGACTGAAATTTCGAGGACAAAATTGTTTTAAGGGGGATAGGTTGTGAAGCCCCTGAAAAAAATGTATTCTCTTTAAAAACCCTTATGTTTGAATTATTTCCTTGAAAGCCTATCAGTTTCTTGAATTATTTCAAATCTTGCCGGTTAGCATTTTTTATTTTTATTTTTATCGAAACAAAAATATTCTAGCCGAATTAGGTTCCTTAGCTTAATTTAATTTAATTCTACATAAATAAGGTTCCAAAACATAAGTTTTATTCCAAGCCCTCACTTCTTTTATTAATTTCAAGATTTGCCCCAAAATTAGTACATGTACTTTTTATACTATTGTACCACCAAATCAATTTGAGATATATATATATACATTGGGAAATGTGTCCATAGCACCTATATATTGAATAAAAAATTTCCCATTTCCTTTCCCTATAGCCAACCAACCTAGGAGAATGTGAGGGACCAATTTTCAAGACTTGTAATTATGATATTCTAGAAGCTCTAGTACCTAGTACCCTTAAATTTAGGGTTGTGTTCCCAACACTAGTTTCATTCAACCTAGAGGTCAACTAAATATTGTCTAATCACATGATTAAGTTCCCTAATCACTCCCTATTCTATTAGACTCCAAGTAAATTCAAACTTTTCAATCCAATTCCAACTAGTGGGCCTTTATGTCTTTTTACACCATAATTGCCTATAAATACAACCACCCCCCTAGCATGGCATACACAAACAACACACACTCACATACATTCGGCCTAGAGGAGAGAAAGGAGAGCAAGAGAGAAGTCTTGAGAGGGAGAGGAAGGAAGAGGAGAGCAATCTTGTTCAAGCCTAGCAAGTAACCAATAACACAACTCTCTCTTTTATTTTCCTTTTCAAATACATGTTCTTAAGGGATCTACCCATTTGTATGAGCACGAAATAATCTTCTCGTATGATCCTGTTGACCAAGTCTGCATTCCTCCAAACGTCGTCGCTTTACTCCCTAAAAACACAAACGTAAGCTAGCCGGCGGGTGTGTGCCGGATACCTCTCCGACGCTTAAGTCAGCCAAATAGACAAATAAACAAAAGCTATGTGTATTCGAGAATCAAAATTGTGTTACCTCTACATAGGTTATGTTGTGAGCTTTTATAGGTTCCGCATAGCACAATCCTAGTTGGATTCTTATTCCTCCATGTAGAGTCCTCTTAGGAATCACATTCCTGAAGGATAATGTTTATCCTTTAACACCCCCCTCACTGTTTAAACCAAGAGAGATGGTTTTACCTCGGTGAAATGACAATATGACCGAGCTAACATGGTCATGCTAAAGCAGTGGATTTGACTGAGCTCCAACTAGCTCGGTTCTTCCCTTCATTGCTTGTACCTTGGTTTGACATACTCCAACTAGGCTAAAAACGGAATACCGAGCCAACTATGCAAAAATGGTGTCGTTATCTCGGCGCAACTATAAGTGATGCTTAGCTCGGTCTGATTCTTAACTAGGCCCCACTAGTTAGCACTTGGACCGAGCTATATCTCTTACCCCGACCCAATGTGCAGCCCAACTTACAAAGAAGGCAATTCCTTAGCTCGACCCAATTTACTTATAAATTACTCTCTCAATTGCCCCTTAATTCCATCTGCGCAGCATGATTGGGATTACCTGTTACTAGTCGAGCTAAAAACTTTAGCCTTCCAACCGAGCTAAAATGCCGCCGGGCTACCGATTGGTTCGGTCAAAAACGTCCCTTCAGTCACGCTGTCATCTGAATCACTTGCTATTCCATAGACACATGGCAAGGCTTTATTGGTTAATTACAATTGTCGACACCGACTTCGTATCTCGTGAATTTTGAACAGTCCCGCCTTTTTTACTCTTTTTACCCAAAACAAAACCCTATTCTTCGAACCAACATATCACTATTCATCTTCCCTCTCTCTCTTCCTCAGAGTCTTTGTTCTTGCAACCCCAACACCTGCCAAGCTTGTGTTCCTGCTAGTACTGTTTTCCACCTTCGGTCCCTTCATTTCGAACTGGTATGTGACTCAAATCTTCTTCTTTTCCATTCATTTTGCATTGTATTGTAATACATAGGACAGTATATATGTTTTTCAAAAACACTTTTTTGTAGTTTCCATGGGAAACAACCACTTAGTAGAATCACTAGATTTACGAATAATCTGTGAAACGACGCTTTTGATCCAAAATATTATGCCAACCGAACTAGCAACCTGTTTGTATTTAAGGTGTGCACCTAGCCGAACTAGATTAAGTTTCAATTCACAAAGAACCTTCTGATTTACTTTAGCCGAGCTAGGAAACTGCATTAGGTTTGTGCACTTACCGAACTAGAAAATCTTAACCAAAGACCGGGCTACCACTTGGGCCTAAACCAGCTCTCTTATAAAAGCCGATCCAAGAGTGCCGCATCCTAAGCTTCAACCGGGCTACGAACCTCTCGCTCCACTAAACCGAGCTAACGTCCTTCGCTCCAACCGAGCTAAGAACGGATAGTATCCCACGTAGCTAAGCTAGGACTCTATTTATTTTGCCTTTGTTTCTTGTAGCACGGTCCAACGATCTGTGCTTAATACTTTTCCTTTTCACTTTGCAGACTGACTTAGGTTGGCCAGGCACCCCTTTGCACGCTCAACCGAGATACTGAAGGTCATTTCAACACCAAGCTAAATTATTCATAATTTAAGTCCATATGGGGAAGTATAGATTTTTAGTAAACTCTCCAGAGGCTATTGCCGAATTCCGCAAGGACTAAAACATCCCCGATGATGTCTACCTTAGTTTAGCCGAACCAGACACCATTCTCTAGGGAAAACAGGGTTTTGTCCCTTTCAACGTCATATCCATTGTAGAAGCCGGACTTCGATTCCTCGTCCAACCACTCCTCTGTGAATTCCTTAGGCAAACAAAACTTTGCCCTATCCAGCTTTCCACCAATTCTTACTGAATAATAAATGGCATCGCCAAGCTAAATCGTCGGCTTGGCCTTAATCTCGGTTTAGTAGAGTTATTTCACCAATATTCATTAGGCCAAAACGAAGATGGCTGGGTATATTATTTACGAATAAGACGCCGCCGAGAGAAAATAATAAAGAAGACACCGAACAAAGACGTAAATGACGATGACTTTTTCTGGGTCTCGGGCAACTTTGAAGACTAGGAAGCCCAGATCCCGGGCGACCGAATTAACTGGAATAAAGGAGTAGCCGGTATAAATACCTTGGTTTAGTTTGTGCTTTCTTTTCTTGACCGAGATAATTTTTGTGCCATGCTAACCGTTGGCCTTTTTCCTTTATACATACTTGAACCATCTGAAGTCGCAGTACTATTATCCCAACCTCGACGCACTCCGTGCCGCGCTTCAATATCGTGATAGAAATTGGGCCGATCTACTCAATTTTAAATCGACATACCAATACAGTAGCAGGAGGAAGACCAGAGTGACAGACTTCCTTTTAGAGCCATCACCAGAACCTGATCCTTCCCTTCCACAAATCAACCTCATTCCACTAACAGCGGAACAAGAGATGGCCAAAAAGAGAGCAGTTAGGGCCCTCATTACCGAAACAAATCAAGCCGAGGTACCACAAACCGGCCAAACACAAGAGGCCATGGTAGCCCTTCCAACCGCTCAGCCTTCACCATCTCGGCCAAGCAAGCGTGCTCGGACTTCCATAACCGAGCCACGCCTTGTTGATGAGGATGAAACCGTGCTTTCCCATAATACACCACCGAAGAGCTAGCTCCTCTGAGTGGGTACCAAAGATCACCTTTAAGAACCGAGCTATCACTAGCACTGACTCGGTGGTCGCAGAAAAAGACCACTCGCTAGCTTTTAACCTTGCCAAGAGTGTATGCCTTCCAGCAGATATGGAGCACCACGACCATCTCACCGAGCTGAAGGCCATTCGCTTGGCAACAAAATCAATGGTGTTGGTAAGTTCTTCCTTTTCTTGTCCTAATTTGTACATCTGTTTGCTAGGTTTTGCTCAGAATTGTTTCTCTCCTTTTACAGGCCCTACAGAAGAACCACGTTGCTCACAAGCGCGTGTTGGAACGAGATGGCCCACCTGACCAGTCTTGTCAGCTCGGCTGAAGCAGATAAGCAAAAGGCTGCGACCGTGTTAAAAAACAAATATCTGCGCGAGCTGGCCAAGCTTGAGAGAAAGAAGAACGCCGAGATAACCGAGCTGGAGAAGAAAGTGGAAGACGCGGAAGACCGCGGTTACAAAGAAGGTGAAGCCACCTATATCCTGCAGTGCGAAGCTGCTAAGGATATTTTCTTCAAATGTGGGTGGAAGATAGCCGTGGCGCAGCTCGGTCATGGCCAAGAAACCGAAGTCTTCCTAAACCCTCCTCCTCATTTCATACCGAGCTACATGACAGAGTATGCCAATGCCATCCAACAAAAATTTCTTCAAGTTGAGGACGAAGAAGAGGCATCAGAGCCCAATAATACCCTGGTCATTGCCAATGATCCCGCTGTTTAGTCAGCTCGGGTGGAGCCACCGGTGGAAGACTTGGTTGAAGATGTGACCGAGCTACCTGCTGAAACTGGGGTTCGAGTTGATTTAGATGCGGATCTCGACGACCTTTTTGCTTGATCTTGTATTTTCTTCTTTTTACTTTTGGACAGAATGTGTAACCAGGCTGAAGTCTTACTCCTTTGTAACTCTTTTGCATCTTGAATGAAATCTTTTTTCTTTTTGCTCGGTTTATTCTATTCCTGTATTTACTTTTCAGCTATGATTTGTATGAAGTTTCTACTTCAGTTCATACGTAGTTGGAACATTTTCTGACCGAGATACTTATCCCGGTGTTGACCTTGTAATCTGTTTGGCCATACCTGCCAACCTCTTCAGCCTGGATCCTTATCTCGGCTGAAGAGTACTTAAATTTTGTTATTCCAGCCAACCATTCTTCAGCCTAGATCCTTATCTCGGCTGAAGAGTACTAAAAGTTGGTTATTCCAGCCAACCACTCTTCAATCTAGATCCTTATCTCGGCTGAAGAGTACTAAAAGTTGGTTATTCCAGCCAACCACTCTTCAGCCTAGATCCTTATCTCGGCTGAAGAGTACTAAGAGTTGGTTATTCTAGCCAACCACTCTTCAGCCTAGATCCTTATCTAAGCTGAAGAGGACTAAGTGTTAGTTTTTCCAGCCAACCACTTTAGCCTTGATCCTTATCTCGGCTGAAGAGCACTAAGTGTTGGTTTTTCCAGCTAACGTCCTGCAGCCTAGATCCTTATCTCGGCTGAAGAGCAATAAATGTTGGTTTTTCCAGCTAACGTCCTGCAGCCTAGATCCTTATCTCGGCTTAAGGGAAGTAAGTGTTGGTTTTTTTAGCCAACCTCTTCAGCCTAGATCTTGATCTCGGCTGAAGAGAGCTCAAAGTTGGTTATTCCTGCCAACCGAGAGTGAAGTGTTTGATTATTCCTGCCAAACATCTTGCAGCCTAGATCCTTATCTTGGCTTAGGAGAAGTGAGTGTTGGTTTTTTTAGCCAACCTCTTCAGCCTAGATCCTGATCTCGGCTGAAGAGAGCTCAAAGTTGGTTATTCCTGCCAACCTAGAGTGAAGTGTTTGGTTATTCCTGCCAAAACGTCCTGCAGCCTAGATCCTTATCTTGGCTTAGGAGAAGTGAGTGTTGGTTTTTCCAGCCAACCTCTTCAGCCTAGATCCTGATCTCGGCTGAAGAGAGCTCAAAGTTGGTTATTCCTACCAACCTAGAACGAAGTGTTTGGTTATTCCTGCCAAGCGTCCTGCAGCCTAGATCCTTATCTTGGCTTAGGAGAAGTGAGTGTTGGTTTTTCTAGCCAACCTCTTTAGCTTAGATCCTGATCTTGGCTGAAGAAAGTGCAAAGTTGGTTATTCCGGCCAATTTTGCTTTCAATGCCCTTAGCTCACTAAAACAACTTTTACAGAGGAAAAAAGAAACTACTTGTTTTATTAAAAAAAGGAAAAATTACAAATAATAGAAAAGCTAAAAATAAAATAGTTTGAGATCGGCAGTGTTCCATGGCCTGGGAATGGCCTTGTTGTCCTCATCTTCCAAATGGTATGCCCATTTTCTCGCCAATCCAACCACTTTGTAAGGTCCTTCCCAATTAGGCCCTAACTTGCTATCTCCGGGTACCAAGGTGTTGCCCATCACTTTGCACAGCACCCAATCTCCAATCTTGAATTGTCTCGGATGTATTGTCTTGTTATATTTTATGGATAACTTTTGCTGGTATGAGGCGATGTGAACTAGTGCCCTTTCTCTTCTTTCTTCCGCGAGGTCGAGTTCCAAGGCTATGGCTTCTCCATTTAACTTTGGGTCAAAATTTTCACTTTTAATGGTGGGGAGGCCAACTTCCAGTGGGATTACTGCTTCCATGCCATAAGCCAAGGAAAAAGGTGTTTCTCCAGTTGACCGCCAAGGTGTGGTACGGTAAGCTCATAAAACATGAGGAAGCTCCTCAACCCACTTGCCCTTTGCTCTCTCTAACCTTTTCTTCAATCCATCTAAGACGACTTTGTTTGATGCTTCCGCCTGGTCATTTGCTGGGGGTATGCCGGTGTAGAGTTGTAAAATTCTATCTTGTACTCTTCAAAAGCCTCTAAAATTTTTTCCATCAAACTGAGTGCCATTGTCAGATATTAGAGCCTTGGGTATGCCGAATCGAGCGATGATATTCTGCCAAACGAACTTCTTTACGTCTTTCTCCTTAATTGATGCGAGTGCTTCTGCCTCCACCCACTTTGTGAAGTAGTCTATTGCTGCAAGAAAGAACTTTCTGTTGTCGGGTGCCGTTGGAAGTGGTCCTACTATGTCCAAGCCCCATATCGCAAAGGGTCATGGGCTAGTTAATGGTAGAAGCTCCCTGGCTGGTTGATGTATTTGGTGTGCGAACTTCTGACATTTCTCGCACTTCTTGACATACTTCTCTGAATCTGCTTGCATGTAAGGCCACCAATATCCTTGTGAAATTGCTTTGTAGGCCAAAGATCTTCCCCCTTGGTGGCTTCCGCATACGCCTTCATGTATTTTGAACAAGAATGCCTCGACCTTGCTAGGATGGACACATTTCAAGTAAGGTCCTGTGAAGGATTTTTTGTACAAGGCCATTGATGGAGAGAGCTAAAATCACTGTGACTTTGCTCTTATTTTGTTGGCCTCTTTTTTCTCTTCGAGTAAAATACCGTCTTTCAAGAACACTATAATAGGATCCATCGATGAAAGGCCTAGTTCGGCACAACATACCTTTGCTACTTCGGGTTCTTCAATGCTTGGTCTTGGTAGGAAGTCGATCAGTAATGGATGTGGGATGGATGTATCTGCCATTGAAGCGAAGCCTGCTAGTTCGTCCGCTTTGCTGTTTTCTTCTCGGCCAATCTGCTCTATCCGCACTACTTCGAACTTCATGATCTCCTTTCTGACTAACTCTTGGTACTTAGCCATTCTATCAGCCTTTGCCTCGTAATCGCCTAAAATTTGGTTTACAACTAGTTGGGAGTCACTGTAAACCATTAGCTCGGTTGCCTTCATGTAGAGTGCTGATTTCAGGCCTGCTAAAAGTGCTTCATACTCTGCCTTGTTGTTTGATGTTGGGAAGTCAAGGTTGACTGCTTGTTCTACTATTAGGCCATCTAGTGAGATGAGGACTATACCTAGTCCTGCACCGTGCTTGTTGGATGCTCCATCCACAAAGAGCTTCCACATCTCTCCAACGAATAGCTTCCAGCAAATGGAGGGGTCGGATGATGTCTTCGGATCGTGAGTATTGCTGATGTCTTCTTCCAAGTCCACACCTATTGTTTGCCCCTCACTATCTGTCTGTACCAAGTTTGTGTTTGTTGATGAGTCTTTGCCTGGTGTAGCATAGTTTGTTGCCTCCTACTTATCTTCAAGCCTGTGTTGTTCGCAATGTGGCTGGGTATCCTGTATTAGGGGTTGCGCATTTACTACGACACTTTCCGTCCCCATTTCGGTTGTGCCAGTTAAGTTAACTGGCAAATGTGATGACTTCCTGGTGTGAATTCTGCCAAAGCTTGGGCTTTTATCGCGGTTCTGGGTTGGAACTTGATATCGAATTGTCCCAATTCCACCGCCCACTTCAAGATTCGCCCAGAAAAGTTCGCTCTCTCAAACAAAGCTTTTAATAGAAAAGCTGTTAGGATGATTATGGTGTGGGCGTGGAAGTAATGCGACAGTTTCCTAAAGGCCATCATCAAGGCTAAGGCCAGTTTTTCCAATGGTAAGTACCTGGCCTCTGTGCCTAGCAAGGTCTTGCTGACATAAAAGATGGGCAGGTGTTGGATTCCTTCCGCTCTGACCAACACCGCGCTAACTGCGTGCTGTGAAACTCTAGGTACAAAAAGAGCTCTTTTCCAGGTATTGGGGTTACTAGCAACGGTGGAGAAGACATGTATTCTTTCAGGCTTTCTAGGGCGCGGTCGTATTCTTCATCCCACTCAAACTTGGCCTTTAGTGCTTGGAAGAATGGTCGACATCTGTCTGACGACTGACTTATGAATCGGTTGAGCACAACTGCCATGCCAGTGAGATGTTGCACTTCTTTTACTGAGTTGGGCCTTTCTAGATCCTGAATTGCTTTGATCTGAGAGGGGTCTGCTTCTATACCTCGGTTGGTCACCAGAAAGCCTAGGAATTTGCCTGATCCTACGCTGAATGCACACTTGGATGCGTTAAGGCGTAACTTGTTCTTCTTTAGGATCTGGAACATTTCACCTAGGTCCCTGAGATGGTCCTTCTCATCCTTGCTTTTGACCACCATGTCATCTATGTAAGCCTCCATTGTTCTACCTAACAATGGTTCAAACATCTTGGTGACCATCTGTTAGAATGTTGCCCCTACGTTTTTTAGGCCAAAGGGCATGACCTTATAACAATACAACCCTCTAGGCATTGTAAAAGATGTGACCTCTTGGTCAGGCTCATACATAGCGATCTGATGGTAACCTCTATATACATCAAGGAAGCTAAGTCGATTATGGCCCGCTATCAAGTCTACCAGTTGGTCTATCTTGGGTAAGGGAAAGCTATCTTTTGGGCATGCCTTGTTAACTGTTTTGTAGTCCACGCAAACACCCCATTTTCTATTCTTCTTTGGCACCACCATTGTATTGGATATCCACTTGGGATAGTGCACTTCTCTGATAGCTCCTGCCTCTAGGAGGTTTCCCACATCTTTCGCCACTATCTCGGCGTGGTGGAGTGCTAACCTGTGAGTGCGCTGTATAATTGGTTTGGCAATCGCGTGGACATTTAATTGGTGACAGATAAAGTTTGGGTTAATGCCAGGCATGTCATACGGCGGCCAGGCGAACACTTCGATGTTAGAGGTTAAGAATTCCATGACCTCTATTCTCTCAGTGCTGGACATAGATGAGCTGAGCAAAAAGAACTTTTCTGGGTTCTTTTCATCTATCCTTACTTGTACCAAGTCTTCCACTGCCTTCTGTTCAGCGGCTTTGCCAACATCCGCAAATAGTTCATTACTCTCAGGTTCTTCCACCATTTGTACATATCCTTTGGCAGCCTGGATGCCATTCACTGTGACGAAGCACTGTTTGGACATAATTTGGTCTCCAAAGACCTCTTCAATTACTCTGCTTCGTTGGGGAACCGTAATACTTGATGGTAGGTTGACGCTATCGATCACATGGCGTGCAACCATGTCCTCCCCAAGATTATGTTGTAGGTGGAAGGGACTTTTAATATCCAGAATTCCACCTGTTTTGTCATGGTTCTTGCTTTGACTGGGAGGATTATCTTGCCCACTGGCCACTCTGGCATTAAGTTGAATCCGATCAGGGGAGATGTTGCGGGTGCCAAGTCTTTATCTTCTAATTTCAGTTGTTTGAAGGTTTCATAATACATTATCTCACATGAGCTTCCTTGGTCAATCAAAATCCGTTTGATGTCGAAATTCTTGACACGGAGAGTGACAACCAACGCATCATTGTAAGGGCAATATATCCTTGCCAAGTCTCTATCTGAAAAAGATATGACATTTGTGGCCTCTGTTTTCCCCTTTTTGATGGCAGACTGCGCACTTAATACCTCCCTCAAGTGCTCAGCCTTTTTGATCATTCCTTTGAGCTCACAAACCCGCTCAGGTTCGAATACCCTACGTATTACGTTAATTACGCCTTGAGGTGGGGTGTCGATCAACATTCCGTTTGGGTTGTTGTGGTTCTGGGGGGCTGGCTGTGTTCCTCCTTCTATGTACTGGTCCAGGTGCCCAGCTGCCACTAACTCCTCCAAATGCTGCCTCAATGGCGTGCAATTTTCAGTACGGTGCCCCTTTTCATCATGGAAGGTGCACCGTGACCTTTCGTCATAGTCTTTTTGTGCCTCTCCCAATTTTGCTGGCCATCTGATGAAAGGTTCATTGCGTATTTCACTGAGAATTCGGTAGATCGGTTTTTTGAACATCGTGGTAATGGCAGTGCGAACTCTTAACCACCTTTTGTTTGGGTCCTCTTTGTTGGACCGCCTATCTTGCCCATTCCTGTTTGATTGCTTTACCGTGTTGACTTTTGCCGTAGTCTTTTTATCTGGCATTGCTATTGTGCCAGATTTTGCTTTAGCACGGGTGCCATCCTCCTCCACTCGAATATGCTGGTGCACTCTCTCTATCAAGGCCTCCATCGTGAGGGGTGGCGTCATAGTGATTGAGTCCCTCAACTTGTTTCCGACTGGTAGACCCTTTTTGTATTGCGCGATGGCAAGATTTGTGGGGCAATCTCCTAACTGGTTGAAAGTCTCTTAGTAGCGACTGTTGTAGGATCTTAACGTCTCCTTGTTGCCCATGTCGATGGAGAGTTGCTGATCGATCTCCACTGGTGTTTTGGTGTTCGTTCTGAACCTAGTCACGAATGCCTCTGCCAATTGTGCCCATGAGGCAATGCTGCTTTCTGGTAGTCTTTCAAACTAGGTTAAACCTAGGTCCCCAAGGCTGGATGGGAACAAGATACACATCAAGGCCTCGTTCCGCCGGTATACTGCCATAACCTGGCAAAAGTGGCTTAGGTGCATGTAGGGGTCTGTCTTCCCCTCATAAGTGGTGAACTTAGGCTGGTGAAAACCTGAAGGTAATGGCGCATTCTCAATTGCCGGAACGAACGGCGAACTCTGTAACCTTGCTAAGACTTTGTCTGCTGGTTCGTAAGAAAGGCGCGGCATTGGCATTCCTACCTCGACGCTTCCATGCGTCCGAGGGACCAACCACTGAAGGGCTGATACTCTGTGTGGGTCACGTGCCATGGTATCCTCCTTCCATCGTGCTCTTTCTTCAAGCACAGTCCGTAAGTCAGATGATCTAGGCAACTCCGTGTGTCTAGATGACGTCTGGTGCGTGTGTGAGGGTCGATAGGTGCGTGTGTCTAGATGAGCCATGATTCTACTTCTCTTGTAGTTCTCCTCATTTCTGTACAAAACTATCTTTTTCATACCAATCTCTCAAACTTTCCAAAGGCACACCTTCAAGCTAATTTTCTGAGTTTAATATATATTATTTAGCATGTTTTCATCACAAAATAAATGAAAATTTTCCCTTAGTGGATCTCTTTCTCACAAATCTTCTTATTTTGGATATTGTGCTTTAAAAATCTGTTTTCACAGCAAACTTTCAAAATTTTTAGAAAAATGTAGAAAATTACTCTGGACCTCCATTTTATGTCAAAATCTTCCTTAAGGAGTTAGCTTTCAACTAAAATTGGTTTCATTAAAAAACAATGAGCGGTTTGTAACAAAATCAAATTTTTGTAACGGTCGAAGAATCTGGACAGCGCTGGAGTGTTTCTTAAAGAACTAAAAATCTAGAAAAGCTATCCTATTTTCGAAATATGTTCTGGAAACTAGATTAAATTCTCTACGAACTATAGGGAGGCCGGGTTCGGTAAAAATCTAAAATATCCCTTTTAACTTTAATCTTTAAATGGTATTGAATCTGGAAATTTAGTTTTGCATGGGTGTTTTATGCTCTTGTGTACATGAATATGCTTATTAGTTTATGATCATGCCTTGGTATGATGTTTCATGTGTTATGGTTATGTTCCTTATCTTCTTCCTTTTAATGATGCTCATGCTTATGTGGATATTACTATCTTGTTGAGTTTGTTCTAACTTGACTTAAAACATTGATCCAAACGGAAAACTTAATTGGGATGGTATTGAGTTTTCGATCACTTGAATATTGAAGAGATGATAATGTGTTATGTATAGATTGATGGGATGTGCTCCCTAATTGAAGGTTAAGTCTTGTGCAAGCGGTTGTCATGTAAATCCTGGAATGGAGCGGACGTATTCGGACTCTTTGCGATGGTTTGATTGGTGAGATAAGGTTGGGTCCGGATGGGACATTCAGGAAGATAAAACTTTTTGGAAGGATAAGGTTGGATTCAGGAGATAAAACCTTTTTCTTTTCACTGTCCTTTTTGAGGCCCTGCGGTTGGCGCTACGCAGTATATAACCGTTGGTCGGTATCTGAGGTTAGTTCTGCAACAAAGCAGCAAAAGGGGGAGTTCCGAATAGTCTGGTGTCCAATTCTTGTGGTTGGGAGGATAAAATTATGAAAACCCATATTTAAATTATTCTTGAAAGAAAATAAATAAATAAATTAATTAATTAGTTTTAAATTAACCAAATCCTATCACTAACAAAGACCCTATTAAGAATAATAATTTTGTGGGTGTTCAATATTTGTTGTTTATAAATTATTTTAATTAGGATTCAATATAATAATTATTCTTACTAAATACCTTAGATAAAAATCTTAGTGTATCAATTTTCAGTACCCATACAAATACACACACACACAAAAAAAAAAAAGAAAAAAAAAAGAAAAAAAAAGGAGATGTTTGTAGCTATGCCACCTGCTTGTTTGCATGGTCGTATAGGAACCATAAACCACCATCCCTCTTGGAATATAGGGAAAGCTTTCATTCTTGGAACTTTGAGAAAGTGAGCAAGATAAAATAATGGAAAGAATGAGAGGGAGAGAGAGATGTCTTCAACTAGCATTTTATATATATATGCATGCAAGCCTTCCTTGTGCATGCAAGCATTCGGTAGAAAAAAAAAAAAAAAAAAAAGAGAGGAGAGAAATCTCTTAAGCAACCAAGTTTAGTAGTAGGAGAGGAAGAAGGGTAGGAGGTTAAGGAAACCAAAGTTCTCAACCATTTTGTCACCCTACTACTAGGTAAGAAAACCCTTCCAAACCTCTCATTTTTTTTTATTGTTGGAATCTTCAGATTTTATTCCTATGATAAAATGACTAATTTATAGATAGAAATTTATATATATATATATGTATGTAAATTTTGTGATGTGTATATCAAATATCTGAAGATACTGATAGTCAAAAAAAAAAAATCATGGTATTATTGTAAAAATAGGCTTGCATGTGTATTTCATACCATTATAGAGTGAATTGAAGAATTTATTTGGTCTTTGAATCTGCCAGCCTGTTACCCGAATTTTTAGATAATTTTATACTCAAAATTTCAAGATGATTTCTTCTACAAAGTTGTTGATAATGATGTCTAATTTGTTCAGAAATTTTTGGAAATAATTTTTGAGCTTTCTATGAATTTATACAAATTTTTAACTAAATCTGAAACTGTGTTGAGAATAAATTGTTTTGAATCTGCTAGCCTGTTACCCGAATTTTTAGATAATTTTACACTCAAAATTTCGAGATGATTTCTTCTACAAAGTTGTTGATAATGATGTCTAGTTTGTCCAAAAATTTTTGGAAATAATTTTTGAGCTTTCTACGAATTTATACAAATTTTTAACTAAATCTGAAACTGTGTTGAGAATAAACTGTTTTGAATCTGCCAGCATGTTTACCCGAATTTTTAGATAATTTTATACTCAAAATTTCGAGATGATTTCTTCTACAAAGTTGTTGATAATGATGTCTAGTTTATCTAGAAATATTTGAAAACAATTTTTGAGCTTTCTACGAATTTATACAAATTTTTAACTAAATCTGAAACTGTGTGACAGATTTTACCATGTATTTGAAAATTTATTTAAAATTTTATACTAAGCCAAATCTGGTAATTTCTAACTAAAAGATGAAATTTGAGAAGTCTAGTTTCATGATAAATTTTTAGATTATGGGTTTGATCTATAAATTTAAGCATGGAATTAATATAAGGAAATGTGACAAATCTGTGTCTTAAACACCCTTGGAATTTTTAAGAATTATTTATAATTTATTTTTGGAAAATGATTTCTGAAAAATGACCATAACATGTTTATGGATTATTCTGTAGATTGATATGAATTTTAGAGTTGTATAAGTAATGTATTTAAAATTTTACTTGCAAGATATATATTCTGAAAATTTTTCAGGGCAGGATAAAATCACCACTTTCATATTATACTAGTCTAATTTAGTAAATCAAAAATTTGTACAGGTGTGCATTTATGGTTTATTTCTTGTATTTAAGTTATTATGTTCATACCATGGTTTTAAGTAATTGTTTACTAAATTTTGTACATTGAACTATTATTGGGTGACATGCATAATATTTTATGTTGGGAGTTTTTCTTTAGTTGGTATAATGTTATTGGTGATTGAGATTTGAATAATTTGTGTTTAATGTATAAATTAACCAAAAGGATTAACGGTATATAATGAGTTACTGATGAAGGGTTAATACCGGGTATTCAGGGTGAGCCCTGGTTTTGAGAATTCTCGTCTAAATTGTGTCGCGAAATCCTAAGATGGCACGGGACTTATTTGAACCATTTTCGGTATTCGGTTTTGGAATAAGGATGGATGTGCAGGTGGCACACAGGGAGGCTACGTACCCCTGGCAGACCGGTTCCTTGGGGCAGACCACGGATGCCACTACTTGAGTATATAACTCCGGACGTGGGCATCCCTGGTAGTTACGATTGGTAACACTTAAATATTTGACCAAGGGAGGGTTTTAAATTAACCGTTGTCATGCTTGGTGATTGGTAAGTTAAATCTCTGTGGTGAGATTTCGAGTGTCACCTAATTTATTAAAATTACTGAAAATTATCCTAATGGTTGTAATTTATGTGTACAATTATATTGTTATCTCATGTTTAGAATCTTATTATTTTTCTCTTAAAAAGAATGGTAGGTTGGTTATGTTTTCTTACTGTGTTGCAAAACTCATGGCATATATTTTGTTGCCCTGGCGTTTCATGCCAGATTATGCCGAAGAAGGAACCGAAGCTGAAATGGGAGTTGCTGCTAATATCGAGCCTTGGCTAACTTAGAGCCAAGATCTTATCAAAATAAAAGCATGTTATTTATTGTATTAGTATTTAACTATGTTGTGATGTTGTGTGTGAACTTGTAGTTTTATTTGGTTGTTGGACTTTGACTATGTAAGAATTTAAAATTTCCTAATTAGTAGTTAAAATTTTATCTAGCAAGTTATTGTTAGTTAAAGTCTTATGATGTCTCAAAAAAAAAAAAAAAAAAAAAAAAAAAATTGGGGCGTCACAGAAATCTCTTTGGGGGATTTCTAAAATACTAACCACTAACATTATAACCTTGTTATCTATTTGAATGACATGTTCATTTTCTCTATTATTGAAATTACTGTTATTGACTTGAATATCATGCTTCACTACTTGTTTGTCATAAATGTGATGGTGTATTGGATTGGGAAAAAGGGACGGGGTGTGTGTGCGTTTACTGGGCATTCAAAGCTCACGGCGTTTCATGCCGGGTATTGAAGACTATTAGGCTGGTCGAAGGTAAAGCTGAAGTATTTGAGGACCTATGGCTATCCTATGAGAGTTAGGAACCAGTTATGTTAAAAGTGTTTTGAGATTGTAAGTGATAGATCCCATGTTGTATTTAAGACATGATTTTTTTGTAATTTTTATATATATAACATTTGTAACCTATCCTTATACTCCGTTAACTCATGTAGGCCTTGTGTTAACACCCTGTCAAGATTTGTCAAAAATGTAGCTTTGCTATCTAAGGTGGTTGGACTTAGAAGGGAGGCTATTTTGACTTCTTCGACCTTCTTGGGATCTTGGTTGGTTATTAGCCAAAGGACTTATTAGTGACATTTCCTACTCTTGTAACCTTAGATAAACCCTATATTTAATGGTTAATATATTATCTGATGTTCCCGATTTTTGGGGCGTCACAGATTAGATAATGTTGTCTAGCTTGTATTATTTCTGTATATTGTTTAGCAAAAGTTTTGCTATTTATCAATGAGAAGATTATGGAGCCATTGACTGTTGCGTGTATTGAAAAGGATCAAGTCTACTCAAAATGATGCATTCCCACATTACTGATTAGATCTTGAAGGCGGCAAAGCATGGGTCTGATAGATAATAGCTCTCTTTGAAAAATAGCCATTGCAGAACAGAGTGGTCTATCCAAAATAAATTTTGTTCTTGAGGGACGTCCACCCGGATGTCCGCCCGGATTACCGATGGATCCCGGTCGTCAAGAATGGCTTCCGCGAATATCAAGGATACTATTGGGTAGACAGCAGGTGAGAAGAAAATTTGAATTGAAGCAAAACTGGGCAAAATGCCGTTGGCCGGTCGTCCAGCCGGATGACCGGCAGGATGTCCACCCGGATGTCTGGTGCCTTGTTGAGCTGGACTGTTTGAACTACTGCTATGCTGGGCTGTTTTGGGCTCTGCTTTGGGCACTGCTTTTGGGCTGAAAATACCTCATGATTTGAGCAAATATATATATATATACTCCAAAAATATTTAGGATAAAAGTTAATGTAAAAAAAATAATGGAATAAAATAATTTTTCAATTTAATTTTTCTTTTCCAAATAATTCAAAAACAGAATTTAATAAGTCATCAAAATAAATAAGTTTAACAATCTGTCCCTTTTTGATGATGGCACACTGTGATGTTTTGATTTGTTTGGGAGTAAGAAAAGCTCCCCTTCAAGTCATGTTCCCTGAATGTTTGTTCATACTAGATACATAAGATAGCACATTAGCAATAAATATGATTTAATCAAAGACATGATATGAGACTGATATATCAAACCATAGACGTTCTAATATAATAGTTTTCCACAACAAATAACATCAGAAAAAAAAAAAGGTGGTCTACATCAGGTTGAAACAAAAAAAATAATAATACCATACCATAGTACCATAATACAAAACATATAATACCACAATATAAAACATTACCATAGTTTCTTCCCTTGTGACATTTTCAAAAGGAAATCACTGCTCATAATCTGGAGGAGAATGAGGGAAGTGATAGTGATAAATGGTATCAACGTGGGCCTCAATATGATCAACACGGGTGTTGAGGACGCCAAATTGCTGAATCATTTGTTGTTCCCAGGCAAGGCGTTGGTTGTAGCGGTCTTGTTCCAAAGCTAAAAAATCCATCCAATAAGCAGGAGGCGGTTGGTGAGGTGGTGGCATATCAATGGGAGGAGGATCTTGAGGCTCCTCCATGGAAACGTCAAGAGCAGCCATACTGGCTAACAGAACATCACCTCCTCCAGCACAGGTGATGGTGTAATCACTAATATCAGAGGCAATAGGCATTTCTAGCTCTTTAGAAAATTTGATTTTGAAGTGTTTAAAGAGCTTGGTCAATAAAGCGTCGAAGGCTAAGGATTTGTCATTGGATTGAGAAACAAGGTCCATTTCCCTCATGATGATGTAGCATAAATCAGGAGGATATCCAATCTCAAAGCAATAAAGTAGATAGACATTAAAAGTAGGAACAGCATCATAATGACCGCCCTTTGGAGTGACATTTTCTAATAAAAATCAGTGAAGAATGCGGAGATGAGGTTTAAGGTGTTTGGCTTGAAGATGGGACCCGATGGTTTTGTTAAGATAAATGGTTATATAGACTTGAGTTATGTTACCCACAATTTGAGCCATTTGTGCCTTGGTTTGGAAATAGACTTGGTGAGGACTAGTGTCAACATTGAGAATAGTGGCCAAAGTGTCAATAGTAAACTCAATATAAGTGTTTTTCACATAGGAGGTACTGGTGTAAATTTCCGTGTCGATACCAGAAGATTGTAGGTGGACATAAAATAAGGTGAGGAGACGAGGATATACCTTCTTCGGTAAATTGACCAAATTTTGCCAGACCATTTGTTCAAGTTTAGTCATGAGAAGGGCATCATATTGTGGGGCAAGACTAATTCGGCGATCGGTAATGATGGAGCGGGATGCCATGGTGCAAAAACTTGCTCACTGACGGGGGTAAGAAAGTCAGAAGTTGGATATTCACATGTGGGCTGTGAAGACTGACCTTCCTCTCTGGCTTGAGGCTTTTTAGTGCAAGGAACCATAACTGTGGAAAAAGGGTTGATAAAAAAAATTCAAATGAGGTTAACACAAGATAAAGGGAAATGCAGTGATGCAAACAAAAAATGGAGAGAAAAAAATTCAGGCACTGATGTGAGAAAACAAATGGAGAGGGTTAATGAAGAATACAAGGGTTTGTTAAAAAAAATGCAAGCACTGATGTGAGCTCTTTAGGTTAATGAAGAATACAAGGGTTTGAGGGATAATTGTAATAACCCGACCCTCGTATACGATTTTGGTATCTTTTCAGTCCCTTATTTTGTGCTTTTGAATGTTTATTAAGAAATGCTATGTGAAATTTCGTTGAACTAAGTGAAACTTGGAAATATGGATTCTTATCTGTTTGATAAGAATATTATCAATCACATTTAGAATGCTTAAATCTGAAATTGGAAGCTTTAGAGGCTTAGTTGTCTGAAATTGATTTAAGATTTGAACTTGGCATGATTTTTAAGCCATAATGAGATTTTCTGTCAAATTTTAATTTGGGATAATTAAACGATTGATTTTTGTCCTTATTCACTTTTATATATAAATCTATAGTTCCCTTGATGTTTGACTTAGAGCTCTAAACCAAAAACATCTTGAGGGAGAGGGAAGAGAAGAGTTCTTCAAGGCAAGAATTGGGAGAATTTAGGAGGTGGTAGAAAACTTGATTCAAGGTATGTTTAATCACTTCTCTTATACTCCTCTCCTTGAATAGAGGAGGAATTCCTCTATAGTACTATGCTAGATCTGTAATTGATTTATATGTCTTATATTGAAGTAATTTGGAATTGTGTTGGACCATCTATTGAGGTATCTAATAAAAATGTTATCTTATTTTCTTTCCCAACTATCAAACTTGAAGCCATCTCTATGGTTATATGGGTGTATGTGTGTGAGTGTATGTGTATATGTTGATGTGTGTAGGAAGTAAATCTCATGAATTGAGTTATGTTTTTGGGCTATGGAATTATATTGGGATCATCACATGTTGTACCTCTTAATTACATGATTTTTGAACCATGTTTTAGCAATTAAAAGATTTATTTTGGACCTTGTTGATACCATCAAAGAGTTGGATTTTGTATGAAATTCGAACAGAATTTTTGCAGAATCGCCGCACGTGCGGGAGTCATGGCCGCACGTGCGGGAACAACTGCCGCACGTGCGGGAAAATGGGCAAAATTGAGTTTTGATTCTGCTAAAAAGGCACGTGCGGGACCATTTTGCCGCACGTGCGGGGCTCACAGCCGCACGTGCGGCTCAGGCGGGAAATTTCAGGATGCTTCATTTTGCGTGTTGGACCCTTTAAAATTGTCGGAAGCTGCATTTGATATTATTTTGATGTCTTTTAATTCAGTTGAAGTTAAGCGAGTCAGGGAACGATTTAAGAAAGAAAAGAGAACTAATGTGAAGTCTTATGTGTATGTAGGACACGCTTCGGAAGGAACAAGTACTCCGCCTCAACACTGTGAGTAATAATACGTTAATGTACAACAATATGTCATTCGTACCTAATGTTATTAATCTTCCGACTTCTGAAAATGTTACTTTGACATGTGAATGAGTTAGAATTTGATGGGAATGTACACAAAGAAAACTTATGTATGTATGTCTGCAAATTTTGGGCCCAAGGCCGTTCTGCTATGATTGGGCCTAAGGCCGTTCTGTTATGATTGGACCCAAGTTCGTTCTGTCATGACTGGGCCTAAGGCCGTTCTGAAAGTAACGCAGTATCAGGCTAACATATGGATTCCGTTTTGTTTAAATATATCATTATGGAGCATGATTTATGTTGCATAATGAACTATCAAGTATTATTACTCATTGAGTTTGTCTCACTCTGCAATTATGTCTGATGCTGTAGGTAATCAGCTTGGAAGTCAGTTCTAGCGTCGATATCACCTCCCTTTTGTCAACTTAAGCATACCCAGGCACTTGACGAAGCCGTGCACTCCGTAATAGATGTTAGATTTTTGGCCCAAACCCCTTTTGATTCAGGGTGAATGTACATTTTATTTTGTTAAACACCCAAATTTGGAGCTGGTTCTGTATAACTGTTTGTGTATAACTAATTCTCAAATGCACGTATTTTATTAGTTTATTTATTAATTATTCTGCATGTATGGTCCTGGCATGGTTATAGTTGCTCAATGGGTAGGGTTAATGTCATTCATTATGTTGAAAGCTTCCGTCAGGCCCTCATGTGTTGTATGCATAGCAGGGTGAAATGTCTGTTTCTGTTGAGGTCATGCCCAAACTTTTAGGAGGCAGGGTTGGGGTGTGACAATAATGGTATGATCTTTAGGTTTTGGCACTAGTTCACACACTTTGTTTCTCTCAAATTGGTTGAGCTCTTCATGCATGGCCATCATCCAATGTTCATCGAATTCGGCTTCTTGAAAGTTCTTAGGCTCAATCTATGAGAGAAAAGCCAAGTTATTACAAATGTTTCTAAATGAAGAGCGAGTGGCGATACCTTTGGTAGGGTCACCTAGGATTAAATCCTTAGGGTAATTATGAACAAACTTCCATTCTCTTGGCAAATTATCGTTGTTTCATCCTTCTTCTTGAGGTGGGAGAATAGGTTGTTTAACCTCTTTGTTCAACTCACATGGTTGATTCTCTTCTTTGTAGATACTTGAATCTTCCACGTTTGGTTCCAAATCTATATCATCACTACCAATTTGCTTTTGAGAAGAGATGTTAATTTCATCAAATGCCATATGTATAGATTTTTCCATAACAAGAGTTCTTTTATTAAAAAGCTTTTCTAGTTAAGGAATAGCCAAGAAAAGTTGCTTCATCATATTTTAAATCAAATTTACTCAAGTTATCTTTACCATTATTATGCATATAACATTTACATCCAAACACATGCAAGTGACTAATATTGAGCTTTCTATCATGCCAAAGTTCATAAGGAGTCTTTTTTAGTATAGGTTTAATCAATCCACGATTTAAAATATAGCAAGCGGTGTGAACGGCCTCGGCCCAAAAATATTTAGGAAGATTATTTTCGCAAAGTATTGTTTTACTCATCTCTTCTAAAGTTCTATTCTTCCTTTCTACTACACCATTTTGTTGAGGGGTTCTAAGGGCTGAAAAATTATGTCCAATACTATGCTTATCACAAAACAATTCAAATTTCTTATTTTCAAGTTCTTTATCATGGTCAGTTCGAATATTAGTAATAAGAAAGCCTTTTTCATTTTGAATTCTACAACAGAGTTTTGTAAATGAAGAAAATGTTTCATCTTTGTGTGCCAAAAACATAACCTATGTAAATCTTGAATAATCATCAACAACAACAAGACAACAATGTTTACCACCTAGACTAGATGTCCTTGAGGGACCAAATAAATCCATATGCAATAATTGTAAAGGTCTAGATGTGGAAATATGAGATTTTGATTTAGACAATGTTTTAGTTTGTTTTCCTTGTTGACAAGCACTACAAAGTTGATCTTTTTCAAATTAATTTTTGGAAGTCCAATAACCAAATCCTTTCTCAAAGTTTAGCAATTAAATCCATGAGCATGACCAAGTTTTCTATGCCATAACCAACTATTATCACTATTAGTATATAAACATTTAACATCACTAACATAGAGATCATTGAGATGAAAAACATAAGCATTATCATGGTGATTAGCAACGAATAAATCTTTATGATCATTTGTGCTTTCAATTGAGCAATGTGATTTATCAAAAATAACACGATTATCCTTATCACATAATTCTTATACTAAGTAGATTATGCTTAAGTCCATTAACAAGTAAAACATTTTCAATGGAAGCGTTAGGAGAGATACCAATGCTACCAATACCAATGATTTTTCCTTTCTTATTGTCTCCAAAAGTAACAAATCCTCCATCTTTGGATGATAGTGTGGTAAAAAAGGATTTATCTCCGGTCATGTGTATGGAACATCCACTGTCAAGGTACCACTTCCCTTCTTTAGCTTTAGACTTAGAAGCAAACCTATAAGATGACAATCAAATGTTAGTTTTTGGTATCCATAATTTCTTGGGTCCTTCTTGGTTAGTTTTGTTAGATCCCTTAACAATCCAAATCTTTTTAATTCCCATGTTCATATTCTTTTTGAATGAACAAGAAGATATATAATGACCTTTCTTTCTACAATAATGACAAGTAATATGAGAGTGTGTCATGAGAGGTGCCTTTTCAAAAATTGTATTGAGATTCTTTTGTTTCTTAATAGGGTCATATCCAACGCCTGCTTTATCGAAAACACATTTTTGATTTTCAAGAAGCATGTTGAGATTATCTCTACCTCTTACAAAATTTTCAAGTGCTTTCGTTAAATCATCAATATTGTTTTTTAAAGCAGTTTTCTCATTAGAGATGGTGTCAAAATTATTTTTCAAAACAATTTTCTTTTTTTTTAATTCTTCTACATTACTAGACAAGGATGCAATAGATTTTTCAACACATTATTTTTTGCACAAACTTTTCTAAATTCATCTTGTAATTCATGGAATGCACTCTCAAGTTCTTCATAAAGAGTAGGTACCTCATCTTGAGTAGAGTCTTCATTTTCAAGAGCCATGAGACACAAGTTGGCTACTTCATTTTCAACTTCATCACTTGAGCTTTCATCTTCACTCTCACCCCAAGCTGCTACCATGGCCTTCTTGTTCCTTTTGTAGTCTTTTCCATGATTTTTCAATTTTGGACAATCCATCTTCATATGTCTAGGATTTTTGCACTCATAGCAAATACTAGGTTCTTTCTTGTTATCTTTGTTGTATTCTTTCTTAAAAGGTCTTCTTCCTCCATAATTATTTTTCTTGAAGTGCTTTTGAGATTTCTACTAAACATAGCATAGCTTTCATCCTCACTGGAATTTTCATATTCTTCTTCATTGGATGAAACTTTGAATGCAATACCACTTTTCTTTTTGTTTTCAACTTCCTCATGTACTTTTATAGTGATCTCATGAGTCATAAGGAAACCCATAAGCTCATCCAATCCAAGTGTGGAGAGATTCTTGGCTTCTATAATAGTGGTGACCTTTGCTTCCCAATTCTTTGGTAAACACCTAAGAATTTTTCTCACCAATTCACTGTTAGTATAAATTTTGCCAAGAGATTTCAGAGAGTTTACAATTTTAGTAAATCTAGTAAACATACTTGAGATAGATTTATCAGAGTTCATTTTAAACAATTCATATCTATGAACAAGCTTATCAATACAAGATTCCTTCACTTAGCTTGTACCTTCATATGTTACCTCAAGTTTGTCCCAAATTTCCTTTGCTGAATCATAACTTGAAATCCTGTTATACTCCTTAGAATCTAATCCACAAACAAGGGTGAGCTTTGCTTTAGCATTGGCTTGCAATAATTTGTGATCCCTCTCATTACATTCATCTTCAGTTTTAGGTACAATAATGTTGTCTACTAATTTAGTAGGAATTTTTGGACCTTTGGTGACAATAATCCACATGGCATAGTTAGTGGCTTGAAGGTATAGGGTCATTTTATCTTTCCAATGACTATAGCTGTTCCTATCAAACAATGGTGGCCTATTAGTGGCTTGTCCTTCAGCAGTGCCAGTGCTAGTGCTAGCTAAAGTTGCCATGGATTGAAACTCCCAGATGGTTAAATCTAAAGCAAGAGTCTACGCTCTGATACCAATTATTACCCAAAAGACAACCTAAGAGGGGGGTGAATTAGGTTTTTACAAATAAAAATAATAATACCTCAATAAAATTTCAACTGGCAGAACAAATCAAAATAGCTAATGAAACAAAGATGATTAAAACAAGTGTTCTAACAATTATATCAGTAATGAATTTGGCATAGTGAAAATGTGACATATAGCTATGACAATCAAACAAAATAAAGAGATTAGGGAGAGAGAGGCAAACAGATTTATAGTGGTTCGGCTTCAACCAAGCCTACATCCACTCTTCAAGCTTCACTTGAGATTTTCTACTATACTCTAGTTTCACAGGGGTACTAGCAACCTCTTTATAAATGGAGCAATCCTCTACAGATTTTACAGACTTTCTAAGTCCAAACCCTTGCCTTCTTTAGCTGATTTTCAATCACACTCAAGAAGTCAAGAACACTAAGTGTACTACACTCTTACAAGGTTGAAATGAAGTTGTTTTTGCTTTCAAAGAAAGCTACATGAGTTATCTCTCAAAGATAGATGTATAGGATGAAGCTCTAATTTTTTCGTAAACCTCACACAGGTAAAATGAACTTAAAGCTATAAGGCTCAGTGTATAATTCCTAAGAGAAAAAAATAAACCAAAATTTGAAAAACACTTCTCAGAGAGTAAATGAAAGGTGAGAGTGATGACTGATCAGATAATGTTTTCTAGCTTGTATTATTTCTGTATATTGTTTAGCAAAAGCTCTGCTATTTATCAAGGAGAATATTATGGAGTCGTTGACTGTTACACGTATTGAAAAGGATTGAGTCCACTCAAACTGATGCATTCCCCCATTACTGATTAGATCTTGAAGGCGGCAAAGCATGGAGGCAAAGCATGGGTCTGATAGATGACAGCTCTCTTTGAAAAATAGCTGTTGCAGAACAGAGTGGTCTATCCAAAATAAATTTTGTTCTTGAGGGACGTCCACCCGGATGAGCGGTGGATCCCGGTCGTCAAGGATGGCTTCCACGGATGTCGAGGATAGTACTGGGTAGACAGTCGGTGAGAAGGAAATTTGAACTGAAGCAAAATTAGGCAAAATGAAGTTGGCCAGTCGTCCAGTCGGATGTCTGGTGCCTTGTTGAGCTAGATTGTTTGAACTGCTGCTATGCTAGGTTGTTTTGGGCTTTGCTTTGGGGCTGAAAATACCTCCTGATTTGAGCAAATATATATATATACTTCAAAAATATTTAGGATAAAAGTTAATGTAAAAAAAATAATGGAATAAAATAAATTTTCAAATTTATTTTTCTCTTCCAAATAAATTAAAAACAGAATTAAATAAATCATCAAAATAAATAAGTCTAACAGTAATGAATTTGTCACTCACGAGGTGAGTCTTTGATTGTTTTACAAATAATGTACCTTTTTTTGGTCCTTTTTTATGTGCAATAATTGGTTAGTTTAATTTATTTATTTCAGATATTCAATAGTCGAAATGAGTTAATTCGATGAGTATGTCAAGTTGGAAGAAGAAATGGATTTGTTATTGTCGTGCAGAAATCCAGTGGGGCTGGTATTCGTGGTAGGAAGCCAAGACTTAGCCTAGTTTGTGAGAGAAGTAGATCTTATAGGGATACTTGAAAAAACAGCAAGCCTAAGACAAAAAAAAGCAAGACCGATTGGTACTAAAAAATGTGAATGTCCTTTTTTATTGAAGGGCAAAAAATTAGCCACAAATGATAACTGGATCTTGATGGTTGTTTGTGGTGTGCATAATCATCTTGATGCAAAATATCTTGAAGGTCATTCTTATGCTGGAAGGTTGTCACATGAGGAAACCTCTTTGTTGGTAGATATGTTGAAGAGTATGGTACGACCAAGTGAGATATTGGTTATGTTGAAACAATGTTATGATGCAAATGCTTCCACAATGAAGACAATTTACAATGCACGTCATAGGTATAAAGTTACTGAGAAAGCTGGGAGATCTCAAATGTAGCAACTATTAGGTCAGTTAGCAGTGAACAAGTACATTGAGTGGCATATGAGTTGTGTAGATACTGAGACAGCGACTGATTTGTTCTTTGCACATCCTACTAATTTGAATTTGTTATGTGCATTTCCAAAAGTATTGTTGATGGATTGTACTTATAAGACCAATCGATATCGATTGCCCTTTCTAGAGATTGTAGGTGTGACATCGACAGACATGACCTTTTCAGTTGCATTTGCATACCTCCAGTATGAGAAGGAGGATAACTACGCATGGGCACTTGGTATTTTGCGTAGTGTCATGGATAAAGATACTCTTCCTTCTGTTATTGTCACAGATAGAGAATTAGTCCTTATGAATGCCATATGTACAGTGTTTCCTGGAACTACAAATTTGTTGTGTAGATGGCATATTGGTAAAAATATGCTTGCTAATTGCAAAAAGATGTTTGAGATAAAGGATAAATGGGAAATGTTTATAATGAGTTGGAATATGTTGGTTATGTCATCGTCTGAAGAAGTATACATGCAACGACTATCTTTGTTACATAGTGAGTTCAATACTTATCAAGATGCACTTCATTATGTTACATCGTCTTGGTTGGATACAAAAACGGTACGTGGTTTACTAGTGAGGTATGTAATTGTGTCATATTGTCTATTTTATTGTCTAACATTGGCATTGGGTTGTGATAGGTTCACCAGCTGCGATCATTAAATCCAAATTTCGTTTAGAGGCATTCCCTTCAGAATTGAGATGATATATTAAATATGTTAAAGATGTTGTAGCAGATGGCAATTGTGGGTTCTGAGCTATTCCTGGTTTGATGGGTTTTGGAGAAGAAGGATAGTTACAAGTGAGAAAAGATTTACTTAAAGAGTTGCATGCGCATAGTGACCGCTACAGGAAATTATTTGGATCACAAGAGAGACTTGATGACCTTACCAATATCTTGGCATATTTTGAACCAAACCCTGGGTTGGACCGGTGGATGACGATGCCTAACATGGGTCATCTTATATCATATTTCTTCCAAGTTGAATGACCATTCACCAACTTTAAAACCATGATTTAAGCATTTAAGTATTTCGCATTCCTGCAACAAAGAATTAAAATAATAAAAAAAGAAAAAGAAAAAGAAGAATTAGTAAAGTTGAAACAAAATGTAAAACGTTAAATTAATGTAAGACAATGACTTACATCATTATGCCAAATTTTTGTTACTACATGACAATAAAAACTCTTTAAAATTGAAAGATCATCTGGCCCTCAAAGAAAAGGTCCAATAAGATCTTCATTAACTTTTTCAGTTGTATCTGCTGGTTAGTCTTCATAGTCATCCATGTTTGTTGGTTCATCAACCGGATCATCATCTATCTTTGTTGGTTCATCACCCAGATCATCACCTATATCTATTGGTTCATCACCCAATTCATCACTAGGAATGGCAACGGGCTGGGGCGGTGCCGGGGAATACAATCTCTGTCCCCGATCCCCGATGGAGAAAATTCCCCCATCCCCAGCCACAATCCCTGATGGGGAACCTATCACCGTCCCCACCCCCGCCCCCGCCCCTAACAAGATCGGGTTTCCTGACCTTGAAAATTCCTTGACCAAAAAAAAAAAAAGAAAAAGAAAAACTATAACCAACCCTAATGAATTACACCAAATAGGGCCGCGATTGTGGCAATCCAATAGTAAACTGTGAATTTATACTAGTCTTTATGAACCATAAAATTCAAGTAGCAATTCATCACAAAGAAAACATTTCATTGTTTATAGTTGTTTCTGTTCACGATTCAACAATATAATCCACAAAACAAAATAATTGCAAGGAAAAAAAAGAAAAAAAAAGAAAAAGAACTGATACAATCAAGATATGGGATTTTACCAATCCCCCAATTACAAAACTATAAATTTATACAAAACAACCTAAAATCTACAAATTTAAGCTCCATTCAATACATCAAATACAAAATAAAAATAAAAATAAAAATAAAAAATTACAGGAATAACTTACAGACCGAGACAAAAGCAACAAAATCATCAACAACAACATCATATACAATAGATCAACTACTAAAGAGATCAAACTAGGATGGGATCGAAGAGAGTGCCTTGATTGTCTTTGAAGTCGACGTAGTGTTGGTAATGGTGGTGGTGGTTTGTGTGGTCTCTGGTTCGGTATCTGAAAACCCTAACCCTAGGAGAGAGAAAGAGACCGACAACAACTAGAGAGAGAAGATAAGAAACTTTTCAGAGGAAGTGGGCTGTAGATCCAAAGCCTTCACATCTTAGATCTATCACAGATCCAGCAGAGTGGTGGTTCTTCGATTGACGACTAGTGGTGATTCGATGACAAGGCAGCAACGGAGGTGAGGAGGAGAGAGAGAGAGAGAAAGGGTTTAGGGTGAGACGAAGACAAAGATGAAATCTAGATTAGGGTGAGAGGGATAGAGAGAGAGAGAGAGTAATGTAGAGAAGAGAAGTGATTGAGTGAATAGAAAAGTATATAAATCCGGGGATAGGTTCGGGGTGGGGCCAGAGCGGGAGAACTTATCCCCATCCCTGGCCCGAAAACTGTCGGGGATCTATTTTTTAATACCAGCCTCGGCCTTATGGGGGTAATTTTCAGGGAAAAATCTTCTTATCGCGATGGAGCGGTCTGGGTCCCTGTCAGGCCGAGTTCAAATTGCCATTCATATTTATCACCCATGTCACTGACATTCAATTGATTGCCTCCATCGTTTTCAACCTCAACCATTTTTGCTAGAGCAGCACCTATGTCATTCATGTCCTGTTCATTAACTCCACTACCTTGATCCTTAGTCTTACGAGTGTATCAAGGTCTCTTAGCCTCTTTTTGAGAAAGTACAACATTACATCTCCTGGACGCTGTTGGGTGATCTCGAGCAGTTTCCACCAAGTACAATTAGATGTTAGCCAATGACAATGTAAGCAAATATATTAGGCAATTTAAGAAAATAGAATAAACCATAAGACAAAGACTAAAACTAATATAATATAATTCAATTGACTAAATACTAAATCAACAATATTCTACAAATTAAACAACCAAAATTATATCCTATATAATACCAAAAGCCTTCGAGTCTTATTGTTGGCTTCCCTTCTACCAATTTTAAAAAAAAAAAAAAACAGAAAAAGAAAAAAGAAGAGAGAAACTCACTTTTGTCTTGTCTTCTTGTTTGGTTTGATTGATATGTTTGCTTGAGATTTTAGTGGAAGGTGTTTATTGAATGCATCGTTTTGGTGGAAGGTATTTGATTGAAAACACAATTTGTAGTTGCGATGATCCAAAAATTACCAGGGTTGGAAAATTTAAAAAGATTTTTCACGTAACAACCACGAATAGCTTAAATAGTCTTCCATCTGCTGTATAATTTAGAATGGGTTCTAATAGTGCATCCTCAAAAAAAAGTAGAAAAGTAAAAAAATGGCTCTTAGGGAGGCATATAATCCCCCATTTGGTTAGAGTATTTTCTAAACATTTTTTGAGCAAATAATTGAAGGATTGCCTCTATAGATGCAACTTAACTTGCATGAATTGTGAATCTGCAAATGAAGTTCATACTTTTTCATTATTTTAGTACCAACGAGAAACATAATAGTTATGCCTAGGCTGAACTTTTATACTAATTGTCATTGATAAACATAAAGTCATCATTTTGATTTCTACAATGTCTATATCTTGTTTTCTTTACATATTTTCTTTATTGTTCTCATTCATTTGATTAAAAGACAAATCCACAGATTAGGCTTTGTCTTAAACAGTGTATTTTCTAACGACTAGGTGATTTTAGAGATTTTACTGATTATGTTTTACAAAATAGGCTTGTCTTAAATAGTGTAATTTCTTATACGGGGCTTTCGACAAATGCTTTTTATAGTTGAAAACAATTTAGAGATGTATAGTGTTACATTAATTAGTGTATAGACATTCTACTTTTATTGGCATTTTTATAATTTATTTTAGATTTCTTTTATAAGGTGTGAAATTCCAAGATACGTATTCTTCTTTCCTTGCTGGTAGCAGAAGCAACTGCGTGTTTGGAAGCAACTGTGTGGGTGAAAAGCAAAGGCATGCTTAGCATAGCCATCTACACAAATTCATTTCATTTGGTTCAAGATTTTTGTAATAGATCCAATGTCAATTGTAGATAGCTTCCATAGTAGAAGATATTTGGTCAATTACTAGGTCCTTTAACTTTATAAGTGTATCTAAAATTGATAGGTCTATAGTTAAGCCAACGCATATTCTAGCTCATCGTGTAAAAAATATTTCTTAACTTTTATATATGTTTTTGCTTTCTTGTCCACAAAATAAATAAATAAATAATATAAAAAATAAAAATAAAAATCACTTTGAAATTTCTCAATGTGATAATTATTACCCGAGTAATGCTAGAGGCCCCAAAAGTTCAACCAAAATTTCTACCAAATGTCTCACAGTGAGACATTTGGTAGAAATTTTGGTTGAACTTTTGAGATCTCTAGCAATTTTGTTATTACCCTTCTTCTCTTAAGTTTCTCTTTGATTCCCAACAATAATTAATAAACAAAACAATGAACTACAATAAAAAAAAATTCTTGTAGAGGGTTAGAAATTAAGCCCCAAACTAAGTATGGGCCTAAACACTAAGTTTGCCCCAAAATGGCGACCAGGAATAAAAAAAGAAGCATGGCCAAAAGCTCAAGGAAAATGGGCCAACAACGGGCCGAAGCAGGTTCGACCCACCAGGGGTCCAAATGGACTCCACAAAGGAAAATGCCTAAGTCAAGTTGTAGAGGCAACGCTTGCAGCGGTGAAGTTGCGGAGGGAACATGTGCAGCGGGAAAGTTGCTGAGGCACTTTGCCTCAGCGTCGCTATTCCTAATATCTTCGGTTCCGCCGCCATCTGAAGTTGTTAATGAAAAGAGAAAGCCAATGCAACTAAGTTGCAGAGGCAACACTTGCGACGGCCAAGTTGCGGAGGCACTTTGTCTCAGCGTCGCCATTCCAAGTATCTTCGGTGCCATCGTCATTCCAAGTAATGTCAGTACCACAGCCATCTGGAGTTACTGAGGAAAGGAGAAAAGACAAAGCAACTAAGTCGCAAAGGCAGCACTTGCAACGCCCAAATTGCGGAGGCATTATGTCGGCGCCGCCATCTTTAATATCTTCAGTCTTGCCGTCTGAAATTGCCGCGGGAAATGACTACCGCAACAACTACGACTGCAGCAACTAAGTTGCAGAGGAAATATCTTGCCAAGGTGATAGCAGGCTTTGAGAGAGGCCTCTCTCTACAAGTAGAAGCTAATGCTTGACGCTAATAGTGGATCCCAAGGCATTACTAGCTTAGGGCTGAGAGCAGGCCCCCAAAGTTCATTTAACTTAGCGCTAATAGCAGGTCCCAAGACTTACTGGTTGGAGATGATAACAGACCCAGAGATACTAGTCTACCGTGGCAATCCCGCGAAGATGAGAGCAGGGTAGCCCGAACATAAGGGACTCCATTTCCATTACCCAGGTCATGGACCTGCCTTAGTTGCACAGGTAGGACTAAGGAAGACCCCTTGGGCTTGGTACTAAGGCATAGCATGGCTGATAGCAGGCTTGGCTGTGGCCTTTGCCCTGGGAAGCTGGGAAGTTTGTGGTTAGGTGGCTAAGGGTGGAGGCTTCGCTGAGGTGAACACGAATGTAGTCGATAGCAGACTAATGGAGTCTTAAGAATGCATGTACTGGCCAAATAGAATTGAGAAGGCAAGTGTAACGGCAAGGTTCACCGCTGCAAGTGTACTTGCTGAGGTTCAAGCTGAGAAGGCAAGAGCAGAGGCAAACACTCCCGCTGTAACTTCACTTACTGAGGCTCAAAAGGGAGTTGCAGCACTAAACACTCCCATCGCAACTACACTTGCTGAGGCTCAAAAAGGTAGTTGTGGAGGCAAACAGATAGTACACGGTATATGCAAAGAGACACGTACTATGTGATCCTTCGGGACACATGTCTTCACTCTATTTGGCCACTTGGTGTCTTCTTGGTACCAAGGAAAAGCCTATAAATAAGACTCATTTCCCAAGGTTCAAAAGAGGAATTTTTGGGGATTTGGGGGAGATGTTGCCCATTTTGGTACTGCCATACATTCTTTCTTGAGCTACTTGCTTCATCCTTACCTAGTTATGCACTCTCCAACTCCCATACAGTTGCTGCCACTCATTCTCCAACCACTTCCACCATTGTTAGACCATTAACATAGTTTTGCCTCTCTAACCTTGAACCCCTCCTACATTTCTGGCGACTCCACTGGGGAGGTTGCTTTGTTAATGGTTCATACCCACAGTGGCTTACACACTTCATTGGAAAAGATGGTAGAGGATAAAGTTTAACAACCTCCACGATAGCAAAGCTCTCCCAATGGCGGAGCAGCACATGCGGAGGACCATGACCACAATGTTGTGATTGAGGCAGTTCAGTCACTCCAGGATACATAGAGGGAGATCTTGGCAGCTTTGCAAACTCTCACTGAGGCTATTATGGCCATGGCTTCTAGACCAGCTCCAGTGCAAGCACCTTTACCTGTAGCAGTCCCAAACCCAGTGCCTAACTTGTGCCCTAAGGTTTGGGCTCTGATCTAGGTGCCTTTAGTGGTACCTCAGGCGAATGGTACGGCTGCTGGTTCAACTACCCAGGAGCAGACTGGACCATTCTAGCCCACTCACTTTGTTACTCTAGCCGATGTACAAGCTATGCTCGAGCAGGAGTGCAACAATAAGCAACTACCATATTTCCCAGACCCAGATGTGAAGCCCCCATACTTTCAGGAGATATTGACCATGCCATACCCAACTAGATATACAGTGCCCAAGTTTATAAAATTTGATGGAAAACAAGGCAATGCCAGAGAACATATGGTGAGGTTCATTGAAACTCTTGGTGTCCATGGCAGTGACCACTCTCTGCGCCTTCGGGAGTTCTCCAAATCACTTACTGAAAGGGTTTACAGCTGGTATATGAACTTGGCTCCCAACTCGATCAAGAGTTAGGAGGAGATGGTGAACAAGTTCCACACGAAGTTCTTCCAAGTCCAAGAGAAAGTTATAACCCTCACACTTGGGCGAGATGTCCAAAAAGAAGGCAAAGATATACTGGACTATGTTAAGCGGTTCCAAGATAAGGCTATTGACTGTCATGAACTAGTGGATGAGGCTCATTTAGTCAGTATATGTGTGGATAGTGCCATACACGACTACAAAATTTTCTTGGCGAACTATAATTTGCCTACCTTTTCAACCTTGATTGAGGCAGCTAGGAATCTCAGTACCACTGGTCCTTTACACAGATCTCGTGACAGCCATCGCTACTCCCGCAGTAACAGAGTTTTTGAGGTAACCTCTATAGGAGGAAGCCGCTCACAAGCGGAGGCATCGTCCTCTCGAAAGAGAAAGGGTTATGAGGACAAAAATTCATATCCTTGTAGTCTTGAGAATGTTAAGGCCTTGTTAAAGAATGGGTAGCTGATGGTGAACTTACTTTGCCTCTAGTTGATGTCACTCCAACCAAGAAGGACAAAGAAAGCCCATATTATTGTGTCTATCACAAAACCACCAGACACCCTACTAGGGACTATTGGACTTTGAAAAATATCTTCAAGAAGAAAGTTGACGCGAATGAACTGAAGTTCAAAGATGCCGGTAATCATGACGTGAGGAAGGACCCTTTATCCTAATCATAAAGAGAAGGAGAAGAATGTGCATATGATTGGGTACCTTGGCCCCGTGCGCGATCAAGTGCACATGGCATCTTGTTATGATAAGTTAGAAGAAATCGCTAGTGGCCAGCTCCCGGAAACAATACTTGCAGAGGCAAAACTCGCAGAGGATACTCCTGTTCAAGCCTTGCAAAATTCTGTCAAGTTTCGTACCTTCTTTGACCAGTTGGGACAGAGCCAAGCCGCCAGGTTGGAAACAACAAAGGCCCTCATCAATATCTCTAAAGTGCACCATATTGAAGTTGCTGAGGCTAAGGAGTATGTGTCTCGGCATATCCAGGAAGATTATGGGGCCATTACTTTTTCAGAGGCAGACAAAGCATACCCATTTCTTCATAACCGTCCTCTTTTTGTCACAGCTTACATCAATGATGCAGAGTTCAAGCATGCTTTACTTGATGGTAGGGAATCTATAAATATCATCACTACTGATACCTTTGCAAAGGCTGGTATCCTAGGGTCCAAGATGATTTGCCAACCGATCATTGTAACGGGTTTTGGTGGTGAGAAAAAAGTTACTAAGGGCCATGTTCTCGTGGACTTAGCAATCGGTGAGATCCGTTCCACAACTAAATTCCATGTGATTGAAGCAGACACAAATTATCATATGATACTTGGCAGAGCTTGGATGCACCAATATGGGGCTATCCCGTCCAGTTATCACCAATGCGTGAAAGCAAAGTTGGGAAAGCGCACAGTGACCATAAATGCGTCTGAAAGGCCATTCAGAGTGGAAGAGTGTGACAACCCTCACCTCTGATTAGTGTTAAACTGTGATTGAGCATGATAAGTAACTGATTAGAATGAAATCCTAATCTGTTTGTATGAGTGTGTTGCTTGTATTGCATTTAATGATCTGTTATGTTTTGACTTCGAATTGCAAATTGAAAGCCTTATCGGCGACTGGTTTAGAAATTGATTAGTGTGATATGCTAATTAGGATTTATATGATTTTATGGTAGGTTTAATTAAAATTTGATTTGGAATGATTAAATTAGAGTTGTTAAAGTTAAATTATTTGAGCCTAGTTAATTACATGTTTTGCCATTGAGTGGGCCACTTTCTAAAGCATTGTTTGGGGTTAATTCATACACTTTGTTACATCATTCTTCAGCCATCTCCTTGCCAAAACCGTGAGAGAGAGGGAGAGTAGAAGAAAATTGTCTCATCTAGAGAATTGGCTTGGAAAATTTGAGGAATTGAGGAGAATTTACAAAATTGAGCTAGCATACTTGGAATTCAAGACCTAAGGTAGGAAATTCATCCTCTTAATTATGAATTTAAGTTGTTTCTTGCATGGTTCATGGAAATATTGGAGATTAGAGTCAAGTTATAGCCTAAGGAGTTGAATTGAGAAGAAATGTGTGCATGCATGTCCATATCATTGAGTTTTGAGATCATTTACATGAGAATTTCCACATGCATGTCCATATTTTGGTTGTAGTCCATGAATTCACCATGTTTTAGAGTTCAATCTCGTATTTGACCATGTTTTTGAGCATTGGAATTCATAAGAACTCATGCATGTTATGTTCTTGCATTGTTCTTCAAGTTTCTTTAAAATTGGTGTTCAATTGGCTTACTTTTGGGTTTTGATTTTGTAAAATGATCTTTGAAACATGTTGTATTATGAGTTTTCAAGTGTTTTCCAGAAAATGGGCCCAAAAGATTGAGTTTTAATAAGTTTAATTCTTGGTTTGAGCTTTGGAGGCAAATCTGGAAAATCCAGATTTTGGCTTCCTCGCTCGAGCGAAGGATTCCACGCTCGAGCAAGCACCTTTGTTTTCTGAATTCTTCTCGAGCGACGGAATGCTGGCTCGAGTGTAGAGTGCAAGCTCTCAGGTTTTTATGGACATAGACGCACGCTCGAGCGACGAGACCTGCGCTCGAGCGAAGGACTATGTCTCACGCTCGAGCGAGCATCGAGCGGAGAATTTCAGCAACCAGTACTTTTTGCATTTTCACAGACCGCTCGAGCTCTGTTTTGGTAAGCTCGCTCGAGCAAAGAAAGCCACACTCGAGTGAGACCCTTGTTTTTAGCAAAATTTGAAAAGTGTTTTAAAGTATATTTTTGCATCCTCATCCCATCCTAGGCATTCCTAGGCCTAGTTTAAGGCATTTTATTGAGGATAATGTTATAGAACCACACCAAGTCAAGTTAGGGGCTAAGTTATTAAGTCCAAGTGTGTAACTTAGTGTGTGTGTTCGTTCTGCAACTGTGTAGGGTTGGCACCCGAGGACGCTGACTAGCTTGTCTATAGCCCAGTACTCTGTGAGTAACGATGTTGTAAAGATATGTTCAATTATGATTATTTTCTGAATGATCGACTGTACTGCTTTCTAAAGTAACATTGTTTACTGAATGAATGTTTGTCCTATTTTATGAACTGTACTCGTGGCATCCATAGCAACTTACTGTTACTGTTACTATACTGTTACTGTTACTGTTACAGAGATCTCTGTCAGTTCCAATGTTTAGAATTACTACTGTTTACTGTGTGATGGCCATCAACTGACTGTTCGGTCTATTAAGACCTACTGTACTGTTTTGCTATTGGACGTACCACGTATGACTGTTATGATTTCTAAATGACTGATATGGCATGAATTATGAGCCACAAATTGAATAACTGATTTACTGATGCAAACGACTATTTTAATCAATGAAAAGACATTCATTCTTAACCCTTTTACACATTTGTTATTCACTGGGCTTTAGCTCACTGTTTATATTTATATGTAGGTGTCTAGGCATCGAACCGGAGCTAGGAGCGTCAAGTTAAGCTCCTGCTTTGTCAAGCCAACCACTGTGCCTCACTTCGAGGTTCCGAGTTCGTTCAAGCTAAGGTTGTTTTGGGGTGTTGTAGATTCACCCTTTTGTCCCTGCTCTGTATTGACTGAATAAGACTTGACTGTATAGTTATGGTGAAGGGATTAAGTCCCTCACCAGGATGTTTTGTGTATATGATATATGTATATATGTTTTGGTTATGAATGTGGCTTGTTCATAAAAGTCTTTTTACATTCAGATTTTTCACAGCTCATTGGACATCTTTTTATTGCTGTTTGGCTTCCGCCAGCCCCTTACTCTGTATTACTGTCATTACTGTTAGGCAGGCCTTCGGTAATCACGGATTACTGGCCGGTTACGATGCTAAACCCATAGGGGCGGGTTTGGGTCGTGACAAAGAGGCACACTATTTGGATGTAGTTTTCTTTACTGAGTTGTTAATAGATGAAACTCTAAGGATTAGTAAAATCGTAAGGGTAAAATTGTCGAAGTGAGAAGACATTCGAGATGTAGAGGCTGCTCCAGAAAGCATTGGACAGAAAAGAAGCAGCAAGTCCACAAGTCCTCCACCCAAGATTGTTAAGGTGGGTGAGGGCAGCAAGACAGTTTACTACCTATGACGGTCTTGAGGGCCAGACTTCATACCTTGGGAGGATGGTCCCGAGACGAATAAGTGTGATGGTGATGAATCCCAAGATGGGTTGATGGAGATGCCTCAGCCTGTCCCTGAATGCATGCAAGATAGACCCAAACTGCAGCAGGAGGTACTTGCTGAGGTCAACCTCAGTGACTTACTTGGATAGAGCAAGCTAGTGTTTATCAGCGATATAATGGCTCCGATAGCTAAGGCAGAATTGATAACACTATTAAAGCGGTACAATGATATCTTTGCTTGGACATTTGATGAAATGCCTGGTCTTGACCCATCCTTTGTCACCCACCATTTGGACACTTTTTCCAACTCTAAACCAATCAAGCAGCATGCTTGAAAGTATCACCCTGATCTTGAAACAAATATTAAGGCAGAGGTAGAAAAGTTGTAGAGGGCCAAGTTCATTGAGCCTATACAGTACCCAACCTGGCTAGCAAATATTGTGCCTGTGCAGAAGAAGAACGGTCAGATCAGAGTCTGCATAGACTTTTGCGACCTGAATAAGGCTTGCCTGAAAGATGAGTTTCCATTACCCCATGTTGACAATTTGTTGATTCTACTGTAGGCCATCAAATGCTCTCCTTCATGGATGGGTTCAGTGGTTAGAACTAGATCAAAATGGCACCAGAAGATACAGAAAATATGGCTTTCAGAACGCCATTGGGAAATTTTTTCTATACGGTGATGCCCTTTGGTTTGAAAAACGTGGGGACAACCTACCAACGGGCTATGACTGTAGTGTTCCATGACATGTTACATCATGAAGTGGAAGTATATGTGGATGATCTAGTGGTCAAGCCTACTGAGGAAAACCGACACCTCTGCGACTTGGAAAAAGTTTTTCAGCGTTACCGCAAATTCTGCCTAAAGATAAACCCTCTCAAGTGTGCCGGAGTTACCGCCGACAAGTTCCTTGGCTTTCTATTACACTAGCGGGGGATCGAAGTAAACAGGGATAAGATCAAGTCAATCATGGAGATGCCACCACCACACTCTCAAAAGGCCTTGAAGAAATTCCTAGGAAAAGTGTCATACCTTAAGAGGTTCATTCCAACCCTTGCTGAGATACCCTTTTTCTTTGGGACACTACTAAATGGGAATCACAAGTTTGAATGGTTGCAAGAACACCAACAGACATTTGATACGGTGAAGAAAGCACTTACCTCTCCACTTACAATGATTGCCCCATAACTCGGAAAGCCTTTGCCACTATACCTAACCTCTACACCTTGGTCTATTAGAGCTCTACTTGTCCAAAATATAGATGGCATTTGGAAGCTAGTCTATTACATCAGTCACAAAGTCAATGGTGCCGAGTCGCAATATACCCCAATTGAGAGGCATTGTTTAGCCTTAATCTTTACAGCGCAGAAGTTGCGCTACTATTTTTTGGCACATTCGATCCAGGTTGCGACCCGGAGTGATCCAGTCCGCTACTTGCTGAGCAAGCCCGCTCTGACTGGAAGAATGACAAGATGGCTTTTGGCCTTAGTAGAGTATGACATCACTTGTGTTACTCCCAAGGCTATTAATAGCCAAGCACTTGTAGACTTACTGACCCAATTCCCATCTGGTGAACATGAACCTGCAGAGGTACCCCTACCAAGTGAGGTCTATATCTCAGCAGCTACAATTGAGTCTTATTGGGACTTAAAATTTGATGGAGCTTCCGGAGCTAGGAAAGGTAGAGCTGGCATAACACTAACTAGTCAAGAAGGAGAAAAGTTTCATCTATCATATAAGCTTGACTTCGAATGTTCAAACAACGAGGCTGAATATGAGGCGTTGATACTGGGTCTAATTGCTGCCCAAAAGAAGGGCCTCCGCAAGTTAAAAATTTAGGGCGACTCCTAGCTAGTTGTCAAGCAAACAATGGGTGATTTTGCATTGAAGGAGCCTCTGTTGGCCTCATATTGCACCGTGGTTCAAAGGTTGCTCACCCAGTTTGATGATGTCCAAATCCAACACACCCCTCAAACACACAACTGTTTCCCCGATGCGTTGGCTACATTAGGGCAAATGTGGATATACCAGATGATAGTATAGCCATCGTCATCGAAAAAGAACAACACCAGCAGTGCTAGCTGAAGAACATACAGAGCAAGATGCTAAGGGGTGGAAAACAAATAAAATCCAACAGTTAAAAATAGGCCAGGGAATAATCAGACTAGCAGAACTTGCATCATTTCTGCTTCTCAAAGGAGAGTTGTATTTTCGCATTCCCAATAACCTGCTAGAAAGGTGCATCGGCAGACAAGAAGCAACTTACAGACTTAAGCAGATCCATGCTAAGTCCTGTGGAGACGGAGATATCAGTCTATACCGACGGATACAAAGGCAAGGGTATTATTGGCCAGAGATGGAGAAGGAAAGTACTGAGTTGCAGAGGCAATGTACAAAGTGCCAGTCTCATCCTAAGGAAGAGAAAGCCCATTTCTTAAGCAGTGAAGAATAGAGGCAGCCATATATCGACTACCTTGGAAATGGAACATTGCCTGAGAACAAAGCTGATGTAACCAGAGTTAAGAGGTGAGCTCTCCGCTTCTTCCTTGACCAAGGCACGTTGTACCGAAGAAGCTTCGAAGGGGAACCTTTGGCGTGTTTATCAAAAGATGAGGCAAACGAGGTGCTAAGGGAAGCCCACAAGACAGAGCATCAAGGATGACAACGATTATATAGACATCTCATTCACCTAGGCTACTACTGGGCGACAATGGAAGAAGATGCTAAAAACTTTGTGAGGAGATGCCAATCCTGCCAAAAGTTTGGGAACTTAATACATGCACCGGCAGTTGAACTACACAACATCAAGACTCCTTACCCATTCCATACTTGGGCATTTGACCTGCTAGGTCCTATAGTGCAGCAATCCAAAGGCTATAAATGGATGCTTGCAGCAACTGAAGTCAGCACCAAATGAGTAGAGGCTATACCGATGAGAATGGCAGACGAGGCAGGAATAGCTAACTTCATCAAAGAAAACATAATCTGCAGGTTTGGCATACCTAAAGTAATGTTGTATGACAATGAAACTCCCTTTGTAAACCGTCATGTAGGAAGACTGCTGGACGCCTACTAGATCAAACAGCATAAGTTTAGTCTATACTATCCCCAAAAGAACGGATAAGCTGAGGCGACCAACAAAACCCTCATCCGAATACTGAGTAAAATGATGGATGAAGTAGGGGGCACATGGTCTGAACAACTCCCTGTAGCACTCTAGGCGTACAGAACGTCAAAGAAGAAGCCAACTCAGGCAACCCCATTTTCCCTAGTAAATGGGTCTGAAGCTGTGTTGCCAGTTGAGTTGGTAGTACCTTCAGCAAGAATGGTTATGTTAGCACACTTAGTTCGATAGCAGGAAGAACGACATAGAGGCAGCTGAAGAAAGAATAGATCGGGCCTCGCGGGCGATAGAAAAGTATCATTAATCCATAGCTCGTGCCTACAATCAATCTATTTAACAAAAGAAGTTCAGTGAGGGAGACTTGGTATGGAAAATAGTGGGTGCAATCATGCGGGGGCAGCCAATTCCCAAGTTCTCACCCAGATGGAAAAGCCCTTACAAAGTTGCTGAGGCAAGCAGCAGCGGGTACTACAAGTTAGACAAAAGTAGATGATGGGTTTAGAACTGGCCCTATCAACGCCAAGTATGTCAAAGAATATTTTCCTTAAGTGCTTTTGTCCAGGAAAAGAGTTGTAAGTTTCTTTGTTAATACTTCCAAAACAAAGTGTAAAGAAAGTGTCATACACTTAGTAAACCTGTTACTTTCATATACACTTGGTGTGAGGAAAGTTTTCCATACTTAGTGAAGTTTTATCCTTGTAAAAGCTTAGTCATAATGAAGTTTTGTTCACTGCAAGAGTTTTGCTTATCTTTAGAAATTGTATAAAAAGCAATGTAAGGAGGGCAAAGAAATGAAATTCAAAGTACTACAAAACATCCACACTTTTCATTAAAGTCAAATTTCCAAAATATGATTACAATGTTGAAAAGAAGTTATGACAGAGAAGAAGAAAAGAAAAGGCGTAGCAGGTGCAATGAAACAACAAAATAAAGAAAAGAAAATGAAGGAAATCATAGCAAAATCACAAGCACATCAAATCAAACCCTTCAAAAGGGAGTCCATCAGGGTCACATCTCGAGGCAGCTGGGCAACCAACACAGAGTCTTTCTCTTTGAACCGAGCTAGGTTCTGCCGGTGTTGTTCCAAGGCACCCTCGCACTCCTTGATAGTCTCCTCCAAGGATGCAATCATAGCCACATTGTCTGCATGCTCAAGGAAACCATCGACTATCTAAAGCCTATCCCTCATCCACGATAGGTCCAAACCATTCCTCTCAAAACCGCTCAGGTTGGCCTCAGCACTTTTCACGAACTTGTTGGGGGTTGTTAGGATCTGCTTGATAGCAAGGTCATGAATAAAGCTGGCAAGTGACTCTAGCAGCACCGTCTGCACTATAGATCTAGGAACATTAAAGGTAGTAAAGATGTCCGGATGTAGTGCCTGGATACGAGCAAGAGTGGGAGCAGCTTCGAAGGAGACCTAATAACTTAGAAAGGAAACTTTCTCCGAGGACTGAGGGGACTCTCTCACACCACTGCTGGCTTCAATCACTGGAGGAAGACTGATGGAGTGACCAAAGGTCTGAGGGCGGCGCACTTCCCCTAAAGATGATTGCCCAGCAGCATTAGAATAGGTAGATGCTAGCTGGCGACCGGGTGAACTGGCCTCATGAGAAAGACCAAAGCTGCCTGCACCATCATGTCGCTCCGAAAAGAGGTCATCCATCTGGTAGTCTCCAACGTTCAAATCTGGCACAGCAGTGGTATCCATCCCAGTATAAAAATCTTGGGACACCCCAAGGTCAGCTGGCACTTCTGGAAAGTGAGTGGGATATAAGTCTGCCAGCTGTTTAGAGATTGTCGAAGCAACTGGCCCAGAGGTCCCAGCAATACCAGTAATAGTGTGGGCGGCTAAAGTGACAGCTACCTCTGTAAGTTGGTTCAAATTTAGAGGGGCCATAGTAGGAACAGTAGAAGCAGCTGCTGCACTTGCACTCCCCTCAGCCACTTGGACGATTGGAAATGGAGTCTATTGAACCAATGGAGACTCAGTAGACTGAAAGAAACCACCAGATGCAGCTCCAAAGGGAGGCGGTGCAACTTCCAGCGGCTCTCTCACGCTGCGATCTTCCTTTGGGGTCTCAGGGACAAAATCACCTCCCTCAACGGAGGAATAGTCGTAGTGCACAGAATCAGCGGGGTTTGGAGGCTCTGAACCCTTAACAACTATATCACCCACTACAACTTCCATGACAGGGGGAACTAGTACATTATTTGCAGCCTCCACAACTGGCTCAGCCTCGGTAACTGGCTCGGCCTCAGTAGTTAGTTTGGCTCTCACACTTGGTTCCTCTTCAACGTCTAGAAGTATTGTCCTGCGGGTCTTGAATCTTGTGACCCTAGTAACAATGGGAAGGTTGTTGTCATTGTCTGAATCTGAGGAAATTCCAATGCCAGTGGAAGAACCTTCGGGCCCGAAGGTGGTATGGTCGATGGGCCCTAAAAAAGAAAAGAAGATTATGTGATTACTAAAGTAAATATAAGAAGCCCAAGGAAGTAATGCAAAATATTTGCTAAGTATGGATACCTTTCGGAGTCTTTTCCGACTTGGTAAGGCATGTGCCTCAGCAACTGATGCCGCTGCTGCTTGGGCTGCCCTCAGTTTGGAGCGGGTCATACGTATTGTTGTGCCGACTTGAGGAGGAGCAATTTGCAAGTGTTGAATAGACATTGCCCCAGACAGGTGAGGCTCTTCCATAGCAGGCAGAGATAGAAGCTTGAAGCGGCAGAATATACTGGTTTGTTTTCCTAGGTCATAGGGCAGACGAAGGGATAAGTCAGGCTGCAGGATGGGCTCCATCGCAGGGACAACGAGAGCACTGTTGCAAAAATTGAAGAAAGAATTGAGGTTGCGGTGCTAGAACAGCCTATTACTTGGAGTAAAAGCGCCCTCTCTCCCAAGTGAGGGAAGCTCCATGAAGCCTAAGCCCTCCACAAGTAGAGTGGCATAATCACGAGCAAACTGCTAAAAGCTCTGGTGAAAATTAGTCTGAGGCGGGAGGGCATGTGGGATGCCCTAATCCATTCTGAATTGCCTAAGGACCCTGTCTGGTCGATAGACGACGCTAGACATGCCCTCCTCATTCTACACTAGTAGAAATTTGGGGTGTATCATAGCAGCAATAAGAAGGGAGTTAGCCTGGACACTATCGAGAGAAAAATCAACGTGACAGGCCTCTAAAAAATAAAATGGGACAATAGAAATGCCTGGAAGAAGTTAAGTGAAAGGGCGGAACACACACTCCTCCATGCGGTCGACGTAGTCTGCAAAGGGTCTGTTGGTGCCAAGGCCAGACCACTGAGAGAAGCGAGGGAGGGATTGACGCACTTGCCTCATAACAGAATGACCCTCTGTATCTAGAACAGAGTAGCCCTCTGCATCAAAGACTTCATCGATAAAGAAGGCCTTATACTCTTTAGGGATAGGGCCCATGGCAGAGAATCTCTCACAGAAAAAGTAGTCAGGAACTGAGTGTGTACAAAGCTCCACACATCATAGTGGCCCATGGATTACTCCATGTCCGAATGGATGAGGTCAAGTCGGAAGTATAAGTTCCCCAGGAAGAGGGGGGCCAGAGGAATCTAACTGCCGTTGTAGAGCTTGATAGGCAAAGGAAACACCAGGGGATTGATGCTCTCGACAGGGTTGCTAGGGAGAACAAAAAAGGAAATAAAATAACTAACGAAGGCGGCTAGGTACAAGTCGTCGCAGTAGCTCGGCCCAACTATGGAGTCACAGCTCTACTCTGTGATGTCACCCACAACTGGTTGCAGGTCCTTGAAGAAATGCTTCATCCAGGAAAGATAGGTGGTTTTGTCCCTCTTAAATCGCTCATGGAGCAGTTCCCCAGTCCTAAGGTCATACTAGGAGCCATACTTCCGTGCCTCCCGAAAGACGCTTTGAAGGGTAGTGACGGCAACTTGTTCTACAGAAGTCAGGGATACTGGATCAAAGGGGTGGTCTTTACGGGTGCTTAAACGCAAAAGGACGACAATATCTTCGAGGGTTGGAGTTATCTCCCCCATGCTAAGGCAAAAGTGTGATTGTCGTGGCTCTAGTGGGAGACAACCATATCAATGTTGGTTTCTACCTTGCGCACTAATAACTCCCTCAAAATCAAAATGGCATTGAAAAGACGAACATCCCGCAAACGCTGCTCGAAGCCACCATCTGCGATAATGTCATCAACCTAGAGGGACCAATCTACTGGGGGCCCGAGTGAGTGCGATAGTAGATGTATGAATGGGGAAAGTCGCCACGCTCCACGCGAAACCGCAGCACAGAGATTAGGTTCACCATGTCGACATTATCCAAAGTAGCCTTATGCTGGCCATGAGGAAGAATAAAAGAAAGGTAAAGAAGACTTTGGAAAGTGAGGACAAGAGAGAGAAAATGACAAGAAGACAAAAGGTGTGTTTGAGCGGAAGTGGGGGACCAGTGGACCCAAGGGCACTATTTATAAAGGAAGTAGCAAAAGGGCACCGACACACCTCCCTAGGCCCATTATGACCTGTCAGTCAAAGGGGGGCACCTTTTCAGAGCCAACGCAACTTCTAACCTAACCGACGCAACCCTTGGGTTACTTGCTGACGTCATACACGCGCGAGAAACCAGAAGCGTATCCCCCACGAGCGCAGGAGGCAAAAGTAGAGAGTTAGAAATTAAGCCCCAAACTAAGTATGGGCCTAAGCATTGAGGTCGCCCAAAAAGGTGGCCAGGAATGAAAAAAGAAGCATGGGCAAAAGGCAAAAGGAAATAGGCCGAAGTAGGTCCGACCCACCAAGGGTCCAAATGGACTCCACGAAGAAAAAATCCTAAGTCAAGTTGTCGAGGCAACACCTGCAGCGGTGAAGTTGTCGAGGGAACATGTGCAGCGGGAAAGTTGCTGAGGCACTTTGCCTCAGCGCCGCCATTTCTAATATCTTCGATTCCACCACCATCTGAAGTTGCTAAGGGAAAGAGAAAGCCGATGTAACTAAGTTGCAGAGGCAACACTTGCGACGGCCAAGTTACGGAGGCACTTTGTCTCAGCGCCGCTATTCCAAGTAATGTCTGTACCACAGCCATCTAGAGTTGCTAAGGAAAGAAGAAAAAATGAAACAACTAAGTCACAAAGGCAGCACTTGCAGCGCCTAAGTTGCGGAGGCATTATGTCGGTACTGCCATCTTTAATATCTTTGGTCCTGCCGTCTGAACTTGCCGTGGGAAATGGCTACCGCAACAATTACGACCGCAGCAACTAAGTTGCAGAGGAAATATCCTGCCAAGGTGATAGTAGCCTTTGAGAGAGGCCTCCTTCTGCAAGTAGAAGCTAATGCTTGGCGCTAATAGTGGGCCCCAAGGCATTGCTAGCTTAGGGCTGATAACATGCCCCTAAAGTTCATTTAACTTGGCGCTGATAGCAAGCCCCAAGACTTACTGGTTGGAGCTGATAGCAGGCCTAGAGATACCAGTCTACTGCGGCTGTGATATCCCTGTTCCGTAATATGTTAATTGGTCCTTAATATGAGTATGAATATGTGTTTAACATGATTTTGTGTGCCATTATGTGAAAACATGTGGTTTTGAATTTCTATCTATTCACCGTAGGAATATCTGTTTGATTATCTGCATTGGAAATTAAATTGAAGGCCCTATCGGCCACCGAAATCAAAATTTACTATGCCATTGTGATTAGCGTAATTTTTAGAGCCTATAGTGAAATTTAATTGAAAATTGATTCGGACTAAAATAATTAGGTTCAGAACGATTAATTAAGTGCCCTATTATTTAATATTCATATTTTTGATTAGTGGGACTTACCTTAAGGGCACCATACACTCAATACCTCTCTTTTATTTCATCTTGGCTGAAATCACTCTAAGGAGAGAAGGAGAGGCCGAACTAGAGAGAGAGAGTGTAGGAGAATCAAAGTTGATCTTAAAGGCTTGTGAATTTGAAGTCCAACTCAAGAATTGACCATAGATTGGGAAGATTGAGCTTCTAGGTAAGTGATTGATTATGAATTCATGAGTTTGAACTTGTGATTTTGTGAATTAAAGATTAATTGGTGATCAAGAATAAGAGTTGTGCTCTAATTGATGAATTTGAAGTTGAAATGCACATGCATGTATAGGATCACCATGATTTTGCATAATCAAGCATGTATTAAGTTGAATATGGAAATATGAGTGATAAATCATACATGCAAACATGTTTTGTTGAGTTTTATGAGAATGAACACCATTTGCATCATCTAGGTTGAGAATAAGGGTGATACATCACATGCATGTACAAATTATAAGAATAGGAGCCTTGAATGCATGAATTTGCATGTTAGAAATGAATTTGGTGTCAATTGGGACATGCATGTGTTTGATTTATGAAATTGAGCTCCATATTGATGTAAATGGGTGTTTGTATCATGATAGCATAAATATATTTGAAATTGGAGCCATAATATGCAAGAAATGTGGTTGAAATGTCGAAATTGAACTCAAGAACACATTCTGAAAAACCCAGAAATTTGATGTCCGCTCGAGCGGGGAAACTGCCGCTCGAGCGTGAATTTCGTGCTCCTAGTATTTTCTGCAGACCATGATGTTTGCTCGAGCCGGGAAGTCCACGCTCGAGCGGGGAGCTATGTAGGATGGACTTCCGTTCGAGAGTCCAAGTTTCACGCTCGAGCGTAAAAATGACATAACCAGTACTTTTGCAGGTCTCATGGGTCCGTTCGAGTAGGGAAGTCCACGCTCGAGCGGGGACCCTGTTTTCTGAAATTTTGAAAAGGCATTCTGAGTTCCGTTTTCCGTTCTCTTTCACTTCTAAGTACTCTTAGGCATGTATTGAGCATTGTAATTGAGTTAAAGAGATAAGAATGAGGCCTAAAGAGGAAAAATGTGAATTTAGAACGGATTAAATTGTTAGTGACCCTTTTGTGTTCATGGTATGTGTAGGGTCGAGCTCCAGGGCAGATCAATCAGCCGATCACTATGAGTAGTATCTTAATAAAGATATCTGAAATGTGCTAGTTGTCCAATCACTTATCTTCTTGTAAGTCTGTTGATTTGAATTGTGGACAAATGTTTGCTATACTGAATGATTGATGTGAATGAATAGGCCGGAGGCCGTTTTGTCATAAATGAATGGACAGAAGGCCGTTTTGACATGAATGAATGGGCCGGAGGCCGTTTTGTCATGAATGAATGGGCCGGAGGCCGTTTTGACATGAATGAATGGGCCAGAGGCCATTTTGACATGAATGAATGGGCCAGAGGCCGTTTTGACAAGAATGAATGGATGGGCCAGAGACCGTTTTGGCATGAATGAATGGGCTAGAGGCCGTTTTGACAAGAATGAATGGATGGGCCAGAGGCCGTTTTGGCATGAATGAATGGGCTAGAGGCCGTTTCGACATGAACAAACGAATGGGCCAAAGGCTAGTCTGACACGAATAATAGTTTGACACGAATGACAGTCTGACACGAATAACAGTTTGACACGAATGATAGTTTGACACGAATAATAGTTTGACACGAGTGATAGTTTGACACGAATAACAGTTTGACACGAATGACAGTTTGATACGAATAAGAGTTTGACATGAAAGAATGAATGGGCCAAAGGCTAGTTTGTCATCTGAATGGGCCAAAGGCCGTTTTGACACAAATGAAAGTTTGATTGGGCCAAAGGCCAGTTTGACCTGAAAGATACTAATGAATGGGGCCCGAGGCTGTATGATGTGTTTGGAACTGCAGTTACTTAACTTACGTATGCCTATGTATGTGTGCATTAGCTAGAAATATAAATTGGGCCTAAGGCCGTTTGGGGTATGTTGTTCCAATGTATATTCTTTATTTGATATTATTTACTGGGCTTTCACTCACGCTCATTCATGTGTTTGTAGGTGAGCCAAGAGAGGTCCAGACCCAGCCTCAGTGAAGTCTGTATGGAACAATTAAGGTTTTGAAGAGTCAGCCTTTGCGTCTCACGCACGAGACACTTCTTCGCCCTTCTGCCATTCTATGTTATTTTGTCATGTTGGCGAGGACTTTGGTGTACGTCTGTATATGGCTTTGTTTTGGCTGACTTAGATTTGAATGATCCTGTTTGTATAGAACTTTATGTTACTATACTTTCTGTTGTGAGTTATTAACATATGTATGTATGGAATGTTATGATGTGCATATAAGCACGGCTCTATGGACAAAGTTTTAAATTTGTTTCCGTTTAACCCCTTTACTCTGATGAGTTTTGTCTTATTTGGATCAGAAGGCCATAGGTAATCTCGTGATTACTGGCCGATTATGGCCTTAACCCATAGAGGCGGGTTCGGGTCGTGACAGCGACAATCCCGCAAAGATGGAAGTAGGGTAGCCCGAACATAAGGGACTCCTTTTCTATTACCCAGGTCATGGACCTGCCTTAGTCGCACAGGCAGGACTAAGGAAGCCCCCTTGGGCTTGGTACTAAGGCATAGCATGGCTAATAGCAAGCTTGGTTGTGGCCTTCATCTTGGGAAACTGGGGAGTTTGTGGTTAGGTGGCTAAGGGTGGAGGCTTCGCTAAGGTGAACACGAATGTAGTCGATAGCAGACTGATGGAGTCCTGAGAATGCATGTACTGGCCAAATAGAATTGAGAAGGCAAGTGCATCGGTAAGGTTCACCGCTGCAAGTGCACTTGCTGAGGTTCAAGTTAAGAAGGCAAGAGCAGAGGCAAACACTCCCGCTGTAACTGCACTTGCTGAGGCTGAAAAGGGAGTTGTAACGCTAAACACTCCCGTCGCAACTACACTTGCTGAGGTTCAAAAAGCTAGTTGCGGAGGCAAATAGATAGTACACAGTACATGCAGAGGGATACGTGGCACCTTCAACCTGGTGGCTCAAGGTAGAATATTCCATGTGATCCTCTGGGACACATATCTTTACTCTATTTGGCCACTTGGTATCCTTTTGGTACCAAGGAAAAGCCTATAAATAAGATCCATTTCCTAAGGTTCAACAAGAGGAATTTTTGGGGATTTGGGGGAGATGTTGCCTATTTTGGTATTGCCATACATTCTTTCTTGAGCTACTTGCTTCACCATCACCTAGTTATACACTCTCCAACTCCCATACAGTTGCTGTCACTCATTCTCCAGCCACTTCCACCATTGTTAGACCATTAACATAGTTTTGCCTCTGTAATCACCTCTCTAACCTTGAACCCCTCCCTGCACTTCTATAACCCAATAATGGGCACTAGGTTGCGTGCTTTGCACATAGTCGATCTCACCAGTATATTATAAAGGAAATCAGAAAAACAAAACACAAACAAAACATGTCCCAAAAATCTAAACGAATTTTATGAAAACAAAAAAACAAAAACAGGCCCTAGTAATACAAGAAAGACAAAGGGTTCGGTTTTCACAAACAGTCAGCCAAACAAATTTTCTAAAAGACAAAGGGTTATGATATTTTTATTTTATTTTATTTCTACATTATAATATTCAAGCTATCTATTAGATTATAATATTTAGACCTCTATTCCCTAAAAATTTTGATTTTATGTGGAATTAGGCCATCCATTGCATTATAATATTCTCCCACAATTAGGGTTTTGTGTGGTTGTAGTTTTGGTTGGTAAAAGGTTTTTGTTTGTGTGGTCATTGTTAATTGCAAAGTAGAGAGAAACAAATTATACCTTTGATTTTTAAGAAAAAAGTCTGTAGCTTTATTGTGTGTGGCTTCACCACTAGCTACGTTGTGTGCGGCTCCACCACCAACAAAAGGCTGGTGTTCTTCAACAGCAAGAAATGTTCTAAAGAAAAAAAAAAAAAAAAAAAACAGCAATGAAACAACAGCACTCTGTAAGAAATGGGTAGATTAGGTCGGTGTAGAGGAGACGAAACAGAGGAGACGAACGGTCAAGTAACAGTCAAGTAACAGGAAATGAGAGGTTATGAAAAATTGGGTAGGGATGCATTTGATTGTGAAAATATTATCAATATGGATAGATTTGGTGTCTAAAAAAATATTATTAAAATTTAAGATTTAGGATGAGGGTCCAAAAAAATAGAAAGTCTAAAAAATTTTGACAAATGCTAATAGTAGCACTTTAAAAATTACAAGCCCCAAATTGAAGCACAATATTTTTAGGCTCGTTAACATTTTTTCTAGTTTGATCTCAAAACAAGTTCTCACTTATAATAGTCTAGTTAAGATAGTAGATAGGCAATTCTATCCTTAGATAAGTTGTTTTGTAATCTCAGGATAATATTCTCAGAAATGATACATTTCTTTAATTTGGAAGTTCTATATAAGGCTCTAATGACTTGACAATAAAACAAAAAACAACAACAATAATAAGATACAAACATAACATCATTATAGGATCCCCACACCATTAAAACTTTCTAAAGCTCTTCTTTTAGAGTTTCAATCTTTTTTCTAATATTCTCCACCATACACATAGCGTCACTTGTCTTTTTCTCTCCCAAAAACTAATATAAAACAATAGATCATACTGTTTCAACTAATGAAAAATAAATTAAGACACTACATAAATTTGTCCTAGGACTACAACATAGTTTTTTTCTATCCTTCAGTCTTATGTGAAGAGAATAATTCCTATGGCTTCAACTGAGTAAAACATCTTATTCACCAAAGTGAAGAATGCCACCGAAGCTCTCCCGCTCCTTCCTCCTGCATTTCTGAGGTGTGCCACCGAAGCTCTCCCGCTCCTTCCCGCTCCTTCCTCCTGCATTTCTGAGGTGTGCCACCGAAGCTCTCCCGCGCCTTCCTCCTACCTTTCTGACTTCCACCAAAAGGAAGTGGAAATTCCGGTGGATCTGTCTCCCTCTCTCTCTCTCTCCTCCTGCATTTCTGAGTTGTGCCACCGAAGCTCTCCCGCGCCTTCCTCCTACCTTTCTGACTTCCACCAAAAGGAAGTGGAAATTTCGGTGGATCTGTCTCTCTCTCTCTCTCTCTCTCTCTCACAAGCACAACAATCACGTCTTCCGTATCTATATATTTACCAATAGGTTCTTTTTCTGCAGTTAAATCTTCCATTGTTGTTGCTAAGTTCTTGTACAAGAATGGATAGAAGGTTAATTGTGGCTGCCCAGATGGGTGATGTCGACCTTTTGCTCAATTTGATCCAATATAATCCCCAAATTCTACACTCTGTTTCATTAACAGAGGAAGAGACTCCGTTATACATTGCTTCCATGGCTGGCCACCTCAATTTTGTACAACAAATACTAAAATTGAGGCCAGAATTCGCCGAGGAGCTCAACCAAGACAGTTTTAGTCCCCTCCATATTGCCTCGGCGAATGGGTATTTAGAGATTGTTGAAGAGCTCTTGAAAGTGAATCGTGATCTGTGCACGCTGATGGGTAGAGACAAGAGGATACCCCTCCACTACGCGGCGATCAAAGGTAGAATTCATGTTATGGAGGAATTGCTCACCGCTAGCCCGGATTCTGTTGAACACGTCACGGTTCGGGGAGAGACTGCCCTTCACCTTGCAGTCAAGAAGAATCAAATTGAAGGGTTGAGAGTGTTGGTGGAACATCTCAAGGATTTCAAGAAAGAGGGTGTTTTGAATATGGAGGATGAGCATGGCGACACCATCTTGCACCTAGCTGTCTTGGGAAGACAGTACGAGGCAAGTATTTCCCTTTATACGCTTTTGTGTTGATAAATTTTTTAATACAAATATTAAACTTGAATGATGTGATAATAATAGTCACCTTGACAAGTCTTTTTTTTTATTTGAAAGGATATTTTGATTCGAGTTTCTTTATATATATATTTTTTTGTATATTATTGTTCTTTTAATTATGAGATAAATTATGAGCAGGTTGTCGACTTATTGCTTGGTGAACATTCCATTACTAGGGCAGTGGTAGAAGTGAATTCCATAAACAAGTATAACCGCACGGCTCTTGATGTTTTGCTAAGTTTCCAAAGTAAAGCAGGCGATAGAGAGATTGAAGATGTTCTTAGGCAAGCCGGTGCTAAGAGAGCTAGCGACTTGCACACATCGGCACTAGCGTTAACCAGCCAAAATCAGGGTGTTACAACTAACCCATCAAATGACCCGTTAATGCCAATTGAACGGACTGGATTGCTAGACTATTTCAAATACAACAAGATTAGAGATTCGCCGAGCAAGGCACGAAACACCATGCTTGTGATAGCTATACTTATTGCCACCGCAACATATCAAGCCGTGCTTAGCCCTCCAGGTGGTGTTTGGCAAGACGATTCTCTGTCCAGTAACAACAATGGGGCAGATACTACCAAACCACATAGGGCTGGACAAGCAGTCATGGTTTCGAAGGATATGTTGTCGTTTGGCTTGTTTATCTTTTTCAACACAGTAGGGTTCTTCACCTCTATCAACATGATCTATGTTCTCACAAGTGGATTCCCTTTGCAATTGGAGTTGAAAGTTTCAATGTTTGCGCTCATAATGACATATGACGCTTCTATGATTTTCATGACACGTAATAATGTCTTGTCTTGGTTATTTACTGTTGTTTCCATAGCCTTGCCATTTGTGATAGTTGCAACCACGGTGGCAAGGGACTACCTCAAATGGCAATGAGTTGCATTGCAATGTACAAGCCTACAAAGTGCTTGAATTAGAAGCATGTTGTTCTACTTCTTTTCTCTTTGTTTTTATGAAATTTAATTGTTTGCGAGTATTCCTCACTTATTACTTTCATAGGCCTAGAAGCTTATTTGGTGAACATCTATAATAAATAAACAATTGAAGCAAATAAGATAAATTTCTCTATTATCATTCCAAGTTTTTTTGTTTCAAACATCATGCCAACAATAGTTTCAAAAACAACGATGCAACCCACAAAAATCATTCTGAAAGATAATAAAATGAACTGTGAAGCAGATTCATTAAGTGTGGTCCACTTTACACTAAATTTAAATTTACATCATACAATTCAATTTTTTGCCTTTTTCAAGCCACTCTTTTTTTTCTTTTTTTTTTTTCTTTTTTTTTCTGTAACTTTTTTATTTCAAAAATCAAAGTACAAATGATTAGTGTAAATCTAAGCAGAGAATTATTAATCTTCCGATACAAACTATACAAGAAACCTTTGTAAGCAAATTTAAAAATATCCAACACCTTGTTTGAACTCTGAAAACAATTCAAGACGAATGCAACTATGTGAACGTGTCAAGATTGAAATATAATATAAATAAAATTCTTACTTCCACCAAACTTTTGTAAGTAGCTAGAATGGAAAAGAAATTGCATTGTAAAATATTTGTTAGGCCATCTCCAATGGTGCATCAAACCCTGCATTAGATTTGAAATTTGATGAAAAACTCGCTTTTTTTTACTCCAATAGTTTCACCAAATTGATATCAAAATGAGAATTCACCAAAAGTTTTACCAAAATGAGAATGCGCTGGGTCTTTTACCAAAACACTATTTATTACGGTTGTATTTTCACTACTAGATGACCAATTTTCGCAAAATTTTGTACAGATTTTACACTAGGAGGTCGACCAACCAGACGACCCCAGGGTCGACTCCCCGGATGACCCTGAGCTTTTTCTTTCTCAATCAACATCAGCCATGGATACAATTTTGAGGTTTGGAGTTTATGATTAAAAACCCAACTTCCAACACCCACTTTCTTCTCCCAAACAACCTTAAAATAAGAAATCCCACTGATCCCACCTTTAATATCATAATCCAAATCATAGGTACCATGAAAACTCCCAATCATTGTACCATTACTTGATAAACTCGTGGGTTGATGATACAAGAGGGGTTGATTCATACACCCATCTCCGAAACATGGAAATCTTCCAGGTTTAAAAGGAGATACCTTCTTCCCATTCTCTAGACACAAACCAGACATTGTGTCATAGTTTCCATTTTTCAACATAATCATCCAAAATTGCCATGGTTCCGAATTTGGGCTGTCCAAAACTTGGCATAAAGAACCCAGATAAAGCTCCTTCTCCATTGCATAAAGGTCTGGATTGCTTAGAGTTTTTTGGGTTAAACCAAGGAATGGCTTCCCTACATCAAGTTTGTTATCTGCCTTTGTTACTTTGTGATTCAGAGAATAATCTGCTTCTTTACAACATAGAACCAGAATATCTTAGAGAAAAAAAAAAAAACAAAAAAAAAAAAAAAACAAGTTAGAGCTAGCCGTATCAGGAGGAAAGGTTTTGACAGGAGTAATCAGGAGGGAAAAAAAAAAAATTTCGTAAGCCTTACCGGTCGACTGGCCGGTCTACCCGCCGGACGACCCCTACCCTTTTGGTGCACACCGATGGAGCTAGCCGTATCAAATTGAGAAAATCAACTATTTTTTACTCAGATTTGGTGAAAAAAATAATGAACCATTGGAGATGCTCTTAGACCATTGATTTTGTTATAGCATCAAATTGTACATTTTGACTTTGCTGATTGATCACTTGGCATACCCAACCACTTTATCCAAAGTCAAACTAAAAACGTACAGGTCACATAAGGGGTGAGCAAACACCTATTCATTTTCTACTTATTCATCCTTTTTAATAATTTTTTCTTTTTTTAATTTTTTTAATTTTTTTTTTAAAGAAATCTAACATCATCAAACTAACTTATTAGATAAGGTAACCAACCAAACCTTGACAAGGGGTGTAAATTTGACCTAACCCGACTCATGTCAGGTCTCGTAGGCTCCTGCCAAAATTCAGGTCGGTCCGGCCCACATGCCATAAAATTAGGCTCAGACCCAGGCCCAGTGAGTATTCAGGCTTTGGGTGGCACGATGGGCCTGGGCCTAAGCTCGAACTTGGGCGGGTCTTAACATTTTTTTTTTTTTAAAAATTTTTCAAACAAAATTTTATTATTTTTCACTAAAAAAAAAGACATTGGGCCTTAGGCAGGCCAGACCTTGAGTGAGCCTTAAGAAGGCCAATGGACCGGGTCACGGGTTGGGCCCACAAGCTCGGACGAGCTTTAAAATGATGACCCAAGCCCAGACCCAGGGTCTCAGGCTAGGCTAGGGCTTAGGCCCAAGCCAGCCTAAACAGGCCACGGCCGCCCAAGGACTGCAAGCCATTTTTACACTCATACATGACATTCATAGGATATTATTCCATTTGAAGCAATCATTTTTTATTTATTTATCTTGTGACAAAGATAATGCACTCATTTGTCATAACAAATTTTGGGACAAAAAGGTTATTTTAATCACAAAATAACAAAATAGATTAAAAAGTCAATAAGATAAAATATTACATCCAAACTATAATCATTTTATTTTTTCTCTCACAAAAATCAAAAAAAAATTTTAAAAACATATCTTAAATGAGACTTTTTAACCCCCAAATTGAAATAATCAAAAAGCAAATACACATCCCAAACCAACCCATTGATAGAGAGATAAGTTATTACCTAAAAAAAATTGATAGAGAGATAAGCAAGAGTTCAATCTATTAAAGTCCAGGTTTTCATTTATGCGAAAAAATGTCAAATTTATGCAATCAAAATCAAAAACTATACCCTCAAATTGCTTGACCTTGATGTTGTTAAAAAAAAGAAAGAAAGTTGACCTTAACTAAAAAGAGAAACCAATAATGTCGTTGGACTGGATTCACACCCATCCAAATGTGCATTCTCTTTGGGAATTTTGATTTTTAGTTAAAAAATCATTACAAATTATTATATCACATTACTTTTTATCTTTATATATATATATATTGTTTCATAAAAATATAAAAAATTAATTAAAATAATCTATTTCTAAATGAGATTTCACATCCTTCCACTAACCAGTGAAAGTGGAAAAAAAAAAAATAGAAGAATAAAAAAAATTGTTGGTGGACTAGAAACTAAATTATGTATCAGTGCAGCAACCTGATTCTCCCATGCACATACTACGCTGGCCGGCCGTATTCGTCAAGAATCCAAGCAGCATTACTTTGTGCCACCTCATAGCCTAACTCAGCCATCCTTGAGTACAATAAAAATGCCTTGCCCACATCACCTTTCAAGTACGACTCTAATGCCCATCTAGACAAGGAGCTCCACGGTCCACGTTCTGCAACCAGCTTGTATAATCCAGTTGCCTGAAACCAAGCAGGACTCAACCATGAACAGATGCATGGATGTGTATTCATCTTAACATCATTCATAATCAATTCAACAGACAAGAGACAATAGAAAAGTTAAACCAGAACATGTAAGCATTATGATCCAGAAGAGAGCCAAATATGATTTCTACCAACTAAATATTATAAAGACAATTAGATCACTAGAAAACTTTTTGTGACTTTGTACAAGCCTGGAACAAAGACAGTAGCTGAGTTCAAGAGTAAATTTGAAGCCTTATTTTATCAGCCTATTTATGTATGTAAACATGCTACAAAATCAAAATAAAGAACTGCTTGATAAGAAAAACATAAGGATCATAAAGAGATCAAAATTCACTTAAGTCATCAAAACTTTGTCAGTTATCCTATGAACAACTTCAACTGAAGCAATTTCCTTCTGTATCGAAATGTAACATGAAAGTCCAATAAGAAAAATCAAACTTCAACTGAAGCAATTTCCCTCTGTATTGAAATGTAACATGAAAGTCTACTAAGAAGAATCAAACAACAGCATGTAAAATGTGTATAATCAAAAGGATTATAATGGCACTACATGCTATTATACCAATTAGATCAACTCAAAGTTCAAGCAAATTAGCAACAGTAACACATCAAAATAAATAATACTAACCGTATACCCTTTCAATGGAATAGCAGGTGAACAGAGTCTTTTTATTTCTTACATTTCTTTTTATTAAATTGAAAAGTGAATAAAAAGATTTTGTCACAGAGGGGGGGGGGGGGGGGGGGAGAGAGAGAGAGAGAGAGAGAGAGTAATGGGGATTATCAAAGCATCGGAAGGCACTAAGCAGAAAAATGTCCTTTTTTCCCATCCTTTGCCCAAGCCTCTCACGTCACTCTTGTTCTCAAGAGAAAATATAAGATCAGATGAGTAGCATTTTCATTTCAAAATACGTAAGGGCTTAACATTAGGTTCCACAATATTTATGTACTTTTTCTACAATGTATAACAATTGACACCTCTCAAATGCAATTGTGAGCAACTCTTTCGAAGTTAAGTCAGTCACTTGGCAAACCAAAAGGCTATCTGGTCCAACCATTCTCCAGGGACAATTGGCATTGACAGGGAGATAAACAAAACCAAACCAAACCAAACCAAACCAAAACAAAATGATAGGAAACATGAGTAAAAATAAAGTAGTGAGGGTCTAAGGTAAGTAAAGACCAAAATAGATACAAAGACACTAAAGGTAAAAGCATAGCAAACAAACAGAAACAGAAAAAAGATCATGCATTCAGATTTACCATAGGGAGGTTTAACTTGAGCCCCACACCAGTATGAAACATCTTTGCCAGCTGATAAAATGCCTTGGGTTGACCCTTATTAGCAGCCAGTATAAAAAATTTGCATGCTACTTTTACACCAATGCCTTTGAGATACATCACTCCCAGATTGAAATTCCCACCAGCTTCATCATTCTCAGCAGCTTTCTCAAAGTATTCTTTTGCCTGTAATGCAAAATAATCAGCAGGTCACACAAACCCTGAAATTAATCTATTTAGACAGACGCAGAACCACTGAGCAAGCTGCAGTTGCAAGGAACAATAGGGAAAAGCTACTTAAAAATTTAAGCACAAAGAAAAAGATATTGCAGTGGTATTTTTCTAAACAAGCTCTTCCTAGGTCCAACTCTATTCAACCGTGTTCACACGTGAGAATGAAAAGTTCCGAGTAAAGAAGAGGATCTAATTATTGGGTAGGATTCCCTTGACGATTCTCCTCTCTAATTGTGATGAAGGAAGTATAATAAAACCTATTTGCAAAGGAAAAGAGTCAGAGGCAAGTGCCTGTTTATTTATTTATTTTGGTAGGGGATGCATCCATTACTAAAAACGACACTTGCAGTCCACTCACAAATGTATGGACATAGTTTCTTTTATAAAGTGCTCAATGACACCGAGCCACTATCTACTATTTTGATATTTTTTGAAATATATCCGTTGTACTCTTCAATCATTTTGGTCTGAACCAAATTTCTTCTACTTCCTCTTCCAACTTCTTGTCCAAACAAGAGATAACTAAACTTTCCAACAATTATTTGTGTTAAGGATATAAATAATAAAGTTATCCTCTCTAATTGCTTAAGCTTTTAAATGAGTTAGTGGTCAACAATTCAACATAGTATAGGGCAGGTTATATTATGTGGAAGGTTATGCATCGGTTCCACGTGAATTTTTTTCAATGCTGGGCCAGGATACAGAGAATAAAACCGAGGGTTCAGACATAGAGACAGATGTATTCATAGTAGAGGCAGCTTAGTATCTCTAAGTGTATGGATTGGTGCAGCCTCAGCAACTAATCAATAGCCATACCCTTAACAATAAAGTCCACCAATTTGGAGGAAGTATAAATAGATTGAGCAAGAAAGTATGTTAAGCAAAGAAGAAATACAAAAGTAGCCTAGATAAAGCAAATGTAAAAGGAACGACATACACATAACTAACTCAACCAAGAAAGTATAAGAAAGCTAAAATCAAATCTATACTAAGAAGCAGGCCAAACAACAATAAAACATTTGCATGAATAAGAGACCAAAATTATCTTACTTTGGTGTAGTTCTTCTTGTCCACTCCATAACCCTTGACATATAAATACCCCTTCCCATTATAAGCTGAATAAAGTTGCTGTCTGGATGCAAGTTTAAGCCACTCAAATGCCTTAGTGTAATTTCTCTCAACTCCAGCTCCTCTTGCATATATCTCCCCAAGAAGTTCCATGGATCTTGGTTCACCCTTCTCCACAGCCTTCAAAAACCATGACAATGCCTTGACATGGTCACGCCTCAGTCCTCTCAACCCGAAGTAGTAAAATATCCCAATTTTGTACATGGCTAAAGCATTTCCTTTCTGTGCCTGGTATTCCAAGATCTGGAAATCCTCATCCTCCTCCCCTTGGGACTTCCTTAGGGCCTCCTTGTTCTCCTCTGCTCCATTATGAATCCTGATCGGTTCAATCACAGGTGAGTCCTTTGAAATTAGGAAGCTATTGACCGCTACCTCCGCCAATTCAGCATATAGCTTGACAGCTTTATCATTGTAACAACCCTCACTTTGTCTTAGTCATGCTCATATGCATTTACATGATTTTTGTCTTGTTACGTTTGCATCTTTGGACTTTGATTTGGTTGCCTAAGTGTTGCTAGTGCGCTTTGTTCTTGTTTGATGTGTTTAGCCAAGGTCATCCTAAGCCTAGGTCGCACCTTTGAACCTCTTACGCTTAGTACTATCTTGGAACGACTTTGGTTGACCTTCCCTTCCACCCTGACGTCTTGGCCGAGATGTCATCCTGGCTGAGATGTTACCACCTAGGCATTTCAGATCTTTGATCCTTGCACCTAGTGGTCTTGTTCTGGACCGGTATAACTTAGGCCGAGGTGTGGCACATCTAGGACGAGGTGTGGCACATTTGGACCATGCATTATCCATCCTGGCCGAGATCATTGGAATCCCTTTTTCCGGAGCCGATGTTTTAACCCGAGATCTCCGCTTGCCAGAACACCCATACCACCTTGCTTGTTTTACACACTTTGTCATACCTTTTGTCTTGTCATTCAGTCACCTTTTTGAGGAAACCCAATCCGGCGCTGCCACGTGTCCGAGCTGAGTGTTAAGTCTGCTGGCAGTAGAGAAACATATCATTTTGTATCATATCTTTGTTCTTGAGGAGAGAGAAGCTCTAGGAAGAGGAAGAGGAGTTTTAGAGTAAGAGAGTAGGCTTTCAAGCTCGATCTTCACACCTTGAGCCGTTAGATTCGTGTTTTAAGGTTAGAATCTTGATTCACTCTTGTTATTCTTATCATTCATCTAGCTGTATTGCATGATCGAGCATGATCTATAAGCCATGCATCGATTTCAAGTTCGGTTTGGAAAGAGAAAATGGTGTTCTTGAGTTCTTGAAGAAAAGTCTTGTTTTGATCCAAAAGTCTACATCAAGTTTCATGTTTTTGTGTTTGTTTTCATAAAATCTTCGAGTATGGGTACCCAGGTCCATGTTTTTGAATTTATAGCATGAAATCTCAGATTTTGTAATAACAAGTTGTGATTGAGCATTCACGTTTTTCATGATCTTCATGTTCATGTTCTTCATGTTCTTTAGCAGAGGGAAACCCAGATTTTCCCGACTTCATCTCCTTGAATGTGGCCATCGGGACCACACCTCGGCAAGGAGGTGTGGGACCTCGGCCTAGACCTGGTTGGTACCCATTATGTTTTCCCGAGGTGAGAAACAGTGTTTTGTTTGGTCCGACTTAGTTTTGGAGGAATGCCGAGATTATTTGCATTCGTGTAAAGCTTGTTTTAAGGATGCATTTCATGTCCATCTTTGAGCATCTCCCCTTGCCTTGTTGAAATGCATTCAATAGGATTTGTTATGTGCTTGTAGGCCTTGGATCCTTGCTTGTAACCCCGACGTTTGAAGAACTATGTGAGTGGTATTTTTAATAAAGCTATGTTATAACGTTTTGATAAGCTTTGCCCTGCTTTGTTTTGAAAAGTATTTGTTAAGCATGAATGATTATCCCTATTTTGTGTGTTAAGTATTAGCCTTTGTTTTGATAATATTCTTGAAAGTCCGTACGTGCTAGGGGACTATAAGCATTTGTAGCACAACCTTTGAAAGTCTGTACGTGCTAGAGGACTCTAAGCTTTTGTAGCACCTTTGTTAATGTCATCCCTTGAAACTTCAAAGCCTTGAAAGATTTGTTAGATGAACTTGATTTGTCTTTTGATTTTGTGCAAGATATAATGTGTATCGCTTTGATAAAGATCTCGGATATCAATCATGCAAACCCTTTATTAATTATATCATTCACTGAGTATCCAAGCTTACCCTCTCTATATATATGTAGGTGATGAGCACGACGGCGGTGACGCCTAGATGTGCTTTACAACTTGATTTGAATTCGCATTTTGTAGCATCTTGAAGATCATGCTTCTTAGCTTGTATTTCATTTTGTTTTGTATATGATGGCTTTAGAAGCTTTTTGGTCAGGATGTATTTGTACTTCATTCTATTGTATCCAAGTTGTAAGACCTTGATAAGATGTATGTCATGTCATTTGATCTATGTACAACTCTTAAGGACTAATAGATTTAAATTTATTACTTCCGCACTTGTTAGCCCCATATGTATACTCTGATTGTGTGTGAATCCTTGTAAGTTGGCCTTTGGTAATCTCGGATTACTGGCCATCATGGCACCATTCTACTAGGGGCGGAATGGGGTCGTGACAGATTGGTATCAGAGCACAAGTTTCTTATAGTACGTTATTCACACACTTCGAGTCCTAAAGAGCATAGGATTTCCCTTGGAATTGATGTTAGGATTGCATCATAATGCTTGCTACTTGACAATGTGTGCATCATCTCGGCGTGACCATTTATTATTTGCATACATATTATTTGATCGTTTTGTTTTAAAGTCACATTTTGTATACTCTTAGCATCATGAGAAGGGGTAGACCACCAGTTGGCCGAGATCATCCCGAAGACAGATTGGACAGGTTAGAGAGATTGGTCGAAGGTTTGGTCCGTGAGTTGAGACAACCTAGGCCACAAGATGCTAGTACTACTTCTACCCAGGCCGAGCAGACAAACGGCCGACATGCAATTCCACCTCCATCTCCTCCAGCGCCGCAAGTGCCTCCACAGCAAGCTTTATATGGGGACGGAACCATAGCCTTGATCCGAGAGTTTAAGAAGATGAAACTGCCGAGATTCTCTGGGGGTATTGAACCGATGAAAGCCGAAGCGTGGGTCTTGAAAATGGAGAAGCTGTTTGAGATTTTTCCCAGCACCGACGCCCAGAAGGTGTCATTAGCAACATTCACATTAGACGACGACGCTCGAAGATGGTGGATGATGACCAGAGAAGGTAACCCAGGGTTGACTTGGGCAAGATTTTTGGAGTTGTTCTACAACAAGCATTTTTCCCTTAGTGTCCGAGATCGCAAGACCACAGAGTTCCAGAATCTGACACAATGCAACAAGACAGTGGCAGAATACGACTGCGCTTTTACCGAATTGGCGAGATATGCGCCTCACATGGTCGATGATGAATATAGAAAAGCCAGGAAGTTTGAAAGTAGACTGCGTGGACCAATTCAGGATCGAGTTAACATGCTCAACATGCCGACTTACGCCGGAGTATTGGACAAGGCCATCCTTGCAGAAGCAAACTTGAACCAATATCAGAATTCAGGAGAGAGCCAGAGGAAGAGACAGAACTATGATGATCGCCGAGTCCCGTTTAACGCCAAGAAGAAAGCAAATGTGGGTAGCTCCAGTAACTCAAACTAGGAAGGAAATGCTAAGCCGACGTGTGCAAGTTGTGGAAAGCCGCATTTCGGAGTTTGCCGTTGGGCATCAGGAGCCTGTTTTGAATGTGGAGAAATGGGTCATCGCGTGAAAGACTGTCCGAAGGCAAGGACTGATGATGGTAAGAAGAATGGGAGTACCTCGGGCTCTGCACAAAGAAATAACCCCGGGAGGGCCCAAACGAGACAGGGCAGAGTTTTTGCATTGGTACTAGGAGACACTCAGAATGCTGAGACAGTCGTGTCAGGTATACTCCCAATATGCTCTCAAGATGCATACATATTGATTGATTCGGGTTCTACGTATTCATTCGTATCTGCTAAGTTTGCTGAGAAGTTAAATAGAGAACAAGAACCCCTTGATTATGTGTTATATGTGTCTACTCCATTTGGGAGAACTATGATTGTTGCATACATTTATAGGGCGTGTGTTGTTGTGATTGAGGGTGTAGAGTTATTAGTCGATTTAATGCCGTTAAGCATGACTCACTTTGATGTCATATTGGGAATGGACTGGTTAGTAACGAATCATGCATCTATTAATTGTGTCTCGAAGAATGTCACACTGAAACCCCCAAACCAAGCCGAGGTTATTTTCCAGGGTAAAGGAGTAGTACCCCTACTTTACTTAATCTCATCCACGAAAGCCTATAAGTTGATCCAAAAGGGGTGTCAAGGTTATCTGTGTAGTATACTAAGTGATTTGAATGGAAATGTTGAGTTAGCCGACGACATCCCCGTGGTTAGAGAATTCCCCGACATCTTTCCACAAGATTTGCCTGGCCACTTAACCGATAGGGAAATAGAATTTACGGTTGACGTTATGTTGGGAACCCAGCCTATCTCTAAAGCAGCCTATAGAATGGCCCCAGCTGAACTCAAGGAACTGAAACTACAATTACAAGAATTGTTGGACAAGGGATTTATTAGGCCGAGCACTTCACTTTGGGGAGCCCCAGTTCTATTTGTCAAGAAAAAGGATGGTACACTTCGTCTTTGTATCGACTACTGAGAACTAAACAAGGTGACCATTAAGAATAAGTATCCATTGCCGAGGATTGATGATTTACTTGATCAACTATAAGGGGCACGGGTCTTTTCTAAGATTGATCTCAGGTCGGGCTACCATCAGCTGAAAGTTAAGGCTGAGGATGTTGAGAAGACTGCTTTTCGGACAAGGTATGACCACTATGAATTTTTGGTGATGCCTTTCGGAGTGACCAATGCTCCTGCAGCATTCATGGATCTGATGAACAGAGTCTTTAAACCGTACCTAGACGAGTTCGTGGTTGTTTTCATCAACGACATATTGATCTATTCCAAGAGTGGTGATGAGCATGAGAAGCATTTGAGACTAGCCTTACAAACCCTGAGGGACAGGAAATTATATGCCAAGCTTAGCAAGTGTGAGTTTTGGCTTTCCAGCATCTCATTTCTGGGCCATGTGATTACTGAAGAGGGCATCTTTGTTGATCCAAGTAAGATTGAAGCCGTTGTGAATTGGCCGACACCGACTAATGTGTCCGAGGTTCGTAGTTTTCTGGGTTTGGCAGGATATTACAGAAAGTTTGTGAAGGACTTCTCAAGGATTGCAGTACTCCTGACACAACTAACTCAGAAGGGAGTGGCGTACGAATGACCGAGGATAGAGAATCAGCCTTCCAGGAGTTGAAGACGAGGTTAGTTACAGCACCAGTTCTTGTACTTCCATCCGTACGTGCTAGGGGACTATAAGCATTTGTAGCACAACCTTTGAAAGTCCGTACGTGCTAGGGGACTATAAGCATTTGTAGCACAACTTTTGAAAGTCCGTACGTGCTATGGGACTATAAGCATTTGTAGCACAACCTTTGAAAGTTCGTACGTGCTAGGAGACTATAAGCATTTGTAGCACAACCTTTGAAAATCCTCACGTGCTAGAGGACTCTAAGCTTTTGTAACACCTTTGTTAATGCCATCCCTTGAAACTTGAAAGCCTTGAAAGATTTGTTAGATGAACTTGATTTGTCTTTTGATTTTGTGCAAGATATAATGTGTGTCGCTTTGATAAAGATCTCAGATATCAATCATGCAAACCCTTTATTAATTATATTATTCACTGAGTATCCAAGCTCACCCTCTCTATATATATGTTGGTGATGAACAGGACGGCGATGACGCCTAGATGTGCTTTACAACTTGATTTGGATTCGCATTTTGTAGCATCTTAAAGATCATGCTTCTTAGCTTGTATTTCATTTTGTTTTGTATATGATGGCTTTAGAAGCCTTTTGGTCAGGATGTATTTTGTACTTCATTCTATTGTATCCAAGTTGTAAGACCTTGATAAGATGTATGTCATGTCATTTATATTGCCCTGACACTTATATTGCCACCAAGATGAGATATTAAATATTTGTTGCTTAAGGAGCAAACAAAACTAATTTACATTTAAATGCCACCTTAGATGGGCTTCATGTGTGGAGTGCTCATTATGAAGCAACACATTTTCTGTGAGATATTTCTGCATAACAGGCATATCAATAATCTTTCATACATGGAAGGCTTGTAAGTTGTAATCAAGAAAGTCAATTTCAGGGAAATATTTTGCTCAACAAGTATACCCATAATTCATCTTTATTTTTGTTTAACATGCTCAATTTAAAAAATAAGGGCAAATTACACTGTTAGTCCCTGTACTTTGGCCCTTGTGCCCCTATAATTTCAATTAAATCAATTTTAACCCTGAATTTTTTATTTTGTCCAATTGCGTCCAATTGTTAGCATTTTGTTATAGTAAATGTGCACATGAGCAGCATGTATCATACTTTTAGAAGCAAAGTGTAAACCTGATCAATTCAGTGACTTAACCTTATAACCAATACAATGAAAAGTTTCTGTCAAAAAACCCAGCAAATAACATTATCAATTGTACTAAATTGATGCAAAATCTAAAATTAATTATCAAAATTGAGCCAATTGAAATTACTAAAATGACTGTAAAAAAGGTGTAGAAAAAAACCCAAGCTTACCACATACTGCCTCTGTACTTGAGAGTATAAGGTCCGCTCTCAAGAGATCGATCGAAATGGCTATCAACCTTGTGATTGCCCTTACCGCTCTGATCAAGAAGAGTCAATTCAAACAAAGCTCGAACATTGGTGCCATGGCTAGCGAGAGCGATGAAAACAGAGACGTACATTGAATTGTCCTCAGGGTTCTTGCCATCAGGGTAGAAGTAGATGGCCCATTGGTACCCTCTGACGGTGAATGTGTCGCTGGCGATGTGTTTTCCGACTCCCATGCGTTTGGAGAGAGTAGCCTCTGATCACCAGCTTGTGCGAGGCGTTCACTGTCCCAGTCACCGACCGTGACCACCGCGTCGGAGAGAGGAGAGAGAGCTTTTCTGGCGATGGCGATGGTGATGGTGAGGACATGGTTGTTGTGTGTGAGAATTGAATTTTTCTCAGAATGAAATTGACTTAGACACATGAACAAAAAGAAAAACAGCGAAAAAGACCTTGGGGATTTTGGAGGTTCGATTTGGGGAATTCAAATTGAAAGGAAATTGTGGTCCAATTCGTTGGGTAGAGTACTTAAGCCTTTTCCAGGCCTGCTTTGGATCATCGGCAGTTTCCTTAAAATATTTTTTTCCTATTATAAGGGATTATTTCTGCCTCGTCTGTAACATGTTATTTTAATAATTTTTTGATTTTTTAGTTAAAATATGAACGAAAAAAATTAATACGAGTAATTTTTTAATTTTTTACGAAAAGATGTATAAAAAGTAAAAAGAAAATAGAATCTTTCACTTTTTGGTATAAATTATAAGTTTTTTTAATTTTTTTACTTTTAAACCAAAATAGTAATTTGCCAAACGAGATTATTCTTTATCCAACCCTCTAAATATAAGTGTTATTACAATCACTCTTTATTTATAGAGAGTTATTGTAACTTCTTCATATTTGATAAATTTTTATTTTATTTTGTTAAAGCCACAAGAGCAATGTCCTTCCGGATGTTCTCCCGAATGTCTCATGAGTGCTTGTAGCTAGAGAAGGAAAATGCTCAAAATTAATTTGATCGGTCGACCGCCCCTTCTTTATTTTCGACTGCTTTGATCTGTTGTGTTTGTACTCTGTTTTGGGCGTGTTTTGCACTCTGTCTTGTGCCTATCTGTTGGGGGAAGTAAAAGATTATTTTAATAGAATAGATAAAAAATAAAGAGATCGTTGGGAGAAGTAAATGAAAAAGTTATTTCTAAATAGAAAATGAATTTTTTAATAATATTTTAAAATAAAATATAAGTAGGCTACTAAGGATGCTCTAAATACTTAAGTCAATAAGTGACTTTTTATTTTTTTATAAAAAATTAAAAAATTATTAAAATAATTTATTTTTAAACGATGTCTCAATCTCTCAAAAACGAAAAATTAAGGGTGTGTTTGGGATGCAACTTTGAGGCTAAAATAGTTAATAAAAAAAATGTTGAAATAGTTAATAAGACAAATATTATATCTAAATTATAATTATTTTATTTTTCTCTCATAATAACCATCAAATCAATTATTCAAAAAAAATTAAAAATCATTTCAAACATAACTTTTTAACCATGTTAAAATAGTTAAAAAGTCAAGTAAAATAGCCAAGTGCTCCGAAACGAGCACTTAGGGTTGGTTTGGGATGTTCTAAAAAAGTGCACTTTTTGACTTATTGGCTTATATGGGTTGGGTTTTGGTTGGGTTTGATGTGATGTGTTAGAGAGGTAATGTGATTTAAATAAGATAATGTGACTTAAATAGGATAGTGACTTTTTGTATTATTTAGTAGATGCCAAACTTGGCCTTAGGCCTTGTTTGGCAACAAACATTTTTAGCCAAAAAGTCAAAAAGTTACTAAAAAAGCCAAAAAGTATACCTACACGCCTATGTATTGTAGCTTCACGTGATGGGTGCCAGCTGTGGTGTAAAAAGACTGTTTTACCCCTCATTAATTTTCGTTAATCCGTTTTTACCCTCCCTTTATGTCAAACACTGATGGGAATCGTTTCAGACCTACGAATCATTTCAGAGCTATTATCAGAGAGTGTACTACCAGCTATTCAAGATCAAAGATGAAGAGGGTTCTTCGTTCAACGCCAGATGATAGTAGAACCTCTGATCTGAAGAGAAAGAAAACCCAAGCGACGACGACAGTCCGCGAAGGCCGACGGAGAAGTAGTCCATTCCCCGACGATTCCCCCAGCCGCAGGTATGCTCTTCTTCACTCACTCTCTCTCTCTCTCTGTCTCTCTCTCTCTCTTCAGCATCTCTTGTTCTGTTTCGGAATGTAACCATGACTCGCATGGTCTGTTTGTGATATATGTTTGAACTGTCTCTCTCTCTCTCTCGCTCTCTATCGCGCTGTGTGTGTGTGTGTCTCGCGCTTTGTCTGACCATTTCCATATTTCAACCTGTCGGTGGAATTCAGATTTGGGGAATATTTTCAGGAACTCCCCTACACGGTGCCATGTTTGGGGTTTTAGGGATTCTTTTCATCTATGGACACCACTTTACACATTACCGGGTTTTTGGTGGTGGTGGGGGGGTGTGGATCTCATAACCATTATGTAAATGCTCTGTTTTTTGTATATGGATGAACTCTGTCTCTCTGTGTCTATGTGTGTGTTTGTCTGTGTGTTTGTGTCTGCGTGTGTGTCTGCGTGTGTGTCTGTGTGTGTGTGTCTGTGTCTCTCTGTGTGTGTCTATCACACTCTCCTCTCTCTCTCTCCAAAACAAACCAAAAGGAAAGATCAATAAAAGGGGCCGAAGGAAAGGGGCTCTTCTCTCTCTTTTCAATTTGAGCACACCTCACAAGGCCTTTTGTCGATTCATGCATGTGTTATTTGCTCAGCTTTTCTCTTTGAAGAAATTCAAAATTATTAAACTCAGCACATTTTGCAGAGATGGGTCATCACAAAACCCATAAAGATCTACCAACATTTTGAGTTTTCATTGAGATTGAGCTCCAAAGATCTCATCTTTCTATGCATCTTCTTTATTCTTTAAAAATCTTTCTGCAAGTATTTTAGTGCTTCTGATTTATATAGTTCATTTTTCTTGTCTGATGTTGGTATTACCTTTGTATATTTGTTTTTAGTGGTGAGTTGATTTGATATAACTCTTAAAGATCTGTAAAAAGCTGTAGGGGGCATTTCATCATCTATGCTCTGTTTGTGTGTGTGTGTGTGTGTGTGTGTCTGTGTGCCAATTTCAATTTGTCTTCTACAAAAAAATTCCCTTTTCATTTGCTGTTTGTTTGTCTCCCAAAAACAAAATTGTCTCACCACTTTCCTTATCCGTTTTCAATTTGTCTCACCACTTGCACTTGTATACTTTATTTTTATATCTATGCCATAGTTTCTTTTCAGTGGCTTAGGCCTTCAGGCCTAAAGTTTCTTACCATTGTGATTCATGAAGACATCGTGTAATGAAGTAAATACATTGTAATAAAGTAAATCCGATAGTTTTAACTCACCAACCAATTAAGAATTTATTTTATGTCAAACTGTACAAACTTTATTTTAAAATTTTAGTGGTTCAGAAATTACAGCATGACAACCAATCACACCATGGATATCAGATCATGACAACCAATCTAATTAGTCGTTCAGAAACCATGGATATCAGATCCATGTGCTCTCATATGCACGAACTTTATTTTAAAATTTTTGTGGTCTTTACCATTTCCGGAAAAATAGGGATACATTTATTTATATATGGCAGACAATTAAAATGTTTTTTCTGATGTCGGAATCGTAGTGATTCTTTTCATTAACTGTAAATTTGGAGATTGTATAATTTTAATGTACTAGCCATCATGTTCATTTTCTGAGAAATTGTAGCACTATTTTACTTATTTTACGTGCACCACGCAAACACAACATTTTACGCGTTCGTTGACTGCATAACATGGATTTAGGTGCCTTGCATGATGTTTGAGTGATCAACCAGTGTTGGTAATATCCTGCGACAGTTTGGTATTTTATCATTTTCAAGTTGTTTTTTTTTTATTAATATATTCATGTTTGGTTCACAAAATGGGTGACAAGTGGTATTCCGGGATTTGAAATGTGATGTGGAGGGGGGTTGTTCCATTTTGTTACCCATTTCCGTATAACAAATTTATGTCCTTAACAAAAGTGTGACACCCATTGACCTACTCTTGTTGTGCTTGTCATGTCCCGGAAAAAAGTCACGAAAGATACCATGGCCTCATTTATGTCAACTGCCACATCAGCACAACCAGCCCGTATGTGTGCGTGTGGGTACGGGCACTGTAACGTAAAGATTTTGCGTTCTGCAAGAAACCCGGGTCGTGCGTACTACCAATGCCCTCGTGGAGTGGTGAGTACATGCACGTTTCCGTTTACATTTCCCTCGTAAATGGTCACTAATTTTTTTTTTAACCTCAGCCATGTGTCAGTTGGATTGGGTGGTGTGACGAATTTGGGCGCCAAAGGGCAGCTGAGAATGACACAGAGAATGTTGCTCGTTTTGAGAGTCGTTTCCGTGACATTGAACAAACTTTGCGTGTGCTTACAGTAGTCACATGCGTACTGTGCATCGTCGTCATTATTTTACTGTTTCGGATGTGATATATGTAACCATGGTAGCAACCGTCCCCTACTTTGTTTAAGTGCATTATGGTTTGTGGCTGAAACAAAATTATGAATGCTCGTTCTTTTCGTGAACATGTATTTTCCATGTACTTCCGCTACTTTTTGTTTTCCTTTCAAGTACTAATGTCTTGACATGCTTTTAATACGCTACGTTTTATGTCTAACACCACATTTGTGACATAAAAACCTGTTCGTCATATTGGTAAATACGCAAAATGGTTAGTGTATACATATTTTCATGTTGATTCTCGTGTCACGCTATTGTTAGTCTCATGGCGTCACATCGATCTACGCCTCGTACCCCTTCTGGCAAGGGGAAACGCCAACAAGCCTATCATAAAGCAACTTGGGATGAGGACTCCACACAGATTTTCCTGCAACTGGTTGTGAAGGAAATTGAAGCAGGAAACCGGCCACACATGTCAATCACTCCAAACGGGTACCGTTCGTTGTCTAAGACATTTGAGGCAGCAACTGGGCGACTGCATTCCACCAAACAACTTAAAAACAAGTACAATCTGTTGAAGACCGAGTGGCGTGCGTGGTGCAAGCTAATGGACTGCCGGAAAGGCCCAACTGGAATTGGCTTCGACCAAGAAACTGGCCTGTTCAATGCTTCGGCTGATTGGTGGGCTAAAATGGAAAAGGTAACGGTTTACATTTTATTTTTTCGTGTCCGGTATTTCATAACTAATATCTCAAATTCTTTATGTGTATCATGCTTCACTGTGTAGGTTCAAATGTTCAATCTTGCTAACTTTACCTAACATGCCATGCTATGGTTTGGATTACGAAATATTTCTGAAAATCTGCCAAGTATTCTGAAATTCCTTTAATGTATGCTGAAATTCTACTCAATGAGCTATATATATGTCATACACTAGTCCATAATTGCTTTATGAGAATTGGAATGAATATGGAAATACATGTATCTAACTCTTGTCCATGATTGCTTTATAAGAATAGTAATCAACTTGCTGATTCTCTAATAGATCAGCAGTTGAAGAGAGATAGTAAAAGATTTCAGAAGATTAGAGAGACAATATTTGATTTGTGGTTGATATGATTTACATGTTATGAACCATTTGTGGTGAAAACAGTTATGAGTTGTGGTTGTATGGGCTAAATTAAATAAGTTTATTCAAGTCCTTGTTGCTTCACTAGTTCTGATATAAAGCGAATCTTATCAACTACCCAAGAGAGAAGGTGTTAGGTTTCCTGGAAGCCATATTTATCTTCAGAGCTGTTGAAAATAAAAACACAAAAACTTTGTTAACATAATTTGTTGTACAACAAGACATTATCATGTTGTTTTAGTTTGTAAGGTTAAACTTGGTATCTTTGCTATCTTTCTATGAAATCTGCAAATTTGTTCTATTTGGTTGCAGAAATAATGGTGGTTAGAAGTTAACATCTATTCACTTTGATCTTAAAAATTGCATGTTGACATCATAGAAACTTAAGCATACATGAGATATATCTACACAGAAGCATCGAGAATCCATATAACTTCGTGTGCCTAATTATATTCATCGAAGACCAATTCTTCCTTTCTTCAATTTTCTCATCAGTCAATAAAAGAAATACAAGGTATAAGTTTACAATTTCTGGTTTGAGCTTATTGAAAAGATGTGTAAAAATCTGTACCCATTCAACAAGAAATTTCATCGTTATTGTCCCATGTCATCATTTAAAGAGCCCAAGAGGGTTATTGATTATAGACCAATTTCTGCTTCTCCTTCCTACATAACATAGTAGAGCAATGTTTCTGCTTCTGTGTAACATATGTTTGTTCTGAAATTCATAAATGAATTCATATAGCGCCTTCGTACTCTGTATTCTGACTGGTAATGACTGTTAATGAGAAGAATGAATTGTTGTTTCTGTTCTTTTTATTGCTGAAATCTGAAATGCCTACAATTCTGAAAAATTCTGCAATCTTAACTCTTGACTGAAATGAATTCTGGCCTGAAATTTCTGAAATCTGTAATGAATTCTGGACTGCAATCTGAAATGAATTCTGGACTGAAATTATTTCTGGACTGACAAATTCTTCAATCTGAAAGGATATGGGCTGTGTGTCCGACATGTCCAGTCAAAACTGGGCCCAACAACCATGTTTAGTTATGCAAATTAATTGATATACCTCCCTTATTATGTTTCTTTGTGACATGATTGTTTTAGAGCAAGTGAAGTGCCATCTCGAAGAAAAGTCACCATTCCACCTTAGGAAATAAAACACGAATACTAACAAATTGTTTTTAATTTTTTCATTTTCTGTTGCTTTTACACTGTCTTACATAAAGTCAGTATTCTACCTTGAGAAATAACAGAAACATGCCAAGAAATTAGGGAGTTTAGATGTATAATATCCACACTTGATAGGGGAACTTATGTAACATGACTTCTGTATATAACATCACTTCAGATTTGGTGATATTTTAATTAATTTTTAGTTTTCATTACGTAATTTTAACATGTGTGTCCGACATGTGATATTTTAACATGACTTGAGCACTTTTAGTTTTCAATATGTAATTTTTCCTTTTGGATATTCTGTTTGTGTTAGGCATGTTGACTTCTCGACAGAGTAGTTTTAGTTACTCGTCATATAAATGCTGGCCTCTTCTTACATGAAACTCAGCAGGGTTGAGTGGCCTCTTCTAAAGCCAAATCTTCTGTGATGAGCCTTTTCCACCTACATATTGACTTTATTTTTTTAATTTTATTATTGGATAAGTATTTTGACTTTCTTTATATGTCTCACCAATACATCCTATATGTAATTTCTTTTGTTAAAGAAAAAAAACTTATGTTCCCCTCACTATCTGGGGGATCCATCTATTTGACACTGCTTTCCTTTGGTTCTTTTCTTTACTTCTGTTTCAACTTTGATAACTGTTTACGTTCATTGATTCCTTTGTGTACTTCTCTGTTGGAATGACTAAAACACAGTGCCGTATTAGAATCTGCTATTTTGGGATGTGCAGTTTTCTTGTATATATGTATAGAATGGGTGTTTTGGTTCACTTTCTTCTTATTTTTTGTGTTAAATGGGGGAGGGAGTGGTGTGAGAGAGAGAGAGAGAGAGGAGGGAAAAATTATGCAATCTGAAATCTGGACTGGAAAATTCTGCATTCTGAATTCTGGAATGAAATTTCTCATATCTGCCATCTGAATTCTGGACTGAAAATTCTGGACTGAAAAATTTCTCATATCTGAAAAATATATATCCTACGTTTTGGCTTCTCAATGACAGTACGCTAATGCTAGTTACATTGTCTTCATTTACAGATCAACAGTGTATGTTGCAAGTTCAGAACCAAATCCTTGGACCACCCGGAGTTGATGGAGCGTGTCTTCACTGGCGCTGCGGCTACGGGGAAAAATGCATGGACACCCGGCGAGGCTCGTAACCCAATGGAGTTGGATGAAGAGTCGGATAGTCCAGACTTTTCAGGTGACAGCAATGACGTAGGCGCATCGGAAATGGCAGCCATGATGAACTCCGCGCACCTCAACGCCACGGGTAGTGGAAGTAAGCGGAAGCATTCCTCGGGGAACGCATTGCAAAACAAGCGCGTTTCGGGGGCTGAAGCGTTGGCAGGCAGCATGGACGAATTGCTAAATTCCGTGAAGACTCAGAGTAAGGAATTAACTGTCAACCATGTCGTCGGGGGCCACAGTGTTACTATGGGACAGGCTGTTGGACGGCTCTATGAAATACAGGGACTAGCGCCGGAAGATGAGCTTCTCCATTTTGGCGTCATGCTTATGGAGGTTCCGAACAACCGGGAGATGGTAATGAGTATTCCCACGGACCAAGGCATCATTGGGTGGCTACGAGCGAAGAAACGAGATAAAGATAGGAGTGGGGGTGTCACTCTTGCGAGTTTGTTGCGGAATGAAGGAGTTCGATTTTAAATCTGCTGAATGGACTTTAATTTCACTTGAATTCTGCACCTTCTTTTTCCCTTTGTTGTGTTTTATTTTAGTTGAATTGTTGGTTGAAGATGGTTTGGGCATGGGTCGTGCCTGTCGCGTACGGAACATTAACTGGACAATCATTGCTATGTTTGTGGACTGTAAGGATTTTTTTTTTTTTTTTTTATCAGGACTTGAAGGAGTTTGTGCATGCTATAATGGCAGCAGGGATGGATTGAACTTTGGACCATATATTTTATATTTTATATTACATATCTTATGTTGTGTTATGCTCTAATGGTCGCAGCTACTTTGTTTAATTTTGAGAATTGTTTATGCATTGCCCATGTGCCATTGGTTTATCAATTATAAAATGTTTACATAGGGTGCTGAATTGTTGATATATGCTTGCAGAATTGTTGTAGGCCGGGACATGTGTGTAGGATTGCTTAGGTGAACCACTGTTATATGCTTGCAGAATTGTTGTAGGCCGGGACATTCGATTTTAAATCTGTTGACATATGCTTGCACAAGTGTTTTTGTAGGCCGGGACATGTGTGTTGCAACACTGGAAACTAAAATGATGAACCACTGAAACTAATATTTATTGATTTGATTATGTTATTTATGCCATGCTGTCCTTTATTTATTAATTTGCTTCAGGATTGCTGAACAATATTTAAATTATTTGAAACTTTCATGATCAAACACATGTGCTTAACACTTTTTCGTTTCGGCAGTTGTTGATCTTGTTTTACGCTTCTATGTTGTAGGTATGAATGACGATGACGACCATGAACCTGCAATGGATGAAATGCTAGAAGGGGTTGCAGATCTTGCGAGACAGTGGCATCAACAGATGAATTTAAATTACGTTGAAGCATACAAAATTGCAACTGAGTACTACAAGGCCTACGTCCTCAAAGTTCCATGTCGTACTTCCATATTGTCGGGTAGGGCATGGATTACCGAATTATTTGAGGGTCACAATGGCCGCTTCCGGTATGAATTGTGCATGCCGAAACAGGTCTTCCTTCGGTTATGTACAACGTTGGTAAATGACTTCGGGTTGCGTGTACCCGAGCGGCCGCATGGATTGCACGTCGAGGAGAGTGTTGCAATATTTATTCATGTGCTTAAAAACAAGCACAACCGGGACTTACAGGAACGCTTCCAACATTCCGGTGAAACAATTTCACGGCATTTTCATACCGTCCTCAAAGCAATGAAAAAATTCACGGTCGTTCACTGCAGGCCCCCTGCTAATTTCCACACGCACAGGCATCCTACTTTGCAATCTCAACGCCAGTATCTGCCATTCAAGGTGTGGGAAAAGATTTGTAATGTTATTCAATTTTTTTTGAGAAAGCATGGTCGGTACTGTTTTCTAAGTGCAAATTTTTCGGTTCATGTATAGGATTGCTTAGGTGCGTTGGATGGGACACATGTACCGGCATGCATAAAGGAGTCCGAAGCAGCCCCATATTTTAGCCGAAAGGGGTGTCACACCCAGAATATTTTGGCGGTATGTGATTTCGATATGTGCTTTGTGTTTGTCTCGTGCGGGTGGGAGGGCAGCATGCACGACAGCCGGGTTTTAAGCAACGTAACGGAGGATCCACAATACAATTTTCCAACTGCAATAGACGGTACGAACATCTGTATCCACACTACAATTTTGCATAATTCTTTTTTGGTAAACATCTGCACGTACGTAACAAATTAAAGATAGTAGTAGGCAATGTGTGACTATATTACATCATGGAAAAGAAAATTTGCTCAAACAGACAAGTTGCTCAAACTATATTCCATAAGTATATTCCCATGATAAACTAGTATTGTTATGTTCTTTTTGTTGGTCATGTGAACATTGATAACGAGTATTATGTAATTTATATGTGCACTTTCACAGGTCGCTATTACCTTGTGGATAGTGGATACAGCAACAAAAAGGGCTTTTTGGCACCATACAAAGGCAACAGGTACCACCAACCGGAGTTTCAAAGGCATAATCCACGGAATCGTGATGAATTGTTCAACCGCGCTCACTCATCTTTGCGAAGCGTGATTGAGCGTACATTTGGCGCATGGAAGATGAGGTGGAGATTTCTAAAAGATATGCCTCGCTTTGATTTCCGTAAAGTGCAGGTGCCATTGGTTGCAGCGTCCATGGCTTTACATAATTTCATACGTAGAAACAGTGTGGACGATAAGATTATTGTTGCAGTCAGCAATGCGCCCGAGTATCGATATCCAGACATGCGTGACCGGGAAGATTTGGCTGCCCTTGATGACGCAATGATGCCTGGAGATGAGGACGTTGAGATGGCGCAGTTGCGGGCGCGTATCAGGGCAAAGTTGGTTGGAATTTGGCGCAATGCTGGTTAGGTGGGCGTCTTATGTAATGCATGGCATCACAATGTTGTGAGGAAATAAATTGCGGACTTTTATTTACGTACATAATTGGTTAGCAATTATGTATGACCATGTATGTTTTGAATTTGTTATCGAAGACTTTCGTTATGATTTAAATTCCAATTTATCATTTCAAGTTGCTTACTTTACGGTTTGATTATTACGACATTATTTGGGTAATGTGTATGTTATTAGGTCATGTTTAGAAATGGTTAGCAATCAGGTTGCTTTTTTTTTCCACGGCATTTTTTTACGTACTTTCATTATTTCTGACAATGTGATCACCCACATTATAATTGACAAAAAGTAATTTCAAAAATAATTGAATAAATAAATGGTTAGCAATCAATTATAAATAAATGGTTATCAATCCATTATAAATGGGATAAACAATCACGTTGTTTTTTATTTCAAAATATTATATTTATTTTCATTATTTACGACAATGTGATCACCCACATTATAATTGACAAAAAAGTAATTTGAAAAATAACTAATTTAATTGGACAAAAATAATTGGGAAAAAAACTAATTCAGAATACTTGATAAAAAAAGGAATTGAAAAAATTAATTACAAAAACAATTTACAAAGAAATTGAAAAGATTAATTAAAAAAATGGCGGGTGGCGGGTGGCGGGTGGTCGTGACAGGTGGGTGGTGGGTGGCGGGTGGTCATGGTGGTGGGTGGCGGGTGGTAATGGCGAGTGGCTGCTGGTGGTGGCAGGTGGGTGATAGGTGGTGGTGTCGGGTGGTGGGTAGTGTTGGCAGGTGGGTGGTGGTGGCGAGTGGGTGGCAGGTGGGTGGTGGTGGCGGGTGGTGGGTGGCAGGTGGGTGGTGGTGGCGGGTGGTGGGTAGTGCTGGCAGGTGGGTGGTGGTGGCGGGTGGTGGGTGGCAGGTGGGTGGTGGTGGCGGGCGGTGGGTGGCAGGTGGGTGGTGGTGGCGGGTGGCAGGTGGGTGGTGGTGGCGGGTGGTAATGACGGGTGGTGAGTGGTGGTGGCGGGTGGTAATGACGGGTGGTGAGTGGTGGTGGCAGGTGGGTGGTAGGTGGTGGTGGCGGGTGGTGGGTAGTGCTGGCATGTGGGTGGTGGTGGCGGGTGGTGGGTAGTGCTGGCAGGTGGGTGGGTGGTGGTGGCGGGTGGTAATGACGGGTGGTGAGTGGTGGTGGCAGGTGGGTGGTAGGTGGTGGTGGCGGGTGGTGGGTAGTGCTGGCAGGCGGGTGGTGGTGGCGGGTGGTGGGTAGTGCTGGCAGGTGGGTGGTGGTGGCGGGTGGTGGGTGGCAGGTGGGTGGTGGTGGCGGGTGGTAATGGCGAATGGCGAGTGTTCGTGGTAGGCGGGTGGTGGGTGGCGGGTGGTGAGTGGTGGTGGTGGTGGTGGTGGTGGCAGGTAGGCGGCAGTTGGGTGGTGGTGGCAGGTGGCGGGTGGTACCGAGTGGGTGGTGGTGGTGGTGGTGGTGGTGGCGGTGGCGTGCGGTGGATGGTACTGGCAGATGGTGGCGGGTGGGTGGTGGTGGCGGGTGGTAATGACGGGTGGTGAGTGGTGGTGGCAGGTGGGTGGTAGGTGGTGGTGGCGGGTGGTGGGTTGTGCTGGCAGGTGGGTGGTGGTGGCAGGTGGGTGCTAAGTGGTGGTCGCAGGTGGTGGTGGGGGATGGGGGGTGGCGGCGGAAGATGGTGGTGGAAAATGGTGACTAGTGGTGGGTAGTGTTGGGTGGTAAAAAAAATAAAAACTCAAAACGGATACACATTTTTGAAGTTTACATTTTGTTTTAAAATTTATAAACAGTAACCACTGATTTATGTAATTGAAATTTACCGAACAAGTTTATATTTGAGTTGTTTAAATTTACATTTCGGTGATTGGATATGATATTTGTGACAGAAAAATTGAAAAAAGTATGAGGTTTGATGTGATATTTTGTGAGGGATTTTTTTTGGGGATTTGGTAAGACATTTGTGTTGTACTGAAAAAATAAAAACATAAAAAAACTGAAAATCCAAGTTCCAAAACACTTCCATAATTTGTTGGATTTTTAAAAAAAATTTAAAAAAAAATGATTTTTAACATAAAATGTAATGTTTCATTAAAAAAATTATTACAATACTGAGAGGGTAATTTATATTCATTATTGGGCCGAGCTAGGTGTTGGGCCGAGCTAGGTTCAAGAATGGAAGATACCCACTAAGAAAGGAGAAGTATGGGTAGTTCGGCTGCCAAATAAGTGTGCGTACTTCGGTTGCGGTAAGTATCTAGGTAGTCCGGTTCCAGTTGGTAGATCGGTCGTAGAATTATACCGGTTCTTATATGCTAGGTCGGTTGCATGTTAACACCGGTTCGGACTTGTTAGTTCGGCTTGGCCACGTCCTAGTCCGGTTGAGCTCTCTTATGGTTAGCTCGGTTGTGCATGCGAAACCGGGGTAAGAGAAGTAAAGCGAAGTTCGGATTATGGGTTACTTCGGTCGTAATGGAGTTCGGCCATAATGAAGCCATCTCACTTGGCTTATGCAGTGAGGGGGGTGTTGAAGATAAGCATTATCTTCCAGGAGGAGTATGATTCCTAGAAGGACTCTACGCATGGAGAAATAAGAGTCCTAGGAGGACTCTTTGCATGGAGAAGTTAGAGTCCTACTAGGATTGTGCCACTCGAAACCTATATAAGCTCACCAATATCACCTATGAAGAGGTAATGCAATTTTTGCTTCCTGAATACTCAGAGCTTTTGCCTTCTAGTCTTGCTTACTGACTTAGGCATCGGAGAGGTTTCCGGCACACCCCCGCCGGCCAGCTCACGTTTGTGTTTTCAGGTGGTGGAACGACGACGTATTGAGGAACGCAGACTTGATCAACAGGATTATACGAGAAGGTGAATCCCTTTCCCGTACAATTGGCGCCGTCTGTGGGAATAACAGACAAGAACAACCTCTTGATCAAGTGTTTTTCTCTCAAAATTCAAATGGCCAACAATGAAGAACTGCCTCAGTCCGCCATTGACGGACAAACTCCAGACGGAGGTGCAAGGCGAGAAGGCCTACCTTTGGTCCCTCCCATGGCGAACCTGGAACCACAAAGGCAAAATTCCAGAAGGGATGCAAGGGGACGAAGGAGGAATAGCAGCCCTCATCCCTCTCGTTCGCAAAGCCCAGAAAGACAAAGGCGCAGGGTTGATCCTCAAGCTTTGGAGGATCGCGTCAAAGCACAAGACGAGTTGATACGGCGGATGGCAGCAGACATGGAAGCTCTCAAACGCCGGGTGAAAGGAAAAGAAGTGGCGACAGGAGAGGGGCGCACGAACAAGACGCCCCCTCGCCACTCAGAGGGTCGTAGTAGGAATTCAACACCCTCCCAGGCAGAAGAGAGAAGCCTCAGGACAGGCGATACGCAATCAAGATCTTCCAGAACTCGTCACTCCAGGTCTGAGAGGGCGAGATCTGAAAGGTCTTACACGGAAGGAAGCACATACTGGCCTTCGCATACACACCAAACAAGGTCCAGGCAAACGGAGTTACCCAGGTCATCCGACCTACGAACCGTGCTGGAAGAAAAGGCACGACGCAGGGAGGAGGCCAAGGCGCAGGATCCACATAGAGTTTCGGCCTTACAGCGGTTGGCTCCTCGGACGCATGGAAGCGTCGAGGTTGGAATGCCACAACCGCGCCCGGCCTACGAACCAACGGACAAAGTATTGGCAAGGCTGCAGACCTCACCGTTTGTCCCAGCAATTGAGAACGCGCCTTTACCGTCAGGCTTTCTACAGCCGAAGTTCACTACATACGAGGGGAAGACGGACCCCTACTTGCACTTAAGCCACTTCCGCCAGGTTATGGCTGTATACCGGCGGAACGAGGCCTTAATGTGCATCTTGTTCCCCTCAAGCCTTGGTGACCTAGGCTTGACTTGGTTTGAGAAACTCCCAGAGGGCAGCATAGCCTCCTGGGCGCAATTGGCAGAAGCATTTGTCACTAGATTCAGAACAAACACTAAGACTCCGGTGGAGATCGACCAGCTACTCTCCATCGACATGGGTGAGAAGGAGACATTAAGGTCCTACAACAGCCGATATTGGGAGACCTTCAACCAGATTGGGGATTGCCCAACCAACCTGGCCATCGCGCAGTACAAGAGAGGCCTTCCAGTCGGAAATAGACTGAGGGACTCTATCACTATGACGCCACCTCTTACCATGGAGGCCCTGATGGAGAGAGTGCATCAGCACATCAGGGTGGAAGAGGATGGCGCTCGCGCCAAAGCAAAGACTGGCGCGACCATAACACCAGAGAAGAAGACCTCGGCAAAGGTCAATACGGTAGATCGCCGAAACAAAAACGGACGGGGCAAACGAGATAATGACGAAGACCAGGACAAGAGGTGGTTGAGAGTCCGCACCGCCATTACCACAGTGTTCAAAAAACCAATCTACCGTATACTTAGTGAGATTCGAGACGAGCCTTTCATCAAGTGGCCAGCCAAGATTGGCGAGGCCCAGAAGGACTACGATGACAGATCCAGATGCACCTACCACAAGGAAAAGGGGCACCGAACTGAGAACTGTATGCCATTGAGGCAGCATCTGGAGGAGTTGGTGGCGGCGGGCCACCTGGATAAATACATAGAAGGAGGGGCGCAGCCAGCCCCACAGGACCACAACCTCCCTAATGGAATGCCGAACGACGCCCCACCGCAAGGCACCATCAACGTAATCCATGGAGTCTTTGAACCAGAGCGTGTATGCGAGCTCAGAGGTTCGATCAAAAAAGCAGAGCACTTGAGAGAAGTGCTAAGTGCCCAACCAGTCGTCAAAAAGGGGAGGACAGAAGCCACAAATGTCATGTCCTTTTCAGATAAAGACTTGGACAGAATATATAGCCCACACAATGATGCCTTGGTCGTCACTCTCCGAGTCAAGGATTTTGACGTCAAGCGGATTCTGATTGACCAAGGTAGTTCGTGTGAAATCATGTACTATGAAACTTTCAAGCAACTCAAGCTGCAGGACAAGGACTTAGCCCCAGCCGTGTCCCCTTTGATTGGATTCAATTCTATGCCGGAGTGGCCAGTCGGCAAAATCATCCTTCCAGTCAGAGCAGGGAGTGTGACAAAGCAAGTGGAGTTCTGGGTGTTAAAGGTTCCATCCACCTACAACATCATCTTGGGCAGAACGTGGCTGCACGCCATGCGCTCGGTAGCATCCTCCTACCACCAAGTGATGAGGTTCCCCAACGACACCGGAGTGATAGAGGAGGTTTATGGGGACCAGATTATGTCCAAGCAGTGCTTCGTTGCAACGAATGGGAGCCGCGCTGCCAAAGGATATGTTCATTCGGTTGAAGAACCAGAGAGTAATGAACTATTCGCAGATGTTGGCAAAGCGGCTAGTCAGAAGGCAGTGGAGGACTTGGTGGAGGTCAGAATAGACGAGAAGAACCCGGATAAGTTCTTCTTGCTTGGCTCGTCGTTGTCTAGCACTGAGAGGCTAGAGGTCTTGGAGTTTTTGACCTCTAACATCGAAGTGTTTGCCTGGACTCCATACGACATGCCAGGCATTGATCCCAACTTCATCTGCCACCAACTCAACGTCCACCCATCTGCCAGGCCAGTCATTCAGCGCACCCGCAGATCGGCGCTCCACCACGCCGAGATAGTGGCAGAAGAAGTGGGAAACTTGTTAGAAGCAGGGGCAATCAGAGAGGTGCACTACCCCAGGTGGATCTCCAACACGGTGGTGGTGCCAAAGAAAAATGGCAAGTGGCGCGTTTGCGTCGATTACAAAACTGTCAACAGAGCATGTCCCAAAGATAGCTTCCCCCTACCAAGGATCGACCAACTGGTGGACCTAACAGCAGGTCACAACAGGCTTAGCTTCCTTGACGCATATAGAGGCTATCACCAGATCGCAATGCATGAACCAGACCAGGAGGTCACGTCCTTCACCACTCCAAGAGGACTATACTGTTATAAGGTCATGCCCTTTGGCCTGAAGAACGCAGGGGCGACATTCCAGCGAATGGTCACCAAGATGTTTGAGCCATTGTTAGGCAAAACAATGGAGGCTTACATCGATGATATGGTGGTCAAGAGCAAGAGTGAGAGTGACCATCTCAAGGACCTAAGTGAAATGTTTGAGATCCTGAAAAAGCATAAGTTACGCCTCAACGCGTCGAAGTGTGCTTTCGGAGTAGGATCAGGTAAATTCTTAGGCTTCTTGGTGACCAACCGAGGTATAGAAGCTGACCCTTCTCAAATCAAAGCAATTCAGGAGTTAGAGAGACCTAACTCAGTAAAAGAAGTGCAGCACCTTACTGGCATGGCAGCAGCACTTAACCGATTCATCAGCCGGTCTTCAGACAGATTGCGTCCATTCTTTCAGTCATTAAAAGCTAAGTTTGAGTGGGACGAAGAATGCGACCAAGCCCTGGCGAGTCTGAAGGAATACATGTCTTCTCCACCATTACTTGTTACCCCCAAACCTGGAGAAGAACTCTTCCTCTACTTGGCAGTTTCTCAGCACGCAGTAAGTGCAGTGTTAGTTCGAGCAGAAGGAATCCAACACCTACCCATCTTCTATGTCAGCAAGACATTGCTGGGAGCGGAAACAAGGTACTTGCCTCTAGAGAAGCTAGCACTAGCATTAATGATGGCATCCAGGAAATTGGCGCACTACTTCCACGCCCATACCATTGTCGTCCTCACAGCTTTTCCATTGAAAGCTCTGTTTGAGAGGGCCAACTTTTCTGGGCGAGTTTTGAAGTGGGCAGTAGAATTGGGACAATATGATGTAAAGTTCCAACCCAGAACCGCGGTAAAGGCCCAATCTTTGGCAGACTTCGTCGCAGAATTCACTCCTGGAAGCCACCAAGTCTGCCCAATCGACCTGACTGACACAACCAAACTAGGGATGGAGATTGACGCCGGAATAGCGCAACCCCTAGTACAGGCTACTCAGTCAGCGCCCAAGGCAGACCAGAGTAGAAAAGGCGAGGAGGAATCCAACCTCACTACACCAAGTCAAGATTCATTGGCGACTAATGACTTGGGCCCATCGGAAGACAAGGGGCAAACTGCAACTATGGACTCTGAAGAAGACATTAGCAATCTGGAAGACCCCAAGGCATCGTCCGATCCCTCCACCTGTTGGAAGTTGTTCGTTGGGGAGATGTGGAAACTCTTTGTGGATGGGGCATCCAATCGACATGGAGCAGGACTTGGCATAGTCCTCATCTCTCCAGACGGCCTAGTAGTGGAGCAGGCAATCAACCTTGGCTTCCCAGCATCGAACAATGAAGCGGAGTACGAGGCGCTCCTTGCAGGGCTCAAATCAGCAGCATACATGAAGGCCACCGAACTAATGGTCTACAGCGACTCACAATTGTAGTGAATCAAATTTCGGGCGATTATGAAGCAAAGGATGAAAGAATGGCTAAGTACCAAGACTTAGTCAGGACAGAGATCAAGAAGTTTGAAGTCGTCAGAATAGAACAAATTGGCAGGGAGGAGAATAGCAGAGCAGACGAACTAGCAGGCTTCGCCTCAATGGCAGATACCTCCATCCCCCATCCACTATTGATTGACTATCTGCCCAGACCAAGTATTGAAGACCCAGAGGCTGAAGAGGTATGTTGTGCGGAGCTAGGTCCTTCTTGGATGGACCCCATCATACTGTTCCTGAAAGACGGCACTCTTCCAGAAAATAAGAAAGAAGCAAACAGAATAAGAGCCAAGTCGCAACGATTTTGGCTCTCTCCATCCTTAGCATTATACAAAAAGTCGTTTTCAGGACCTTACTTAAAGTGTGTCCACCCCAGCAAGGTAGAAGCATTCCTGTTTGAGATACACGAAGGGGTTTGTGGCAGCCATCAAGGAGGAAGGTCATTGGCATACCGAGCTATTTCACAAGGATATTGGTGGCCCTACATGCAAGCGGATTCGGAGAAGTATGTCAAGAAATGTGAAAAGTGTCAGAAGTTTGCGCATCAGATACACCAACCTGCAAGAGAACTCCTACCTCTCACTAGCCCATGGCCTTTCGCAATGTGGGGCTTGGACATAGTGGGGACCGCTCCCAACAGCACCAGGCAACAGGAAGTTCTTTCTTGCGGCAACAGATTACTTCACAAAGTGGGTAGAAGCAGAAGCTTTGGCGTCAATCAAGGAAAAAGATGTGAAGAAGTTTGTCTGGCAGAACATTATTACTCGCTTCGGCATACCAAAAGCACTGATTTCAGACAACGGCACTCAGTTTGATGGCAGAATTTTCAGAGGCTTTTGCGAAGAATACAAGATAGAGTTTTACAACTCCACACCGGCATATCCCCAAGCAAATGGTCAGGCAGAGGCATCAAATAAAGTTGTCTTGGACGGATTGAAGAAAAGGTTGGAGAAAGCCAAAGGCAAGTGGGCGGAAGAACTCCCTCATGTCTTATGGGCTTATCGCACCACACCGCGGCGGTCAACAGGGGAAACACCATTCTCCTTAGCATATGGCATGGAAGCAGTCATCCCCTTAGAAGTCGGCCTCCCCACAATTCGGAGTGAAAACTTTGATCCAGACCTAAATGGCGAAGCAATAGCATTGGAACTTGACTTGGCGGAAGAAAGAAGAGAAAAGGCGCTAGTGCACATCGCCTCCTATCAGCAAGAGTTGTCCAGAAAATACAACAAAACAGTACATCCAAGGCAGTTCAAGATTGGCGATTGGGTACTTCGCAAAGTGATGGGAAACACACTGGTCCCAGGTGATGGCAAGTTAGGGCCCAATTGGGAAGGTCCTTACAAAGTGGTCGGATTAGCAGGCAAAGGGGCATACCACTTGGAAGATGAGGACGGCAAAACAATTCCTAGGCCATGGAACACTGCCAATCTCAAGATATTTTACTTTTAGCTTTTTTCTTTTTTGAGTATGTGTAATTTTTCTACTTTCTCAATAAAACAAGTCGATTCTTTTCAGTATATTTGTTTTCCATAGAAAGTAGCTTTAGTAAGGTAGTAGCATTGTAAACATAGTTGGCCGGAATACCCAACTATCAACCTTTCCTAGGTCCAGGATAAGGATCCAGACTGCAGGACGTTTGGTCGGAATAACCAAGCATTTTATTCTAAGTTGGCCGGAAAAACCAACTTAGAGGTTGGCTGGATTAAACCAACACTTAGCCAAAGTATGGGAATGGCTAAATTAACACTGAGCCAAAGTATGGGAATGGCTAAACGAGTAGTTGGCTGGATTAAACCAACACTTTGTACTCTTCAGCCGAAGTAAGCTATATCGGCTGAAGAGTGGTTGGCTGGATTAAACCAACTCTTTGTACTCTTCAGCCGAAGTAAGCTATATCGGCTGAAGAGTGGTTGGCTGGATTAAACCAACTCTTTGTACTCTTCAGCCGAAGTAAGCTATATCGGCTGAAGAGTGGTTGGCTGGATTAAACCAACTCTTGGTACTCTTTAGCCGAAGTAAGATATATCGGCTGAAGAGTGGTTGGCTGGATTAAACCAACTCTTGGTACTCTTTAGCCGAAGTAAGATATATCGGCTGAAGAGTGGTTGGCTGGATTAAACCAACTCTTTGTACTCTCCAGCCGAAGTAAGTTATATCGGCTGAAGAGTGGTTGGCTAGTGAGTTATATAGCTAACCGAGATCACAGTTGTAATTTAGCAGATTCAAATTTGTCACATAGGCAACCAAGCAAGTTCATAACCGTAATACAAGTTATTCAAGTTCAGAACCGGAATGCAAGTCGAAAGATTTTTTCATTCAAATCAAAAGGAAGTACAAACGAGGGGCTGTAGCCCGGTTACAGACACCCAAAACCGAAATACAAGAAAGAAAAAAGAAGCAAAAAATACAAGTCATCCTAGGAGTGCATCTAGTTCGGCATCGAACTCCGCTTCAGCAGCCGCCTGGAGATCGGTTTGAGGAGGGAGCCCGGTTTGAACCGTGGTATCCGCTGGCGGGGAAGAGTTAGCTGGTATCTCGTTGGTTAAATCCACGGTTGGCCCCAACCGAGCTGCTTGATTGTTTTGTTGATCGGTGACAACCGGAGTCAGAGATGGCTCCCCCTCATCATCTTCATCGTCGTCATCATCTTCATCGTCTTCTTCGTCATCAGACGCTTCAAGGAATGCCTTTTGAAGATCGTCCGCATATTGCTTGAGTGAGGCCGGAATAAAGTACGGCGGAGCGTTGTAAGCATCGGTGTCAGGAGTGCAACCGAGCTTCTCCACCGCACTTCGCCAACCGCACTTGAAGAATAGGTCTTTTGCAGCACCACATTGAAGGCCGTATGCAGTTTCAGCCTTCTTGAATCCTTCCTTTCTGGCCTTCTTTACTTCGGCGTTCAGTTGGGCTATCTCGGCGTCTTGTTTGGTCTGCATCTGGGACATCTCCCTCAGGTAGTAATCTTTTACCTCGGTCAAGGCCTTTTGTTTATCACTTTCAGCCGAGGTAACCAGTCCGGTGAGACGTGATACCTCGGCCTCCAGTTCGGCCGCCTTGTTCTGGGCCTGCCTTAATTCGGTAGCATTGGCCACGGCGTCCTTCATGGCCTGCCTCGCGGTCTTGCGAAGCTCCATCACCTGCCGGTGTGCAAGCGTGGTTTTTTGAAGAGCCTGCACAAAGTATGGTAGCTTTTTTAGTTATTGACCGAAAGTGGAAGTTAGTCAAATTTTGAAGACAGAAAGGCCAGTGATACTTACCACGATCATTGACTTGGAAGCAGACCGGAGTGACTTTATCTCGGTATTGAGCTTCTTGGAATGGTGCTCCATGTCTTTTGGAAGGCACACACCTCTGGCCAGGTTGAAGGCCAGAAGGTGATCCTTATCTGAGACAACGGAGTCACCCTCGTCGATAGCCCGGTTGTTGAAGACTAGGGGGGGAGCCCACTGGGGATTTTCAGATCGGTTCGATGATTCCGGCTGGGGGTCCGGTTGAATAAATGCTGGTGGGTTTGGTGGCAGGACGTTCTCCTCTTCGTCGACAAGTCGTGGCCCGGTTTGTTCAGTCCGGGCACGCTTGTTTCGGCGCGAAGCAGAAGGCTGTTGGGATGGAAGAGCCACTACGGCCTCGGTTGAATGGCCGGTCTGTGGTATCTCGGCTGGGTTTGTTTCGGTGAGCATGGCCCTCATTCTGTTTTTCTTCGCCATCTCTTGTTCAGGAGTTAATCGCACAAGGACGACTTCGGGCAAGTTTGGGTCCGGTGCTGGAGGGTCCTCGAGGAGAAAATCTGTGACTTTTGCTTTTCGACGACCGGAGTATCTGTAGGTCGGCTCGAATTCAAGAAGCTTTGCCCAACTCCTTTCTTTCACCCGGAGTGCGGCACGGAGTACGGCGAGGTTGGGGTAGTTGTAGTTAGAGATGAGATGAGCTTTATCTGCAAAGCAAAAGAAGACAAGTGTTAGCTCGGTTTACAGAGAAAGTAAAAGCTCAAAGGCAAGGCGAAATGGAAACCGAAGTACTTATACCGGGCTCTCCTTTCTTCCAGTTTATTCTTCGGCCTGGGATTCGGGCTTGGAAGTCCTCGAAGTTCCCAGAAACCCAGAAGAAATCATCATCATTAACATCTTTGTCCGGTGTGTGCTTTATTATCTTTTCTCTACCTCGGCGCACTCTCAAATAGTAGCACCAGCCTTGATTTTTGGAGCCTATGGAGTATTGATGTAGTATTTCGGCCAAACCCAGGTTTAGACCGGTTTTGTGGTTCAGGGCGGCTATGCCCATTATTATACGGTACGTATTGGTGGATAGCTGAGTGGGGCAGAGTCTGGTTTGTCTAAGGAATTCACAAATTAGTGGCTGGACTGGGAATCTGAGTCCGGTTTCTACTATGGATTGGAGGGTGAATGGGACAAAGCCTTCTTCATCCCATGGGTCGACTCCTTTTTTGGCTAGTTTTAAATTTACATCGGCTGGAATGTTGTATTGTTCTCGGAAATCGGCTAGGCCGCCTGGGGTTTCTACCAAGTGTCTGTACTTCCCCATTTATTTTATAAGTTAAAATATAATTTATCTCGGTTGGAGGAGCGTGCTCAGTAGTCCGGTTGGACGCACAGAGGGAGTGCCTGGACAGCCTAAGTCTGCAAAGTTGAAAAAGCAAGTGTCAAGCACAGATCAAAGACCGTGCTACAAAAATAAAGCAGGAAAAGGTTGGTTTTACTTCGGTTCTGCGTGGTGCTAAGCTGTCTACATCGGCTCGTGAAAGGTTCTCGTTATCTCGGTTCGAAAAAGTTTGTGGTTATCTCGGTTTCACTTATGGTTTTTCTTACCACGGTTAGGCCTCAAGGGGCATCTTTCTGAGTTCGGTTTAGAAACTCAAAAGGATGGCTTAGCCCCAGGGCTTAGCTCGGTCAGAGGCCTAGCTCGGTTTGGGCCGAAATACCTATCTCAAGTCAATCTTAATTTCGGCTAAGGTGAATCGGATGCTTTCTTATTAAAACTACTGTGTTATCTACAAGTACAAGCTCGGTTCTGGTTCATCTAGACAGCGCAAACAGTTCCTAGTTCGGTTGGAGGCATTTTTATGGATCAAATGATTGTTCTACCAGCAGTCTATACAGTTCATAGTGTTTGAGTGAAGTTCTTCTCAGAAACATAGCATGCAAAGTGTTTTGTGAAAACACACAGAAACACACTACTATGAATCAAACGGAAGCAAAAACAGAAAGAAATAGGCAAGTTTGGGCAGCATACCTGGTGAAGGAGGAACTGAAAGTGGACGGAGCAGCAGCAGTGAAGAACACGAGCTCTTGGTATGCAAGATTGAAAAACACAAGAAGGAAGAGAGGGGATGAATAGTGTGAAAGTGATTCTGAAATGAAAGGTTGATTTTGGGTAAAGGCGTTTTTGGCGGGACTGTTCAAAAGTTGTGAAATACGAGGGCGGCGCTACAGCTGGCGAGGGCCAATCAGAGCTTGCCACGTGTCAAGGAAGGGCAATCGATTCAGTTGCTGCGGTCGAAAAGACGTTTGAGCCGGACAGGTATAGCTCGGTGCGGACTTAGCTCGGTTGGGAAAGCTAAAAGGTCTCAGTTCGGCTGGAGAGGCTAAGCAGTTGTTAGTTCGGTTGGAAAGGCTCGAAAGGTTTTAGCTCGGCTGGAGTAGCTAACGGATTTATTAGCTCGGCTGGAGATGTTAAGACTCTATCTCGGTTGTTACATGGGTAATCCCTATCATGCTTCGCAGATGGAATTAAGGGGCAATTGAGAGGGTAATTTATATTCATTATTGGGCCGAGCTAGGTGTTGGGCCGAGCTAGGTTCAAGAATGGAAGATACCCACTAAGAAAGGAGAAGTATGGGTAGTTCGGCTGCCAAATAAGTGTGCGTACTTCGGTTGCGGTAAGTATCTAGGTAGTCCGGTTCCAGTTGGTAGATCGGTCGTAGAATTATACCGGTTCTTATATGCTAGGTCGGTTGCATGTTAACACCGGTTCGGACTTGTTAGTTCGGCTTGGCCACGTCCTAGTCCGGTTGAGCTCTCTTATGGTTAGCTCGGTTGTGCATGCGAAACCGGGGTAAGAGAAGTAAAGCGAAGTTCGGATTATGGGTTACTTCGGTCGTAATGGAGTTCGGCCATAATGAAGCCATCTCACTTGGCTTATGCAGTGAGGGGGGTGTTGAAGATAAGCATTATCTTCCAGGAGGAGTATGATTCCTAGAAGGACTCTACGCATGGAGAAATAAGAGTCCTAGGAGGACTCTTTGCATGGAGAAGTTAGAGTCCTACTAGGATTGTGCCACTCGAAACCTATATAAGCTCACCAATATCACCTATGAAGAGGTAATGCAATTTTTGCTTCCTGAATACTCAGAGCTTTTGCCTTCTAGTCTTGCTTACTGACTTAGGCATCGGAGAGGTTTCCGGCACACCCCCGCCGGCCAGCTCACGTTTGTGTTTTCAGGTGGTGGAACGACGACGTATTGAGGAACGCAGACTTGATCAACAGGATTATACGAGAAGGTGAATCCCTTTCCCGTACAAATACATAAACACAATCCATATCCCATATATATCAAATATTTATGTATATTAACGTAAATATTATTTACATAATATTACATGACATAAAAGAAATATAAAAAAAAGACCGTTATAGAATGAATAATTTGTAAATATATTGCATTATATGTACTACAGAACAGACGTGTGTGATTTGTATAGCTTTCTGACTAATTAATGCGTTGTCCAAGACAGCCAATTCCGTTTTTACCAACAACTTGCAGAGGCCGCTGACGTCGCTGACATCCACAGGTACGCTGACATTCTATGAGGGCATTTCGGTTATTTTACCAACTTCTCATTATTTATCATATTTTATTTCACATCTTTTCGTAAAAAGCCAAAAAGTTTATCCCAAACAACTAAGTTTTTTTTTCTTTACTTTTTAGCCAAAAAACCAAAAAGTTACTAAAATAGCCTGTTTCCAAACGAGGCATTAGTGTCAATGAGACGCAACATGTCACATGCCACACACGGATCACAATACATTAGCCTTGTTTGATGTAACTTATTATAAATTAAAATTTAATAATTATAAAAAAAAAAAAACTAAAAACACCATTTTTATAATTTTCAGATAATCATTTTTTTTCAACATATACTTAGGCTCAATTTGGAAACTTGGCTAAAAGTCAGAAGTCAACTTTTAACCTATTTTAGGTCACATTATCATTATAATTTTTTACACATTTTTTTAAAAAAATATAAAAAAAAAGTCAAAAAATTAACTTTTAACCAACTTTTCAAAATAATTTAATAAGTTGTGAGTAGGACTTGTATTAAATAATCTAACACATACTTCTAAATTAAAATAAATTATAACTAACTCACTAAGTCGCAACAAATAAAATCATTATATCTCATATTATTCTCTTATCATTCAACACAAAAATATAGGCTTATTTTTTCGACTAATTACAAGTGACATGGGATGGGGGCATCACCTATCTGTGCTGTGAATAACACCATATAACGCCTTCTTCAAAATAGAGAAATTAGAAAATAAATGAAAACAACAACGGATAACACCTCATTAAAATTGAAAGATTAGAAATGAATGAAAAGGATTGTCAGTGGTGATTATTAACTTGTTATAATATTTTCTTTTATAAGAGAAAACATTATATATATATATATTTAAGAAAAATTAGTGAAATATTCATCTTTAACTTTGTGTAGTAGGAAAGATTCAAAATATTTTTTTATTAGGTAAGGTCTCTCGATGAAATTTCATTATGACCATATCAGAGAAATTTTGAAATTTCTCTGTGATCATATCAGAGAAATTTCTCTGTGTCGAAGTCGAAATTTCTCTGAGTTGAACCATATTTCTCTAAGTTGAATTTTTTTTGTGAAGATATTGAGGGACCCTAATTACTATGAAAATATTGTGTGCCATTTATGTTATAAAATTTTAATATTAGGGATCTTAAAAAAAATTCTCCTATTTTTTATTTCTTCTCTCGATTAGTTAAATAAGAGGAAAAGGAATTTTTATTTATTTATTTATTTATTTTTTAAACTTCACAAATTGTTTATTTTCTTTTTTGAGATTAGATTGATGGATGGTAAGGGAGGATTTTAATGGTGATTTAGATGGCGGTGCTGGAGGCAAAAGGTGTACGTTGTTTGTGATGGTTTTTGATCATAGTGAAAGGGGTGGTTTGGATCGCGGTGTGCTTATATATTATATGTGTGTAAATAAAATAGCGCTCAAATAGATTTTTATACAAAAGTATGTCAAGTGTATCACAAAAGTTTTAGATTTTTATACAAAAATATGTCGAGAGTATCACAAAGGTTTTTTTTATTCTATATGAAAATCTTATACAATAATTCTATTCTTATAACATTACACTTGTGAAAATAAAGTCATTGTAGAAGAGTTAGAGGAAAATAGGATATAGTGTATAAAATGTCTCGCTAAAGTGACCGTGAGCAACACGTTATCAGTTTTCATGAAAAACATAGTCAAAGGTCTTTTCTAATTGGATAAATTATACACAAATTGAAGAATTAAAGGACAAATTGTCACAATAAAAATTGAGTGCTATTATTAGCACCTGCTAAAATTCTTTGGACCTCCTAATTTATAATTTTTTTAATTATAATTATATCTTGAAGTAAAATTACATTGAAAGACATTATTAAATAGAACACCTACTTATCAAATAAGAACTAGCACTCTATAATATTAGACACCCACCTCCACCTCCATCTCCACCTCCAACTATATGTGTTTCATGTTTGTAAACCCTAAACCTATTACTATTCATAACCAACCAACATAAACTCATAAACCCTGAATGTGTCATCTTCATCACTATTATCAACCCTATTGAACCAGAAAGTTTTGCTTCAAGTATAACATATACTTCATCACTTATTTCACTGTATAGAGCAATGGAGGATGAGAACAACATTTCTAATGAGATTGACGTTCCATTGGTAAGTTTATCTGTCTTGCATTAACATTCTCGATCATTTTCAGTCGTTCTTCTTTTGTTCAAGTCGTTCAGTACTGGTTTGCCGACTGTTAGGATTATGTTCGGTAATACAATACTGAACATAATTTTTTAGTTCAATACATGAGTTCCGAATATTAATGCAGATAGTCAGTACTGCTAAACTGAATATAATCTTTATTTTCGGCACTGTTGAATTGAACAAAACCATTAGTTTTGGGATTGTTCAACCAAACATAATTTTTTCAATTTTGAAATTACATTCACACGTGTTTTTAGGGTGATGCTTCGATTAGAGTCAGTAAGGTTGATTTAGAACTTATAATGGATTATAGTAATGAATTTGTCACTCATGAGGTGAGTCTTTGATTATTTTACAAATAATGTACCTTTTTTGTCCTTTTTTATGTGCAATAATTGGTTAGTTTAATTTATTTATTTCAGATATTCAAGCAAGAGTCAAGATGAGTTAATTCGATGGGCACGTCAAGTTGGTAGAAGAAGAAATGGATTCGTTATTGTCGTGTAGAAATGGGGTGGGGTTGGTATTCGTGGTAGGAAGCCAAGACTTAGACTAGCTTATGAGAGGAGTGGATCTAATAAGGACACTCGAAAAAACAACATGCCTAAGACAGAAAAAAAAAAAAAAAAAAAAAAAAGAAGAAGAAGAAGAAGCAAGATTGACTGGTACTAAAAAATGTGAATGTCGTTTTTTATTGAAGGGCAGAAAATTAGTCACAAATGATGACTGGATCTTGATGGTTGTTTGTGTTGTGCATAATCATCCTGTTGCAAAATATCTTAAGGGTCATTCTTATGTTGGAAGGTTGTCATATGAGAAAACCTCTTTGTTGGTAGATATGTCGAAGAGTATGGTACAACCGAGTGAGATATTGGTTACGTTGAAACAATGTGATAATGCAAATACTTCCATAATGAAGACAATTTACAATGCACGTCATAGGTATAAAGTTGCTAGGAAAGCTGGGAGATCTCAAATGCAACAACTATTAGCTCAGCTAGCGGTGAACAAGTACATTGAGTGGCATAGGAGCTGTGCAGATACTGAGACAGTGACTGATTTGTTCTTTGCACATCCTACTAGTTTGAATTTGTTACGTGCATTTCCAAAAGTATTGTTGATGGATTGTACTTATAAGACCAATCGATATCAGTTGCCCCTTCTGGAGATTGTAGGTGTGACATCGACAGACATGACCTTTTAAGTTGCATTTGCATACTTGCAGTATGAGAAGAAGGATAGCTACGCATGGGCACTTGGTATTTTACGTAGTGTCATGGATGAAGATACTCTTCCTTATGTTATTGTCACAGATAGAGAATTGGCCCTTATGAATGCCATATGTGCGGTGTTTCCTTGAACTACAAATTTGTTGTGTAGATGGCATATTGGTAAAAATATACTTGCTAATTGCAAAAAGATATTTGAGACAAGAGATAAATGGGAAATGTTTATAATGAGTTGGAATATGTTGGTTATGTTATCGTCTGAAGAAGTATACATGCAACGACTATCTTTGTTACATAGTGATTTCAGTACTTATCAAGATGCACTTCATTATGTTACCTCATCTTGGTTGGATACAAAAAAGGTACGTGGTTTACTAGTAAGGTATGTAATTGTGTCATATTGTCTACTTTATTGCCTAACATTGGCATTGGGCTGTGATAGGTTCACCGGCTTCGATCATTGAATCCAAATTGCTTTTTAGAGGCATTCCTTTCAGAATTAAGACAATATATTAAATACGTTAAGGATGTTGCAGCAAATGGCAATTGTCGGTTCTGAACTATTGCTGGTTTGATGGGTTTTGGGGAAGAAAGATGGTTACAAGTGAGAAAAGATTTATTTAAAGAGTTGCATGTGCATAGTGACCACTACAGGAAATTATTTGGATCACAAGAGAGAATCGATGACCTTACCAATATCTTGGCATATTTTGAACCAAACCCTAGGTTGGATCAGTGGATGACGATACTTGACATGAGTAATCTTATATCGTCTTTCTTCCAAGTTGAATGACCATTTACCAACTTTAAAACCACGATTAAAGCATTTAAGTATTCTGCGTTCCTGCAACATAAAATTTAAAATAAAATAAGAATTAGTAAAGTCACAACAAAATTTAAAACATTAAATTAATGTAAGACAATGACTTACATCATTACGCCAAATTTTTATTGCTACATGTAGATACCCCATTTTTGACCGACCTTAAGACTCAGACGCCATCGATTGAGCGCTCGGTGATTATGCATGTTTGAGCTCGTTTTGAGTTTCCGGAGTTTTTGGCTGAGAGCCTTGCCTCCGGGCCTCTGAACTCGTTGTGCTTTGGCTCGGTTTGTGGACCGAATCTTGTTTTCTCTTCCTTGGAAGGAGGGAGAGGTCTTGTAGACCATCTCTTTGTGGTCGTAGACCACTTTTCATGGTTGTAGACTACTTTTCCCGCTTGGAGACTAGTTTCTGATTTTTGGAGCCTTCGGTCGCACACCTTGTCTCGAGACCGCTTAACGTTCTCCGTTTGGCTTGGTTTTTGAACCATGCCTTGTTGCCTCTGCCTAAAGGGACACTGTGGTCTGGGAGACCACTTTTGATGCTAGTAGGCCAGTTTTCGAGTCTCTCGGTTGTGCGCCTTGCCTCCCGATCTCTCGTCTTGCATCCGTTTTGGTTTGTTTTTTATACAAACCTTGTTTTCCTTGTTTGGAAAGTGGTACAAGGGTGTGAGACCAGTTTTTCCCCTTGGAGACCACTTTCCTCCCTGCCAGCCAGTTTTTTGGTTTGACAACTGGTCTCCTTAGTCTTTGGGCCATCTTTTCTAGTCGGCCACCACACCATTGCATTGTTTTTATGCTCTAGACCTTCTCCCACTATGGCCGACCACTTGTTGTCTTGGGAGACCGCTTGTGGTGGTCGGCCGACCACTTCAAGTAGCTGGCCGACCACTTCAAGTGGTCGGCTGCTTTTTGTCACCTTTTTGGAGATATTTTCTTCTAGCTGGCACAGCTGGAAGGCACTGAAACCATCCTCTATACACGTGTATGGAGGGATGGCTTTGAACCTTAGTTTCCTCAAGAAGCTTTAGCTTTTGGTTCTCTATAAGAGAGAACCTCCTCCTCTCTCCTCTAGGTTCAGAAATTTGTGCTTAAGAGATATAGATACATAGTTGTCTCTATCTTCCCCTTTGCTTCATTTTTGTGCTTCAAAAGTGTAGTTTTGTCTTACTTTAACACACAAACACACACTCAAACACCATCATTTTGTTGCTGAGGTGCTTAGGAGCTGGTTTTGGTATTGTTGGCTTGGTTTGAGCTTGGAAAACCTGCTGGAGTTATGGTTTTGAAGGTGGTCTTCAAGGGTGAGCTTCTGACCTTTTAAACCACCATTCTTGCTTAAGTTTTTAGCCCTACTTGCATGCTATTTTTGGCTTGACTTTAAACTACAAAAAGTTCTGTTTTTCAGTCCTTGTGATGTTTGTTTAAGGTCATTTTTGTGTTGGGGGTAGTCTACCCCCTCTTAGGCTTTGTTTGGCCTTGTTCTTGTGCCTTCTTTTGAGCTATTGGGATCACCTTGTTTTGGCCTTCTCACCACTGAAATTCAGAAGAATTTCAGTGGTGGAAATGGCGTTTTAAGGTCCGAAATAGGAGAGGGTCATCCCCTCTCCTTGTGTTTTAAATACTTGTTTCATATGTCTCATGTTTGAGCATGTTTATTAAGCTTTTGTTGGCTTGTTCTTATCATGTATTTGGGGTTATTTTGAGATGGTATGCCACTATTTTTTGTTGTCTTGATCATCCCTTGCATGCCTAGTACACTTGTGGTGTAAATCTCATAAACTAGTCTTGTATGCTTCATGAAGTAGCATGTCATTCTAGCTTATTTTGAGTCCATCTCAGCATATTCTTGGTGTTGTTTTACCATGTTATACCTCTGTTAAGGTTTGGTTTGATGGCCCCATGCATGCTCTTTGCACTTGTAGTGCATTTCCATGAATTAGCCTAATGTGTCTCATGCTTTAACATGTCATTCTAGCATGCTTTTGGCTTAACTCTAAGAAGATTTTGTCCATGTTTTAGCATGCTCTAGCTCTGATTCGTGTTGTCTTGGTCATGCATGCCATGCTTTGTATAGCTATAGTGCATTCTAGCTTATTAGTTTTGTATATCAAGTCCACTAGCATGCATTGCTTGGCCTATTTGAATGATTTGGCATAATTTGTAATGTGATTTCAGTCCATGTTTCATGGCCATACACTCACATCTTTCACTTATTCAATGTGTTGGAGGGTTTGCCCTTTATACCTTAAACATGGGGTCATTGTGTATGCCTTCATGCCTAAGCTTGCGAGCTATCATTTCAGTGTTTATTTGGGGTTATTTTGATATGATATAACTTTGATTTTTGTTGGTTAAGCCATTCCATGCTTGGTCTTGGTAGGTGTAGTGTAATCCACCTTGTTTGCCTTGTATACATCATGCCTTAAGCCTTCCATGCTAGCTTATTTTGGCTTCCTTCCATGCATGTTTTAGACTCATTTTGACATATTCTAGGACTGTTTTGGGTTGCTTTTGCCATATGCTTCATGTTTTTCATAGTTGTAGTGCAAGTGTCTATGCTAGCTTCAAGCTTTGAGCTTCATAGCATGCTTTATTTGTGTTGTGTACATGATTTGGCATCATTTCACATGATATTTCAGAGCATGTAGCATTGCCATGTTCCCACTTCATTCACTCTTTAAGTGCCTTTGAGTGTTATGCATTGTTGCCTTGTTTATGGCTTAGCTTGTATGCTTGTATGCCTAGGCCTTTGAGCCTTCATCTCAGCATGTTTTGGTCTTTGTTAAGGCCTATTTAAGCTCTATCCATAGTTGGTTCATGCATTTGTGCCATGTATTGCATGCCTCCTTTGTAGTCCTCTTTGATAGCTTCATGCCTTAAGGACCTTAGCATGCTATACTTGTATTGTTTGAGTGATTTGGCATCATTCCTTACTTGATTTCAATACCTATAGTGTTGTTACACTTCCATGTTTATCACTTCTTGAGCACTTTTGAGGGTTGTGTTCTTGGGCCTAGTTGATGGGCCATTGCATGTGCATGCTCTGTTTTGCATTTCATGTCTTTATTTTAGCATTATGGCCACTGTTTTGGCATGGCTGAGGTCTATCCATATTCGGTTCAAGTCCATTTTGTATTGCGTATGCCATGTCACATTGCATTGAGTATGCCATGTTGTTCTTAGCATTGTGTATGCCATATTGTTTAGCATGCTTAGGTTGCTTTATATTGAGTATGTATGCCCCTTAGCATTGGTAGTTTGATCATGTTGCATTGCATGTTGTTGCATGCTTGTCCCTTGCATTGTTTGCATGCTTGAGTTGCATTGCTTGTTTTCATGCTAATGTTGCATTACATTGAGTCACATGCCTTGCATTGAGTTTAACATGCTTGTTTTGCATTGTTGTTTGGATTAAGTGTTAATCCGAGCACGAGAAACGATGGACGTTTCATACTTAAAGTGATGAAACGTGCCTCAATTCTTGGTCGCCGACGCTCTTGATCATACATGATAGAGTTTTAGGCCTTATGTGTTTATGTGTGCATTCATTTTATATTGAATTGTGCAATTTGGCTTCTCGGCCATCATGCATCGAGATGCGTGATTGGTGGCCTGAGGGTCGAGAACCACACTCCCTTGAGCTTATGAAATGATAGGGAGGGTGGTTGTGCACACATATCTTGCAAATACATTGTCATGCCCTTTCTTGTTCTTTGTTACAGCAAACTGGAGGAATGCAGCAACAACTGGTCGGCCAGCCAAAAAAACTAGCTAGCCGACCACTTTTTCTGGCTTTCAGCAAAGATAGGTGGTCGGCAGTGGCTGGTGACACTCCTAGGTGGTCGGCCACCCTCCCTCAAGTTCCCTTGGTGGAGTTGAAGCTTTCTGGAGCTTAGTGCAAGGTTCTGAGAATAGTTGCAAACAGAGACAAATCAGGGCATTGCGCTGGATTTCCAAATGAGGTGACCGAGCATGCATGCACTCCTCTCCCTCTGAAGTTCCCGTTTCACGGCTTTACTTAGCTAATTTGCTTAGCTAGTTTATGCTTTGATTTTGTAATTAAGTAGTTAATGCGTTTGGCTGCTTATCTGTTTTGTAATAGCTTAATTAGTTAACTAGGATTAGTTAATTAGTTTTGTTGTGTAGTAATTAGTTAATTAGCTTAAATTAGCTAGTTAGCTTCTTATTCGGACTCTCCCTCGAGAGGGCCAACTGTTGTAATAAGCGTGTGTGTGTGTGATGCATGTTTTCCAACCTCCATTTCTTTCTCCCTTTTACTTAACCGCTTACGATGGTTAGTTTTAGGGCATATTTTGTTTCGCATACCTTATGCTTGCATGCGTGCATCCATTCATCTATATTGCATGCACCGAGCTCGGCACATCATACTAACTACATTGTATTTCAATTCCAATTTGAATACATGTACCAAGTTGCATTTCACATAACATCTTAGGATAGCCGAGCCTATCTGAGTTGCATTTTTGCATGTGTTGCATCAGCCATCTTAACATGAACTAGGATCATGCATGATTTCTAACTAGTTCTCTGTTTTGGCTCGGAGTACACTGTGAGTGTTTACGCTTTAACATACTGCATGTGTGTTAATGTTGCCATGAAAGCATGCTTGCCATGAGGCTAACTACTTATTTGATATAACTGCCTGAATGCCTGTGGGTGAAGGTTGGATTACTTGAATTAGAACAATTCACCAAAATCCGCATTTTAACCTACTTGCGAGTAGCAAACTTCAAACCGTTTTCAAACAAGCGAACATGCAATGTTTTGTTCCAACTCAGACGATCTAGTCTATACTTGTATGCTGTGTGCATCACATAATAAATTCTAGGTTAATAACCGGAATAAGAACACATGTGTTTTAAAAAACAAGATATCATGTTAGTAAAGGTCGATCTTTGATCGGGCGAGCGGGGGTGCTCATTGCATGACCTTCTCCTCTCGTACCCAAGTTCCTGAGCCGAGGCAACTTTGGTGATGACGGACACGTGGCCTTCGGCACGAGTCAGGGTTTCCTAGATTTCCGAAATAAAATATTTAGGTGGCGACTCTGTATCTAGCAAAGCAGTCCATGTTTGGCACTTCTTTATTAAAATTAGTTTTCCAAAACGATTTGCCGGATTTGGACTCTTTGGTGATTTATCAATCTTGCATTGCACTTTGCAGGATTAGATTCAGAACCATGACATTGAGTCCGAACTGTAGCAGCTAATGAACAAAACGAATTTCGCGCCTTCGCAGCGCAGAGTTCGGGACGTTCGGGCACGTCCACACTACATGACAATGAAAACTCTTTAAAATTGAAGGATCATCTAGCCCTCCAGGAAAAGGTCCAGTAAGATCTTCATTAACTTTTTCAGTTGTATCTGTTGATTGGTCTTCATAGTCAGATCTTCATTAACTTTTTTAGTTGTATCTGTTGATTGGTCTTCATAGTCACCTATGTCTGTTTGTTCATCACCCAAATCATCACCTATGTCTATTGGTTCATCACCCGACCCATATCTATTGGTTCATCACCCAATTCATCACCCATGCCATTGACATTTAATTGATGGCCCCCATCGTTTTCAACCTCAACCATTTTTGCTACAGCAGCACCTATGTCATTCATGTCTTGTTCATTAACTCCACTACCTTGATCCTTAGTGAGAGGGAGATTTATGAGCCGGAAATGGGCCGAGGTAAAGGCCGATCAAGTTGGAGGCCCAAGGGTGTGTACGGCCAGGATAACTTTGGATCTGCCCGGAGTTGGGGCTGCTCGGACTGGACCGAGCTACTTGAACTTGCGTTGCTCGGTCGAAGGCACGCATCGTTAGCTCGGCGGAGAAGCTTGTGCCAGAAGCCCGGCTGGAAGGCCCTTGGTTGACCGGAATGACCAATCCCGTGCTCGGCGTCGCCGGAATGCGGCCGAGCACGGCTGAAACGAAGCTCGGTCATTGGAAGCACTTGGTCTTGAAGTGCAGTATGGCTGTTGGCAGCCGAGAAGCTGCAGCCCGGCTGCCGAGCTCCCAGTAGAGTGGGCTGGCAGTGGGTTAGGTGATGTTCAGCAAGGTTTATGCTGACAGATGGGATAGCAGAGCCACGTGTCAGGAGATGACTGGGAGTGGATATGGGGCGCAGAGGGTATATAGGCATGTCTGCGCCCCCCATACGCAGCAGAGGAACACTTTGGTAAGAAAAGACTTACACTCAAACACTCTCTCCCTTCTCTCTATCCCAAGGTGTGTGCTAACTTGATCGTCGGAGGGGTTTTTCGGCCACACACCGCCGGGTAGCTCACCGTCGTTGTGCTTTCAGGTGATCGGACAGAAACGGAGCTTGGAAGAAAGGAGTATGGGCTTGCCGGAATATTTGCTCCCCGTACAATTGGCGCCGTCTGTGGGAATCTTGATACAAAAAACCTTGTCTTCCAAGTTCATCCGATCGGCTTCCATGGCAAACAACGACGAGATACCGTTGTCTGCCATCGACGGAGTTACCCCGGAGTTAGCTAGACAGAGAGATGGACTTCCCGCCGTTCTGAACATGGCGGACCTGGAGACTTTCCCAGGAGGATATTCAAGAGACGCGTGGGATAAGCGTAGAAGAAGTTATGGTCACTTGCGGAGCCCAGACGGACACCGGCGGCGAAGAGAATCGCACACTAGGCGTCTGGAGGACAAGCTGAAAGACCAAGATACCGTCACCAAGAAGATAGCGATGAAGATGGAGACTATGAAACACCAGATGAAGGGAAAGGGCATCACTCGAGTGGGGAACCACAGTAAGCTCGCCTATTTTCGTCATTCCGGAAGTCAGAATAAACGTCGCACCCTTTCACTCTCCGTCATGAGAAGCTTCTGAGTTGAAGACAACGTCACGCCGATGACGTCTCGTACGCAGTACAGCAGTTAATACCCCTTACGTCTGACGACGACGTCGGGATATTCACATATCAACCGTTCGAAAGACCCAAGAGGTATGTAGGAGAAGTGCACTCGCCGGCGGGAAGCGCAGAGGATGGCGGTGCAAACAACCATGGAAGAAATCTAGGGAGTTCGATTTTGGAAGACGCCAGTCAGAAGGCTGAGGAAAAATCGTAATTGACAATCATTTTGATGGAAAGATCAGAATTTCTTGCCGCGCTAATCTTGCTCGGCCCAAACAGTGCACCCCTGACTGTTTGAAGTGGGCGACCGGGTTTTACGGAAGGCAAGCTAGGGGCAAACCGGGAAGGGCCTTACTAGATAACCGGTCTAACGGGTAAGGGGGCATACCACTTCGAAGATTTAGAAGGCAAAGGCGTACCCCGGCCACGAAGTGAATTACTTTTGCCGAAGAACTTTGATGTGTCCGAAATAATATAGAGAATATGGGACCAACTCTTCTGTTCCAGTAGGAAGTCGCGGAGCGGACCTTGCTCGCCTTCCTTGGAGTTCCTTGGCCGAGCTGATCTTGTCCGCCAAGTAGGAAGTCGCGGAGCGGACCTTGCTCGCCTTCCTTGGATTTCCTTGGCCGAGCTGATCTTATCCGCCAAGTAGGAAGTCGCGGAGCGGACCTTGCTCGCCTTCCTTGGATTTCCTTGGCCGAGCTGATCTTGTCCGCCAAGTAGGAAGTCGCGGAGCGGACCTTGCTCGCCTTCCTTGGATTTCCTTGGCCGAGCTGATCTTGTCCGCCAAGTAGGAAGTCGCGGAGCGGACCTTGCTCGCCTTCCTTGGATTTCCTTGGCCGAGCTGATCTTGTCCGCCAAGTAGGAAGTCGCGGAGCGGACCTTGCTCGCCTTCCTTGGATTTCCTTGGCCGAGCTGACCTTGTCCGCCAAGTAGGAAGTCGCGGAGCGGACCTTGCTCGCCTTCCTTGGAGTTCCTTGGCCGAGCCGATCTTGTCCGCCAAGAAGGAAGTTGGGGAGCGGACCTTGCTCGCCTTCCTTGGAGTTCCTTGGCCGAGCTGATCTTGTCCGCCAAGTAGGAAGTCGCGGAGCGGACCTTGCTCGCCTTCCTTGGGTTTCCTTGGCCGAGCTGATCTTGTCCGCCAAGTAGGAAGTCGCGGAGCGGACCTTGCTCGCCTTCCTTGGATTTCCTTGGCCGAGCTGATCTTGTCCGCCAAGTAGGAAGTCACGGAGCGGACCTTGCTCGCCTTCCTTGGATTTCCTTGGCTGAGCTGATCTTGTCCGCCAAGTAGGAAGTCGTGGAGCGGACCTTGCTCGCCTTCCTTGGGTTTCCTTGGCCGAGCTGATCTTGTCCGCCAAGTCGGAAGTCGCGGAGCGGACCTTGCTCGCCTTCCTTGGAGTCCCTTGGCCGAGCTGATCTTGTCCGCCAAGAAGGAAGTTGTGGAGCGGACCTTGCTCGCCTTCCTTGGAGTTCCTTGGCCGAGCTGATCTTGTCCGCCAAGAAGGAAGTCGCGGAGCGGACCTTGCTCGCCTTCTTTGGCCAAAGAACGTAGCTCAACTACGGAATTCCAGCCGAGATGATTTGCTCCGGCTGAAGAGTTGATGGTTAGCTCAACTACGGAATTCCGGCCGAGATGATTTGCTCCGGCTGAAGAGTTGATGGTTAGCTCAACTAAGGAATTCCGGTCGAGATGATTTGCTCCGGCTGAAGAGTTGATGGTTAGCTCAACTACGGAATTCCGGCCGAGATGATTTGCTCCGGCTGAAGAGTTGATGGTTAGCTCAACTACGAAATTCCAGCCGAGATGATTTGCTCCGGCTGAAGAGTTGATGGTTAGCTCAACTACGGAATTCCGGCCGAGATGATTTGCTCCGGCTGAAGAGTTGATGGTTAGCTCAACTAAGGAATTCCAGCCGAGATGATTTGCTCTGGCTGAAGAGTTGATGGTTAGCTCAACTAAGGAATTCCAGCTGAGAAGATTTGCTCCGGCTGAAGAGTTGATGGTTAGCTCAACTACTGAAATCCGGCCGAGATGATTTACTCCGGTTGGAAGAGTTGATGAATTGTTCAGCTTGGGATTCCCAACCGAGATGATTTGCTCCGGTTGGAAGAGTTGATGAATTGTTCAGCTTGGGATTCCCAACCGAGATGATGTACTCCGGTTGGAAGAGTTGGTGTTTTGTCCAACTTAGGATTCCCAACCGAGATGATTTGCGCCGGTTGGAAGAGTTGGTGTTTTGTCCAACTTAGGATTCCCAACCGAGATGATTTGCTCCGGTTGGAGGAGTTGATGTTTTGTTCAACTTAGATATTTCTTACCGAGATGATTTATTCCGGTTGGAAGAGTTGATGGTTTGCTCAACTTCCAGGTACCAGCCGAGAGGCTTACTCCGGTTGAAGAGTTGATGGTTTGCTCAACTTCCAAGTTCCAGTCGAGATGACTTACTCCGGTTGAAGAGTTGATGATTTGCTCAACTCCGCAGTTCCAGCCGAGATGACTTACTCCGGCTGAAAAGTTGATGGTTTGCTCAACTTCCAGGTTCCAGCCGAGATGATTACTCCGGCTGAAGAGTTGATGGTTTGCTCAACTTCCAAGTTCCAGCCGAGATGACTTACTCCGGCTGAAGAGTTAATGATTTGCTCAACTCCGCAGTTCCAGCCGGGATGACTTACTCCGGCTGAAGAGTTGATGGTTTGCTCAACTTCCAGGTTCCAGCCGAGATGCTTACTCCGGCTGAAGAGTTGATGGTTTGCTCAACTTCCAAGTTCTAGCCGAGATGTTTACTCCGGCTGAAGAGTTGAAGATTTGCTCAACTCCGAGGTTCCAGCCGGGATGTTTTACTCCGGCTGAAGAGTTGACTTATTGCTGACTGAGGCCAAGGAAGAGTTTATCCCGGTCGGAACAGGTAATCCCGGTCACGCTAGCGCGAACGGAATTAAGGGGCAATTGAGAGGGAGATTTATGAGCCGGAAATGGGCCGAGGTAAAGGCCGATCAAGTTGGAGGCCCAAGGGTGTGTACGGCCAGGATAACTTTGGATCTGCCCGGAGTTGGGGCTGCTCGGACTGGACCGAGCTACTTGAACTTGCGTTGCTCGGTCGAAGGCACGCATCGTTAGCTCGGCGGAGAAGCTTGTGCTAGAAGCCCGGCTGGAAGGCCTTTGGTTGACCGGAATGACCAATCCCGTGCTCGGCGTCGCCGGAATGCGGCCGAGCACGGCTGAAACGAAGCTCGGTCATTGGAAGCACTTGGTCTTGAAGTGCAGTATGGCTGTTGGCAGCCGAGAAGCTGCAGCCCGGCTGCCGAGCTCCCAGTAGAGTGGGCTGGCAGTGGGTTAGGTGATGTTCAGCAAGGTTTATGCTGACAGATGGGATAGCAGAGCCACGTGTCAGGAGATGACTGGGAGTGGATATGGGGCGCAGAGGGTATATAGGCATGTCTGCGCCCCCCATACGCAGCAGAGGAACACTTTGGTAAGAAAAGACTTACACTCAAACACTCTCTTCCTTCTCTCTATCCCAAGGTGTGTGCTAACTTGATCGTCGGAGGGGTTTTCCGGCCACACACCGCCGGGTAGCTCACCGTCGTTGTGCTTTCAGGTGATCGGACAGAAACGGAGCTTGGAAGAAAGGAGTACGGGCTTGCCGGAATATTTGCTCCCCGTACACTTAGTCTTACGAATGCGTCGAGCTCTCTTAGCCGCTTTTTTAGAAAATACAACATTACGTCTCCTAGACGCTGTTTGGTGATCTCAAGCAATTTCCACCATAGCTATCCACCAAGTACAATTAGATGTTAGTCAATGACAATGTAAACAAATATATAAGGCAACTTAAGAAAATAGAATAAACCATAAGACAAAGGCTAAAACTAATATAATATAATTCAATTGACTAATTACTAAATCAACAATATTCTACAAATTAAACAACCAAAATTATGTCTCATATAATACCAAAAACCTTCGAGTCTTATTGTTGGCTTCCCTTTCTACCAATTTTTTTTTTTTAAAAAAGAAAAAGAAAAAAGGAGAGATAAACTCACTTTTGTCTTGTCTTCTTGTTTGGTTTGATTGATATGTTTGCTTGATTTTAGTGGAAGGTGTTTATTGAATGCATAGTTTTGGTGGAAGGTATTTGATTGAAAACACAATTTGTAGTTGCGATGATCCAAAAATTACCAGGGTTGGAAAATTAAAAAAGATTTATCACGTAACAACCATGAATAGCTTAAATAGTCTTCCATCTGCTGTATAATTTAGAATGGGTTCTAATCGCACATCCTCAAAAAAGAAGTAGAAAAGGAAAAAAATGGCTCTTAGGGAGGCATATAATCCCACATTTGGTTAGAGTATTTTCTAAACATTTTTTGAGCAAATAATTAAAGGATTCCCTCTATAGATGCGACTTAACTTGCATGAATCGTGAGTCTGCAAACGAAATTCATACTTTTCCATTATTTTAGTACCAACAAGAAACATAATAGTTATGTCTAGGCTGAACTTTTACACTAATTGTCATTGATAAACATAAAGTCATCATTTTGATTTCTACATTGTCTGCATCTTGTTTTTTTACATATGTTCTTTGTTGTTCTCATTCATTTGATTAAAAGAAAATCCATAGATAAGGCTTTGTCTTAAACAGTGTATTTTCTACCAATTAGGTGATTTTAGAGATTTTACTGATTATTTTTTACAAAATAGGCTTGTCTTAAATAGTGTAATTTCTTATACGGGCTTCTGGCAAATGGTTTTTATAGTTGAAAACAATTTAGAGATGTATAGTGTCACATTAATTAGTGTATAGACATTCTACTCTTATTGGCATTTTTATAATTTATTTTAGATTTCTTTTATAAGGTATGGAATTCCAAAATACTTATTCTTCCTTCCTTGCTGGCAGCAGAAACAGCTGCGTGTTTGGAAGTAATTGTGTGAATGAAAAGCAGAGGCACGCTTAGCATAGCCATCTACACAGATTCATTTGATTTGGTTCAAGCTTTTTGTAATAGATCCAATGTCAATTGCAGATAGCTTTCATAGTAGAAGATATTTGGTCAATTACTAGGTCCTTAAACTTTATAAGTGTATCTAAAATTGATAAGTCTGTGGTTAAGCTAATGCATATTCTAGCTTATCATGTAAACAATATTTCTTAAGTTTTATATATGGTTTTGCTTGCTTGTCCTCAAAAAAAAAATAAATAAATAAAAATCACTTTGAAATTTCTCGATGTGATAATTATTACCCTTCTTCTCTTAAGTTTCTCTCTGATTCCCAACAATAATTAATAAACAAAACAATGAATAACAATCAAAGAAACTTTTACAACACGATAATGGGCACTAGGTTGTGTGCTTTGCACGCAGTCGATCTCACCAGTATATTATAAAGGAAATCAAAAAAACAAAACACAAACAAAACATGTCCCAATAATCCGAACGAACAGGCCCTAATAATGCAAGAAAGACAAAGGGTTCAGTTTTCACAAACAGTCAGCCAAACAAATTTTCTAAAAGACAAAGGGTTCTGATATTTTTATTTTATTTTAATTTTAGTTGGTATGTAAACTTGTATTACATTATATTATTGAAGCCATCCATTAGATTATAATATTTAGACCTCTATTCCCTAAAAAAATTTGAATTTTATGTGGAATCAGGTCATCCATTACATTATAATATTCTTTCACAATTAGGAATTTGTGTGGTTGTGGTTTTGGTTGGTAAATGATTTTTGTTTGTGTGGTCATGATTAATTGCAGAGAAGAGAGAAGCAACAGCTTTGTTGTGTATGACTTCACCACCAACAAGAGACTGGTGTTTTTCAACAGCAAGAGATGTTCTAAAAAAAAAAAAAACAGCAATGAAACAATAGCACTCTGTAATTGTGAAAATATTATGAATGAATATGGGTAGATTTTGTAATAAATGGAAGTGTCCAAAAAAATATTATTAAAATTTAAGGTAAGGGTAAAAAAAAATGAGAGATCCAAAAAATTTTGACAAATACTAATGGCAGCACTTTAAAAATTACAAGCCCCAAATTGAAGCACAATTTTTTTAGGCTTATTAGCATTTTTTCTATTATGATCTCAAAACACGTTCTCACTTATAATAGTCTAGTTAAGGTAGTAGATAGGCAATTCTATCCTTAGATAAGTTGTTTTGTAATCTCAGGATAATATTCTCAAAAATGATACATTCTTTTAATTTGGAAGTTTTAAAAAGGGCTCTAATAACTTGACAATAAAACAAAAAATAACAATAATAACAAGACACAAACATCACATCTTTGTGGGATCCACACACCATTAAAACTCTCTAAAACTCTTCTTTTAGAGCTCCCAATCTTTTTTTTAATATTCTCCACCATACACATAGTGTCACTTGCCTTTTTCTCTCCCAAAAACTAATATAAAACAATAGATGGCACTGTTTCAACTAATAAAAAATAAATTAAGACATTATAAATTTGTCCTAGGATTCCAACATAATTTTTTCTATCCTTCAGTCTTACGTGAAGAGAATAATTCCTATGGCTTCAACTGAGTCAAATATCTTATTCACCAAAGTCAAATATCTTATTCATCTGCATTTCTGAGTTGTGCCACCGAAGCTCTCCCGCTCCTTCCTCCTGCCTTTCTGACTTCCACCAAAAGGAAATGGAAATTTTGGTGGATTTGTCTCCCTCTCTCTTTCTCTCTCTCACAAGCACAACAATCACTTCTTCCGTATCTATATATTTACCAATAGGTTCTTTTTTCTGCAGTTAAATCTTCCATTGTTGCTGCTAAGTTCTTGTACAAGAATGGATAGAAGGTTAATTGAGGCTGCCCAGATGGATGATGTTGACCTTTTGCTTAATTTGATCGAATATGATCCCCTAATTCTACACTTTGTTTCATTAACAGAGGAAGAGACTCCATTATACATTGCTTCCATGGCTGGCCACCTCAATTTTGTACGAAAAATACTAGAATTGAGACCAAAATTCGCCGAGGAGCTCAACCAAGACGGTTTTAGTCCCCTCCATATTGCCTCGGTGAATGGGTATCTAGAGATTGTTAAAGTGCTCTTGAGCTTGAAAGTGAACGTGAACGTGAATCGTGATCTATGCACGCTGATGGGTAGAGACAAGAGGATACCCCTCCACTACACGACGATCAAAGGTAGAATTCATGTTATGAAGGAATTGCTCGCTGCTAGCTCGGATTCTGTTGAACATGTCACGGTTCGGGGAGAGACTGCCATTCACCTTGCAGTCAAGAAGAATCAAATTGAAGGGTTGAAAGTGTTGGTGGTGTAAACAAGTAACTGCAAATTCAGTTGGTGACGTTACTTCTCCCGATACTTGGTATAACTGTCAAGTAACTGCAAATCTGATGGTTCCATCAAAGCAAACTGAACCCAATAAGCAATCATCTCATTGTAGAACTCCTAAATGGACTTATCGTTCTGACGCGAATAGACATCTCAAGTTCATACTGTTTTGCAAAATTAGACTCAAGGTACATAATTTTCAAATAGTCCCAAACTTGTTTGGAAGTAGCATATTTGGAAAAATTTATACCAATGGTAGTTTGAACAGAATTATGAAACCAAGTAAGAATTTGTGCATTTTCCTTATCCCATTTAGCAACATCATCCTCAGTTTCTTTGGATTCCGTAGGTCTAATAGTCACACCAATAACATAGCTCCACATGACTTTACCCATTATAAAGTTCTTCATGACATGAGACCAATAAGAGTAATTGGCACCATCCAACTTAGTGGTGATAGCTTGTAATTTATCATCAGCCATATTGCTATAATTAAACAATAGAGTGTAACTAGTCAGAGTATTACCAGACAGGGGGATACGAACTGAGTAGAACAGATGCTGCGAAGGATTGAGAGAGAAGCCACGAACAAAGCAGGGCAAAACAGATGTTGAAGATGCAAATGAAAGTCACAAAATGGTTATCGAAGGCAGAGAGAGAGGGGAAAGCCACGAACTGGTTGTCCAAGTCGACCGAAAAACACATCAAACACAAGAGACGATGGACCATGAATTGCGAAGTCTTCCTATGATTGCTGCGAAGTAAAACAGCAAATAAGCAATCAGAGGAAGAGACGGTGAGAGATGAAGCCCCTGTTTCAGTCGAATGGTTCAGAGAGTGAACCACGAACAGTCGAATGATCAGAGAGTGAATCACGAACAATGGTCTGCGACAAAGAGATCGACGTTTACAAGATAAGAAAGAAACAGCACCAGCGAAGTAAACCACGAACAGTCAAATGGTCAAAGAGTGAATCACGAACAATGGTCTGAGACAAAGAGATCGACGTTTACGAGATGAGAAAGAAACAGCACCAGCAAAGACGAAGTGCAACAACTGGAGACAATGTGCAACAGAACTAGGTCAGCCGTTTGTATTGCTCTGATACCATGTAAACATTGAATATATGCTTCATATGAGTTCTCAACTTTATCCATAGACTCTGCCAATACCAAATATTCCCGAAGACGTAATGTGAAGCATGGCTGACGAGGTGAAACTATGCATGTCCGGGAAAACTTCAATTTCTCATATACGCAAGGGGCAAATGTAAGAGGAGCTAATTTGAGCCCACTAAATTACTTAGGCCCAATAGTCCAAGGTTGGTCGCTCCGGATTTATCGCCGTCAAATGGGCTAAATGGCTCTAAACCTCAAAAGGGTTCGGATCCACGAACTTAGAGACTTACTCAAGCCCGGACTCGAAAGGGTATTGAGTAAGCCTAGAGATCCGAGGCACTCGGACTCGAAAGGGTTCGGATCCACGAACCTAGAGGTCCGAAGCGCTTGGTTTCGAACGGATTCAGACGCAATCTAGAAGTCACTCCGTTAATGAGTCCCAGAACACTTGCGTGCTCAGAGCTTTCTGCGATCTACGCACCAGAACTATGGGCGTAATCAAGTTCGAACAAAGAACCCGATCCTGAGGACGGTGAGTGGAAATAAATTTACTCTTCGGTTAAACTAGCCTATACCCGGGTCGAGGTGGCACGGTCTAGGGGGTCCCTGAGACTCGGCAATGTTTGCGGCAGGGCGTTCTCTTGAACTACCCTTGGCCCTTATGCGGCAGGGCGTCCTTTGGGACTACCCCTGACCCTTTGGGATGATTGGGGATCATTGGTTAGGTGTGGCTAAGAAGAAGGGTTCACCGAGAGGTTAATCTCCTCTTCAAGGTTTTCCTTATCCTCGGAGAGGTCACCTCCTCGGACAAGGTGGTTAGAGAGAATATTTTCCATGTGCCTTGCACATGGGTTCCATCCTACATCATAAGGTGCCTATAAATAGCACCCACCCATAGCTTTACAAGGGATGGATTTTGGAGAGATAACTCTTGGGAAAGAACTAATTTCCCTTCTCCATTATCAACCTTGAGAGTGAAAGTGGGAGATCCATGGGAGAACCTTGCCATTATTCTCTCTCTAACTACTTTGCCTTCTTCTTCACCCAATCTCTTATCTCCATCATCTCTTTGTTTTTGTGTTCTTAGTTGAGACTATTGAAGAATCTAAGCTTTTCATTATCTTCTAGAGAATTTGAATTTTTCTTCAAAGATCTTCGAATTTTCCAACGACGTTCTTGAACCCTCTCTTACAAACACTAACCACCTAAAAGACTAAACTATCCTTCATGAACAATACAATTCACAAAACTATCCTTCATGAACAATACAATTCACAATTCACAGGTGGAACATCTCAAAAAAATTAAAAAAAAAAGAGTGTTTTGAATATGGAGGATGAGCATGGCAACACCATCTTGCACCTAGCTATCTCGGGAAGACAGTACGAGGCAAGTATTTCCCTTTATACCCTTTTGTGTTGAGAAATTTTTTAATACAAATATTAAACTTGAATGATCTGATAATAGTAGTCACCTTGACAAGTCTTTTTTTTTTTTTTTTTTGAAATGATATTTTGATTAGAGTTTCTTTATAATTTTTTTTTTATTTGTATATTATTGTTCTTTTAATTGTGAGATAAATTATGAGCACGTTGTCGACTTATTGCTTAGTGAACATTCCGTTACTAGGGCAGTGGTGAAAGTGAATTCTTTAAATAAGAATAGCCTCACAGCTCTTGATGTTTTACTAAGTTTCCAAAGGAAAGTGGGCAATAGAGAGATTGAAGATGTTCTTAGGCAAGCCGGTGCTAAGAGAGCTAGAGACTTGCACACATCGACACTAGCATTAACTAACCCAAATCAGGGTGTTACAACTAACCCATCAAATGACTGGTCAGTGACAATTGAATGGACTTTATCTCCAGCTAGACAGTTGCTAGAGTATTTCAAATACAACAAGTTTAGAGATTCGCCGAGCAAAACACGAAACGCCATGCTTGTGATAGCTATACTTATTGCCACCGCAACATATCAAGCCGTGCTTAGCCCTCCAGGTGGTGTTTGGCAAGGCGATACTACCAACAATGGGACAAATACTACCAACAATGGGACAGATACTACCAAACCACATATTGCTGGACATGTTCATCGAGTGTGTTCTGGTGCTTGTTTCTCGTTTCCAACTCAGTAGGGTTCTTCACCTCTCTCTACATGATCAATGTTCTCACACGTGGATTCCCTTTGCAATTGGAGTTGCAAGTTTCAATGTGTGCACTCGCAGCAACATATGACGCTTCTATGATTTCAATGACATCTAATAATGTCTTGTCTGTGTTATTTATTGATGTTTCCATAGCCTTGCCATTAGTGATACCTATTGCAACCGTGGTGGCAAGGAATCACCTCAAATGGCCAAGAGGTGCATAGCAATGTACAAGCCTACAAGGAATCACTTCTTTTCTCTTTGTTTATATGAAATTTAATTGTTTGTGAGTATTCCTCACTTGTTACTTTCATAGGGCTAGAAGCTTATTTGGTGAACATCTATAATAAATAAACAATTGAGGCAAATAAGATAAATTTCTCTATTATCATCCCAAGTTTTTTTTTTTTGTTTCAAACCACATGCCAACAATAGTTTCAAAAACAACAATGCAACTTACAAAAATTATTCTGAAAAATAATAAGATGAACTGTGAAACAAATTCATTGAGTATGGTCCACTTCACACAAATTTAAATTTACATCATACAATTCAATTTTTTGTCTTTTTCGACCTACTTTTTTCTAATTCTGTAATTTTTTTATTTCAAAAATCAAAGTACAAATGATTAGTGTAAATCTAGGTAGAGAAGTATTAATCTTCCGATACAAACTATACAAGAAACCTTTGTAAGCAAATTTAAAAATATCCAACACCTTGTTTGAACTCTGAAAACAATTCAAGACGAATGTAACTATGTGAACGTGTCATGATTGAAATATAATATAAATAAAATTCTCACTTTCACCAAACTTTTGTAAGTAGCTAGAATGGAAAAGAAATTGCATTGTAAAATATTTGTTAGACCATTTATTTTGTGATAGCATCAAATTGTAGATTGGACTTTGTTGATTGATCACTTGGAATACCCAACCGCTTTATCCAAAGTCAAACTAAAAACGTGCAGGTCACATAAGGCGGTTAGCAAACACGTATTCATTTTCTTCTTATTCATCCTTTTTAATATTTTTTTCTTTTTAAAATTTTTTTAATTTTTTTTTTACAAATCTAACATTATCAAACTAACTTATTAGACAAGGTAATCAACCAAACCTTGACGTTCATAGGATATTACTCCATTTGATGCAAGTATTTTTTATTTATTTATCTTGTGACAAAGATAATGCACTAATTTTGGGACAAAAAGGTTATTTTAATCATAAAATAAAAAAATAGATTAAAAAATCAATAAGATAAAATGTCACATCTAAACTATAATCATTTTATTTTTTCTCTCACAAAATTCAAAAAAATTTTTAAAAAAATCTATCTTAAACGAGACTTTTTAATCCCAAATTAAAATAATCAAAAACTAACACACATCCCAAACCAACCCATTCATAGAGAGATAAGTTATTACCTAAACAAAATTGATAGAGACATAAGCAAGAGTTCAATCTATTAAAGTCCAGGTTTTCATTTATGCGGAAAAATGTCAAGTTTATGCAATCAAAATAAAAAACTATACCTCAAATTGTTTTACCTTGATGCTGTTAAAAAAAAAAAAAAAAGAAGAGAAAGTTGACCTTGACTAAAAAGAGAAGCCAATAATGTTGTTAGACTGGATTCATACCTATCCAAATGTGCATTCTGTTTGGGAATTTTTATTTTTAATTAAAAAATCATTACAAATTACTATATCACATTACTTTTTATCTTTTTTTTTATATATTGTTTCATAAAAATATAAAAAAATTAATTAAAATAGTTTATTTCTAAATGAGATTTCACATCCTTCCACTATTCAGTGAAAGTGAAAAAAAAAAAAAATAGAAAAAAAAAATTTGTCGGTGGACTAGAAACTAAATTATGGACATTTAAAAATTAAAAAACTTTCTTAAAATATTAAAAAAACTACTAAAAAAAAAAATAATAATAATAAACTCAATTTCAGAAAAACAATCAAAACCAAATAAGTGATTTTGTTTCCTAATTAGCTAACAGCCTATAGGGTGGAACCCGTAAAGCATTTTCATTACATTATTGTTCGGAGTATCACATCAATAATATCATATGATATTCAAAAGCTACCCAGTAATTTTATGAAGTATTATAGATAGGAAGACATAATCAACCTCAATACTAACAACACAAACTGAGTTTAATTTTGTTCAGACATACACATTCTTTTATTAGTGAAAAAGACGAAAATTATAGTTTTAAGTGAGATCAATATACTTTTGGATATGAAATCTAATATTTTAGACCAATCAAAATTCGTATATTATTTAGACAAACTATTTTCCAAGAAAATACAGGTGAGGTAACTGGTCAATTGAGATGTCAGTCTATTTTGGAAAGTATGTTAAAAGCCAGTTTATTGGATTTTTAGCTTTTCTGAATCATATCATCTCTACTTTTATATATATTTTTTCAAAAAAAAAAAAAAAAATCAAAAAATCAATTTTTAACGTATTTCCCAAATCATTTGACGAGTAGAGAAATAATTTTGAGATAATTTAAAATTTCAACTATTGTGTTACCTAAAAGACAACCTAAGAAGGGGGATGAATTAGGTTTTCATAATTAAAATTAATAATACCCTAATAAAAATTATGACTAGCACAATAGATAAATATAATTAATGAAATAAAAATAATTAAAACAAGTATCTTAACAACTATGTTAGTTAATGATTTTAGCACAGTAAAAATGTGAAAATATAGCTATGACAATTTAAAATAAAATAAAGAGATAAGAGAGAGAGAGACAAACAAATTTATAGTAGTTCGGTTTCAACTCGGCCTACGTCAACTCTTCAACTTCACTTGAGATTTTCCACTATACTCTACCTTCACAGGGTGCTAGCAATTTTTTCACAGATAGAGCAATCCTCCACATATTTTACTAACTTTCTAAGTCAAGAACACTGAGTGTACTACACTTTTACAAGGTTGAAAAGAATATATTTTTGCTTTCACAGAAAGTTACAAGAATTATCTCTCAAATATAGATATAAAAATGAAGCTCTAGTTTTTCTGTAAATCTCACACAGGAAAGATCAACTTAATGCTGTAAGGCTCGGTGTATAATTTCTAAGAGAGGATGTAAACAAGAATTGAAAAACACTTCTCAGAGAATGTAACGCCCTCAAAATAATACATAATTCCAACACCCAATAGTTCTATGTACATGATAGGTAGATCACATTTCCATACATACATCAAAGTTAATATTACAAAAGAGTATTTCATATAAGTTACAATGTCGACAAAAATAATAGAATGCCCTATGGGCTTACATCTTTCCAAGTTGTTACTTGGTTACACAAAAAAAGAGTTCTAATTCTCTTACAAGTAAAACCCTCGGCTTGCATTTACATAAAATCAATAAAACAAATAACAAAACCGAGTCTTTAATTCCGAAAACCTCCTAAGCAAAGATCTTGAACTTGGCACGCCTCCGATACCTGAAAATGATGTTCCAAGTAGGGTGAGCCAAAGCCCAGTAGAGATATACCAAAACCCAATATGAGAAATAACTAAAACATTAACATTCGACAAATGATTAATACGTGTAAACCAATTCACACCCTACTCATAGCCCAACAACAATTACATCCATGTTTTCCTCCACCTCCCTTATTTATCCAATTTAATTCCTAGATATGGTTCATTATCTAACCCAAACAATTTAAGTGAAACTACAACTCGACTTAGTAACACCTCCGTTTCCCTCACTCCAAAATGAGACTACGTCTCACGTAATTACTACTTCAACTAACAACTTCATTCCTGCTTTTCAATTATAAGGTTGCGGGACTTTTACCCCGGACACTCTGACCAACTCAATTGTCTATGGAGTACATTCCCTAACTTCTCCCAAACAAAGATACATAAATAATGTGTTAAAGTATATGAACACATATGGAGTACATCTCCTATCTCCTCCCAAACAAAGACACATAAATAATGTGTTAAAGTATATGAACACATATGTGTGTGGAGTACATCCCCTATCTCCTCGCACACACTGGAGTACATCCCCTATCTTTTCCCAAACAAATATACATATATAATATATTTAAGCACTTTATCTCATACAATGATCAATCAATACACATATTTACTGTATTATTCCAACCATCCTATTCGATGACATATTCAACCGATTAGTTTTAATTCACCTAATCATCATGCAATATCTACAACAATCATGACTATCCTCCACCGATAGTCCAAAGCAATCTTTCTAAACACATAATAAATGCATCTACAGACAATTTATCAACAATTTCAAAAGTGAGCGATTAATAAATTCGACTCCACCGTTCCATCTCTGATTAAGCTAATTTCATCATTTCCAACTTAATTTCATATTCCCATAACATCCCCAAATTAACTATAGAAATTAATTCATAACAAAAATTAGGGCTTTTCTCCCTCCTTCTCAACATTGACCCAAAGGCTCAGATATCAACAATAAACTACAATAACCTCATTTGAGACCCAAAATACACATGTATTGGCCCAAAGAACAAAACCCCTCTTTATACAATTGAAACCCTAACACTCAAAATTTCCCAAGAACACCAACTAATCAAAATGAATAACATTTATGTCAAAACCCATAAGATGGAATATGATATCTCTACCTCAAGAGATGAAACCAAGTGGAGAAGATGAAGAAATTCGAAATGCTCCAAACTCAAAGATTTTCGGATCCAAATGAAGATCAAGCAAAGCTCCACGCCTTTTTACAAAGACACTAGGGTAGAAGATCACTCAAACTAGATCAAACCTCTGAGAGAAGGTGAAATGTAGTGAGAGAAGCTCTCAAAATAGGTTCTTGAAAAGTAAGAGAGAGAAGAAGAGTATGAAAAGTGATTTGAAATAACGCAGTCCAGATCTGATATACGTATGACCCGCTCGAGCGGATAATAGGACGCTCAGCGTCAAACACAAAAACTGGACCTGCTCGAGCGCAAGGATACCCGCTCGAGCGTCGAGATACAACTGCAAACTCCACCCGCTTGAGCGCAAAGGGAAGACCCGCTCGAGTGTAGATTATACTCCTCTAGTATTTTTACAGACTTCGAACACCCGCTCGAGCTCAAGGATACTCGCTCGAGTGCGACCCGCTCGAGCATAAAGAACTCTGCTCGAACGTAAAAAACACACATGCAGTATTTTAACAGACGCACAAAATGCTAAAAGGACGCAAACTCCACTCGAGCGCAAGAAAACCCGCTCGAGCGGATCACCAAAAACCTGGGCAATAAGAATGGGGACCAAAGCTCAACCAACCTGTTTCAAACTTGCCCAACACAACCTAAAACTCAAATACCAAGAATAAATGATGGAAATAAGAATACGACAACAACACAATCACGAGGCCGAGTCCAGAATACAATAAACAAAGAAAGGGAAAACCGAGATCATTATAGAGAATTTTTCAAAGAATAGATGTGAGTGATTATAAATCAAAGAATAGTTTCAAGTTTTTGTAACTTGTTTACATTAGAGGTTTTGGTATATATAATGAAAATTATAGCCGTTTATAGTCGTTTATAGCCGTTGTAGTCATTTGAATTTATAGCCGTTTATAGCCGTTGTACTTCCATCATTACCAATTTGAATATCTTCCACTCCATCATTACAAATTTGAATATCTTCCACTTGAACCTTTTGAACCTGTTGAATTGCTGTTGTGTTGAGCTGTTTGAACCTCTGTTTTTGGTTGTTTGAACTCCTGATTTAATCAAATATTAAATACATTGTAACAACATTTAAGATAAAGGTTTAGGTGAGAAATAATAGGACAAAATAAATTTTGATTTTATTAAAACATAAAATCATCAAAATAAATGTTGATTCTATTTTTCTCTTTCAAATAAATCATCAAAATAAATTTTGGTTATATTTTTCTCTTCCAAATAAATTAAAACATAATTAAATAAACCATCAAAATAAATAAGTCTAACAATCTCCCCCTTTTTTATGATGGCACACAATGATGTTTTAATTTGATTTGGGAGTAAGAAAAGCTCCCCCTCAAGTCATGCTCCCTGAATTCATTTCTAAATACATAGGTTAGCACATGTGTAATAAATAAGTTTTAATTAGAGATATGATATGAGACTAAGATATCAAACTATAAATACATAATCATCATATTAGTTTTCAAAGAATACCATAATTTGAAAATAATACCATAATACATAACATCTTATAATTTCTCCTCCTGTGACATTATCAAAAGGAAATCATGGGTCAAAATCTGAAGGAGGAGGAGGAAAATGATAGTGATAAATGACATCAAAAAATAGATAATCAAAACATATATATATATATATATGAATCGCCCGCACCTCTCTTTTTCGTTGAAAATTGCGTCGAACACACGACCTCGCTTTTGCGTCAGCCGATCGACAAAAACAACTCTCCTCGATTGCCGCTCGCCTCGACTATCGCTCCCTCCTTGTCTTCGTCTCTTCAGTCTCTTCTCTTCAGCCTTCTTCTTAATCACACTCGTCTGCTTCTTCTTCTTCACCTTACTCTCTTTTATCTCTTTTTCACCACTCTCTTCTGTTCTTCTTCCTCATCGAGAGATAAAAAAAAAACTGAATGGAAGAGGCCAAACCTCAGTCTGTTCTCTTCTATTTCTTTGCAACTCATTTTTTTTACACCTCTCACCTTTAAACCATGGCTTCCTCATCCTGTCCCCTCACTCTATTTCCGGACCTGAACGATTCCATAAGCTCTGTTGGACCGAATGCCTCTACTCCTACTCTTCCTGTCATTCCTCTTCCTAACCTTTCAATGATGTCGATTGAGCAAATCATGGCAGCTCAATCTGACATAGAAGCCAATCATTTCACACTGACGTCCAGTATGGAGACGGTGACGGCAGTCACAAAATTGGATCACCGATTGCAGAACAGGACGAGTGAGCTCCATCAGGTCAATGCCCAACTCTCTCTACTCCAGCGCATGTACAAGGATGCTGTTACGCCCCATATTTTAATTACTCGAAAACATTACCAAAGCATGTAAATTTAGGTCCATATTTTTTTTTTAGATATACATTTACAAATATCTATTACACTTGAGTAATAGAATCACAAAGATACATGTTCTCCCTCTCTCAATAATTACAACAACAATAATACATGCTAAGCTTCTGCCGCGAAGCTACAAATAAATAATTACAAATACAACTCCACTACCTTTACATCTACTCAGAAAGCTATACAATGAACTAAAGAACTCCATAAATCTTCAATTAAATAACCCAAACTTTCTTCCTGTAAAAAGATTAAACAACGACGGGGTGAGCACTAATGCCCAGTAGGAATCTCATAGTTCTAAATCAATAACGAACACACAGATAGAAATGATCATGCATGCGGGGTGATACAATATAGTAGGGTGACATTTCATAATTTCAAAATATCATAAGTAAGATATCTTTTTCTCAAAAACAATTTAAACGCTTGTAAGAAATACCTTCAGCCATTAAAATCATCCCTTAACTTTAGAAAAACCATAGATCCTTGTGAAACAACCATATTTAAGAAACAACATCATTTAAATGTTATTAACCAATTTCCCAAACATTTCTCAATTAATTTTCCATTGTTAATACTCTTCTTTTCCTTCAATTCTTCTTTTCTACTCTTCACTTTTAACTTAAAACCCCATAATTTCAAGTTCAAGTTCCTTTTTGACTCGCCAACAATTCTCCTATACTCATTTCACCCCGTTAATTACACCCGCAAAGTTTCATTTCAAGATAACACAATGTTAATAAACCCTTCCAAGCCAATCCTTTATTTAATTAAGGAACAACTCTCACAATTTACTTTTATTAACACAACTACTTCGTCAAGTTTATCATCATAATCTATAATCCTTATATCTATTTTTTTGGTTCCCATTATTTACAAATAATGCCCATGCACATTTCCTCTTTAAACCAAATTATACATCAATATGAAATTTCACAAATTCATCACAAGCAACAACAAAAAAAACATCATCAACTCAACTTACCTCTCAACACATAGCTCAACACAATCCACCTTTTGCTGACTCACTACGGCGGGAGTGAACTCCCAAAAACCATTTTCATAAAAGCCATTTTCTTTCAAAACCATTTTTTTCTAACTTTTTAAAACCATTCCCTACATTTGCCAGCTACTATATGGCGGGATGTGGGCACCCAAAACATTTTCGAAAACCAACCATCTTTGTAATAAATTTCCATGTTCTGTAGAGAATTCTCACAAAGTATGTACATAGTTATGCTTTTTCCTCAACACAAAAGTAAATGTAAATGCAATGCTATGCCAAGATAAATCAATGAGGAAAAACATCCGTTCCAATGCATTGTTTCAAAATCACCATGTTCTCAATGTCATCATGTGATTCAATTTCAATTGTTCAAAACTTAACAATTTATTTCAAGGGCGGTAAATACAACTCTGGTAATCCCTAGGTTAGTGTCTGCAAGTAGACTATACAAGTACTACCAATTTGTCATTTTTACCAGTATCATTTGGAGGGCTCGACACCCATTCTTTGTCATTTTTACCAGTCACAAGCTGGAAGGCTCGACACTCATTCCGTCATTTTTACCAGTCACAAGCTGGAAGGCTCGACACCCATTCTTTGTCATTTTTACTAGTCACAAGCTGGAAGGCTCGACACCCATAATCCACACTACCTGTCAAGACTTACCACCGTATTTACCCAAAAACCATTTCATGAAAACTCATTTCTCAACATTCTTTCTCAATGCAAGTTTTCAAATCAACTTTCAAAGTTCAATATAATCAAATGGTTTGATATGACAATGCAACCATAACAATACAATGCAACAATTCTTCCATTTCCAATTCTTCCACACAATACTACCATTGTGATCAAAATTCCCATTTCTCCTTTCTATGCAATTTCACAAGATGAATAAATATACATTTATTTCAATTAATCCAAGGGATAGCATAATTCCCACTTTTCAAACATTTCCCACAACTTAGTCACTTCAAGACTATATAAATACTTTCAAATAACAATTTCCAAAGTGAGTAACAATTCTCATACTTCTTCAAAATTTAACATTTATAAAATATAAACAAGAAATTTTCCAAACATCATTTATTTTAGCATTTAAAATAAATATAGCAATATCAACTATGGATTTTTAACTTCTCTTTTAAAAATTCCAAATTTCTAGGTTTCTCACCAAAACCATCCATCTTCAAATATTTGACAAGATTTCACCAAAACATCTCCCTTTCATCAACATAGTTCCAAAAAAACCCCCAAATTTCTAGTAAACCCACTTTGAAAAGCACTCTTTTTCTTAAATCAACAACAAGTTTTCAAATATAACCAAATTCCAATTAAACTTGTACACATGTAATTCAACCTACAAATTTCATGATTCTACTTTCAATTTGGGCCAAATAATTGATTATCCTCATAAATCAACCTAGGGTTTCTAGATAATCTAGAAATTTCAAGAAAAATTCCAACTTCTTAACCCATTATTTTCTTCTTCCAATTTTCCCCTTGATTATACATCCTAGGTTCCTAATCCATAATCTAAACCCAACAATAACACCCCAAACTCTTCAAATCCGAAATCCCCCAAATTTCTATAATATAATTCTATATGCTCAAAATGTAGATTTTGCATTTATATACTCCAAAATACCACAAATCTATCTATTACTGTAAGCATTGAAGGAGAACTAGGACCCCTACCTCAAGAACCAAGCAAGAAAAGAAAGCTTTGAGAAGAATCCTTCGAAATCCCGAATTCCAATCGGTTGAAAGTGTTGATCTTCTCTTGTTCTCTATTCTTGATGCAAGAACCATGGTGGATTGTTGATCAAAGTAGAGCAAATCAAGGTTTTAGGGGCTAGGGTTTCGGACATGTAGGAGGGGAGAAGAAGAGAGGAAAAGAAAATGCAAGAAATGATCAAAAAACACGTTTTTGAGCTGCTGTCCCGCTATTCCCGCTCGAGCGTACCTGCTCCCAGCACAGATTTCAAAACTTCGAACAGGTATAACTTTTTCATACGGACTCCCTTTTAGGTCGTTCTTGTGTCCAAATTGAAGCCCCGGAAATAAGCTTTCCAATGGTTCTAACCTCACATCCAAATTCAAAGTATGGAAGGAGAAAAGGGCAAAAGAGTGACGGCTGGTCAAAAACTCAAACTCCAAACTTGGGGCTTTTTATCTAATCTTATCCAAATACCTTGTTAAGACTTCAATTAAGGTTCCAAACATCACCCAAGGGTCCTCAATTATAATATTTAAAGTCCACTCGTCAACCCATCAATATCAAGAGTCCAACAACCGTACAAGTTTTAAGGTGACGGGCACCACTTTTCATCAATCCAAAGTGAATCAAGATCCGAGTTATTACAGATGCACGAGCAAAAGTAGGCGCACTGAAGGCTGAAAATAAAGAGCTTAAACAGAAGACCACCTCCATGGCCTGATTTGGAGCAATGCCGTTCTTGGTCTTTGATAGTCAGCGGGGAGTCGTCGCTCTCGACGAAAGCACGGGGGCAAGGGCGTCAAGGGTAGCCCAAGGGGATAAAAAGAAGAAGAAAATGATGGAAGAGGTGAGTAAGTAAGATCGGCGTATGGCTGAAAAAAAATGAAGTTTTTTTTTTTTGTATGTTTATTTTGATCGGCGTGTGGCCGTAAAAAAAATGAAAGGTGTTTTTTTTTTATGTAAATATTTATATTTTGATTTGTTTTTGTTTTTATGTTTAAGTACTGAAAAATAAAATTAAAGAGCAGAAAAAAATAGGAAAATTAAGTCCAAACAAAAAATAATAATGAGAAAAAAAATTAAAAAAAAGAAAGAAATTAAGCATAATACCAAAATATAAAAGAAATAAAATAAATTAAAATAAAATAATACCAGCAGAAATTAAACTTAATGAGATGTTGGTGTTGCTGGAATGATAATGCAAAAAAAAAAAAAAAAGACCATGAGAGTTTAAAAAAATCAATGTATGCAAAGTTAATTTTACGTCAAGATGCAGAACCAAAAAAAAAATTACACAGGTGAGAATAGCAAACTGTTAAGAAGAATAAATGTATGAAGGACTTAAGAATATTCAACTGATATAAATGTTTTCATATCAATGTAGCAATACACATATATCATTTTAACAAAAATTTAAGTTTCACAGTCATGACAAAACTTTTTAAATAGAAATCGACATTCCAAGCTCACCACGAATAAAATTGAAGCGATCCTCGCTTAGGAGTTTTGTGAAAATATCCACCAATTGCTTGTCAGTGTTTACAAATTCAAGTACAATATCTCCTTTTTGAACATGATCTCTTAAAAAATGATGTCGAATTTCAATATGTTTTGTTCGTGAGTGTTGAACTGGATTTTTGCTTAAATTGATGCCACTAGTATTATCGCATTTAATAGGGATATGATCATAATGCAAATCAAAGTTCTCTAATTGTTGTTTCATTCAAAGTATTTGGGTACAACAACTTCCGAGAGCTATATATTCAGCTTCAGCCGTTGACAAAGCAACAGAATTTTGATTTTTGCTAAACCAAGATACTAATGAGTTACCAAGAAAGTGACAAGTGCCACTGGTGTTTTTTCTATCAAGTTTGCATCCGGCAAAGTCGGCATCCAAGTAACTAATTAAATCAAATGCAACACCTCTAGGATAAAACAATCCCAAATTTTGAGTGCCAACAAGATATCTAAAAATTCTTTTAACAGCACTGAGATGTGATTCTTTAGGATTTGATTGATATCTAGCACACATACAAACACTAAACACAATATCGGGTCTACTTGTAGTTAAATAAAGAAGTGAGCCGATCATACCTCGATATTTTGTTTGATCAATGGACTTACCTTTTTCATCCTTATCTAGCTTAATGGATGTACTCATAGGTGTTTCAGTTATTTTTGAGTCATACATACCAAACTTTTTGAGTAGTTCTTTTGTGTACTTAGCTTGGTTGATAAAAATTCATTCCTTACATTGTTTGATTTCAAGCCCTAGAAAATAATTTAGCTCTCCCATCATGCTCATCTCAAACTCACCTTGCATATACTTAGCAAATTCCTTACACAAGGTTTCATTAGTAGCACCAAATATAATGTCATCCACATATATTTGCACAATAAGTAAATCATCATTTTTAGTTTTAACAAAAAGTGTTGTGTCAATCGTTCCTCTAGAAAAATTATTTTTAAACAAAAATTTACTTAATCGTTCATACCATGCACGAGGTGTTTGTTTCAAACTATATAAAGCTTTTCATAATTTAAAACATGATTTGGAAAAGCATGATCTTCAAAACCTAGGGTTTGTTTAACATAAACTTTCTCATTTATAAAATCATTAAGAAATGCACTTTTTACATCCATTTCATAAAGTTTGAAATCTCTAAAACATGCAAATGCAAGTAACATGCGAATGGCTTCTAATCGAGCAACCGGAGCAAAGGTTTCATCGAAATCAATACCTTCTTCTTGATTGTATCCTTGTGCAACAAGTCTAGCCTTATTTCTTATAATTGTGCCGGATTCATCAAGCTTGTTTCGAAAGATCCATTTGGTACCGATAATAGTATGACCTTTAGGTGTTGGCACAAGTTCCCACACTTTGTTTCTCTCAAATTAGTTAAGCTCTTCATGCATAGCTATCATCCAATGTTCATCGAATTTGCCTTCTTGAAAGTTTTTAGGCTCAATCTGTGAGAGAAAAGCCAAGGTACTACAAATATTTTTCAGTGAAGAGCGAGTTTCAATACCTTTTGTAGGGTCACCTAGGATTAGATCCTTAGGGTGATTATGAATAAACTTCCATTCTCTTGGCAAATCATCATTGTTTTCTCCTTCTTGAAGTGGCAGAATAAGTTGTTCAATCTCTTTGTTCAACTTACATGGTTGGTTCTCTTCTTTGTAGATACTTGAATCTTCCACATTTAGTTCCAAATCTATATTATCACTAACAATTTGCTTTTGAGCAGAGATGTTAGTTTCATCAAATGCCACATGTATAGATTCTTCCACAACAAGAGTTCTTTTATTGAAAACACGATAAGCTTTGCTAGTTAAGGAATAGCCAAGAAAAATTGCTTCATCAGATTTTGAATCAAATTTACCTAAGTTATCCTTACCATTATTATGCACAAAACATTTACAACCAAAAACATGCAAGTGACTAATGTTGGGCTTTCTATCATGCCAAAGTTCATAAGGAGTCTTTTTGAGAATCGGTCTAATTAATGCACGATTTAAAATATAGCATGTGGTGTAAACGGCTTCAGCCCAAAAATATTTAGGAAGATTATTTTCGCAAAGCATTGTTTTACTTATCTCTTCTAAAGCTCTATTCTTCTTTTCTACTACACCATTTTGTTGAGGGATTTTAGGTGCTGAAAAATTATGTCCAATACCATACTCATCACAAAACAATTCAAATTTCTCATTTTCAAGTTCTCTACCATGGTCGGTTCGAATATTAGAAATAAGAGAGCCTTTTTCATTTTGAATTCTATGACAGAGTTTTGTGAAAGAAGAAAAGGTTTCATCTTTGTGTGCTAAAACATAACCCATGTAAATCTTGAATAATCATCAACAATAACAAGACAATAATGGTTACCACCTAGACTAGATGTCCTTGAGGGACCAAATAAATCCATATGCAATAGTTGTAAAGGTCTAGTTGTGGAAATATAAGATTTTGATTTAAATGATGTTTTAGTTTGTTTTCCTTGTTTACAAGCACTACAAAGATAATCTTTTTCAAATTTAATTTTTGAAAGTCCAATGATCAAATCCTTTCTCAAAAGTTTAGCAATTAAATCCATATGAGCATGACCAAGTCTTTTATGTCGTAACCAACTATTTTCATTATTAACATGTAAACATTTAACATCACTGGCGTAGAGATCATTAAGATGAAAAACATAAACATTATCATGACAATTACCAACGAATAAAACTTTATGATCATTTGTGCTTTCAATTGTGCAATGTGATTTATCAAAAATAACTCGATTACCTTTATTACATAATTGACTAATACTAAGTAGGTTATGCTTAAGTCCATCAACAAGTTAAACATTTTCAATAGAAGGGTTAGGAGAAATACCGATGCTACCAATACCAATGATTTTTCCTTTCTTGTTGTCTCAAAAAATAACAAATCATCCATCTTTCGATAATAGTTTAGTAAAGAATGATTTATGGGGGATTTGGTGATAGCCCCTTTACTATCTAATTTGTCTTTCAAAAGGACAAGAATTATATAAGTACTTTCAAAACCCCCTAATATTTTAAAACTTGTTTCTTTTACTATATTACCCTCATATCTATCAGCTCTCCTATTAAGCCATCTTTACTATGTATTTCAGAGTAAAATTTTACTCTGAAAAACTAGTAAAATTTTACACTCTGAAACTAAAAGTAAAATTTTACTCTGAAAAACTAGTAAAATGTTAGACTCTACACAAAAGTAAAATTTTACTTTTATTTTTACTCTGTATAAAAGTAAAATTTTACTCTGAAAAACGAGTAAACTGTGAGACTCTAAAGCTAAAAGTAAAATTTTACTCTGTATAAAAGTAAAATTTTACTCTGAAAAACTAGTAAAATGTTAGACTCTATACAAAAGTAAAATTTTACTCTGTATAAAAATAAAATTTTACTCTGATTCTGTCAAATGAAAAAAACAGAGCAATAGAACCAGAGTAAAATTTTACTGTGGTTCTGTCAAATGAAATTAGATATAAAATAACAAAAATAAATAATAAAAAAAACAAACAAAAACAAAACAAATTAATCAACAAATCAACATATCTAATTGAAAAGAAAAATTTCTAAAACTCGATCAACAATCAGAAATCTCAATGAAAAAAATACATGTGTTCAACAACACTCATACACATAAATATATATATATACATATATTCAAAACTCAAATCTGTGTTTAAAAAAATTATGTATAACCAAAAATTTGTTTAAAAACTTCTTTGATCATCTCTCTATTTCTCTCTCTCACTTCACCACCATTGCCTTCTTCATCGTCGTTGACTCCACCACCGACATCTCTAAAGATGTCTCTTCGATCAAGATGACTACCACAAGCCCTAATTGATCGTCGTCGATTCTACAACGGTTCACGTAGGTCGATCTCGGGAGATTAGAGATCGGAATCGTTCATGGTGCACAGATTTGAGTTGAAACCCTATGTCGAAAGAGGGAAGAGAAGCTTGTGGAGGCTCTAGAGGATGATGAGGTCATGGAGAGGTAACGGTCGAGGACGGAGTCGACGGAGGGGTTGCCGAAGGCGAAGGTGTTGCCGGCATTGGAGAAGGTGATGACGGCGGCTTCGGTGCCGCACAAGTTGCAGAGCTCGCCGGTCTTCTTGAAGAGGCTGTATGTGGAAAAGAAGAGAGTGGGGAAGAGAGTGGGTATAATAGTCATATAAAATATTTAAATAATAAATTTGTCTTTTGTGCAAGACTTTATAATTATGAGGGAGTTTAGAAAGTATAATTTTTTTCTTAGTCCTTTTAACAATGAAAGGAAGGTAAAGGGGATTTATAGCTAAATTTCCCATGATTTATCTCCGGTCATGTGTCTGGAACATCCACTATCAAGGTACGACTTCCCTTCTTTAGCTTTGGATTTAAAGCAAACCTATAAGATGACAATCAAGTGTTGGTTTTTGGTACCTAGAGTTTCTTGGGTCCTTCTTGGTTAGTTTTGTTAGATCCCTTAATAATCCAAATCTTTTTAATTCCCATGTTCATATTCTTTTTGAATGGACAATAAGATATATAATGGTCTTTCTTTCTACAATAATGACAAGTAATATGAGGGTGTGTCATGAGAGGTGCCTTTTCAAAAATTGTATTGAGATTCTTTTGTTTCTTAATAGGGTCATATCCAATACCCGCTTTATCAAAAACACGTCTTTGATTTCCAATAAGCATGTTGAGATTATCTCTACTTTTTACAAAATTTTCAAGTATTTTTGTTAAATCATCAACATTGTTTTTTAAAGTAGTTTTCTCATTAGAGATAGTATCAAAATCATTTTTCAAAATTATTTTTTCTTTCTTTAATTCTTTTACATTAATAGATAAAAATGTAACAGATTTCTTCAACACATTATTTTTGGCACAAACTTTTCTAAATTCATTTGATAGTTCATGGAATGCACTTTCAAGGTCTTCATAAAGAGTAGTTACCTCATCTTGAGTAGAGTCTTCATCTTCAAGAGCCATGAGACATAAGTTGGCTACTTCATTTTCAATTTCATCACTTGAGCTTTCATCTTCACTTTCTTCCCAAGCTGCTACGATAGCCTTTTTGTTTCTTTTATAGTCTTTTCCACGATTCTTCAATTTTGGACAATCCATCTTCATATGTCCAGGATTTTTGCACTCATAACAAATAATAGGCTCTTTCTTGTTATCTTTGTTGTACTCTTTCTTGAAAGGTTTTCTTCCTCCATAATTGTTTTTCTTGAAGTACTTTTTGAGATATCTACTAAACATGGCATAGCTTTCATCCTCACTGGAATTTTCATGTTCTTCTTCATTTGATGAGACTTTGAATGCAATTCCACTTTTCTTTTTGTTTTCAATATCCTCATGTCCTTTCATGGCGATCTCACGAGTCATAAAGGAACCCATAAGCTCATCCAATCCAAGTGTGGAGAGATCTTTGGCTTCTATAATGGCGGTGACCTTTGCTTCCCAATTCTTTGGTAAACACCTAAGAATTTTTCTTACCAACTCATTATTAGTATAAGTTTTGCCAAGAGATTTCAAAGAGTTTACAATTTCAGTAAATCTAGTAAACATACTTGAAATAGATTCATCAGAGTTCATTTTAAACAATTCATAACTTTGAACAAGCATATCAATACGAGATTCATTTACTTGGTTTGTACCTTCATAAGTTATTTCAAGTTTGTCCCAAATTTCTTTTGCCGAATCACAACTTGAAATTCTATTATACTCCTTAGAGTCTAATCCACAAACAAGGGTGAGTTTGGCTTTAGCATTGGCTTGCAATAATTTGTGATCCCTCTCATCACATTCATCTTCAGTTTTAGGTACACTAATATTGTCTACTAATTTGGTAGGAATTTTTGGACCTTTGGTGACAATAATTTACATAGTATAATCAGTGGCTTGTAGGTATAGGGTCATTTTATCTTTCCAATGATTATAGTTGTTTCTGTCAAATAATGGTGACTTATTGGTGGCTTGTCCTTCAGTAGTGCTAGTGCTAGCTAAGGTTGCCATGGATCGAAACTCTTAGATGGTTAAATCTAAAGCAAGATTCTAGACGCTGATACCAATTGTTATCCAAAAGACAACCTAAGAAGGGGGGTGAATTAGGTTTTTATAATTAAAATTAATAATACCCTAATAAAAATTATGACTAGCACAATAGATAAATATAATTAATGAAATAAAAATAATTAAAATAAGTGTCTTAACAACTATGTTAGTTAATGATTTTGGCACAGTAAAAATGTGAAATATAGCTATGGTAATTTAAAATAAAATAAAGAGATAAGGGAGAGAAAGACAAACAAAATTATAGTGGTTCGGTTTCAACTCGGCCTACGTCCACTCCTCAAACTTCACTTGAGATTTTTCACTATACTCTAACTTCACAGGGTGCTAGCAACCTTTTTACAGATGGAGCAATCCTCCACAGATTTTACATTGACTTACTAAGTCAAGAACACTAAGTGTACTACCCTCTTACAAGGTTAAAAGAAGGTATTTTTGCTTTTACAGAAAACTACAAAAATTATCTCTCAAAGATAGATATAAAAATGAAACTTTGGTTTTTCTGTAAATCTCACACATGAAAGATCAGCTTAATGCTATAAGGCTTAGTGTATAATTTCTAAAAGAGGATGTAAACAAAAATTGAAGAACACTTCTGAGAGAATTTTTCAGAGAATAGATGTGAGTGATTATAGATCAAAGAATAGTTTCAGGTTTTTATAACTTGTTTATATTAGAAGTTTTGATATATATAATGAAAATTATAGCCGTTTATAGCCGTTGTAGTCATTTAAATTTATAACCGTTTATAGCCATTGTACTTCCATCATTACCAATTTGAATCTCTTTCACTCCATAATTACAAATTTGAATATCTTCTACTTGAACCTTTTGAACTGCTGTTGTGTTGAGCTATTTGAACCTCTGTTTTTGGGCGGTTTGAACTCCTGATTTAATCAAATATTAAATACATTTTAACAACATTTAGGATAAAGGTTTAAGTGAGAAATAATAGGACAAAATAAATTTTGATTTTATTAAAACATAAAATCATCAAAATAAATATTGATTCTATTTTTCTCTTTCAAATAAATCATCAAAATAAATTTTGATTTTATTTTTTTCTTCCAAATAAATTAAAATATAATTAAATAAATCATCAAAATAAATAATCTTAACATATTGTTTACACAAACAAGGAAGGAAAAAAGCTGGCTGCAAGCAAGCATTCTACAGAGCCTCTCTTTTTTTGTTTTTTGTTTTGTTTTCTCTGTTTTTGGGTGAAAAACAGATCTGCAGAACTATAAAATACTAATTTGTCAGCTCCATCTTTGATACAGAAAAAAGGGTAGGGCACATAGACAGTGGCAGAATCAGGAAACTAAATTAGAAGGGGTGTTTCTTAATTACAATTTTAATTTTTTTTTTTCATAATCAACAATAAGAAGATAATAAGAATTTTTGAAATAATATTAAGTACAAAAACTTAAATAAATTATTACAAAAATATTTCACATAAAATTTTATAATTAATTTCGAGTAAAATCAAAAAGAAAGCATTGCGTGTAACTAGTGTATCGTAGATAATATAAAAAAAATCATATATTCAAGTCTTAAAATAAATTATATAATTGTAAGATAAATCAAATTTTTATAAAATTTGAGTAAAAATTTCATATAATATAATATCACGTCATTATTAACATATGATATCACCAATTAATAGTAAAATAACATATGAAGGGTGAACCCTACATGTAAATATAATTAACACTCTTAAAATTTTTTACATATATATAGTGAGATTAATTATATTTGCATATTAATAATGATGGATATTACTTTTATATTGAGATTTTTTCATAAAATTTTCATACATAAAAATATAATTTGTTGTAGTCACTTTATTTTCAATAAAATAATCACTATTGTTTTTATAAATTTAAAAATGCCCTTGACATTCTATTCTAAATATTATTTTTATTTAAAATTTTATTTATATACATATAAAAAAAAAACATTTCAAAAATGCAAGGCGGGCACGTGACCCCCCTAAGTCTCATGTGGCTCTGCCACTGCACACAGACAACCCCAACTTGAAAAATGTATAGTACAAGGACTTCTCAACAAAAATAATTATAAATCAGTGATAAATTTTATTAATATGATTTTGTAATTATTTTTTAAAAAATAATGTGAATTGTAATTTTCCCTAGAAAGATCTAAACAACTTCAACCCACAAAAAAACAAAAAAAAAATCCAAAATGGTGAAATATATATGTACAACATTTATTCTTCTTTCTTTTGTTTTTTTAATATATAGTAGCACTTTCTTATATCCTCCGTAAAAATCAATTTAACAATTTAATTTAAAGAGGTGCATGGCCAAATTATTGATAGTTTTGAACCTCTGTAATGTTTTTCATATGAAAAAACTACAAATAATTTCAATTTTTTCTTATTTACTCGGTGAATTCCAGATGTATTTAATGTAGATCTTATTATATCATACATTTAGGAGTGAAAAAAATAACATGCCCAATGAATACATGTGTAGAGATAAATTTTTTATATACCTAAACTACTCAGATCAAATAATTGCAATTTTCTCCTCCTTTTTTTGGGTAAGTAATTCTCTCCTCTCATTAAACCAATACAAAACAAAATTACTCAGATCGTTCCGTTAACCAAAAAAAATACAAATATTGAATATGAATAAAAAGCTTGTGTTCTCTACACAAGTTTAAATTTCTTTCAAGACACATCAACATGAGCAATCCTTTGCCAATTCAAATATAAAAGTTCATACATTCCCGGCACTAAGCAAAATATCATAATCTGGCCAGCAGCACAAAAAACCAAATATCCGGGGAAAAAAGAAACTGGCCACCACCAAAAAAATAAAAACCTACGAGCTACGCATTCAAGTCAAAAGCATGAATTCTACTTATCGGGCCACAAAAACACTAAATATAAGCAGATCACCCAAAATGCACTATAACATTTTCTTCGTTTAGTGGCATTTGAAAGTGTCACAAAATTATTCTTTTAAATAATTAACATTTGTCACGGAAATCTGTCTTAATATCTACAACTTGTATAACTAAAATTTTAAATTTCTATCTTTCTTCTAACAAAATTTCCATCCAAGAAAATAAAATGAAAATAACTTGAACATTGCTTACCTGAATTCCGGCATGGCTACATAGGTAAAAGTCAAATTCATTAGGGTGGCAAATGTGGGTGTCCACAACCGTACCTGATCACAAGCATGCAAATAATCATCAATATACAACAATCGGGTTACAAAACAAGACATCATACAAACTCATAACGAGGGCCAAAATCTGAAACCTGCCAGAATGTTGCCACTCCTATCTGTTGAACGCCGATCATTATGATCTGCAGGGAAAAGGTGTGTGTGGTGTCCCTTTTGCACCACGACAAAGGTTACACGTGGCAGATAGTGTTCCTCTAACGAAACACAAGCCTGACAAAAAAGCAGGTTTATATGTTAAAAAAACAATGAAAAAGGAGAAATCACTTCGGTACCCAAATATATCAACTGTTACATATCATATCGGCCCATACATAACAGAATTGGGAAAACCGATACCACTATTCACCGATATATAGCCACTATTCACCTATATGACCATATCACCATACACTAGTGTTATTTAATACCATGCCAATCAGTAAAACAGCATAAACCTATACCTTTCGGATTGCATCCATTTCGTATAGCAAAACTTGGTTGAATTGACCTTCGCTAACACCATCTCTACAAGATTCAAAAACAAGATTAGCATAGTTGTACAAAACAGGTACCAATAACATTAAATCAATTGATAGTTAAAAAACACAACATTTTTTTAAAAAAAAAAAAAGCACAATGAGTTAAAAAAATCAATTACAAATTTTTTTCTTTAAAATACAATCTAATCATCATCAATTGGTACTTAAAAATACAATCACATTTTTGCTCATAATAATAATAAAACAAAAAACACAATGAGTTAAAAATCCAATCACAAATTCAGTCAATTGATAATTAAAAAACACAATAATTTATTTTTTAAAAAACACATTGAGTTAAAAATATCAATTACAATTTATTTATTATTTTCAAAATACAATCTAATCATCATCAATAATTGATATTTTATGTGACCCTAATGAGTACAATCCATTTTGTTTTTCAAAAAACACAGCGAGTTAAAAATCAAATCATAAATTAAGTTAATTAATAGTTTAAAAAATACAATAATTTTTTTTTCAAAAAACACAATGAGTTAAAAAAATCAATAACAAATTTTTTTTTCCAAAATACAATCTAATCATCATCAATAATTGGTACTTTATAAATACAGTGAGTTAAAAATTAAATCACAAAAAACATAGAGAGTTAAAAATCAAATCACAAATTAAGTCAATTGATAGTTAAAAAACACAATAATTTTTCTGTAAAAAAATCCCAGCTAGTTAAAAAATCAAATTATAAATTTTTTTTTGGTAGTTATAATTTTTTTTTTTGGGGGGGGGGGATGTAGATATATCGAACACTTGAAAAGAATGGTTGAGTATTTGAGTTTAAATTTGGTTGTTTTACAATTGTTATGCTATCTTTGTAACTGTTCATGTTTATCTAACTACAATTACATTTTTCTCGTAACAAAAAAAATAAATGAAAAAAAAGAACCATTGAACTACATAACTACAATCAAATTAAAGAATCACATTAAAAAAAAGAACCATTGAATAAAGTACAATCACATCACATTTTTTTCATAATAAAAAATAAATAAATGAAAAAAAAAGAACCATTAAACTAACTACAATACAATCACATTAAAAAAAAGAACCATTGAACTAAATACAATCACATTAAAAAAAAAAAAGAACCATTGAACAAACTACAATTATATCACATTTTTTTCATAGTAAAATAAATAAAATAAAAAAAAAAAGAATTAGTAAACTAACTACAATACAATCACATTAAAAAAAAGAACCATTGAACTAACTACAATCACATTTTTCTCTTTGTGAGTGTTTATGTTTATCTAATTTCAATCATATTAAAACATTAAATTATTTTTTTTGCTAGACAAAATACAAATCACAAAAGGAGATACTTTCAATCATACAAATCACAATTTTTTTTATCACATTAAAAAAAAGAACCATTAAACTAACTACGATGAGATAACTTCAATCATATAAATCACAAAATTTTTTATCCCATTTAAAAAAAAAAACCATTGAACTAATTACGATAACATTTTTCTCTTTGCGAGTGTTTATGTTTATTTAACCTCAATCATATTAAAAAAAATCAAATTATAAATTTTTTTTTTTGCTAGACAAAATACAAATCACAAAAGAAGATAACTTCAATCATACAAATCATAAATTTTTTTATACTATGTAACTACGATCATATTTTTTTTTTATAATAAAAAAGTAATTGTAAAAAGGAATCATTAAAATAGTAAATAAAAAGATTATATAGATTGCTCACTGTTTGCATACGTGGGAGATAACTTCAAGTTCCTTTGGATGTTATTGCTCAGTGATTGCTCATTGTTTGCATATGTGGGAAAGGGTGCTCACTGTTTGCATATGTGGGAGATACTTCAAGTTCCTTTGGATGTTATTGCTCACTGTTGGCAAGGGTGAAGTTGAAAATGAAGAAGTGAGAAAGGTTGAAGTGAAGAAGTGTTGCCGGTAGAAGTGAAGTGAAGAAGTTGAAAGGGTCCAATAGATATGGTAGAAATGAGAAAGGCTGCAATAGGTATGTGAGAAGTTGAAAAGGGTGTGTGTACGAGAGAAGTCAAAAAGACTTGGGAGAATTCAATAAGTGCTGCGGTTTTTTTTTTTTTTTAAATCAAAAAATTAAGAAATTAAGGTTGAGATATTGGAGCTCTCACAAAACTTATGGGTTAAAAACTCCATTTTCCTTATATAATATATAGATATATTTTTATTTCATCTTCCGATTAGTTAAATAAGAGAAACGCAAAATACTTTTTTTTTTTTTGGTGTGTTAATTTTATAATAAATCATGGTGATTTTGATGGCAATGCTGGTGGCAAAGGGGGTACATTGTTTTTGGTGGTTTTGATAGTGGTGAAAGGAGGTGGTTTGGATTGTGGTGTGCTTATCTATAACCTATATATAAGAGAATGGAAGTAGACAGCTCTTTTGAATCTAACACTTCAAATTCTCTCATTTTCCCTGCCTTGGCTCTAGATGTTTTTGTGAATCGATTTGGTTTGGTTTGGTTTTTTCTCCCCTTAATAGCAAGAGTGAGGTGAGTCAGTGAAGCAATTTGGTAGGTCTCTTCAAATTCTCCTATTTGCCCTGCTGGTTTTTTGCTCTGAACGTTTCTCCTTATCAGTTGAAGCAATTTGGTAAGTCTCTTTAAATTCTCCTATTTGCCCTGTTGGTTTTTTGCTCTGGACGTTTCTCCTTATTCGTAACAACCACTTCCTTAATTAATTGTTAATTCTGTGATTAGCTTAATTATGTGTTTATATGTTCAATAATTACCTTGTGATATTTGCATTGTGATAATGCGAACGGATATAAAGATAATGGGAATTAAACCTGTCTAAGTCAGTAAACCATAAGATTAGAATTAAATATTTGAATAGGTAATTAGAGCCTAATTCACATTAGTTTAATTAAGCTTAGTCTAATTTAGAGTAGATTAGATTATGGTGAGCATTGAGTTAATTAAGTGAATTTGATTTATTAAGAACTACATGGAATTAGGAAGAACAAATTAAGTCCTCATCATAGTCACCAAAAAAAAAAAAAGAAAAAAAAAAAAAGAAGACTTAGTGAGTTTGTTGGAGATATACATGAAAGAAGGAAAGAGAGTTAGTGCTTTATGTAGAGAGTTCTAGAGCCACAGAGAGAGAGAGAGAGAGAGAGAGAGAGAGAGAGAGAGAACCCTAGAGCTCAAGAAGAAGGAGAAAGAGGGATTTGAGCAAATCTTTATCAAATTAACCATTTAAGGTAAGAATTGTCTTCTAATCTCATGAATTGAAATTGTATTATCCATGAAAATATGGAATCTAGGTTGAAATAAGAGGTAGAGTGGTGTAATTTGAGGGTTAGAACCCTAAAGGGAAGAATGGTAAAGCACAGCTTAAACTTTTGTCATTCATGGCTTCATTCTTGTTTTTACATGTGAGATTTTGCATGGTTCCTTAACTTTGAGGAGAATTTCATGGATTTTATCTTTGGCATTTACAATTTGCATAGAGTACAATTTTACACTCTAAGGTTAAGAGTTTGAGTTCTTATATAAGAATTGAGTTGTGATTTGAAGCCATGGCCCTTATTTGAAGTTGGAAAAGTTTTAATTAACATGTTTCTGAAGAGTTTTGAGCCTTGTTTTGTATCAATTGAGGTTGGTTTTGTAAAGGGGGAAGTTCCTTGTTTCAGCAAATTTTCAAACTGGGGTTCAACCCAGACCGCTTGAGCGGCCTGGGCCACCGCACGAGTGGCTAGCCTTGCTCTGCTTCATTTTGCATTCTGCTCGCACAAGCGGCCAGACCCACTGCACGAACGGTTAAGCCATCGCACATGCAGTCAGCAGGGCCGACTCAGTTTTGTTTTCTTCCTATATTTTTTGACTTCTAGGCCTCTGTTTGCATGGTTTTCAAGTGTTTTTCATATGCATATGCATCTCATGAACACGATGGAAATTAATGAATGAAAAAGAAAGTTTAGTGACTAAGTAACAAATAGACCGAATAGGTTATGAATTGACTACATGAAAGGACTGTATGTTGAACCGTTGTGCTTGCATGTGTCTATGTAGGTCAAACACCGCGTCCTAACCAAGTGTTTCAAGGAGCCAAATGTGGGTAATGATGTTGTAAAGCTATGTTCAATTATAATTATTTTTTGAACTGTAATCGTGATATCCATAGTGTAGACACCCCATTTTTGACCGACCTTAAGACTCAGACGTCACCGATTGAGCTCTTGGTGATGTTGCATATTGTGCTGATTCTGAGGTAGCGGAGTTTCAGCTGCGAGCCTCGCCTCCAGACTTCCGGACTCTTTTGTGCTTTGCCTTGGTTTGCGAATCAGGCCCTGTTTTTGCTGTTTTCTCTTCCCAAAGGGAGGGAGAGGTCTCGTAGACCATCTCTCAGTGGCCGTAGGCTACGTTTCATGGTCGTAGGCCATTTTTCCCGTTTGGAGCCCGGTTCTCGGTTTTCGGAGCCGTCGGCCATGTGCCTCGGTTCGGGACCGCTTAACCACCTCCGTTTGCTCCGGTTTTTGGCATACACCTTGTTTTCTTCCTTTTGAGGGACACTGTGGCCCGAGAGACCAACTTCGTGGTCGAACGCCACCTCCGGTGCTTAATAGTCAGTTTTCGGGGCCCCAGGCCGCGCGTTTTGGCCCCCGAACCTTCGTTTTGCATCGGTTTGGGTTCATTTTTGGCGGAGACCTTATTTTCATTGTTAGGAAGGTTATAGGAAAGTGGGAGGCCAGAAATTGTTCTGAAAAACCAGTTTTATTTCTTCATCGCTCTTCATCGCCCGTTTTCTTCACTAGAAAGCTGGTTTTTCCCACTCCCGGGCCACTTTTTCTGACTTTTCACCACATCATTGTGTTGTGCACACCTGGGAGGCCACCAATATGGGTAGGCCGGCCAGCAACTTTGCTTGACCCTTTTGACCCCTGGTCGGCTGGCCAAGGGAGGTGGCCGGCCGGCCACTTGAACCTTTTGCACCTGGCCGGCCAAGTTTGTCTTTCTTGGTGCATTCCAGATGTGCCAGCTGTTTTACACCAGATCCTCTGCCCGAGGGTCTGTCTTTTTGGGGGGAAATTTGAATTGGTTTTTCCCTCCCTTTTCCTTGGCTCCTCTCCTCTATAAAGCCAGCACCCTGCATCATTTCTAAGGGTTAGAAAAACCAGTTGGAGCCTTTGCATACAACCCTCCCTCTCTCTCTCATCCAAGCTTAAAACCACCTTGTTCTTGCACCATTTATACACCAACTCATAGCCTATCACCTCCACACCCCATTCCAACATCTTGAGGATGATTTTCAGAGGTTAGGAGCTCCTTTTCTTGGATCAAAAGCTGCTGGAAATCTGTGCTACAAGGGTGAGTCCCTATTTCCTCTTTTCTTGCTTTATTTTGCATGATATTTTAGCTCCTTTTGCTTACATTTTTGGGCTTCGGCCTGAACTGAAAAAAGTTTTATTTTGAGCTCATCTTCATGTTTGATTGAGGACTTTTTTTCTGTTTGAGGTCTTCTACTCCCCCTTTGTGCTTTATCCCTCTTTTAGGGCTTATTTTGCATGGTACATTAACCCTATTTGTAAGCATTTCTGGGCTTCGAGCCAAACTTTAAAGTATCTTTTTTTGAGCCCCTCTTCAACTTTGTTGAAGGGCTCTTTGCTGTTTGAGGCCTTTTGCTGCCCTGTTTGTTCAATCTCTCTTTTAGGGCTGTTTTTGCATAATACATTAGCCTTATTTGTAAGCCTTTTTGAACCTCGACCTAAACTAAAAAAAGTCTTTTTTTGAAATCATCTTCATGTTTGATTAAGGTCTATTTTCTGTTTGGGGTCATCTTCCCCTTATGCATGCTTCATCTCTTCATGATTAGGGCTATGCATTAGAGCACTTGCATTGGCCATGGTTTGGCCTCTTAGCCACTAAAATCCAGTGGATTTTCAGTGGCTTAGGTGTATTCTTGAAGGCCAAAATCAGAGGGGGGTGACCCCCTCTCTCCTTGTCTTGTTTGGTGGTCTTTTTGGCCTTCCAAAGGACCTCTTATTTGCATGCTTCTAAGCCTTGTTCCAGGCCATTTTCAGTGGGTTTTAGGACCCCTATAGGCTATTTCCAGAGTTGGTTTGGCCTTGCTGAATGTCCATCATATATGTGCTTAATAACTCCTTGCATGGCCCTCTAAAGGAGCTCATCATTTTTACACATGTTGGCTGCATTTCAGTGATTATTTGGGTATATTTTGACATATTTTGTTCACTGATTTTTTCTAGTTTGATGAGTTCTCACACGCTTCATGCACATGCCATGTAAACCATGTTTGCTAAGCAAAGTTGCATGCTGTTTTAGTCCATCATGCTAGCATCTTTTGGTCATGCTTTGAACTAGAAATGTTCATTTTTTGGGACTGCTTTGGCTCTGTCTTTGTGCTTCATGGTCAAATAATGCATGCTTTGTATAGCTATAAGTCAATACATGTGTCTAGTTTTGAGTTTCGGGGTTCATCTCATGCATCGGGTGCCATATATCCATGATTCGGGACCATTTTGCATCATGTTTCAGTGCTGAAATTTGCATGTCCGTATGCCATATTTCATGCCTTGCCATGCCTTGTTAGAGTTGCATGCTACGCCTTAGGTTCGGTCCTCGGTTTGCGTGCATGTGTGCACGCATTTCGGTTGTCTCATTTTCATCTTATGGCTACTGATGTGAGTGTGGCTGAGGTCCACTCATATTGGTGTAAGTCCATCGTGCATTGTGCCATTCCATTTCACAGCATTGCGTATTCTAAGTTATATGTTAGAGCATTGTGTATGCCATGTTACATCGAGTATTGTGTATGCCATTTCATAGCATTGCGTATGCTAGGTTGTATGTTAGTCGCATTCATGCATGTCATGCATATTGCATCATGTTTGGGATAGGAGTTAGCCCAAGCACGGGAAACGAGGGACGTTTCGTACTCTGAGTGACGGAACGTGTCTCAATTCTCGGTCGCCGACACTTCGGATTACCCATGATGGAGTTTAGGTCTTGTTGTGTTATATGTGCATTCATTTCATATCGAGTCGTGCAATTCAACTCCTCGACCATCATGCATCGAGATTGTCACGCCCCATATTTTATTACTCGGATAACCTTACCAATATTCATTAATCAAGTCCATTTACAAATAACACTTCATCCTTGGATGAAATGATGAATAATTAAATATATATATTCCCTCTCGTTATACAACAATGATATTTACATACAAATAAAATAAATGCCCTGAGGCTTACAATAAAAGAGAGGACACTACTCTTTACAAAAAGATAGCACTCAGCCAAACAACAAATGAAGTAGTACAATCCATCTCTACATTACACTAATGAAATGGTAAAACCCATTGTTTGATCTTCAATTCCGAAAAGCATTCCCTGTACACATGTACAGGCAGGGGATGAGCAAAACTCACCGAGCAATCTCATATTAAAATATTAAAGGATGTGAGAGTACAAAGATACTCATATATATTCGTGAAATCATATCATGTCAAAATCATAAGGTTTTATCACATAATCTCTTAAATCCATTTTATTTAATTAACCACAACTAGTTAACTTAAATAAATAAACATACTTCAATAGTAACATAACATCCATTTTAATCCATTCAATCATCTCATTATCAATTAAATCAAATAATTAAACAATTCATCAAATCCATTTTATACAGTCTTATGAGATGAATGCATATATCATGCTATGTCCTTTTTGAAGATAAATCACATTTTCATCCTTTGAAAACCATCATGCTTAATGATGTCATGCAATTTCAATTGTTCAAAACTTAACAATTTATTTCAAGGGCGGTAAATACAACTCTGGTAATCCCTAGGTTAGTGTCTGCAAGTAGACTATACAAGTACTACCGATTTGTCATTTTTACCAGTATCATCTAGAGGGCTCGACACCCATTCTTTGTCATTTTTACCAGTCACAAGCTGGAAGGCTCGACACCTATTCCGTCATTTTTACCAGTCACAAGTTGGAAGGCTCGACACCCATTCCGTCATTTTTACCAGTCACAAGCTGGAAGGCTCGACACCCATAATCCACACTACCTGTCAAGACTTACCACCGTATTTACCCAAAAACCATTTCATGAAAACTCATTTCTCAACATTCTTTCTCAATGCAAGTTTTCAAATCAACTTTCAATGTTCAATGTAATCAAATGATTTGATATGACAATGCAACAATTCTTCCATTTCCAATTCTTCCACACAATACTACCATTGTGATCAAAATTCCCATTTCTCCTTTCTATGCAATTTCACAAGATGAATAAATATACATTTATTTCAATTAATCCAAGGGATAGCATAATTCCCACTTTTCAAACATTTCCCACAACTTAGTCACTTCAAGACTATATCAATACTTTCAAATAACAACTTCCAAAGTGAGTAACAATTCTCATACTTCTTCAAAATTTAACATTTATAAAATATAAACAAGAAATTTTCCAAACATCATTTATTTTAGCATTTAAAATAAATATAGCAATATCAACTATGGATTTTTAACTTCTCTTTTAAAAATTCCAAATTTCTAGGTTTCTCACCAAAACCATCCATCTTCAAATATTTGACAAGATCTCACCAAAACATCTCCCTTTCATCAACATAGTTCCAAAAAAACCCCCAAATTTCTAGTAAACCCACTTTGAAAAGCACTCTTTTTCTTAAATCAACAACAAGTTTTCAAAATTAATCAAAGGATGAATTCGAAAATCATCTAGATCTTGCAAAAACATATATACAACTCAAAGGAAATCCCTACTTATTAAATATTACCATTTTTTTTTATATCAAAATCCTCATTTAAATGCAACATGGTAAATTTTCACCAATAGCCAAAATAGTTATCTCTAACATATTAATTAAAAGATAACAACATGAGTATATAATCCAACATATAACTATAACTTGGAATCTCCCATGATTCCCAACATTTAGAAACAAATCATATTCCTCATTTTATCAAATATGAACAACTACACTAGTTTTCATATCACAATCACGTCCGGTAACCTCTCAAGGTCCATTTCTAACCGCGTCGGTTTTATTCCAACAAATACATTAAGTAAAATAATACCGTTAATGCCCAAGAAAACATCATTTCCTTTCCAAACTCATTCTCCTAGCATTATTCAACTATGACATCCTATATTGGTCGAAAGTCCCAAAGTTAAACGTAATTTCTTTATTTTCTTTAAAAATGCGTTTTTGGCCACAAACCAGTAAAATTTCAAAACTAATCTAATCGAAGTCCGTTTTTATTCAAATTAAAAACATAACTCTTTCATAACCTTACAATCATATTCCAGGTTTACACTTTCGCAATTTGGGCATCAACTTTTTATTTTTCTCAAAATTTCTCTTTTAAGCAAATAAAACACAAATTTTCCAAAAATTCTAATTAAATTATATACAACTCTAAACTCCATATAATCAAGCAAAAGTGCATAAATATGTGTAGGAAAAATCTCTACTTAACAATTTACACAATATTCTTCAATATCAATTTATTTTTCTCAAAAATAAATTCTAAAACTCAAGGATGAGATAAATATTTCAACCTTAATTTCTCAAAATAAATTATCTAACCATAATATGATGTAGATATAATCCATACAACTATTAAATTCTATTTTCGGATTTCTTTTACAAAATTAACAACACTAAATGATTTTTTCCAAAATCAATCTCAAAATACCAACATTCTTAACATTTTAACATAATTTTTCTTCTAAAAATTACCAAACAAAAATCTGAAAATATACATATATGCAATATCTCTTATAATGATATATTTTCTCAAAATATTCCCAACATAGCTTTAATGTAAAAATATGAAGAAAGTCCCTACCTCAAATATGAAGAAAAACAAATCTGAAAATGCAAACGTCATCCAATCATGAATCCGAGAACACCATTGCGAAGATTACGACGAGCTCTACAACTTTCATTTACAACACTTTTGCAAATTCTCACTCTAAGGACTCCCACTCTAAGCTCAAAGCTTGAGCAACAATGGAGGAAATTGGAGAGAGAGAGAGAGAGAGAGAGAGAGAGAGAGAGAGAGAGAGAGAGAGAGACGTTGGGAGCTCTCTGCTCAACCAACCCAAGGAAATTGAAATGAAATGGAAAGGGAAGGGAGATGAAATGATGGAAGAAGACAAAAGGGGGGCCCACCCACATGGGTGTGTCTCCCAAAGCTTGATTTATTTCCAAAAAATATAATTTTTGTAATAATACCTCAAAATTTTATAATATAAATTATAAAATGATATAATTTTTCTCATCACAAAAATATAACATTTTTGTACACTACAAAATATAATATTTTGCTCATTTCACAATACATACATGTTTCATTCTTTATAAAATATATAATTTTTCACCTTATGGTACACACCATAAATTTAACTTTTAAATATTTATTATAACCCTATATAATAAATAATAGCAACTCCTAAGGTGGTTACTACCAATCATATAATTAAAAAGGACCAAACATCCAAAATTCACTTTCAAATTCTGCTGTAAATTAAACTGAACACCAATCAGTCCGTGAATTTTCATAAAATAAATACGCATCAATAAATTCTGAAATTTTTACCCAATGTGCTAGACTCGTATGTGAACAACACAAAACAATTTCATAATTTTCTAAGACCGGTAACTATTTTAAAAAAATACAAAACCGAACTATTTTTGCACAGAATTTACACAGCACTCAAATTCAGAAATTTGCTCAATTAAATTATGCACTGGCTATTTTAAAAAAAAAAAATTCTGGGTCATTACAGAGATACGCGATTGGTGGCATGAGGATCGAGGTGTGCATACATATGTGAAAATACTTTGCCATGCCCCTTTTCTTACTCTCTGTTGCAGTAAATCAGAAATCAGTAGCCTTTTGGAGCCTTGCACAATATTCTGAGAACAATTGCAAACAGAGGCTAATTGGGGCATCGCAATGGATTTCCGCGCAAGGCAACTCAAGCACGCATCATTCATCATTTGGAACAGAGCTGAGGCGGTCCATAGATTTGCATACTAGTTTACTGCTTTCCTAGTTAAATTTGTTAATTAATTAGGGTTTTGTATTTATTCGGACTGTATATTATTTATTCGGACCCTCCGAACGAGGGCAATGTTGTAATAAGTGTGCGTGTGTGTGATATATGTCTTCCAACCCCACTTTTTTCTCTCTTTTATTTACCAGCTTATAATGGTTAGTTTAGGGCATGTTTCAATTAGCATACAGTATGATAGCATGTTTGCATTCATCCATCTGTTTTGCATGCACCGGGCTCGGCGCATCATACTAATTGCATTGTATTTCAATTTCGAGTTGCATACTTGTTAACTGTAGCATTTCACATGCCATCTTTAGAATAGCCGAGCCTATCTTAGTTGCATTAGGCATTTCTGTATAGTTAGGATCATGCATGGATTTCTAACATAGTTTCTGTTTTGGCTTGGAGTACTCGGTAAGTTTTTACGCTTTAGCATCCTTGCATGTGTGTGAGTGACTGCCATGATAGCATGCTTACCATGAGCTATTTGCTTATGTGATATAACTGCCTGAATGCCTGTGGGTGAAGGTTGGGTTATTTGAATTGGAACAATGCATTGACTGTGAGTTTTAAGCCCACTAGATAGTGGCAAAACTATCTTTTCTAAGCCCACCTGAGGGTAGTAAAATTTGCATTTTAAGCCTACTTGCGAGTAGCGAACCATCTTTCAAAAAAACAAACATGAAATGTTTTGTTCCAATTCGGGCGACCCGGTCTATACTTGTATGCTGTGCACATCACATAGTAAACCTAGGCTAATAACTGGAATAAGAACGCATAATGTTATTCAAAACTAGATATCATGGTTAGTAGAGGCCGATCTTTGATCGGGCGAGCGGGGGTGCTCACGAAGTGACCTTCCCCAATCGTACCCAAGTTCCCGAGCCGAGGCAACTTTGGTGATGACGGACACGTGGCCTTAGGCACGAGTCAGGGTTTCCTAAATTTCTCAAAATAAAACATTTAGGTGGCGACTCTGTATTTGACAAAGCAGTCCATGTTTGGCACTTCTTTCAAAAAAATCTGTTTTCAAAAACAATTTGCCGGATTTGGACTCTTTGATGATTCATCGGTCTTGCATTGCACTCTGCGAGATTAGATACAGGACCGTGACATTGAGTCCTGAACTGTAGTGAGCCCAAATGAACAGAACAGGATCTCCTTCCCGGGGCATTGGAGGACGTCTACACATAGCATCTGTTAATGTTACTGTTACTGTTACTGCTACTACTACAGCTACTATTACTGTTACAGAGATCTTTGTCAGTTCCAATTCTTGGAACTACTGCTTACTGTATTGAGAGCCATCAAATGATTGTTCGGTCTTTAAGACCTACTGTACTATTCTGCTATTAGATGTACCACATATGACTACTATGATTTCATTATGACTCTGAAATGTATGAGATACTGCTTGGTGAATTGATTCACTATTGAAAACTGACTGTTTGAAATGATTATGTGTCACGACCCCATTCCGCCCTTAGTAGAATGGTGCCGTGATGGCCAGTAATCCGAGATTACCGAAGGCCATCTTTCAAAATTCATACATAAACAGAGTACACATATGGGGCTTACAAATGCGGAAGCAATAAATTAAAAGCTAAGTAGTCCATAAGAGCAGTGCATAAGTCAAATGGAATGGCATACATCTTTACATAGCTTTAATACAACCAAACGAAGTACGAAAATACATCTTGACCAAAAGGCTTCTCAACCATCAAATACAAAATACAGTGAAATACAACTAAGAAGCATGATCTTCAAGATGCTGCAAAATTGCAAAATCCAAAACAAGTGGCAAGTACATCTAGGCGTCGCCACTGTCCTGCTCGTCACCTACATATATATAGAGAGGGGTGAGCTAGGATACTTAGTGAATGGTATGAATAATAAAGGGGTTTGCATGACTGATATTCAAGATCTTTATCAAATGATACATAACATAATTAGTGCAAATCAAGGGATGAACCAAGTCCATCTAGCAAATCTTTCAAGCTTCAAGGGATGCTTACTAGCATCAATATAGTATAAGTGATGACATTTCGAACAAACAAACCCACGCGGTAAACCGTCAGTGGCAAGACAAGGCAAGACAAGACAAGGGAGATATCTCAAATCAATGGTGCGGTTGCATTATAGTCCCCTGGCACTAAGGACTTGTGCTACAAATGCTTAGAGTCCCCTAGCACGTACGGACTTCCAAATTTTGTGCTACAAATGCTTATAGTCCCCTAGCACGTACGGACTTTCAAGATTTTGTGCTACAAATGCTTATAGTCCCCTAGCACGTACGGACTTTCAAGAATGTCATCAAAACAAGATATAATACTTGATATACAAAATAGGAATAATCATTCATGCTTACAAATACTTTCCAAAACAAAGCAAAACAAGGCTTTTATCAAAACATTGTAACATAGCTTTATTAAAAATACCACTAACATAGTTCTCCAAACGTCGGGGTCAAGGCAAGTCCAAGTCCTACAAACACATGGCAAAGTCTGTTGAATGCACTTTCAAACAAGTTTCACATGCATACAGATGATCTCGGCATTCTTCAAAAACTAAGTCAAATCAAAATGAAACACCGTTTCTCATCTCGGGAAAACATGCTGGGCACCAACCAGGTCTAGGCCGAGGTTCCACACCTCCTCGCCAAGGTGTGGTCCCGAGGGCCACATTCAAGGATATGAAGTCGGGAAAATCTGGGTTTCCCTCTGCTGAAGAACATGAAGAACATGAACATGAAGAACATGAAAAACATGAATGCTCATTCACAACTTGTTATTTCAAAATCTGGGATTTTCATGCTATGAGTTCGAAAACATGGACCTGGGTACCCATACTTGAAGATCTTATGAGAACAAACACAAAAACATGGAACTTGTTACAAACTTTCGGATCAAACAAGGCTTTTCTTTTAAGAACCCAAGAACACCATTTTCTCTTTCTAGAACCAAACTTTAAATCAATGCATGGCTCATGAATCATGCTAGATCATGCAATGCAACTAGATAAACATAAAGAACAACAAGAGTAAATCAAGAATCTAACCTTAATACACGAATCTAACGGTTCAAACTCCAAAGATCAAGCTTGCAATATACTCTCTCACTCTAAAACTCTTCCTTATTCTCCTAGAGCTTCTCTCTCCTCAAGAACAAAAGCACATAACAAATGATACATTTCTAGGTCTGCCGGCTGACTTAACCCTCTGTAGGGGCACGTGGCAACGGCTGGTTGGTTCTTCTAAAAAAGGTGACTAGGTGAAAAGACAAGACTATGACAAAGTGTGTTCAACAAGCTAGGCGGCAAGGGCACTCCAGCAAGTAGTGACATCGACTAATAACAAGGCTTCGGCAAACAAAGGACAATGACCTCGGCTAGAAAGGACAACACTTGGCCTAGCTGTGCCACACCTCGGTCTAGGTCGTACTAATCCAGGAGCAAGATCACTTGGGTTCAAGGGTAACATCTCGGCCTAGATAATACACATCTCGGCCTAGATAATACACATCTCGGCCTTGGTGGTGAACACCTCGGCCTAGATAGTGACATCTCGGCCAACATGTTAGGGTAGGGGTGGAGGCTAACCAGAACAAGGGTTCCAAGGTAGTTCTAGGCTTAAGGTGACCTCGGCTTGGATTAGTCTAGGCTAACCACACACCAAACAAGGAACAAAGCATGCAAATAACACTTAAGCAAAACAAAGACAAGATCTGAAATGCAAGCTTAACATGACAGAATCATATAAATGCATATGAGTATGGTTAAGACAGTGTGAGGGTTATTACATTATGAGGACATCATTCATAAACCCCTTTACATAATTGTTATTCACTGGACTCTAACTCATTGTTTTAATATAGAAATGTAGGTGATCAAGCACCAGTCTAGACTTAGCGGCGTCGACCTGAGTCTTGTTTGTGAAGCCAACTACTGTGCCTCACTACGAGGTTCCAAACCGTCACATATCAAGGCTTTTGGGTAGTCCCGAATTCACCCTTTTGCATTATGATCAAATGTTATGAAGCTCTGGTTTCAGATAATTTGTTTTGTTTAATTTTGTTAATGAGAATTAATTCCCTAGGTTATGTAACTGTTTTTGTACTTATGTATGAGATGGATTTTGTGAATATCTGTATATAGTATATAAAGCTGTTTTGTTCCATGTAAGTTCCACATCTCATTGGATGATCTATTTTTATATTGGCTTCTGCCGGCCCTTATTACTGTTTACTGTTAAGCAGGCCTTTGGTAATCCCGAATTACTAGCTAGTTACGATGCTAAACCTATAGGGGCGTGTTTGGGTTGTGACATTATCAGTTGATGCAATTTGGTGGGTCTCTTCAAATTCTTATTTGCCCTGTTGGTTTTTTTCTTTGGACATTTCTCCTTATCAGTTCATACTTCAGTCAGTTTGTTTTTTTGTTGTTTTTTGCCTTCCCAAGATACAAACCAAGTAGGTGAGTCATTATGAGTAATAATTTGGTATATAGAAATTGTGTGGTTCCAATTTTTCAATCTACAAATCACCAATTGTCTTCCATGCAGTTTGCATCAAATGGCCAAGTGTATAGGATTATATATATACCTTCTGCTGCTGTCGTTGGTACTGTCTGCATCTATAGCAAACAAAATTGCTGGTATGCTCATCTTCTCTCTCTGTTTATTTTTTTTTATCTTATGTCTACTTCTATTTAATATTATTATACCTTCATGGGCTTCTTTTATTGATGTTGTGTTTTTTCTTTATGATATGATTTGTCCACCATGTGTTTGCAAATATGTTTGAATAAGAGATTGAGATGTTTTGGCTTCCATACATGGTTCATCATGTGCTTGATAATATACCTGAACCACAAATTCAAAAGAGAACAAAAAAATTGAATCACAATGAATAATGAATCACAAAATCAGAAGAGAACAAAATTGAATTACAATAAAAAATGAAACACAAACTCACAAGAGAACAAAATTGATGTGATCAAATTCTAAGAAAAAAATAACAAACCTATTGGTAAAATAAAATACTAGAAAAAAGCAAGAAAAAACAATTGAAAAATATATTTTCAATTTGATGAAAGAAAAAACAAATTTGATTTCAATTGTTTATTCTAATTCTATGTTTGTCAAGATTCTTTGCTAGCTTTGGTATATCAAAATTTCATTCTGTTTGTTCACCATTGCCAAGACATGTGCATTCGCAGTTTAAAAAAAAAAAAAAAAAAATTCTCCTAAAAATATTTTCTGTCAGATGTAAAAATATAGAGAAGGCCATTGTACCTATTTAATTATAGAAAAATGATTTATTCAATACATACATCCATTAAAAAACAATGGCTCATGTGAAAAGATTTCAGAAAACTTAACTCTTTCCATTAAATATAATGGTATCCTAATATAATCAATACATACATCCAGCTAGCTTCCTTAGTCTTGTGGCTGAACTGAAACCATGACAACATAAAATCTTTACACCTTGCAGTTTCTTCATGAATTGCTACAAATAGTGCTGGTGATAAAGCCAACCTTCAAAACCCCAAACTCACAATAACCTGCAAATGGACATAACTTAGCTTCCAAATACGAAGTTTGACTACTTCTAAAGAGGCATATGATGTTAAACTAAACATCGCGTGCTAAACCTAATTCTTCTATCCCAATATTTGCTCTTCATGGATTGAGCCCATACTTTTAAAATTTATTTGGCAGACTAAGTTTGTAATCAAATGAATCTGTTGCATAAACTTGATGTTCAGTCCACCCCTCTCAACACCCTCGGATGAATGTGAAGTTGTTGCCCATAAATTTACATATAAACTACAGACAAGTTTCCGAGTAAGGAAATAGCTGAAATCAGTTTTCCCTACTTTACTTTATTTTCATTACTGTGTTTTGATTCTGTAATTTTCTTTTTCTTCCTTTTTGTTCATTTCGTTAAGATTGGTAACCTGGAATCCAAAAAGGAGCAGCTGATTGGGATGAAAATTGGGACAAGTTTGAAGATGAAGGTATGTCAAACAATTTTCATATAGGATTAAGTGGACATTTAGCGTGAGTATCGTTTTGGCGATAAGTGTTTGATGATGGATCTTTGAGCCTCTGCACTACTTGTTACTCTTCTTGACATTTAAAATGCATCTAATGCTTTCCTTTTTTGATTGGCCTAATTGTTTTGTGGCTTGAAAATTTCTTGGTATAGGGAATATGAAGCCAAGATGTGCAAGTTGTTGTCGTATTGTAATTCTAATGAACTGTTGCCACTTCCAAGTTTCACATTTGTCAAAGAGCTCACTCTTGATGTGGAAAATGTTGTAGCCCCTCCCTAGCCAAAGTCCTCTTCAGATTTAGTAAAGCATCTTCCACAAAAGAGGTGTACATGTTTCATCAACAAATGCTGATCATAACTCAGAAACGCCACCAAGTGGAGGGGAAAGGATTGTCAATGATGCTCACAGCAAAGACAGCAAAGCTCGAAGTCCAGCTCATGCTCAAAATTCTCCATCTAGCAAGAACTTCAGTGCAGATGGTTCACCCCATGCTAGAAAGACCCAGAGGTACATGTTTTAATTTGTAGCTTTTTCGTATTTTCCTTCTGTGTTGGATTTGAAATTTTTTATTGGTGTCTGAATCTTTAAACCATTTCACGGCATCTATCTACACCTATTGTTTTATTAGAAAATCTGAATTTCTACATGATTTTATTGGTGCACTGAACATGGGGGTGTTGAATCTGTGTTCTCTGGGGACATAAGTGTTTATGAACGAAACTAGGGTGCATTTGACACTCATTATGATACCGACTTAGGCTGGGACTTCAGTTCTGGTCCCTTCGATCATTCAGTCTGTCTTTTCTTTGGTGTTGTCCATGAGAATCCTTTTTCCAGAATTTTTGGTTTAATATTCTTTTGCATATCATGTTTTTCCCTCTAATAATAAAAAATAAAAATAAAAAATCAAATATTTCATGCATGTGAAGTTTTGATCCAAATCCTTAAAAGTCTATTCTGAATTATTTTTGACTTACCATAAAGAAAGGGATGTTTGTGTGTATATAGTTTCTGTTGACAATAGGGAATTACAACATTACCAAGGCAATTAAAAAATTAAATTAATGGAGTATTGTTTTCAAATAAATCAATATATATTTCAATTATCTATGTTAACAATGTCGCAACCCCCATGCGCGGAGCATGTGGGGGTTCAACTAGTATGTGTGTAAATAAAACAACGATCAAATAGATTTTTATACAAAAGTATGTTAAGAGTACCACAAAAGTTAATTTTATTCTATATGAAAATCTTATACAATAATTCTATTCTTATAACATTACACTTGTGAAAATAAAGTCATTGTAGAGGAGTTAAAGGAAGATGGGATATACCAATAAAGGATTGGTTCAATAGTAAGACCTTCGATTTCTTCACTCAAAGTCTGAATTCGAGACTCCATAATCTCTTATTGGGGTAAACATACTTCTTAGCATTCAAAATACGCAAGGGTATTACCTTCGGCCCCAACGTAGGTGTGATGAGGTTCCTTACAAATGTGTTACAGGTACTAAGGAGTAACACTCCTTGACGAGTATATAGAGTAGTCTATCTGTGTATTCATTTTTATGAATCAAAAAAAAAAAAAAAAAAAGGGAAGATAGGATATAATGTATAAAATGTCTCGCTAAAGTAACTGTGAGCAACACATGATCATTTTTCATGAAAAACATACTTAAAGGTCTTTTCCAATTGGATAAATTATACACAAATTGAAGAACTGAAGGACAAATTGTCACAATAAAAATTACAAGCCCCAAATTGAAACACAATTTTTTAGGCTCGTTAACATTTTTTCTAGGATGATCTCAAAACACGTTCTCACTTACAATAGTCTAGCCAAGATAGTAGATAGGCAATTCTTGAACGCCTCAACCCATCACATATCATTGATATTGTCCGCTTTGGGCCATGCTTACACGGATTTGTTCTTCCTAGTGGCTCATCCATACTAGAACTACTCTGGCCTAAGCACGCTTAATTGGGGAGTTCTGTTAGGGATTTCACCATCCGAGAAAAGGCCTTGATGCTATATAAAGGTCTAGGTTTTTACTTTTATAGTTGAGGAATTCCCCCTTCATTCCCGATATAGGACACGGGGACCTCACAAATTCTATCTTTAGCTAAGTTAGAGTAATGTTCCACACTACATATGGTGTCACTCGTCTTTTTGTCTCCCAAAAACTAATACAAAACAATAGATCATGCTGTTTCAGCCAATAAAAAACAAATTAGAACACCTCACAAACTTGCCTAAGGACCACAGCATAATTTTGTATATCCTTCAATCTTATGTGAAGAGAATAATTCCTATGGCTTCAACTGAGTAAAGATATATATATATGTGTGTGTGTGTGTGTGTGTGTGAAGTCCACTTTTCATGTAAGAAGAGAATAATATGTGTAAACTTTTAAGCGTTCTCAATATTGAACCTATTAATTTTCCTTTGGGTTATGTAGATAATTTTTTTAAGGATCCAGCTTGTCTCCAGTTGGAGATTAAGATTGGACCGTCCAGTTCACATTGTGAACTCACTTTTAGGCTCCATTTCGATAATCTAAATTGTTTACATTTTAGAGTATGTTGAGTACATTATCCCTATAAAAAATCAAGTCGATCGGATAACGATAATTACGTGTTCGAATCAATTTTGTATAAAAAAAAAAATGGACGGTGAAAAAATAAATGATTCATAAAAAACTGATTCGAACATGTAGTTGCCATATCCAATCGATTTATTTTTTTTATAAGGATAATGTATTCGACGAATTTTAAAATATAAACGGTTTGGATTATCGAAACAGGACCCAAACGGTTCAATCTTGATCTCTAATTGGAAATAAGCTGGGCCCATTTTTAACTCCACCGTAGGAAGTGTGAAAGAGAGAATTTTGTCGATTATCAAAGGTACAAACTCTGAAGCCATTTCTTAAATTCTCTAACTCACTCATGATCAAAATATGAATCGCAAAATTATTAGATAATAATCTATATCTATATATTATATAAGGAAAATGGGTTTTCTAACCCACAAGCCTTGTTTAAGTTTCAATACCTCAATCTTAATTTCCTAATTTTTTGATTTAAAAAAAAAAAAAACTCAGCACTTATTGACTCCTCCCCTACACACCCTTTTTAACTTCTCCCATACCCATTTAATTATTTTGGAAATAATAATTATTCTCCATTTTCAATTTCTCCCATACCTATTTAATTATTTTAGAAATAATAATTATCCCTTAATTTATGGATTTCAAATGAAAAGATAACAAAAATATTTCATAATCTCTCTATTGTAATTTCTCTCATCGATTTCTAAAAAAAAAATATTAAAACTTGCCTTCATTTTCTCTCCCACAAAAAATTAAATAATATTTTTCATGAGAATTGTGGGTATCTATCTATATCTTATATATTATATTATAATATAACCAAAAAAAAAAAATTAAAAATCAGATATACAAATAGATAAAATTAATAAATATGATTTTTATTTATTCAGTTAAAATCTTTTTTTTACTCTCAATATCTGATTTTAAATTTTAAAAATCTTTAAAGTCTATTTAAACAAATGAAATTTGAAAATATCTCACGCCATCATATTTTAAATAAGTAAATCTCACATGTTCATCACATATCTAACTCACATCATAACTTACTTAAATAATAATAATTAAAAACAAATATAAACTATAAATAAATTAAATTTAAAAAAATAGAAATCTACAACTCCATCTTAAATAAATTGAAAAAAAAAATTAATAGAAACCACACAAAAATAAATAAGATAAGATTTTAGATATAGATTTCAAAAAGATATGACAATATCTGAATTTGAATTATGATTTAATAATATAATTATCTTTTTTTTATTTTTTTATTTTTTTATGTATATCTATCAATTTGTAATCAATTTTTTTTAATCAATTTTTAAGTCTTATTTAAAAAATAATCTAATTAGTCATTTCAATTCCTAAATTTCGCGGGCACTGACGGAGAAGCTGATGGACTAGGCGGGGCGAGGTCTAAGTTGTTGGGAGGTAATATCCTACCACTCCATAAATTTATTTGTTTTTTAATTTTATTTTTTTCCCTGTGTGATTCTCTTTCTCTGTTGTTGGTTTGGTTTTGGTTTCTGTTTTAGTGAGATTTATGTGTTTGTTTACAGGTTTACATGGTGAAAAATAATTGTTGGTGATGATAGTTGTAGTCAAAGTATCTATGCCCGTTCTGTGCCAAAGATTTTAATCAGATTTTGTTTTTTAAATGAAAAACATAAAATTGAAGTAAAAAAATGGATATTGAAATGTGACGCCCCAAGTTTTTGGAACATTAAGGGAAATTAAATAAACAAAATGACTTAATTAACTAAAAAGTTGACACCTTAATAGGGCATTCCAACTCTCGTACATAACCAAATGTTCAAATAATATTAATTAGAAACTTAAAATTATCCAAATACAACATCACTGAAATTATAAGGTCCTTAATAGCTAATATATAGGATAATAAAGCTATTCGACTTTAGTCATGATTTCAAGTCAGCCAAGACTCTACGTTAGCGTCAACTCCATTTCAGCTTCAATTATTTCCTCGCCAAAACCTGGCATAAAACGCCAGGGCAACCAGAATATATGCCATGAGTTTTGCAACACAGTAAGAAAATATAACCAACCTACCACTCTTTTTAAGAGAAAAATAATGAGATTCTAAACATGAGATAACAATATAATTGTAAACATAAATTACAACCATTAGAATAATTTCAATAATTTTAATAAATTAGGTGACACTCTAAATCTCACCAAAGAGATTTAACTTACCAACCACTAAGCATGGCAACGGTTAATTTGAAACCCTCCCTTGGTCAAATATTCAAGTGTTACCAATCGTAACTACCAGGGATGCCCACGTCCGGAGTTATATACCCAAGTAGTGGCATCCATGGTCTGCCCCAAGGAAACGGTCTGCCAGGGGTACGTAACCTCCCTGTGTACCACCTGCACATCCATCCTTATTCCAAAACCGAATACCGAAAAGGGGTCAAATAAGTCCCGTGCCATCTTAGGATTTCGCGACACAATTTACACGAGAATTCTCAAAACCAGGGCTCACCCTGAACAACCGGTATTGACCGTCAATTGTTAACTTTGTGTATGCCGTTAATCATTTCAGTTAATTTTTTATATTAATTACCAATAATTCCAATTTTTAATCACAATTAATGGTTTACCAACTCATTAAAATTCCCAACATAAAATATTATACATGTCACACAATAGTAAACAATGTACAAAATTTAAATAAACAATTTATTTAAACCATGGTATGAAGTAATAATTTAGATACCAAAAAAAAGAAGAAAGGAAATAAATCATAATTACACACATGCATGGACTTTTAATCCATAAGATTAGACTAGCACAATATTAGATAAACCACAACACACCCATACATGGATTGCTCATTTACAATATTTGATGAATTAGACCAACACAATAACTGATTTTTATCCAAATAAGTAATTGAAGTGATGATCTTAAATCTGTCCGGAAATTTTCAGGACATACCTTAGGTAATAAAAATTATAAATAAATTACTTATACAACTCTAAAATTTATATAAATATACAAAATACTCAATAAACATGTTATGGTCATTTTTCAGAAAGTACTTTCCAAAAATAAATTATAAATAATTCTTAAAAATTCCAAGAGTGTTTATGACACAGATTTATCGCATTTCCTTAAATTAATTCCATACTTAAATTTTTATAAATCAGTTCCATGGTCTAAAAATTTATTATGAAACTAGACTTCTCAAATCTCATTTTTTTGGCTTAGAAAGTATCAGATTTGGTTTAATATAAAATTTTTAATGATTTTTCAAACACATAATAAAATATGTCTATAGCTCCAGATTTGGTTAAAAATCTATATAAATTCGTACAAAACTCAATAATTGTTGAAAAATTTTGTGTATGAACTAGACATCATTATCAACAATTTTGTAGAAGAAATCATCTTCAAATTTTGAGTATAGAATTGTCTAAAAATTCGTACAACTTCCTGGCAGATTTAAAGGGCCAAAAACATCTTCAATAATCTTTACTTGTTCTTCTTATACCCAAACATGAAATTAATTCCTCAAATCTCTTAAAATTCATTGATGCATGTAAAGATGAAGTCCAAATTCATGAGGAATAACACAAATTAAACCCACTTGATAAATTTTCTAAATTAATTTCTTAGTTCTTGACTTAATTCTTTTCTTTTCATTATATGTAGATTTACATACAATTGAATTATATTTGATCTTGATTTGAGATGTAAGGAAGGATTTACTACAAAATTAGAATTAGAAATCTAACCTAGAGTTATTGAATGATTGAAGCGCTTCACAAGTTCTTGAATTTTCTTTCTTTTCTGTTTGCCTTCTTGGACTTAATGGTGTACTCTACTCTTCAATTCATCACACACATATTATTTGCATCTCCTATCTTTTGACCTCATGACACGTGCACACATGCACTCTTGTAACACTTCCAACACAACACATGCACACACCCACAAAAGTTTCTTTGCACACCCACACTCACACTCACATACCTTCTTAATCCTAAATTCAATTTATGTTTAAGATTTATTTAATTAAGCAACACTTAGTCTTAATAAATTTCAATTAGCACATCATTAAATTATTTATGACTAATCATAAATCCCACATAATTTAATCAGTCTAATTTGACTTCCATTAGAGCCCAATTAATTATAATTAAATTTATCAATCTCAATAAGATTTTTAATCGAACTCCTAAAAGGTTCCAAATATTAAATTAGACTTATTTTCATCCTCAATTTTGATTTCCCAAATCATTTAGGCTTTCAATTTTTTTTTTTTTTTTTTTTTTTTTTTTTTTTTTTTTTTTTTTTATCAGACTCAAAATCTCCATCTATAAACTACATATTCAATTGAGCATCTCATAAATAAATTTAGTTCATAATAATCTAAATTCTCAATCCTCACAACGCAATTAACTCCAATTCGGACCCAATTGATCAAATCTTAGTTTTATTAAACTGAATCGAATATTTAATTACACTTTCATAGGGTCCAATACTTGAAATTAAACTGATTTAACTTATCAATTTCACCTCCTTAGGCTATTTGGACGTTCAATTTCTAATTCTAAAATAAATCCTTAATAAAATAATTTATAAATAACAAATATTAAATACCCACAAAATTATTATTTATTTATTTATTTATTTTCTTTCTTTTAAGAATAATAAAATGTAGGTTTTCACATGAAATTTTTTATTTTTTATTTTTTTTTTGTTATTTTATCTTATAGAAAATGTGAAAATTTATTGGGAATTCAAGATTATACTGTAACATTAGATTTTTTTATAATTAGGTAAATTTAAAACTTTTAAATATCATTGTGTTTTTTATTTTTATCCTCTTTGTATCATATTATACCATTACTGCTATTTATTAGTTTGTTAATAATAATTCAATTAATTGAAAATAAAAGCTTAGTATAACTTTATATATATATTAATTAATTTGTTACCACTATATTTGTATGTAATAGCATGATATATCCGAATAATTTCCAAATATAATTTCTATTTTTTTATGTGATTAAAATAGTCCATCTTAAAATAGTATATAGAGGAGTTAGATGGTTTCTTTTATTCCTAAAAAACCCAATCTATATTTTTTTTAGACTTTTTAATTTTTTAAATTGAAACATTGGTTGTTTATGTCCATAAAACAAAATTGATAAACACATATCCAAAAGCTACATATTTTTTATTTTTTCTTTTTTTAATAGGTAGGATATTTATAAATGAAAAATATTTGACACCTCAAAAAACTTTCCATAATCCGACTTATAATGATGTTGTCATAAGTGTTAATTTTTATACAAATATGAGAAGAGAATTAATCAAATTATACATTTCAACCAACTACAGACTCAAACTTTCACTATTTCAAGATGTTATTTCATTATAATTCCAATTAAGAGAGTCTTCAACCCTTAATATTTTTTTTATCAAATTATAATTTGATAAAAATTTAAAAACATGAAGCGTTGGAAATTATTGTTTTTTCATCAAAACTAATGAAAAGAAAAAAAAATTGGGATAAGAATGAAAGTTATTTTAAAAATTGATAAAAAGTTAATGAAAAAGTTAAAGTAATTCATATCAAATCAAAAAAAATTTCAAATTTAAAATTAAATTAGATAAAAAAAAATTAAAAGAAAATGATGAAATGTTGGAAATATTTTAAAACCTTTTTATTTTTAAAGACTAGAAATTCGCAGCAAGGATCCTCTGTCCCCAAATAACCCTGTCCCTATGTCCCAATTCACTCACTATTATTGGATCATATGAGAATCTCAAGATGTGAAAATCTCAAGACATATCCAATAATTGTGAGTGAATTGGGATAGGGGGACAGGGTTATTTGGGGACAGAAGATTCTTGCACAGAAATTCATGTGCGTGTTATATTCATATTGTATTTTTAGTTATGAAATTAAAATAAAAAAGAAATGTAACTTAAATTATTGGATTAATAACAGAAATATCATATGAATTATTGTTAAATATCACTTCACTTCACATTTAATAATAAAATTATATATTTGTCTTAATTATAATTTTTAAATTTGTTTATTTTTATAACAACAAGAGGTATACAAATTATCAAAATTGCACTAAATAGATTTATATATATTTTTTTAAATTTTTTTAAACTAATAATTTTAAAAGTTATAAAATTTCATGCATATCACAAGACAGCATATTCAATTACTTCAACATATTTATAATAATATTTTTTTTTAATTTATAAAGTCCCGTGCATAATACGAGTTACCACTAGTAATATAAAAAATAGAAATATAAATTAAATAAGTCATTTTTTTATGAGAGCTTTTTCCATAAATCCATCTTTAATTACTTATATTCCATCCAATCCATATTCTTTTTGACTATTCCATTAGGTCCTATTTGAGATAAGAAGACCAAAATACCATTTTCATCTACTTATGTTCTATTTAGTTCATATTATTTTCTTATGTTTCAATAAATCCTGTTGGTGACATAATTACCAAAATACCCCTAATGTGAATGCTCACATCGTTAATGTGAATATTCATATCGTCAATGTGTAGGGGCCCGGCCATGTATAATGTGAATATTCACATTGACATGATAATATTCACATTGATAGGAGTGTAAAATTAGCCCGCGGCCTGTGGGCGGCCCGAGGCGAGTCCGGTCCGGCCCGTGACAATGTGAATATTCACATTAACATATTAACATTCACATTGATAGGACTGTAAAATTGGCTCGCAGCCTGTGGGCGGCCTGAAGCCTGCCTGTTGCTGGAGCGGGCCCGGCCCGTTGATAATGTGAATATTCACATTGACATGTTAACATTCACAATGATAAAAGTGTAAAATTGACTCGCGTTCCATGGGCGGCCCGAAACCCGCCGGCTGCCCGGGGCGAGCCCGGCCTGGCCCGTGACAATGTGAATATTCACATTGACATATTAACATTCACATTGATAGGAGTGTAAAATTGGCCCGCGGCCCGAAGACGACAGCCTCGGGTTTTGAATATTCACATTGTCAACAGGCCGGGCCAGGCCCGCCCCGGGCTGCCTACTGGCCGTGGGCGGGTTTTGGGTAGCCACGGGGCGCGAGTCAATTTTATACTCTTATCAACGTGAATATTAACAAGTCAATGTGAATATTCACATTGTCAACGGGTCGAGCCCTCCCGGGCCGCCCACGGACCGTGGGCGGGTTTCGGGCAGCCACGGGGCGCGGGCTAATTTTACACTCCTATCAATGTGAATGTTAACATGTCAATATGAATATTCACATTGTCAACGGGCCGGGCCGGGCCGGGCCCGCCCTGGGCCGCGGACGGGCTTTTGGCCGCCCATGGGACGTTGGCCAATTTTATACTCTTATCAATGTGAATGTTAACATGTCAATGTGAATATTCACATTGTCAACGGGCCGGGCCGGGCCCGCCCCGGGCCGCGGGCGAGCTTTTGGCCGCCCATGGGCCGCGGACCAATTTTATACTCTTATCAATGTGAATGTTAACATGTCAACGTGAATATTCACATTGTCAACGGCCCGGACCGGGCCCGCCCCGAGCCGCCCATGGGCCGCGGGCGGGTTTCGCATCGCCACGGGACGCGAGTCAATTTTACACTCCTATTAATGTGAATGTTAACATGTCAATGTGAATATTCACATTGTAAATGGGCCGGGCCCGCCCCGGCTCGTAGATGGGTTTCGGGCCGCCCACGGGCCAATTTTACATTCCTACCAATGTGAATTTTAAAATATGAATGTTCACATCATAAAATTGCTAACCGTTCAAAAAATATTTATAAGGGTATCAATATCAAAATTAAATATAAGGGCATAAGTGTCCAAGAAAATAGTGTAAATCATGAAAAAGGACTTTATGGAATAAAACTATACATACATGGGACTAAATGGGTTAAAAAATTCCTTCATGGAGTTCTTGGGTTAAAACACTTCTAAATGGGATTTATCAATAATTTTCCCTTTTTTTATATCTTAACTTAATAAATGTGAGTTGACATGTTTTACTGTGATTAGTTTAAAACAATATGTGAATAATGTCTCTTGATTTTCGCAAGGAAAGTGAGTCTACAATTGGATCATTTTTATTCAACATGAAAAAGCAAACTCTGTTAGACCTTTCACATTCTCATCCATTTCTCTAATTGGTCAAAAGGGCTCTACTATCAAACCTTCATCTCATAAATACCAGATCACCTCCATTGCATTATTCACAAAAACCCATAAGGTATAAAGTCAAATCAATCCCAAAAAAAAAACATAAAAAATATTAGAAAAAATCTCATCACATCTTCCGTATCTATATCTTTACCAATAGGTTCTTTTTTCTACACTTAAATCTTCCATTGTTGTTGTAAGTTCTTGTACAAGAATGGATAGAAGGTTAATTGAGGCTGCCCAGATGGGTAATGTTGACCTTTTGCTCAATTTGATCAAATATGATCCCCTAATTCTACACTTTGCTTCATTAGCAGAGGAAGAGACTCCATTACACATTGCTTCTATGGCTGGCCACCTCAATTTTGTACAACAAATACTAACATTGAGGCCAGAATTCGCCACGGAGCTCAACCAAGACGGTTTTAGTCCCCTCCATGTTGCCTCGGGGAATGGGTATCTAGAGATTGTTAAAGAGCTCTTGAAAGTGGATTGTGATCTGTGCGCGGTGAGGGGTAGAGAGAAGAGGATACCCCTCCACTATGCGGCTATCAAAGGTAGAATTCATGTTATGAAGGAATTGCTCGCTGCTAGCCCGGATTCTGTTGAACACGTCACGGTTCGGGGAGAGACTGCCCTTCACCTTGTAGTCAAGAAGAATCAAATTAAAGGGTTAAGAGTGTTGGTGGAACATATCAAGGATTTCAAAAAAGAGGGTGTTTTGAATATGAAGGATGAGCAGGGCAACACCATCTTGCACCTAGCTATCTCGAGAAAACAATACAAGGCATGTGTTTCCCTTTATACCCTTTTGTGTTGAGAAATTTTTCAATACAAATATTAAACCTGAATGATGTAGTAATGATATATTTTAGATAATAATCACCTTGACAAGCCTTTTTTTATATATATTTAAAATGACATTTTAAATAGAGTTTCTTTATAATATTTTTTATTTGTATATTATTGCCTTTTTACTTATGAGATAAATTATGAACAAGTTGTCGATTTATTACTTGGCGAACATTTCGTTACTAGGGTAGTGGTGGAAGTAAATTCCTTAAACAAGAATAACCTCGCGGCTCTTGATGTTTTACTAATTTTCCAAAGTGAAGCGAGCGATAGAGAGATTGAAGATGTTCTTAGGCAAGCTAGTGCTAAGAGAGCTAGAGACTTGCACCCATCGGCACTAGCATTAACTAGCCAAAATCAGGGTGTTACAACTAATTGTGGGGACATATTTTTGTGTATTCCACGTGGCCAAAGTTGTTAGCCGAGGTACCACGAGGGCGGACCATGATGCCGAGATATGGTGCAATAATACCAGAATCTGAGATATTTGGATGGAGGACTAGAGTCCTAGATGACATCAAACTACCTATTTGGATAGAGATGGGACTCTTGAGAAAGTTCATCTTAATCTGAATAGTGTGAGTTGTGATAGATGTTATCCTTGTAAAGGATAGAGTCCCATGAAGTAAGACTTCTAGGGGAAGTTGGACACTGACCACTATAAAAGTGAGGCACCCCCATAGGTCTAAGATATGCTTTTTATGTTCTGTCTAGTGAGTTAAGCACTATTTGTTATCTTTGAGAGAGATATATTACTAACTTGATTGTTGGAGTGCCCCTGGGTGGACGAACCACCATGGTATTCTCATATTCTTGTTGGTTGGTGTTCGGGCTTAATCTATTATGTCGGTGCTCTCCAGCTGAGTTCCCCGTTTGGTTGTGTGGTCGGAAATCAACACCCACAATTTGGCGCCATCTGTGGGAACTTAGTAAGGATAGATGGCCAACAACGAACAGGAAGTGAGGATTGGGGACGACATTCACAGTAAGGAGGAGGAGCATGTAGATCCTAACACTAAAGGAAGGAACCATGATGGAAAAGTGCAAGAAGTGAATCCTGAGGCGAATTATGTGGCCAAAGGCCGGGAAGGGAACAAGAAGAGTAGTCGAGATGAGTACTACTGTGAAAGGGACTTTCAGGTATGGAGGGTCAGATGCCAGAGAAAAGACGAGGAAACTGAAAAACATGGCAAGTATGCTGACAGATCTACAGACAGTGGTCAACCTCATGATGCAGAACAACGTGATGCAACCGAACATCCCCATTACAGGACATGTCGGCACCAACAACCAAAACAGGTGTCCAGAAGACATGATCTCGGCCTAGATGATTAGGTCCGAGGAGACAAGAGCTCAGCCAAAGTGAATAGATCTCAGATTCCAGATCCTGGATCTCAAATCCTATAAGACATGATCTCGGTCTAGATGATTAGGTCCGAGAAGACAAGAGCTCAGCCGAAGTGAGCAGATCCTGGATCCCAGATCCTAGAAGACAAGATCTCGGCTTAGATGATTAGGTTTGAGAAGAGAAGAGCTTAGCTTGAGTGAGTAGATCTAAGATTCCAAGAGACAAGATCTCCGCCTAGGTGATTAGGTCCGAGAAGACGAGAGCTCAGCCTGAGTGAGCAGATCCAAGATTCCAAAAGACACGATCTCGGCCTAGATGATTAGGTCCGTGAGAAGAAGAGCTCAGCCTGAGTGAACAGATCTAAGATTCTAGAAGACAAGATCTAAGCCTAGATGATTAGGTTCGAGAAGAGAAGAGTTCAGCCTAAAGTGAGCAGATCCCAGATTCCAGAAGACAAGATCTCGGCCTAGAAGATTAAGTCCGAGAAGAGAAGAGCTCAGCCTAAGTAAGCAGATCTCAGACCCTTGAAGATAAAAAGGAAGCACACAAGTTCAGACTGAAGTTGGCCAAGTTTTGCTTGTCGGCAGAAGGCCATCTATACAGAAGGGTTTTCACTGGACCTCTATTACGATATGTACATCCTTCCCAGGTTAAAGACTTTTTATATAAGGTCCACAAAGAAGTATGTGAAAGCCATGCAAGGGGTAGATCCCTTGCCTATAGAGCAATAACGCAGGGATTCTTTTGGCCTTACATGTAAAAGGAAGCTGAAGCCTATGTAAAAAAGCGTGAAAATGTTGTTGAAATCCACCTACAACGTGCGAAAGAACAGCAATTCGGCTGGGGGCATACTAGCAACAACTTGCTAGGGCTTACAACAAGAAGGTCAGCCTAAAAGAGTTCAAGGTTAGGGACCTCATCCTGAGAAAAGTTGTCGGCAATAAGAAAGATCATAGGGAGGCCAAACTTGGCCCAAATAGAATCATCTCGGTTGCCAGCAATTAGGGATATCGGCTGAAGTAATAATAAAGTGCTAGTTTGATTTTTGTGAATTTGAAATCTGTGTGATAGGACCGACCAGTCCTATGATGATGTTTCTGAATGAAACATGACGAATAACTTAGACTTATTATATGGCAGAGTTGAATTATACTTGCATATAATAGAGTTGAACTAAGTTAGCGATGTTTCTGAATGAAACATGGCGAGTAACTTATACTTATTATATGACAGAGTTGAATTATATTTGCATATAATAGAGTTGAACTAAGTTGGCGATGTTTCTGAATAAAACATGACGAGAAACTTAGACTTATTATATGGCAGAGTTGAATTATACTTGCATGTAATAGAGTTGAACTAAGTTGGCGATATTTGTAAATGAAACATGACGAGTAACTTAAACTTTTTATATGGCAGTTGAATTATACTTGCATATAATATTCACCTAGACTTGCCATGTCGGCAGAGTTAAACTCAGAATGGAACTAAGTTTGCTTTAGAGAAACCAAGGTTGAACACCCCGACTAGTCTTTGTTTGAATCAGACTTCGGCAAAATTAAAGATGCATGCTTAACGTGAACATAAGTGACACTTGGGTTCACATTAGGGGGCAGGAAACAGGAATAAGGAATAAGCTTAACACTTGTTGAAATTTTTTACAAGTTGGAGTCAACTGAGGTATCCATATGAGGGGACACTCGAGTTGTTGGTTACCCGAGATCACCAACCAGTTCGTCAAACCTGGAAATATTGGAAAGCAGTAAGTACAAGTAAGGAAACAATACTTGTTGAATGTTGTTTAAAGAATTTTTATAAAATGCCCGTTGGCCAAGATCACAGTAAAAGGTGAACTCCGAGGTAAGTTGGTTCAGGGTAGCCAACTAAGGGTGTACCCAAGATGAAGTGGATCTGAGGTGGTACGTGTTAGATGTGTTCTAACCCAAAGTGATTACACAGTTAAAGTATACTTGGGAGAAATACAAAAATATTCTAAGTATGGAGTCATACAAGACAGTAAAGACAGAGACAAGCGTTGAACACTTAGTCAAAAAGAGGACTTGCATTCAAAAAGACAACTTGTTCAGATAGAAAAGAAGGCACCTCGGCCCAAAACAAAACAAGATATCAAGATGGAATTTGACTCCATCCTCAAATGATAGATACTATAGGGAAGGGCATACAGGTCTCTCCAGGCATCATGGAATCCTCCTCTCCAGCCAACCTTAAATGAACGTCGGCTGGAATGAAGAATTCCTGACGGAAGTATTCTAGTTTATTGGAGAAGTTTACCCTCCATATGAACATCCCCATGACCTCGGCTAGGGTGAATTTGGCAAGGAAAGTTGGACTATGTGGGTTAAAGACCTCGACGAAACCCTAAGGTGTTGGGTTATCAATTTTAGGGTTCTAAGAAAGGTTTGGGGGCAAAATTTGTTTTAGTTTTCTTAAGTGTGGATTCTAGCAAATCCCAAACCTACGTCTATGAAAATGTACAGGATTTAGAGGCAGTAATCTACTAACAAGCAAGAACAGACAGAAGAAACAGGTCTCAAAAACATGAAACAGTGATCAAAGACTCAAGAACACGAGAAAAATAGAGCATTGATAGATTCAGGGAATGAACAAAATTGATAGAATTTGATGCAAGTGTGCTAGAAGATATGTGTCAAATATAGAAAAAATGTGAAGATGGGCTCAAGAACATGAAGGATAAAATATGAGTCAAAGCAAGCTAAGGCATGTAGAACAATGGGATTCGAATATGAATACAAGATGGCAATGTAGATGCAGATACAGATACTGTGTGTGATGTGTAACAATCCACAGAAGGAATATATGTGAAAACAGTGGAGAACTGAAGTTAAAATAAAAGAAATCAAAGACTTACAAAGTGAAGCCGAGGAAGTAAATACCGGAAAGGGATTCGGCGGAGTCAAACAACGTTATGATTGGAACAGAACTGCTGAGTGCACGCTAGAAGTGGTGACCAGAGTTGTAATATGAATGAATATTTCAATAACAACAATGATGGTTTGCAGAGGCCAAGAGAAAGAGAGTCTAAAGGCATAAGTAGACATGAAATGAGAAAATGAAAAGGTTTTGGTAGAATTGGAAAAAGATGGCAAGAAGTTATGATTTCGATTCCCGACGTGCCTGCGCTGACATCAAGTGGCCGAGGGCAGAACTGATGCGACACAATGGGGACGTGATTGGTATGCTCCAATCTAATGATGATCTTGATTGAGAAGTGCGACCTTAGTTGAGATATTGATCTCGGTTGAGATGTTGAAATTGGATGAGGGCAGAACTTGTTTATTTTTGGTTTCTGATGAGATGATACTAGGATCTTAATGTTCTTGAACTAGTAAGTCATGATCACTGCTAGTAATGTGATCTTTGTTGAGATGTTGGACCTGGATGAGATAGAACATGATGGTTCTTGACTCTTGATTCTTAACGAGTGAACATATGAGTCTTTATTTCTTGGCGCCGACAAGTCACGATCTCGGTCGGAGGAGTACATGTATAGGTTCCATCGCCTCAGTTTACCAAGGTAATAGAACCTAGGGGGCAGTTGTGGGGACATATTTTTGGGTAGTCCACGTGGCCGAGGTTGTTAGCCGAGGTACCACATGGGCGGACCATGATGCCAAGATATGGTGCAATAATACTAGAATTTGAGATTTTGGATGGAGGACTAGAGTCCTAGATGACATCAAACTACCTATTTGGATAGATATGGGACTCTTGAGAAAATTCATCTTAATCTGAATAGTGTGAGTTGTGGTAGATGTTATCCTTGTAAAAGATAGAGTCCCATGAAATGAGACTTCTAAGGGAAGTTGGACATTGACCACTATAAAAGTGAGGCACCTCCATGGGTCTAAGGTATGCTTTTTGTGTTCTGTCTAGTGAGTTAAGACTATTTGTTATCTTTGAGAAAGATAGATTACTAACTTGATAGTCGAAGTGCCCCCGGGTGGACGAACCACCGCGGTATTCTCATATTCTTGTTGGCAGGTGTTCGGGCTTAATCTATTCTGCTGGTGCTCTCCAGCTGAGTTCCTCGTTTGGTTGTGTGGTCGGAAATCAACACCCACACCCATCAAATGACCCGTTAATGCCAATTGAACGAACTCGATCTCCAGCTAGATAGTTGCTAGAGTATTTCAAATACAACAAGATTAGAGATTCGCCGAGCGAGGCACGAAATGCCATGCTTGTGATAGCTATACTTATTGCCACCGCAACATATCAAGCAGTGCTTAGCCCTCCAGGTGGTGTTTGGCAAGACAATTCTCTGTCCAGTAACAACAATGGGATAGATACTACAAAACCACATATTGCTGGACAAGCAGTCATGGGTTCAAAGAATATGGTCTCGTTTGGCTTGTTTATCTTTTTCAACTCAGTAGGGTTCTTCACCTCTCTCAACATGATCTATGTTCTCGCAAGTGGATTCCCTTTGCAATTGGAGTTGCAAGTTTCAATGTGTGCGCTCATAATAACATATGACACTTCTATGACTTTCATGACAGCTAATAATGTCTTGTCTGTGTTATTTACTATTGTTTCCATAGCCTTGCCATTAGTGATACCTATTGCAACCATGGTGGCAAGGAACTACCTCAAATGGCCAAGAGTTGCATTGCAATGTACAAGCCTACAAAGTGCTTGAATTAGAGGCATGTTGTTCTACTTCTTTTCTCTTTGTTTTTATGAAATTAAGTGTTTGTGAGTATTCCTCGCTTGTTATTTTCATAGGCCTGGAAGCTTATTTGGTGAACAACTATAATAAATAAACAATTGAAGCAAATAAGATAAATTTCTCTATTGTCATTCCAAGTTTTTTTGTTTCAAACCATATGCCAACAATAGTTTCAAAAACAACAATGCAACTGAGCTACAAAAATTATTTTGAAAAATAATAAAATGAACTGTGGAGCAGATTCATTGAGTGTGGTTCACATCACATTAAATTTAAATTTATATCATACAATTCAATTGTAGATTTGACTTTTTATTACTTGATCACACTTGGCATACCCAACCACTTTGTCCAAAGTCAAACTAAAAACGTGCAGGTCACATAAGGGGGTTAATCAAACACCTATTCATTTTCTTCTTCAGCATCCTTTCTAATAATTTTTTCTTTTTTTAATTTCTTTTTTACAAATCTTACACCGTCAAACTAACTTATTAGACAAGGTAACCAACAAAACCTTGACATTCATAGGATATTATTCCATTTGCAGCAAGTATTTTTTATTTATTTATCTTGTGACAAAGATAATGGACTCATTTGGCATAACAAATTTTGGGACAAAAAGACTATTTTAGTCACAAAATAATAAAATAGATTAAAAAATTAACAAAATAAAATGTCATATTCAAATTATAATTATTTTATTTTTTCTTTCACAAAATTTTTTTAAAAAAAATTAAAAACATATCTTAAACGAAATTTTTTAACCCAAACTAAAATAATTAAAAAATTAACACATATCCCAAACCAACCTATTGATAGAGAGATATGCAACAGTTCAATCTATTGAAGTCCAGGTTTTCATTTATGCGGAAAAATATGCAATCAAAAGTCAAAGACAAAAGCTCAAATTGTTTGGCCATGATGTTGTTTAAACAAAAAAAAAAAAAAAAAAAAAAGTTGACCTCAACTAAAAAGAGAAATCCAAAATGTTGTTGGACTGGATTCACACCTATCCAAATGTGCATTCTGTTTGGAACTTCGATTTTTAGTTAAAAAAATCATTACAAATTATCAAATCACATTATTTTTTATCTTTTTTTTATATCATTTTATAAAAATATAAAAAAATAATTAAAATAGTCTATTTCTAAATGAGATTTCACATCCTTCCACTAACCAGTGAAAGTAAAAAAAAAAAAAAAAAATTTAAATTTTTTGGTGGACTAGAAACTAAATTATATACATTTAGAAATTTAAAAAATTACTTAAAATATTAAAAGAAATTTACTAAAATAAAATAATATTAATAAATAAATAAATAAATAACTCAATTTTCAGAAAAATAATCAAAACCAAAAAAGTGATTGTTTTCTAATTAGCTAACCGCCTATAGGGTGGAACCCTTAAAGCATTTTCATTACATTATTGTTTAGAAGTACCACATCAATAATATCATATGATATTCAAAAACTACCCAATAATTTATGTAGTATTATAGGTAGGAAAACATAATCAACCTCAATGCTAGCAACACAAACTAAGTTTAATTTTGTTCACGCATACACACAGTGGCGGAGCCAGGAATTTAATATGGGGGGCACCCATTAATTACAATCTCAAATTTTTTCTTCTCCAATCAGTAACATTATACTCCATAATCTGAGGCCGTAGTCCTGGATTTACAGGAAGGTCCACTAAGTTGATTTCTATGCGACTTTGTTTTGCGGAAGAATAATTTTCATCTTTTTCTTGAGAAAGAAATGATTCCCACTTTGATTTTTTTTTTGAAATATTTCTCCATGATTGTTTGAAAAAACTAAAAATCAAAATAAAAATTCATAATCAAAATCTCAAACCCCCCACAAATCAAAATCTTCAATTTTAATACAAATCAAAAAATTTAAATTAGCACCAATCACAACAAATCAAAATTTTTAATTTTAGCACAAATTATAACAAATCAAAATCCCTAATTTAAATATTAATCACTGTAAATTAATATTTTTAATTTTAGCACAAATCAAATCCCTAATTTTAGCACAAACAACAACAAACTAAAGTCCCTAATTTTAATATAAATCACCACCAATTAAGATTCATAATTTTAGCATATCAAAATCTCTTATTTTAACATAAATAATAACAAATCAAAAAATTTACAAATCAAAACTTAACAAATAATTATAAATTAATACTCATAATTTTTATTTAAAAGTTAAAAAAATAATAATAAAATTACCTGTAAACAATGAGGAGAAGATACCAAGGTTGTAGTGTGGTCCCAAATCTGTGTTGTGTAATCCTAATTTGGTGAATCGCGAGTCGGTAAATTACAAAACAACAAAGGGAGACAAAGACAAAGAAAATATGAAGATACTTCACAAGTACTGTGAATAAATAAAAATAAATAAAGAATTTCATACAGGTTTTAGAGTTTTAACCTTGTTGTAATTGGAGTTGTACCTAAAAAAAAATTTTGTGTATCAATATTTGATTGGGATTGGGATTCCCAAAAAAATAAATAAATAAATAAATAAAAATAAAAATACAAACGTGGGTTCTTCTAGCTTGTGGTGCGTGTGTGTGTCAGTGGGTTAGTGGTTTTGAATGTGTGTGTGAAAGTGAAAGGCAGGACACACATAAAAAAAAAAAAAAAAAATTACAAAAGTCAGGGGGGCACGTGACCCCCCTGAGCCCAAGGCTCCCTCCGCCCCTGCATACACATTGTTTTTTTTTTTTTTTTGTGGGTAAAGCAGTGAACTCATAAAACTAAGCAGCCAAGGTTTGGGGGTATAAAACCCCTTTAGCATCATCGTACAACTAATTCAAAATAAAGGAAGGAGCAATTAAAATTTACCAAATAAGGTGAGTCACAACTCAATAGAAATCATTTAACGCAGTATATGAAATTTAGCAAATGTATGAGTACAATATGCATATACAATGTCTGTGATAAAATGTTCACAAATTCACATACTCAAAAGATATCATATTCAAATCTTAATCCATTTTCCTTCAATTCATTTCAGTTCATTTAATCTTCTCAATACATGAGTCAAGTGCATTATCTTTTACAACCAAACTAAGACTACAACTCAATGGTTTTCAAGATCATATAAATACAAATACACACTTCAATCTGCCATTTTACAGATATTTCGCCCGCGGGATCGGTACCCATGTAAATATTTCAATTTGCCATTTTACAGATATTTCGTCCACAGAATCGGCACCCATGTATAAATTTCAAAACTTTCACCCAAGACACTCCGACCAACTTAATTATAATGGAGTTCATCCCCTTTCTCCTCCTAAACAATCATATATATACAATGTATATAAACATAGTCATATTCAATGACAACCAACAAGAGATTATTTTCAATTCACCTAATCCGCATGTAATTTTTACAACAATCATCGATATCCTCCACCGATAGCCCAATACAGATGTTCCTAAACAGATATACAATCTCAAGACAGATAATTCATCAAATTTCCATAGGTGAGTGATTAAACAAATCCAACTACACCTCTCATTTATACCTTTCCCCAATTTCACATTTCTGACACCAATTTCATTATTTATACAAAATAATTATTCCAAATATTTTAGGGCAAAACTCCCCATTTATCAAGTATTGACCCCAAGGGCTAAAATCAACTATTTTAATACAAGATAGTCTCATAACTAAACCCCATGATCAATTATATAACCTCACATGGAAACCCCTCTTTTTCATTCACACCCAAACCCTAGGTTTGTTCAAATCACCCCCAAATCACACCATTGTTACACAAAAGACAAATAACTAGGCTAAATATCATATGAGAGTGTAGAAAAATCTCTATCTCAAATAGAAAAGATGAGCCAAGTAAGGATGGAACTCCAAAAATGTCAAAATCTGACTTCAATCGGGTCAAATGGAAGATCTTGAGAAGTTCTATCTTTTTATCAAAGGGAGAAGGGTGGAGAAATCAATAGATCTAGGTCAAAATGTAAAGAGAGAGGAAGAGAGAGTATTTTAGAGAGAGAGGCTCTCAACTTTAGGATTTAGGATGAAAAAATATGAAAATGTGATGTAAAAAGTTACTTTTACAATCTGATATACGCGCAGTCCGCTCTAGCGGAAGAGTTGACGCTCGAACGTTAGACACAATAAGTTGTTCCTCTTGAGCACAAGAAGATACCCGCTCGAGCGTAGAATACACACCTCCAGTATTTTTGCAGACAACAAACAAACCACTTGAGCTTGCAACTCCCGCTCAAACACGAGAAAGGCCTCTCGAGCGAAGGACAAAAATGCACATAGCCCGCTTGAGCGCAAGAATGGTCGCTCGAGTGGAGAACCAAAAATCTGGGCAACAAGGTTTTGGAAAAACAAGTAACCAACTTGTTCCAAACGCAACCACAACAACCCAAAGGCCAATTTCAAAGAGATACAAGGGAGGAAAGAGGTAAACAATAATATGAAAGCATTAAACCCGACTCCGAAATACCACAAGAGTCGGGTCAAAATCGGGATCGCTACAGAAAAATTTTTGGTATAGGGAATTTGAAGGCAAGCTGTGCAAGTTGTTGTCATATTGTAATTCTAATGAACTCTTGCCATTTCCAAGTTTCACATTTGTCAAAGAGCTCACTCTTGATGTGGAAAATGTTGTAGCCCCTCCCTAGCCAAAATCCTCTTCAGATTTAGTAAAGCATCTTCCACAAAAGAGGTGTACATATTTCATCAACAAATGCTGATCATAACTGAGAAACGCCACCAAGTGGAGGGGAAAGGATTATCGATGATGCTCACAGCAAAGACAGCAAAGCTCGAAGTCCAACTTATGCTCAAAATTCTCCATGTAGCAAGAACTTCAGTCCAGATGGTTCATCCCATGCTAAAGAGACCCAGAGGTACACGTTTTAATTTGTATCTTTTTTATATTTTCCTTCTGCGTTGGATTTGAAATTTTTTATTGGTGTCTGAACTTTTAAACCATTTCACAGCATCTATCTATACCTATTGTTTTATTTGAAAATCTGAATTTCTACATGATTTTATTGGTGCATTGAACATGGGGGTGTTGAATCTATGTTCTCTGGGGACAGAAGTGTCTATAAACGAAACTAGGGTGCATTTGACACTCATTATGATACCGACTTAGGCTGGGACTTCAGTTCTGGTCCCTTCGATCATTCAGTCTCTCTTTTCTTTGGTGTTGTCCATGAGAATCCTTTTTTCAAAATTTTTGGTTTAATATTCTTTTGTATATCATGTTTTTCCCTCTAATAATAAAAAATCAAAATAAAAAATCAAATATTTCATGCATGTGAAGTTTTGATCCAAATCCTTAAAAGTCTATTCTGAATTATTTTTGACTTACCATAAAGAAAGGGATGTTTGTGTGTATATAGTTTCTGTTGACAATAGGGAATTACAACATTACCAAGACAATTAGAAAGTAAAATTAATGGAGTATTGTTTTCAAATAAATCAATATATATATATTTTAATTATCTACGTTAACAATGTCGCAACCCCCACGTGCAGAGCACTTGGGGGTTCAACTAGTATGTGTGTAAATAAAACAACAGTCAAATAGATTTTTATACAAAATATGAAAATCTTATACAATAATTCTGTTCTTATAACATTACACTTGTGAAAATAAAGTCATTGTAGAGGAGTTCAAGGAAGATGGGATATACCAATAGGGGATTGGTTCAATAGTAAGACCTTTGATTTCTTCACTCAAAGTCTAAATTCGAGTCTCCATAATCTTTTATTGGGATAAACATACTTCTTAGCATTCAGAATACGCGGGGGTATTACCTTCGGCCCCAACGCAAGTGTGATGAGATTACTTACAAATGTGTTGCGGGTACTAAAGAGCAACACTCCCTGGCGAGTAGATGGAGTAGTCTATTTGCATATTCATTTTTATGAATAAAAAAAAAAAAAACAAAGGAAGATAAGATATAATGTATAAAATGTCTTGCTAAAGTGACTATAAGCAACACGTGATAATTTTTCATGAAAACCATACTTAAAGGTCTTTTCCAATTGGATAAATTATACACAAATTGAAGAACTAAAGGACAAATTGTCACAATAAAAATTACAAGCCCCAAATTGAAACACAATTTTTTTAGGCTTGTTAACATTTTTTCTAGGATGATCTCAAAACACGTTCTTACTTACAATAGTCTAGCCAAGATAGTAGATAGGCAATTCTGTAACGCCCCAACCCATTACATATCATCGATATTGTCCATTTTGGGCCATGCTTACATAGATTTGTTCTTCTTAGTGGCTCACCCATACCCGAACTACTCTAGCCTAAGCATGCTTAACCAGGGAGTTCTGTTAGGGATTTCACCACCCGAGAAAAGGCCTCAATAGTATATAAGGGTCTAGGTTTTTACTTTTACAACCCAGGAACTCCTTCTCCATTCCCGATGTGGGACACCGGGACCTCACAAATTCTATCTTTAGCTAAGTTAGAGTAATGTTCCACACTACATATGGTGTCACTCGTCTTTTTGTCTCCCAAAAACTAATACAAAACAAATCATGCTGTCTCAACCAATAAAAAGCAAATTAGAGCAACACACAAACTTGCCCAAGGACCACAGCATAATTTTTTATATCCTTCAATCTTATGTGAAGAGAATAATTCCTATGGCTTCACTAAGTAAAGATATATAAATATATATATGTGAAGTCCACTTTCATGTAAGAAGGGAATAATATGTGTAAATTTTTAAGCGTTATATTGAACCTATTAATTTTCCTTTGGGTTATGTCGATAATTTTTTAAGGGTCCAGGTTGTCTCCAGTTGGAGGCTAAGATTAGACCGTCTAGTTTGCATTGTGGACTCACTGTTAGGCCCCGTTTCGATAATTTGAATCGTTTACATTTTAGAGTTCGTTGAGTACATTATTCCTGTAAAAAATCAAGTCGATCGGATAACGATAATTACGTTTTCAAATCAATTTTGTACAAAAAAAATGGACGGTGAAAAAATAAAATATTCATAAAAAACTGGTTCGAACATGTAGTTGCCGTTATCCAATTGATTTACTTTTTTTATAGGGATAATGTATTCAACGAATCTTAAAATATGAACGGTTTGAATTATCGAAACGAGACCTAAAAGTGAGTCCACAAAGATAATTGGACGGTCCAGTCTTAATCTCCAATTGGAGATAAGCTGGACCCATTTTTAGCCCCACTGTGGGAAATGTGAACGAGACAATTTTGTTGATTATCAAAGGTACAAACTCTGAAGTGATTTCTTAAATTCTCTCACTCACTCATGATGAAAATATGAATTGCAAAATTATTAGATAAGAATAATAAAAAAAAAATAGAAATAGAAATAGAAATTAAATAAGTCATTTTTTACATCTTAACTTAATAAAAGTGAGTTGTCATTAAGTGAGTTGACATGTTTTACTGTGATTAATTTAAAACAATATGTAAATAATGCCACTTGATTTTCGTAAGGAAAGTGAGTCTACAATTGGATCATTTTTATAAAGGAAAGTGAGTCTACTGTTAGAAATGGGCGCCCATGTGGCATGACCATTTGAATGCTTTGAACCTTATCCAAATAGGTTTTGAATTTGAATTCAAACCTATTTGGATAACCACTCAGGATACTTATATTATCTCCATTAACTAATATGGATAGATGATAAAAACATGTTATATATCCGATATATGGGATATGGGTGATTAAGAGAAACAACGTATATTTGAGTTTTTCCGATATACTGACTTTCTCCAAAAACAACGATCAAAGCCATTTGCACTGTGGTTTGTGTGGGTGATATTCACTATTGTAATATCACCCCATTGCTGGGTTGATTGACCAGATTAAGGAAGCACGTGATTTACCCATGAGATCCTTCAATTCAGACTCTGACTGAAAAGGTATGACCATAATTTTTATTCCGCTGCGTTATACTTTGTTCACATTGGTATCAGAGCATTAATGGATATTTTCGTGTTTCCTTTAATCATGTGTATATTTTTATATGTATATGTATACATTATATACATGAAACGTAAAGGAGGAAAAAAATCTACTTTTATTAGATTAAGAGCATAAATATTTTTTTTATGTTCATTAATGTCTTTTTAAATACTATAAATGGTTTTATTTTAAAAAAAGGAGTCTGGCAGTACAATAATTAGACCGGAAAACACCCTGGAAGGCGGCGTGTGGGCCTCATGCTCCACCTGACGCCGTGAGCCGCTGCCACGCGCCAGACACTCTGCCGACGCGCCCTCACGCGCGCGTCGTCCGCGTCACGCACGCGCGCTGCATGCTGGAGCCGCGCGCTGAGCCGCGTTGAGCCGAGCGCTGAGCCGTTCTAAGCCGCACGCTAAGCCGCGCCATTTTCCTCCGCCGGCTTGGCTGGCTTGGCTGCTGATGCATAAGGCACTGTTTGTTTTGCTTTTTAATTCTGTATCGCGTTAAATGGTCATTATTAATTCATTACATATTTGTTTTATGCATGGTTTATACTGTTAGACTAAGAATTAATTTTTCTATATTCTGTAAAATTTTGAAAATTTTACGAAAATAAAAAATATTTTTTTTTGTGTTAATAATTCATTTTTTATGCTTTAAAATGATTCTGGTATTGCATAAATAATTTTCTGGGGTTGAAATTTTTATTGTGGACTTCTGAAATGTTTTAGTATTTACTGGTATAATTGTTTCAATTTATCAGTTTCTGGATTTTTTATTTCTAATTTTATGTGTGTTTATTAGTTATTTAAAATTCCAGAAAATTTCAGAAATATTCCAGAAAATTTCAGAATGATGTATTTTTTATAGTCGCATAATCTGAATATTGTATTCAGCATATTTTTTGGGTTTGTGATATGTTGTAATTAGAGAAGCATGATTAGTTATTTATTTATTTATTTGAATTCCATTATTAAATAAATATAGCATGAGTTGTTTGTAGATTTACATTGAGATGCTATTGTATGGAATTTATCATGCTTTGTATATGTCATAAGTAGTGGGAGATTGTTTGATTGTTTTTTGCACATGGAATTAAATTAAATTTTGATAATTATCACTAGAGGCGCAAGAGATGATTACGAGCATAGCAAATTTTCGATCTTGAGACATGTGTAAAATTATCATTATTTAATTTAGATTCTTTTTGCTGCAAAATATTTTGTTTTGTGTTGCTATCATTAATATCCCCTGCGCATTTGTTTACTCTGTATGTAGAAATGGCTACTAAGACAGTGGTGGCAGACTTAACTAAGGGAGAGAAATTGGATGGCGACAATTATGATATATGATGCCGTAAGATCCAATACCTCCTCAATGAGCAAGAAGTGTTGACCACACTTGAACAAGTGATGGTTGAGCCAGAGCAGGGCAATACGGCTCAACATCGTCGTGATCTTGAAGCCTTTCAGACTTGGCGTAACAAAGATCGGTGTGCGCGCTTTACTATGTTGAGCAGCATGCACAACGACTTGATTAGTGAGTTTGAGCATTACCCGACTGCATTTGAGATGTGGGAAGCTCTCAAGCAAAAGTTTGGTATTACCTATTTGGCAAAGCTACGTGGGCTGACTATGAAGTTTGACTCATATCAGAAAAGGGCGCATCACTCGATGAAGCAGCATTTGAGAGTCATGTCAGCCATGATACGTGAGCTTGCGACTGCTGGGCATAATTTGACTCAAGAGCAGCAAGTATAGGATGTGGTACGCTCTCTGCCAAATTCTTGGGAGCAGATGAAGCAGAACATAATGCATAATGAGAGTGTGAAAACATTCGAAGACATATCGCATCATTTGGAGCTAGAGGCTGAGCGCCTTGAGGCGGCTAAGTCTGATGGTTCTGCTATGGTGGTTGAGTCAAGCTCACGTAGGACTTCTCAGTTCAAACGTGGAAAAGCAAAAGGTGCCCCTAAGAAGCAAGCAGCAGCTGCGCTTAAGCCCAATGGCGCTAGAAATTTCAAGCGTAGGGGCAAGAGAGGTGGTAAGAAGGCAAAGGCTAAATTGACATGTTTTAACTGTAACAAAGAAGGACACTTCGCTCAGGATTGCCCTGAGCAGAAGAAGGTACTCCCTTACTTAATTTCTCGCATTCAATGCTTTGTGTCTAGTCAAGCATTAATTGCTCGTTCTCCTCATTTTTGGGTTGTAGACTCCGGAGCAACAGACCACATCGCCAGGGACAGAGTAGGGTTCGTTGAGTATCGCCGAGTACCTGCTAGGAGCAGAAAAGTTTAAATGGGGAACGAGTCCAGTGTGGAGGTGCTTGGCATTGGCACATTCAAGCTGGAAATGCGACGAGGGCGCACCTTGTATCTTCATGATGTTCTTTATGCTCCGGATATTCGGCGAAACTTAGTTTCAGTTATTAGCATGATGAGCCTTGGTTTTAGTTTTTGTTTTGAGAATAATGGTGTTAGCATTTTTTTGGGAACAATTTTTTTATGGTTTTGGTTATCTTTCAGATGGTTTTTTTGTTTTGAATGTGAATGATTCTAGTCTTAATAAAAATGCCAATGGCTCTGTTTCTAATATTGCATCTTTTTGTGATAATGATTCTATGAGATGGCATGCTAGATTAGGCCACATAGGGCAAGACAGGATGACTAGATTGGCTAGAGAAGGTCTTTTAGGCCCACTCGCTAGAGTCACTTTGCCTACTTGTGAGCACTATCTTGCTGGAAAGGCAACAAGGAAACCATTTGGGAAAGCCATAAGGGCATCTATCCCATTGCAACTTATTCATTCTGATATATGTGGACCAATAAATGTGAGGGCAAGGCATGGAGCCCCTTATTTCATCATATTTATAGATGATTGCACGCATTTTGGTCATGTCTATTTGATTTCTCACAAGTCAGAAGCATTGGATTGCTTTAGACGGTATGTTAATGAGGTTGAGAATCAATTAGACAAGAGCATTAAGGCTCTAAGGACTGACCGAGGACGTGAGTATCTATCTGAGCAATTTAAAGTGCTCTGTGAGGAAAAAGAAGTTATCAGGCATTTGACAATTCCTAGGACTCCGCAACAAAATGGTGTAGCGGAGAGAAAGAATCGCATATTGCTTGACATGGTTAGATCAATGATGGCGCAAGCTAATCTTCCAATTTCTTATTGGGGAGATGCTTTGTTGACTGCTGCCTACGTCATTAACCGTGTGCCCTCCAAATCAGTTCCTTTCACCCCATATGAGATATGGACTGGCAAAAAGCCTGATTTGGGCAATTTACGGCCTTGGGGTTCGGCAGCTTACATACACAACGCTTCTCATAAGTTTGGGAAGTTGGGCCATAGAGGAAAGAAGTGTATCTTCATTCGCTATAATGAGCATTCTAAGGGCTATGTGTTTGTTGGGGAACATCCGGATGGAAGTGTGACTGAAATTGAGTCACGAGATGTGGATTTCCTAGAGGAGGATTTCCCTAGCAGAGGTGAGGTAACTAGAGAAGTAGAACTCTATGAGATGGAGGATCTACTTGAAGGCGCACCTAGTAGCCTAGTAGAGAATGAGGAAATAATTCCTCAAGCTCCTAGGGACAGTGGGAGCGATCTACCTGCCCATGGATTAGATCCAATGGATGAGGATTCTCAGGATTCTCAACTACGTAGAAGCAAATGTGGAGCTATACCCCGTCGTCGTTTTGAGATTGAAGGGGAAGCATTCATGATTGCTCCGAGTGATGAGATGGAGCCTAAAAATCTCAAAGAGGCTCTCTCATCCCTTGCTAGTAAAGAATGGAGTACTGCAATGGATGAAGAAATAGAGTCTATGAAGAAAAATCATGTCTGGGACTTGGTTGATTTGCCGCCAGGGCGTAAGACTATTGGGAACAAATGGGTTCTCAAAATCAAGCGCAAGGCGGATGGTTCCATAGAAAGGTATAAGGCTCACCTAGTGGCGAAAGGTTACACCCAACGAGAGGGTGTGGACTATGAGGAAACTTTTTCACCAGTTGTAAGGTTTGCCTCTATTCGCCTCATCCTGGCCATTGTAGCTCAGTTGGACTTAGAGCTATATCAGATGGACGTTAAAACTGCATTTCTCAATGGAGAATTGGATGAAGAGATCTATATGGATCCACCAAAAGGCTTTGTGGCAGTAGGTCAGGAGCGCAAAGTTTGCAAGCTTCAACGATCTATTTATGGCTTAAAGCAATCATCCAGACAGTGGAATCTGAGATTTCATCGAGCCATTGTTTCTAATGGGTTTACAATGATTGATGAAGATAACTGTGTGTACGTTAAGCGGTCCAAGGACATTTTTCTGATATTGTCATTATATGTAGATGACATATTATTGGCTGGAAATGACAAAGAGATGATTGTCGCCACTAAAATGTGGTTGTTCTCTACATTTGAGATGAAGGACATGGGTGAGGCGAGCTATGTGCTCGGTGTTAAGATCCTTAGGGATCGCTCTAGGAGACTTCTTGGTTTGTCTCAAGAGACTTACATTAAGACTATTCTAGAGCGGTTCCAGATGCAGAGCTGCAAACCCATTGACACTCCTGTTGCAAAAGACGAGAGCCTAAGCCTTGATATAGGTCCTAAGACTCAAGAATAAAATGAAAAGATGGCCCGTGTTCCCTATGCAAATGTTGTTGGAAGCTTGATGTATGCTATGATATGTGTACACGTTCTGACATTTGTTATGCAATCGGATTGGTGAGTCGTTACCAATCCAACCCAGGACTAGCTCATTGGAAAGCAGTTAAGAGGATATTACGATATCTTAGAGGGACTGCAGATTACACACTTTGCTACCATAGTTCAGATCTACATCTAGTTGGCTATTGTGATGCTGACTGGGGAGGAGACCTAGATGAGCCTAAGTCTACTTCAGGATATGCTTTCATGCTTAGAGATGGTGCTATTTCTTGGAGCCGTAAGAAGCAATCTTGTATCGCCTTATCGACTATGGAGGCTGAGTTTGTGGCTTGTTCATCTGCCGTTCAGGAAGCCGTGTGGTTGAGGAGATTCCTTCAGCATTTGGATGTTGTCACACACACTTCAGACCCTGTGACTATCCATTGTGACAGCATGGCTGCACTCGCTTACGCTAAGGATCCTAAATACCACGGCAGAACCAAACACATTGATGTGAGGTTCAACTTTATCAAAGACATTTTGGCGCAGAAAGAAGTGATCCTGGAGCACATCCCTACGAGTCGTATGGTTGCGGACCCTTTGACTAAGCCCATTGCTAGAGATGTTTATCTTACTCATGTTAGGGCTTTAGGACTACGTAGGTGGTGATTTTTTTATGTGTATTCAGTTAAACTCTTATTTTTTTGGGAATATTTATGCCATCAGTATTCATATTTGTTTCTATTACACATTTATGTTTACTACCTTTTGCAATGGTTTGTGAATTAGCATACACAAAATAATTAAATTGATGTTAGCAGGCAAGATTGGCTCACTCACACGAGCAATCGCCCTTAGCGCTAGGTAGCGAGTAAGGATGAGACTAGTGGCTTATTGTATTTGGAGCAAATAGAGAAGCTAAAATTATCCACTAGCTATGTCGCCTTGGTTGGAGCCAAGATGAGGTCTTGATTGGAGACCGACCATGGATATGAAAGTACCCATTTTTCTATGATGTGCCTGTTATGGATAGCCAGATGCGAGATCTCATTTGATGCCTAAGAGGCGAGCAAATAGAGAATTCAAGTTAGACGCTAGGAAACGACTTGTGCGCTTAAGAGCGACTAGACTAAGATCTGTATGGTGTGTGAGTTTAACATCACTTTTTGGAAGAGTAACTCCACTATAACATGCATTCGTACTGCATGTGCTTATCGACCCGTTAGCGAGGTGAAAGAATGGATCCCTGCTTCTTCACCGTGTGAGTCCTAAAAGTCATTTTTCCCTAAATGACTTCACTTTGTGCCTTTTGTGACCTTTGACTATGTCATAAGATGAGGAGTTGATGTTCGGCTACTTTGGTATGTTGCCTGCGGTCATGTATGATTCGACTTTAAGGGACATTACTGGGAAAGCGGTCAATTTCAAATTGAATGATATGAGGGTGAAAGGAAGATCATCTAGTTCTACATCTCTGCACTATATTCACTATCGACAACTCACATCGCTCTTTAAAGGATGCTGATTGGGTGTGAATATAATGCGGGACCTAGGAGAGTCAAACATGCTCTTTGAGGGATTAGAGATGTTTTTTGGACTGATGTAGTTAGATGGGTCTGGGTACATGAGACACTATTTCTGTTCTTTTTGGGTTGATGTCTCTATGCTGAGTCATATTGAGTTTCTAGTATAGAGCTCCCACATGCAGATGTTCTCAGCGGTCGCACGGTGCATTGGCTAGTATGAGATTGTTCATTTTTGGGGAGATTGAGATAGAGATGTGGCAGTGTCATGCCAACTCATGTGCGAGTGGGAGATGTTAGAAATGGGCGCCCATGTGGCATGACCATTTGAATGCTTTGAACCTTATCCAAATAGGTTTTGAATTTGAATTCAAACCTATTTGGATAACCACTCAAGATACATATATTATCTCCATTAACTGATATGGATAGATGATAAAAACATATTATATATCTGATATATGGGATATGGGTGATTAAGAGAAACAACGTATGTTTGAGTTTTTCCGATATACTGACTTTCTCCCAAAAACAACGATCAAAGCCATTTGCACTGTGGTTTGTATGGGTGATATTCACTATTGTAATATCACCCCATTGCTGGGTTGATTGACCAGATTAAGGAAGCACGTGATTTACCCACGAGATCCTTCAATTCAGACTCTGACTGAAAAGGTATGACCATAATTTTTATTCCGTTGCGTTATATTTTGTTTACAATTGGATCATTTTTATTCTCATCCATTTCTCTAATTGGTCAAAAGGGCTCTATCAAACCTTCATCTCATTAATACCACATCACCTCCATTGCATTATTCAAAGAACCCATAAGGTATAAAGTCAAATCAATCGCAAAAAAAAAAAAAACATATAAAAAATATCAGGAAAAATCTCATCACATCTTCCGTATCTATATCATTACCAATAGGTTCGTTTTTTCTACGGTTAAATCTTCCATTGTTGTTGCTAAGTTCTTGTACAATAATGGATAGAAGGTTAATTGAAGCTGCCCAGATGGGTAATGTTGACCTTTTGCTCAATTTGATCAAATATGATCCCCTAATTCTACACTCTGTTTCATTAGCAGAGGAGGAGACTCCATTACACATTGCTGAACACGTCACGATTCGGGGAGAGACTGCCCTTCACCTTGCAGTCAAGAAGAATCAAATTGAAGGGTTGAGAGTGTTGGTGGAACATATCAAGGATTTCAAGAAAGAGGGTGTTTTGAATATGCAGGATGAGCATGGCAACACCATCTTGCCGCTAGCTATCTCGGGAAAGCAGTACGAGGCAAGTATTTCTCTTTTACCCTTTTGTGTCCATAAATTTTTTAATACAAATATTAAACTTGAATGATTTGATAATAATAGTCACCTTGACAAGTCTTTTTTTATTTGAAATGATATTTTGATTAGAGTTTCTTTATAATTTTTTTTATTTGTATATTATTGCTCTTTTAATCCCTATTATCAGAATCTTACGATTCGCGATTCGATTCACGATTCGATTCACAATTTTTGCAAAATCGATACGAATCTAAAGGTGAATCTATTTTGAAAGTGAATCTCTAATGAATCGCACGATTCACAATTGATTCACGATTCGATTCACTTTTTACGATTTATGCAATTTTTAAAATTATTGTGTTCGACATATTTTCGATTCTATTTTTCCTCCATCTTTTTAGTAAAAATGACATAATACAACTTCTAATAGCGTTTAATACTAAAATAGCCAGCATATATATATGATTTGTTGTTATTTTAGTGATCATGAAGTTTTTAATAGGATCGAATTAGATTTAGGGGTTGTTTGGAATGTCCTAAATAAGTGCACTTTTTGTACTAAAAAGTTGAGAAAAAAAATTATGGTTGTTTGGGTTAACTTTTTGACTTTTTATGAAAAAATGTGTATTAAAAAATTGTATAAATTAGTGTGTAGGGAAAAATTAGGATTGGGAGTTGTGCAGCCGTAATTTTTGACTTTTGGTGAATAGTGATAACTTTTTAACTTTTTGAGTAACTTTTTGACTTTTTTTATACTTCCCAAACTTGGCCTTAGTCACACCCAACATATTTGGAACCTTTCTTCTCTTTTCTTTTTTTTTTTTCCCCTTTAAAAAATCGTAATATATCTTCTAAAGATGTTTAAGATTAAAATTGCACTATGAATTATCTATTGCTATTTTATTAAATTAAATATTACATCTATAAAGTTAGTTATACTTTTGAAATATTTTAGGCTTTAAAAAAAAGATTTTAAATGATTCTTTCTTATTATTTGCTCACTGTTACTTAGAAAAGTATGTATGCTTATTGTCCAAATATCAATATCGTTGTTAATTATTGTTACTTTAGAAATTGATAGTTTGTCTATTTTGTTATAATTTTTATTAAGAATGGTTGATAAGAAATATCTAAAAAAGAAAAAAAGGTAAGATGGTGATCTTACATAGGAACGTTTTGTTAACTTCTCACTTATTAAACTACGTGATTATCATTCAAAATAACATTTTTATTGATTTAAGTCTAAATATTTTATATTTATAACATATATTTAACATTTAAATGTGTAAATATATGTTTTTAAATAATTTAGAAGAAGTGACCGAATCTTTACGATTCACGATTCGATTTGCGATTCGATACGAGATCTTTTCGATTCACGATATGAATTCCGATTTGACAACTATGCTTTTAATTATGAGATAAATTATGAGCAGGTTGTCGACTTATTACTTGGTGAACTTTCCGTTACTAGAACAGTGATGGAAGTGAATTCCTTAAACAAGAATAGCCTCACGGCTCTTGATGTTTTACTAATTTTCCAATGTGAAGCGGGCGATAGAGAGATTGAAGATGTTCTTGGGCAAGCTGGTGCTAAGAGAGCCAGAGACTTGCACACATCGGCACTAGCATTAACTAGCCAAAATCAGGGTGTTACAACTAACCCATCAAATGACCCGTTAATACCAATTGAACGGACTCGATCTCCAGCTAGACAGTTGCTAGAGTATTTCAAATACAACAAGATTAGAGATTCGCCGAGCAAGGCACAAAACGCCATGCTTGTGATAGCTATACTTATTGCCACCGCAACATATCAAGCCGTGCTTAGCCCTCCAGGTGGTGTTTGGCAAGACGATTCTCTGTCCAGTAACAACAATGGGACAGATACTACCAAACCACATATTGCTGGACAAGCAGTCATGGGTTCGAAGAATACGGTCTCGTCTGGCTTGTTTATCTTTTTCAACTCAGTAGGAACATGATCTATGTTCTCACAAGTGGATTCCATTTGCAATTGGAGCTGCAAGTTTCAATGTGTGCGCTCATAATTACATATGACACTTGTATGACTTTCATGACAGCTAATAATGTCTTGTCTGTGTTATTTACTGTTGTTTCCATAGCCTTACCATTAGTGATACCTGTTGCAACCATGGTGGCAAGGAACTACCTCAAATGGCCAAGAGTTGCATTGCAATGTACAAGCCTTCAAAGTGCTTGAATTAGAGGCATGTTGTTCTACTTCTTCTCTCTTTGTTTTTATGAAATTAAGTGTTTGTGAGTATTCCTCGCTTGTTATTTTCATAGGCCTGGAAGCTTATTTGGTGAACATCTATAATAAATAAACAATTGAAGCAAATAAGATAAATTTCTCTGTTATCATTCCAAGTTTTTTTTGTTTCAAACCATATGCCAACAATAGTTTCAAAAACAACAATGCAACCAAGCTACAAAAATTATTTTGAAAAATAATAAAATGAACTGTGGAGCAGATTCATTGAGTGTGTGTGGTCCACATCACACTAAATTTAAATTTATATCATACAATTCAATTATAGATTTGACTTTTTATTGCTTGATCACACTTGACATACCCAACCACTTTGTCCAAAATCAAACTAAAAACGTGCAGGTCACATAAGAGGGTTAGTCAAACAACTATTCATTTTCTTCTTATCCATCCTTTTTAATAATTTTTTCTTTTTTTAATTTCTTTTTTACAAATCAAACTAACTTTTTAGACAAGGCAACCAACCAAACCTTGACATTCATAGGATATTATTCCATTTGAAGCAAGTATTTTTTATTTATTTATTTTGTGACAAAGATAATGCACTCATTTGGCATTACAAATTTTGGGACAAAAAGACTATTTTAGTCACAAAATAATAAAATAGATTAAAAAATCAATAAAATAAAATATCATATTCAAATTATAATCATTTTATTTTTTCTCTCACAAAAATTTTTTAAAAAAAATTAAAAACATATCTTAAACGAAATTTTTTAACCCAAACTAAAATAACTAAAAAATTAACACATATCCCAAACCAACCTATTGATAGAGAGATAAGCAAGAGTTCAATCTATTAAAGTCCAGGTTTTCATTTATGCGGAAAAATATGCAATCAAAAGTCAAAGACTATAGCTCAAATTGTTTGACCATGATGTTGTTTAAAAAAAGAAAAAGAAAAAAGAAGTTGACCTCAAGTAAAAAGAGAAATCCAAAATGTTGTTGGACTGGATTCACACCTATCCAAATGTGCATTCCGTTTGGAACTTTGATTTTTAGTTAAAAAAATCATTACAAATTATCAAATCACATTATTTTATCTTTTTTTTTTAATATCATTTTATAAAAATATAAAAAAATAATTAAAATAGTCTATTTCTAAATGAGATTTCACATCCTTCCACTAACCAGTGAAAGTAAAAAAAAAAATTAAAAAAATTTCTGGTGGACAAGAAACTAAATTGTGTACATTTAGAAATTAAAAAAATTACTTAAAATATTAAAAGAAATTTACTAAAATAAAATAATATTAATAAATAAAAAAATACTCAATTTTTAGAAAAATAATCAAAACCAAATAAGTGATTGTTTTCTATTAGCTAACCGCCTATAGGCGGAACCCTTAAAGCATTTTCATTACATTATTGTTTAGGAGCACCACATCAATAATACTATATGATATTAAAAAACTACCCAATAATTTATGTAGTATTATGGGTAGGAAAACATAATCAACCTCAATACTAGCAACACAAACTGAGTTTAATTTTGTTCACACATACACATTGTTTTTTTTTTTGGGGGGGGGGGGTGTAAAGCAGTGAACTCATAAAATTAAGTAGCCAAGGTTCGGGGGTATAAAACCCCTCTAGCATCATCGTACAACTAATTCAAAATAAAGGAAGGAGCAATTAAAATTTAGCAAATAGGGTGAGTCACAACCCAATAGAAATCATCTAACGCAATATATGAAATTTAGTAAAGGTATGAGTACAATATGCATATACAATGTTTGTGATAAAACGTTCACAAATTCACATACTCAAAAGATATTATATTCAAATCTTATTTCATTTTCCTTCAATTCATTTCAGTTCATTTAATCTTCTCAATACATGAGTCAAGTACATTATCTTTTACAACCAAACTAAGACTACAACTCAATGGTTTTCAAGATCATATAAATACAAATACACACTTCAATCTGCTATTTTACGGATATTTCGTCCGCAGGATCAGCACCCATGTAAATATTTCAATTTGCCATTTTACAAATATTTCGTTCATGAAATCGGCACCCATGTATAAATTTCGGAACTTTCACCCAAGACACACCGACCAACTTAATTATAATGGAGTCCATCTCCTTTGTCCTCCCAAACAATCATATATATACAATGTATATAAACATAGTCATATTCAATGACAACCAACAAGAGATTTGTAACGCCCTCAAAATAAACCCATAAATCATATATTCTTGACATGCTTAGACATAAGAGAATAAAGCATAATTACATATCATCAGAGTATTCATTACAAAATGTATTATATGTTGACAACAAAAGTAAATGCCCTACGGCTTACAACTTTCCAAGTCAACACTTGGTTACAAAAAGAGAGTACTAACTCTACACAAAATAAGCCCTTGGCTTGATATACATGTAATACAACAAAAACAACAAAAGAGTCCAACAGCTTCAAGCCTTCCAAGCTACGTCTTTGGAGGTGGCATAATGCCTGTACCTAAAAATGATGTCCCATATAGGGTGAGCCAACGCCCAGTAGAGATATGCTAAACATAATATGAACAGTAACTAACACATTAGCATTTGATAAATGTTTAACTCACATAAATCAATTCATAACCCATTTTAATTACATGACAAATGTGTCCATGTTTCATTCCATTTTCCATTTCTTAACCAATTTCTCAATTCATAACTATGGCTCAGAACCTGGCCAAACATTTTAAATGAGATTACATCTCATATCAACATTACTTCCATTTCAATTGAGATAACAACTCGAATTAAACACTTCATACTTCACAATAGATACACATAATTGATGTATCAATCTCAAATAAAACACCTCCGTACTTCATATATTATACATAGATTTGCTGTAGCAATACTTCAATAGATACACATAATTCCTGTATCGATGGAGTCCATCCCCTATCTCCTCCCAAACAATATCCGGTTTAGAAGTCCATCCCATATCTTCCCTTAAACCGTGGAGTACATCACATATCTCCTCCCACACAATACAATGTATATAAACACATATCATATACATAATCAATCAATACATAAATTTGATGTATTATCCCAACCGTCATATTCGATGACATATTCAATTGATTAGTTTTAGTTTGCCTAATCATCATGCATTGTCTACAATAATCAAGACTATCCTCCACCGATAGCCCAAGCAGTTATTTCTAAACAGATAATAAATGCCTCAACAGATATATAATTTCAACATTTTCAAAGTGAGCGATTAATAAATCCAACTCTACCATTCTATCTCATAATGAACCAATTTCATTATTTTCAACTCAATTTCACATTTCCATAACAATTGTCATTAATTACACTAATGACCCAAATATACCCAAACATGGCATTTTCTTTCTTTTTCTCAATATTGACCCAAAGGTCCAAATATTATCAACAACATAAATAACCTCCTTTTTAGACCCAAAACACATATGTTTGAATCAAAAGAGCAAAAACCCTTCTTTCCAATATAACACATTACAAACCCTAACTTTCCAAATCAAACCATTTATACAAAAAGCTCAACATTTAGGTTAAAGCTCATAAAAATGAATAGGAATCCCTACCTCAAGAGATGAGACCCAATGGAGAAGATGAAGAATTTCGAGATGCTCCAAAACCCAAGATTTTCGGATCAAAAGATAGCCCACACCAAGATCAACACTTTTTACAAAGGCCCAAAGGTAGGAGATCACTCTAACTAGATCAAATCCTAGAGAAAATGTGAGGTTTTAGAGAGATGAGCTCTCCAATGGAGGTTTTGAAAAAGTAAGAAAGAGAAAGGAAATCAAAAAGTGATCCAAAAAGTCAAAACTCGGACTGATATAAAAGTCGCCCCGCTCGAGCGTGGAAACCCCCGCTCGAGCGTCAGACACAGACTTACGCTCGAGCGTGAAAAGCGCCGCTCGAGCGTCGATTGCACACCTGTAGAAGTTTTGCAGACATGGTCCCCGCTCGAGCGTCAAACTCCCCGCTCGAGTGGAAGAACAAAATCAAAGGGTCACGCTCGAGAGTCAAATCTCCCGCTCGAGCGTACGAAGACCTGCAGAGAAAAATACTATGAGATGGAAATTCACGCTCGAGCGTCAAAACGCCCGCTCGAGCAGAGAAGCAACAACAAAGGCCCCGCTCAAGCGTCAAAAGCCCCGCTCGAGCGTGAATGCAAAATTCTGGGCATCAACTTTTGGTTCCTAAGCACAACCAACCTATTTCAAATCTGCCTAACACAACTCAAATACAAAGAGTAAGGGAAGGAAATGAGAATGAGACAACAACACAACCACGGAACCAAGTCCGGAATATAATATACAAAGGAAAGGAAAACCGGGATCGCTACAACAATCATGCAATTTCAATTCACCTAATCCACAATCAATTTCTACAACAATCATAGTTATCCTCCACCACTAGCCCAATACAGATATTCCTAAACAGATATACAATCTCAAGACAGATAAATCATCAAATTTCCATAAGTGAGTGATTAAACAAATCCAACTACACCTCTCATTTATACCTTTCCCCAATTTCACATTTATGACACCGATTTCATTATTTATACAAAATAATTATTTCAAATATATTAGGGCAAAACTCCCCATTTTTCAAGTATTGACCCCAAGGGCTAAAATCAACTATTTTAATACAAGATAGCCTCATAACTAAACCCCGTGATCAATTATATAACCCCACATGGAAACCCCTCTTTTTCATTCATACCCAAACCCTAGGTTTGTTCAAATCACTCCCAAATCACACCATTGTTACACAAGAGACAAATAACTAGGCTAAATATCATATGAGAGTGTAGAAAAATCCTATCTCAAAGAGAAAAGATGAGCCAAGTAAGGATGGAACTCCAAAAATGTCGAAATCTGACTTTAATCGGGTCAAATGGAAGATCTTGAGAAGTTCTATCTTTTTATCAAAGAGAGAAGGGTGGAGAAATCAATAGATCTAGGTCAAAATATATATATATATATATAGAGAGAGTATTTTAGAGAAAGAGGCTCTCAACTTTAGGATTTAGGATGAAAAAAGATGAAAATGTGATGTAAAAAGTCACTTTTACAATCTGATATACGCGCAGTCCGCTGAACGTCAGGCATAATAAGTTGTTCCACTTGAGCACAAAAAGATACTTGCTCGAGCGTAGAATACACACCTCCAGTATTTTTGCAGACAACAAACAAACCACTCGAGCTCAAGAAAGGATGCTCGAGTACCCACTCGCTCGAGCGTAGGAAACGCCGCTCGAGCGTGAAAGACACCCCTCTAGTAATTTTGTAGACGTGCAAAGTACTGAGAGTTTGCAACTCCCACTCAAACGCGAGAAAGGCCGCTCAAGCAGAGGACAAAAATGCACATAGCCCACTTGAGCGCAAGAATGGTCGCTCGAGCGGAGAACCAAAAATCTGGGCAACAAGGTTTTGGAAAAACAAGTAACCAACTTACTCCAAATGCAACCACAACAACCCAAAGGCCAATTTCAAAGAGATACAAGGGAGGAAAGAGATAAACAACAATATGAAAGCATTAAACCCCGAGTCCGAAATACCACAAGAGTCGGGTCAAAACCGGGATCGCTATAGAAAATTTCTTAGTACAGGGAATTTGAAGCCAAAGTGTGCAAGTTGTTGTCATATTGTAATTCTAATGAACTCTTGCCACTTCCAAGCTTCACATTTGTCAAAGAGCTCACTCTTGATGCGGAAAATGTTGTAGTCCCTCCCTAGCCAAAATCCTCTTCAGATTTAGTAAAGCATCTTCCACAAAAGAGGTGTACATGTTTCATCAACAAATGCTGATCATAACTCAGAAACGCCACGAAGTGGAGGGGAAAAGATTATCGATGATGCTCACAGCAAAGACAGCAAAGCTCGAAGTCCAACTTATGCTGAAAATTCTCCATCTAGCAAGAACTTCAGTCAGAATGATTCATCCAATGCTAGAGAGACCCAGAGGTACATGTTTTAATTTGTATCTTTTTTATATTTTCCTTTTGCGTTGGATTTGAAATTTTTTATTGGTGTCCAAACTTTTAAACCATTTCACGACATCTACTTACACCTATTGTTTTATTCGAAAATCTAAATTTCTACATGATTTTATTGGTGCATTGAACATGGAGGTGTGGAATCTATGTTCTCTGGGGAGAGAAGTGTCTATGAACGAAACTAGGGTGCATTTGACACTCATTATGATACCGACTTAGGCTGGGACTTCAGCTCTGGTCCCTTCGATCATTCAGTCTCTCTTTTCTTTGGTGTTGTCCGTGAGAATCCTTTTTCTAGAATTTTTGGTTTAATGTTCTTTTGTATATCATGTGTTTTCCCTCTAATAAATAAATAAAAAAATTTCAAATATTTCATGCATGTGAAGTTTTGATCCATATCCTTAAAGTGTATTCTAAATTATTTTTGACTTACCATAAAGAAAGGGATGTTTGTGTGTATATAGTTTCTGTTGACAATAGGGAATTACAACATTACCAAGACAATTAGAAAGTAAAATTAATGGAGTATTGTTTTCAAATAAATCAATATATATATATTTCAGTTATCTACGTTAACACAATCCCCACGTGCAGAGCACTTGGGGGTTCAACTAGTATGTGTGTAAATAAAACAACGGTCAAATAGATTTTTATACAAAATATGAAAATCTTATACAATAATTCTGTTCTTCTAACATTACACTTGTGAAAATAAAGTCATTGTAGAGGAGTTAAAGGAAGATGGGATGTACCAATAGGGAATTAGTTCAATAGTAAGACCTTTGATTTCTTTACTAAAAGTCTGAATTCGAGTCTCCATATATGAACATACTTCTTAGCATTCAGAATACACGGGGGTATTACCTTCGGCCCCGACGCAGGTGTGATGAGATTCCTTACAAATGTGTTGCAGGTACTAAAGAGCAACACTCCCTGGCGAGTATATGGAGTAGTCTATCTACATATTCATTTTTATAAAAAAAAATAAAAAAAAAAAAAAAAAGCAGGATAGGATATAATGTATAAAATGTCTCGCTAAAGTGACTGTGAGCAACACATGATAATTTTTCATGAAAACCATACTTAAAGGTCTTTTCCAATTGGATAAATTATACACAAATTGAAGAACTAAAGGACAAATTGTCACAATAAAAATTACAAGCCCCAAATTGAAACAAAATTTTTTTAGACTAAATTATACAAAAATTGAAGAACTAAAGGACAAATTGTCACAATAAAAATTACAAGCCCCAAATTGAAACACAATTTTTTTAGGCTCATTAACATTTTTTCTAGGATGATCTCAAAACACGTTCTTACTTACAATAGTCTAGCCAAGATAGTAGATAGGCAATTCTGTAACGCCCTAATCCATTACATATCATCGATATTGTCCGCTTTGGGCCATGCCAGAACTACTCCAGCCTAAGCACACTTAACTGGAAAGTTCTGCTAGGGATTTCACCATCCGAGAAAAGGCCTCGATACTGTATAAGGGTCTAGGTTTTTACTTTTATAACCCAGGAATTCCCCCTCTATTCCCGATGTGGGACACCGGGACCTCACAAATTCTATCTTTAGCTAAGTTAGAGTAATGTTCCACACTACATATGGTGTCACTCGTCTTTTTGTCTCCCAAAAACTAATACAAAACAGATCATGTTGTTTCAACCAATAAAAAACAAATTAGAACATCACACAAACTTGCCTAAGGACCACTGCATAATTTTTTATATCCTTCAATCTTATGTGAAGAGAATAATTCCTATGGCTTCAACTGAGTAACGATATATAAATATATATATGTGAAGTCCACTTTCATGTAAGAAGAGAATAATATGTGTAAATTTTTAAGCGTTATATTGAACCTATTAATTTTTCTTTAGGTTATGTCGATAATTTTTTAAGGGTCTAGTTTGTCTCCAGTTGGAGGTTAAGATTGGACCGTCTAGTTTGCATTGTGGACTCCCTTTTAGGCCCTGTTTCGATAATCTGAATCGTTTACATTTTAGAGTTCGTTGAGTATATTATTCCTGTAAAAAATCAAGTCGATCAGATAACGATAATTACGTGTTCGAATCAATTTTGTATAAAAAAAATGGACGGTGAAAAAATAAATGATTCATAAAAAACTGATTTGAACATGTAGTTGCCGTTATCCAATCGATTTATTTTTTTTTATAGGGATAATGTATTTAACGAATTTTAAAATATGAACGGTTTGAATTATCGAAACGAAACCTAAAAGCGAGTCCACAAAGATAATTGGACGGTCCAGTCTTAATCTCTAGTTGGAGATAAGCTGGACCCATTTTTAATCCCACCGTGGGAAATGTGAAAGACACAATTTTGTTGATTATCAAAAGTACAAACTCTGAAGTGATTTCTTAAATTCTCTCACTCACTCATGATGAAAATATGAATCGCAAAATTATTAGATAAGAATAATATAAAAAAATAGAAATAGAAATATAAATTAAATAAGTCATTTTTTACATCTTAACTTAATAAAAGTGAGTTGTTATTAAGTGAGTTGACATGTTTTACAGTGATTAATTTAAAACAATATGTAAATAATGCCACTTGATTTTCGTAAGGAAAGTGAGTCTGCAATTGGATCATTTTTATTCAACACGAAAAAGAAAACTATGTTAGACCTTTCACATTCTCATCCATTTCTCTAATTGGTCAAAAGGGCTCTATCAAACCTTCATCTCATAAATACCACATCACCTCCATTGCATTATTCAAAAAACCCATAAGGTATAAAGTCAAATTAATCCCAAAAAAAAAACATATAAAAAATATCAGGAAAAATCTCATCACATCTTCCGTATCTATATCTTTACCAATAGGTTCGTTTTTTCTACGGATAAATCTTCCATTGTTGTTGCTAAGTTCCTGTACAATAATGGATAGAAGGTTAATTGAAGCTGCCCAGATGGGTAATGTTGACCTTTTGTTCAATTTGATCAAATATGATCCCCTAATTCTACACTCTGTTTCATTAGCAGAGGAAGAGACTCCATTACACATTGCTTCCATGGCTGGCCACCTCAATTTTGTACGACAAATACTAAAATTGAGGCCAGAATTCGCCACGGAGCTCAACCAAGACGGTTTTAGTCCCCTCCATATTGCCTCGGCAAATGGGTATCTAGAGATTGTTAAAGAGCTCTTGAAAGTGGATCGTGATATGTGCGCGGTGAGGGGAAGAGAGAAGAGGATATCCCTCCACTACGCGGTGATCAAAGGTAGAATTCATGTTATGAAGGAATTGCTCGCTGCTAGCCCGGATTCTGTTGAACACGTCACGGTTCGGGGAGAGACTGCCCTTCACCTTGCAGTCAAGAAGAATCAAATTGAAGGGTTGAGAGTGTTGGTGGAACATATCAAGGATTTCAAGAAAGAGGGTGTTTTGAACATGAAGGATGAGCATGGCAACACCATCTTGCACCTAGCTATCTCGGGAAAACAGTACGAGGCAAGTATTTCCCTTTTACCCTTTTGAGTCCATAAATTTTTTAATACAAATATTAAACTTGAATGATGTGATAATAATAGTCACCTTGACGAGTCTTTTTTTATTTGAAATGATATTTTGATTAGAGTTTCTTTATAATTTTTTTTATTTGTATATTATTGCTCTTTTAATTTTGAGATAAATTGTGAGCAGGTTGTCGACTTATTACTTGGTGAACTTTCCGTTACTAGGGCAGTGATGGAAGTGAATTCCTTAAACAAGAATAGCCTCACGGCTCTTGATGTTTTACTAATTTTCCCAAGTGAAGCGGGCGATAGAGAGATTGAAGATGTTCTTGGGCAAGCTGGTGCTAAGAGAGCTAGAGACTTGCACACGTCGGCACTAGCGTTAACTAGCCAAAATCAGGGTGTTACAACTAACCCATCAAATGACCCGTTAATGCCAATTGAACGGACTCGATCTCCAGCTATACAGTTGCTAGAGTATTTCAAATACAACAAGATTAGAGATTCGCCGAGCGAGGCACGAAACGCCATGCTTGTGATAGCTATACTTATTGCCACCGCAACATATCAAGCCGTGCTTAGCCCTCCAGGTGGTGTTTGGCAAGACGATTCTCTGTCCAGTAACAACAATGGGACAGATACTACCAAACCACATAGGGCTGGACAAGCAGTCATGGGTTCGAAGAGTATGGTGTCGTTTGGCTTGTTTATCTTTTTCAACTCAGTAGGGTTCTTCACCTCTATCAACATGATCTATGTTCTCACAAGTGGATTCCCTTTGCAATTGGAGTTGCAAGTTTCAATGTGTGCGCTCATAATAACATATGACACTTCTATGACTTTCATGACAGCTAATAATGTCTTGTCTGTGTTATTTACTGTTGTTTCCATAGCCTTGCCATTAGTGATACCTATTGCAACCATGGTGGCAAGGAACTACCTCAAATGGCCAAGAGTTGCATTGCAATGTACAAGCCTACAAAGTGCTTGAATTAGGGGCATGTTGTTCTACTTCTTTTCTTTTTGTTTTTATGAAATTGAGTGTTTGTGAGTATTCCTCGCTTGTTATTTTCATAGGCCTGGAAGCTTATTTGGTGAACATCTATAATAAATAAACAATTGAAGCAAATAAGATAAATTTCTCTATTATCATTCCAAGTTTTTTTGTTTCAAACCATATGCCAACAATAGTTTCAAAAACAACAATGCAACCGAGCTACAAAAATTATTTTGAAAAATAATAAAATGAACTGTGGAGCAGATTCATTGAGTGTGGTCCACATCACACTAAATTTAAATTTATATCATATAATTCAATTGTAGATTTGACTTTTTATTACTTGATCACACTTGGCATACCCAACCACTTTATCCAAAGTCAAACTAAAAACGTGCAAGTCACATAAGGGGGTTAGTCAAACACCTATTCATTTTCTTTTTATCCATCCTTTTTAATAATTTTTTCTTTTTTTAATTTCTTTTTTACAAATCAAACTAACTTATTAGACAAGGCAACCAACCAAACCTTGACATTCATAGGATATTATTCCATTTGAAGCAAGTATGTTTTATTTATTTATCTTATGACAAAGATAATGCACTCATTTGGCGTAACAAATTTTGGGACAAAAAGACTATTTTAGTCACAAAATAATAAAATAGATTAAAAAATCAATATCATAAAATGTCATATTCAAATTATAATCATTTTATTTTTTCTCTCACAAAATTTTTTTAAAAAAAATTAAAAACATATCTTAAACGAAATTTTTTAACCCAAACTAAAATAACTATAAAGTTAACACATATCCCAAACCAACCTTCTGATAGAGAGATAAGCAAGAGTTCAATCTATTAAAGTCCAGGTTTTCATTTATGCGGAAAAATATGCAATCAAAAGTCAAAGACTATAGCTCAAATTGTCTGACCATGATGTTGTTTAAACAAAAAAAAAAAAGTTCAATCTATTAAAGTCCAGGTTTTCGTTTATGCGGAAAAATATGCAATCAAAAGTCAAAGACTATAGCTCAAATTGTTTGACCATGATGTTGTTTAAACAAAACAAAAAAAAAAAAAAAGAAGTTGACCTCAACTAAATAGAGAAACCAAAATGTTGTTGGACTGGATTCACACCTATCCAAATGTGCATTCTGTTTGGAACTTTGATTTTAGTTTAAAAAATCATTACAAATTATCAAATCACATTATTTTTTATCTTTTTTTTTTATATCGTTCTATAAAAATTTTAAAAAATAATTAAAATAATCTATTTCTAAATGAGATTTCACATCCACTAACAGGTGAAAGTGAAAAAAAAAAAAATTTAAAATTTCTGGTGGACTAGAAACTAAATTACGTACATTTAGAAATTAAAAAAATTACTTAAAATAATAAAAGAAATTTACTAAAATAAAATAATATTAATAAATAAATAAAAACTCAATTTTTAGAAAAATAATCAAAACCAAATAAGTGATTGTTTTCTAATTAGCTAACGCCTATAGGGTGGAACTATTTTCATTACATTATTGTTTAGAAGTACCACATCAATAATATCATATGATATTCAAAAACTACCCAATAATTTATGTAGTATTATAGGTAGGAAAACATAATCAACCTCAATGCTAGCAACACAAACTGAGTTTAATTTTATTCACACATACACATTGTTTTTTTTTTTTTTTTGGATAAAGCAGTGAACTCATAAAATTAAGCAGCCAAGGTTCGGGGGTATAAAACCCCTCCAGCATCATCGTACAACTAATTCAAAATAAAGGAAGGAGCAATTAAAATTTAGCAAATAGGGTGAGTCACAACTCAATAGAAATCATCTAACGCAGTATATGAAATTTAGCAAAGGTATTAGTACAATATGCATATACAATGCCTGTGATAAAACGTTCACAAATTCACATACTCAAAAGATATCATATTCAAATCTTAATCTATTTTCCTTCAATTCATTTCAGTTCATTTAATCTTCTCAATACATGAGTCAAGTACATTATCTTTTACAATCAAACTAAGACTACAACTCAATGGTTTTCAAGATCATATAAATACAAATACACACTTCAATCTGCCATTTTACGGATATTTCGTCCGCGAGATCGGCACCCATGTAAATATTTCAATTTGCCATTTTACAGATATTTCGTCCGCGGAATAGGCACCCATGTATAAATTTCGAGACTTTCACCCAAGACACTCCGACCAACTTAATTATAATGGAGTCCATCCCCTTTCTTCTCCCAAACAATCATATATATGCAATGTATATAAACATAATCATATTTAATGACAACCAACAAGAGATTATTTTCAATTCACCTAATTCGCATGTAATTTCTACAACAATCATAGCTATCCCCCACCAATAGCTCAATATAGATATTCCTAAACAGAAATACAATCTCAAGACAGATAATTCATCAAATTTCCATAGGTGAGTGATTAAACAAATCTAACTACACCTCTCATTTATACATTTCCCCAATTTCACATTTCTGACACCAATTTCATTATTTATACAAAATAATTATTCCAAATATTTTAGGGCAAAACTTCCCATTTTTCAAGTATTGACCCCAAGGGCTAAAATCAACTATTTTAATACAAAATAGTCTCATAATTAAACCCCATGATCAATTATATAACCCCACATGGAAACCCCTCTTTTTCATTTACACCCAAACCCTAGGTTTGTTCAAATCACCCCCAAATCACACCATTGTTACACAAGAGACAAATAACTAGGCTAAATATCATATGAGAGTGTAGAAAAATCACTATCTCAAAGAGAAAAGATGAGCCAAGTAAGGATGGAACTCCAAAAATGTCGAAATCTGACTTCAATCGGGTCAAATGGAAGATCTTGAGAAGTTCTATCTTTTTATCAAAGGGAGAAGGGTGGAGAAATCAATAGATCTAGGTCAAAATGTAAAGAGAGAGGAAGAGAGAGTATTTTAGAGAGAGAGGCTCTCAACTTTAGGATTTAGGATGAAAAAATATGAAAATGTGATGTAAAAAGTTACTTTTACAATCTGATATACGCGCAGTCCGCTCTAGCGGAAGAGTTGACGCTCGAACGTTAGACACAATAAGTTATTCCTCTTGAGCACAAGAAGATACCCGCTCGAGCGTAGAATACACACCTCCAGTATTTTTGCAGACAACAAACAAACCACTCGAGCTTAAGAAAGGATGCTCGAGTGCCCACCTGCTCAAGCGTAGGAAATCCCTCTCGAGCGTGAAAGACACCCCTCCAATACTTTTGTAGACGTGCAAAGTACTGAAAGTTTGCAACTCCCGCTCAAACGCAAGAAAGGCCGCTCGAGTGGAGGACAAAAATGCTTATAGCCCGCTTGAGCGCAAGAATGGTCGCTCGAGCGGAAAATCAAAAATCTAGACAACAAGGTTTTCGAAAAACAAGTAACCAACTTGTTCCAAACACCACCACAACAACCCAAAGGCTAATTTCAAAGAGATACAAGGGAGGAAAGAGGTAAACAACAATATGAAAGCATTAAACCCGAGTTCGAAATACCACAAGAGTCGGGTCAAAACCGGGATCGCTATAGAAAATTTCTCGATATAGGGAATCAAAAGTCAAAGACTATAGCTCAAATTGTTTGACCATGATGTTGTTTTTTTTTTAAAAAAAAAAAAAAAGAAAAAAAAAAAAAAAGAAGAAGAAGTTGACCTTAACTAAAAAGAGAAACAAATAATGTTGTTGGACTGGATTCACACCAATCCAAATGTGCATTATGTTTGTAACTTTGATTTTTAGTTAACAAAATCATTATAAATTATCATATCACACAACTTTTTATCTTTCTTTTTTTTTATATTGTTTTAGAAAAATATAAAAAAATAATTAAAATAGTCTATTTCTAAATGAGATTTCACATCCTTCCACTAACCAGTGAAAGTAAAAAAATAAAAAATAAAAATAATTGCTAGTGGACTAGAAACTAAATTATGTACATTTAGAAATTAAAAAAAGTACTTAGAATATTAAAAGAAATTTACTAAAATAAATAAAAATAATTAAAAAAAACCCAGTTTTCAGAAAAATAATCAAAACCAAATAAGTGATTGTTTTCTAATTAGCTAACCGCCTATAGGGTGGAACCCTTAAAGCATTTCCATTACATTATTGTTTAGGAGTACCACATCAATAATATCATATGATATTCAAAAACTACCCAATAATTTTATGTAGTATTATAAGTAGGAAAACATAATCAATCTCAATGCTAGCAACACAAACTGAGTTTAATTTTGTTCACGCATACACTTTTTTTTTTTTTAAGGTAAAGTAGTGAACTCAAAAAATTAAACAGTCAAGATTTGGGGGTATAAAACCCCTCTAGCATCATCGTACAACTGATTCAAAATAAAGGAAGGAGCATAATTAAAGACATGAAATTCTTCCATGGCAAGATTGCCTTTATTAGCAAAGATGTGTGCACACTTGTTGGCTTCCTGTAGATATGGTCAACCGTCGTGATTCGAAGCTGCCTCATAAGGTACCTACAATCACAAATGATATTACTGAAGTGGTGACGTGGGGAAGAATCATGCAGCACTAAATGGATCATGGCTTTGGCATCTGATTCTACATGAATATCTGATAGTCCAAGGTCTACTGCTAGCTTCAATCCATCTCTAAGAGCCCAACATTCAGCCTCCAAAACTGAGGCCATACCTATGTTGCGAGCGAAGCCTGCAACCCAACGACCTAACCAATCGCGAATGAGTCCACCTCTGCTGGCTAAACCAATACAACTCTCAGCTGTTCCATCAACATTAAGTTTCAAAAACCCGTAGGAATGGGGTTTCCAGCCTACAGAAAGAAAGGTAGAACTTGTGAGGGGCTTCTTTACAACAGTAATGTGCTATCATTCAAGAGTTGTGGCAATCACCGTGAAGGCTCTAAAAGGAGTCAGGTTAGACTGAAAACACACAGAGTTGCGATTTAACCTGATGGCTCAGCACACAGTAAGAAACAAAATGGCTCATTTAACAGAAGAAAGGTGGGACACCTGAGATTGACAGTCTTGAACCAGGAGTGAAGATTGAGAGAAAATGAGGAGGTAACATCTGTGGGGATGCTGATACTAGACCAACAGTGAGTAGCGGAGGGGCATTTACGAAGGACACGGTTTGACAGTTTCAGGAAAGCAATGGCAGAATGGGCAGAGATTGTCTGTGACAATTTGCTGCAGGAATAACTGAGTTTTCGTGTTGAGCTTCTGGTGAAGGGCACGATAAACAAATGGAGGATACGAGGATTAGAAGGGATAGCCCAAACCCAGTTCCAATTAGTAAAAGGAAGAGAAGGTTGAAATTTTTTAGTAAGAAGGTAAGCAAATTTGCTTGTGAAATTCTCATTGGTAGAGTGTTTCGAAACACAGATGTCGTTCCCAGCGACAAACCAGGGGGAGGAGGAGCTACGAATGCTAGCAAGGATAATAGAGGAGAGGATAAAGGAGAGGCGAGAAAAATCCCAATTGTTATCCACCCAACAGTCACTCACACGTAGAGAGAAATCAGCAAGAGTTAAAGGGCCTTCAATACAGTCATGAAGAGGGCCACATTTGGCCGAATCATCTGCCAAAAAATGAGTGGTGCTACCATTTTTAAGAATCATTTTCGAACCGTTATCGAGTATGGTAATACCTTTCAGCATATTCCTCCAAACAGGGAATGCTTTAGAGCAAGTTCTTACCATCTCACCGTACTTCAACTTGAGAGTTTTTGCCCATAGAGAATTATCCTCACACGAGAATCTCCAATTTAATTTAGCTATAGCAACTCTATTAATCAAAGAAGTCTGCCGAATACTGAGCCCGCCAAGATTTTTTGGTTTCGTAACTGTGTCCCAAGCTACACCATGAATTTTCCTATGTTCCAGAGAGGACCCCCAAAAAAAATCCCTATTGAGTTTATCAATGGTATCACTACAAGAAAATAAACTTTTAGCGATCACTTTTGCCAACTAAAAATATTTTGGTTGTCAAAAGTTGTGGAATTGACAACCAAAAATTAGGTTAGTCGGTACAAGTACAATATTTAGCTACTAAATTTTTTTAGTCAGGGTATATTGATTATTGGCGACTAAAAAAAAATTTAGTCGCTAAAAATGTCACAATTGGAGACTGAAAAAATTTTAGTCTCTAAATTTGCCACAATTAGCGACTAAAAAAATATTTTAGTCGCTGTATAGATAGTTTTGGCAACTAAAATAATTTAGTCGCCGAATCAAAAATAAAATTTTACTTTTTATCTTTGGCAACCAAAAGTTTGGTCTGCAAAAATTTAATTTCAGCGACTAAAAAATATTTTAGTCACTGTATAGATAGTTTTGGCAACTAAAATAATTTAGTTGCTGAATGAAAAATAAAAATTTACTTTTTATCTTTGGCAACCAAAAGTTTGGTCGGAAAAAATTTAATTTCAGCGATTAAAAAATATTTTAGTCGCTGTATAGATAGTTTTGGTAACTAAAATTATTTAGTCGCCGAATCAAAAATAAAAATTTACTTTTTATCTTTGGTGATCAAAAGTTTGGTCAGCAAAAATTTAATTTCAGCGACTAAAAAATATTTTAGTCGCTGTATAGATAGTTTTGACAACTAAAATAATTTAGTCACTGAATGAAAAATAAAAATTTATTTTTTATCTTTGGCGACCAAAAGTTTGGTCGCCAAAAATTTAATTTCAGAGACTAAAAAATATTTTAGTCGCTCTATAGATAGTTTTGGCAACTAAAATAATTTAGGCGCTGAATGAAAAATAAAATTTTACTTTTTTTCTTTGGCGACCAAAAGTTTGGTCTCCAAAAAATTATTTTCAGTGACTAAATAAATATTTTAGTCATTGTATAGTTACTTTTGGCTACTAAATTTATTTAGTCGCTGAATGGAAAACAAAAATTTACTTTTATTTTTGGCGACTAAAAGTTTGGTCGCCAAAAAATTATTTTCAACAACTAACTAAATTTTAGTTGCCATATACCAACTTTTGCCGACTAAAAGAAATTTAGTCACCAAATATCTAGTATAGTTTTATTTTTCATCTTTGGTGACTACCTCATTTGGTCAGCAAATATACATTTTTGGTGACTAAAACGCATTTAGTCGGCAATAAAACTCAATTTTTTTTGGTGGGAACACATACCGCCCAATTTGAGTTGATGTTTAATTTTATTATTATTATCATTATTATAATTTTATTTTTTATTTATTATCATTTTGGAGGGATTTTTAAATTAATTTGGTGAGGAACTCTGGAGGGATTTCAAACAAACTAAAATGAGTTAGAGCTTAAACACGTCTTTCTCTCTCTCTCTCTCTCTCACTCACTCACTCACTCACTCTGTGACTCTCTCTCTTTCGCATCTGCCCTCTTCTGATTCTCTCATGCCTCTGTCTCTCTCATTCCATTACTGCCCTCCTCCTGATATTGAATCTCTGTCGCATTGTTTCCATCGCCGTCGAGTAAGGAGCATCACTGCCATCGAGCACCACCGTCGATCCACTATTGGAGCATTAACCCAATATGTCCTCTCTATTTTGCCTTCTCTCTGTCCCTCTCTCTGCCTCTCTTCCCCTAATATCTGTCTCTCTCACTCTGTGACTCTCTCTGTCTTTGTTTTCTCTTTGACTAAAGTAATTTTGTTCTACAATGTCTCACCCACCAGGGCCTTCACCATCCGCATTTTCTAGAGCATCTTCAACTCTCCCTAAAAAACAATTTGAGGTATAAATATCCCTCTCTTTCTATAAAATTTGCTCTACATTTTTTGTATAACAATAATATTCATCATCATAATAGGTAATGTCATGAAAAGAATGACTCAAATTTATTTGTGAGATGTCAAGCCGTTGGAAAATTTGTCATTTAAATGAGGCTAGTAATCTTCCTTTTGGTAATGCACAATATGCACTTATTTGAGAATTTCTCTTTTTCGTATGTGTAATGTAAGTTATCTAATTTTTCACGTAATAATTTACACAAGCATCCACATAGTGTGGAATAACATTTCTCTTTTTATATCCTTATGTTTGGTTCATTGATTTGGAAAGAAAAATAAATAAATAAAAAATAGATAAATAAATGAAATATAATTATATTTCGCTTACATTGTACATAATTTTTCTCTTTTTCTTTTCAAATTTATAAACCAAATACAACCTAAAAATATGCTCAATATAAATTATATTATGAATCTTGTAAGAAACAAATAAATAAAAATTTCAAATACACAATTGTTTCCTTGTTAATAGAATGACGTGGGCAATCAAAAAGGGATGGGCCATTCAAAGCAAAGAAGTCACATTTAATAAAAATTGTATTCAACTTTCAAACAACTAACCATAGCAGTGGCACTCTCCAGACAGGTGGGGGGCCATGGCCCCTCATGGTCTCTCCATAGGTCCGTCTCTATATACAGTTACAAAATAGTCTGAATAAATGCAACGATATTTTTCTGTCGCAAAAAAAAAATAAAAAAAACGACGTCGTCTTACTCTTTTGATATAATATGTCTCTTTTCACCCATTTTTTCATCTTCATGTCTTTGTCTCTGTCTTTTCTCTTTCGCTCTCTTACTCATCCCTCTTTTCCCTCTATCTATCTGTCTCTCTCTCTCTCTCTCTCTCTCTCTGTGTCTCTCCCTCATCTCTCTTCTCTCTATCTCTCTCATTTATCTCTCTTCTCTCGCTCATCTCTCTTCTCTCTATTTGTCTTTCATCTTGCTTCTCTGTCTCTTTTACTCACTCTCTTCTCTATATCTCTCTCTGTCTCTTTCATTCATCTCTCTTCTCTTTCTGTCTCTCTCTTTTTCTATGTATCTCTCACGTTCATCTCTTTTCGCTCTCTTTCTCTATCTCTTTGTCTATCTCTCGCTCATATCTTGTTTCTCTCTCTATCTCTATCTCTCTTCCACTGTGTTCGCTTTGCTCACTCTCACTCTCACTCTCTCCCTCCCCTCTTATCTATTTACCGAGCTCCCTCTCAATTTATCGATCCACTACAAGAAAATGCACTTTTAGCGAGCACTTTGTCTCTCTCTCGCTCATCACTCTCTCTGTCTCTCTCTCTCTATCTCTCTTCTCTATCTGTTGCTCACTCATTTCTCCCTCTCTCACCACCCATCTCCTTTACCACCTTCACCACTACTACAAATGCCATTCCACTACCACCACCACTACTACTGTTGCCACTCCGTCTCTACGACTACCATTACTACCACCATTGCCACCACACTACTACCACTACCACCACCACCATTATTGTCACTACTACTACCATTACCTCTCCTTCACCACCACTACTCCACCTGCTCTACCACTACCACAACTTCACCACTAATCTCTTTCGCAATCACTGCCATCATCACCACCACCACCTCTTATCCACCACCTTCACCACTATTGAGGTTCCCTCTCATCTATCCCAAAAAATTAGTTCTTGATTTTAATAACAAAAAAAAATAGGCCGCAAAAAAAAAAATTCATTGACCACAAAAAAATTAACTTTATTTTAACTAAAAATATTTTTTATTAAAATGTTACCCCTACTTCTACCAAATTAAAACAAATAATTTTTTTCATTAAAATAAAAATAAAACAAATAAATTTTCAACCTTAGTAACTAAAAAAAAATGAAAAAAATAAATAAATTCATTAACTACAAAAAAAAAAAAAAATTATTTTAACAAAAAATAAATAAATTATCCTAACTCTTCTTTTTTTTCTTCTTTTTGTTTTCGTTTTCTCGCTCTTTCTAATTCCCCCCTTTCTTTCCCCCCTTTGTTTCTCATGATCTCAAATCCCTAATCCCTAACAAAAAAAATCCCCAAAATACGATACTATAGGGAGAGGGAGAGAGAGAGAGTTGATCGAAGATTCAAAAATGGCGAACTATCACTTCGTGTACAAGGACGTGAAAGGAGCTTTGACTCAATGGGACGATATTCAGAGAAAATTGGGAAACCTCCCTTCGAAGCCCCCATCCTTCAAGCCCGCTAAGGACGAAGACTCTAAACACAAAGACAAAGCCCGCCACCGCAAGTGCAACTACCATCGACGACTACAACTATCTGTTAAGTTCTCTCTCTCTCTCTCTCACTTGTTTGTTGCTCTCACTCTGCCCCTTTCCCTCTCCTTCTAATTTTTGAAACCCTAACAAGTGATTTTTTTAAGGCTAGGGTTGGTCAAAGTCGTCTATCTCCAATGTGATTTTGATTTTGATTCAATTTGTTCATTTCCAAGTTCTTTTTCTTTAATTTAATTTATGTGTAAATTATGTACACCACCTATTTGCTAATATGCCTCTGACAATAGAAAGTATCAAATCTGTTAGTGTCTCAACCTTGAATAAAGAGGCATTCTAACTACCAACCACCAACATTAAGCTATAAAATTTGGAATATAAATTTATACTGTTGGTCTAGTAACAAATAATGAACCTTACCAAGCTTAAACAAAAGAAATCTAAGGCTACCTTCAGAAGGTGTAGTATGGCCATCAGTTCTAGGTGGTGGTGATTATTAGGAAATTGTTGAGATATAGAAAGAGCTAGAATTGATTAGAAAGACCCTTCAAATAATGTAAACTGTCTGCTATCTTCTTTGATAGTCAACTCATTAATTCCATTAGTCCTGTAAAAAAAAATTCCCTTTCTTTTTTTTTTTTTTTTTGCTTCTTATTGAAATAATATTGCAAGTGTGAACCTTCTACCCGAATGGAGTCTGTTCTTATGGAAGCTAATGCAGATATGAACATGTTAAAGTTTGTTGAATATGGTTTCATTTGTTTATGGTTTCATTTGCTTCTCATTCATTTTTTTGTTTATGGTTTCATTTGTTTAGAAGTAAGCAATCAAAGTGGAAGCGTGCGGTATGAAAATGTATACTTAATTGAGTGTAGTTTAAGTGAGTTATGTATATGTAAACAAATTGTATCTTAGTCAATATATAGTGGGAATTTTTTTTGTTTACAGCTTATTCATTTAAGGTTTACTTACAAATGATGAAAATCATTCTTTTTTGTTTGATTGAAAAGACTTGCACATCCAGCATGATGTTTGAAACTGATATTTATATCAAAAGTTTTTGAGTGCTCTTTAGGGAACCTTGTACACCATATTCTTTCAAAAATTAGAAATTGTTGAACCATAAATCCCATCAATGGATCAAAGCAACAAAGCAGACTGTTTTACATGTGTAGAATGCTAGCTTTTGAATATTTTGATAATTTTATGCCCACCAATCCCAATATTTGAGGGTGTTGGCAAGGGTGTAGATTTGATACAGACCTAGCATTTGGCATCCTTGAGCTATGACAAAGGACAATTAAATAAAAGGAAGAAGTAGATTATATTAAAGGACATTGCAGCTAAGTTTGCAAGGTGAACTTTCCCATGCCTTCCAAGTCAGTTGCAACATATAAGTCTAGCTTATGCAGAACTGTTATACGTGTTGACAAATCACTCGAATAATATTTTCTTTTCTAATGAGTTTATTGTTTGAATATAGTTTCAGAAGCTAGGTACTGAATTTTCCTTGGCTGCATTTGCTTTCCTAGGTACTCAATTAGATATTTGTTCATGTAGAATATATTTTGCACTATATGAAGCAGAAAGGGAGAGAATACTCTTTATACTTACCCAAGCACTGAAAATTTGTCCGTTGGTCTGCCTTGATCCTGGTTTTGCAGGTCTGAGCTTGAAATCAACTATTCATGGATCGCAATTGCAAAGGTAAGCTTCATTAGCATTTATGCTTCTTTAAAGAAATTCATATATTATGTTTATATTTGTTTTCTTCCCTCTTATTTTGGTTTAAACTAAAAAGACGTTATAATGTACTTTGCAAATGAAAAACATTACATTCAATAATGAGTAAGAAGAGAAGGCAGGGGTGTCTTGAACCTTGGTATGTCATTGAAATGCTGTAAGTAGAAGCCATAGTAAGAGAAGATGGATTAGAGTCTGTGCTCTCCTCATCTGGGGCTTGAGCTTGAGCTTTGGTTTCAATGTCAAAATGGGATATAGATATTGAGAGTCTTTGGTCATAGTGGCTCAAATGGCTTATTTTATTATTTATTTTTGCACTATAGCAAGCCAAAAAATGGTTTTTGCCTTGTGCCATTGGAGATGCTCCAATGGCAAAGTGATAAATTTGAGATGCCATGGATGCTCTGCTTTTCTATTAAAACCAACTATTGTTTTATTTTTATTTTTATTTATTTGTTCTGTTCTTTTTCCAGCAATTTTAGCAATCTGATTCATAAAATTGAATTCCCAATCCAAGTAAAACAAATATGATTATTATTTTTAGATAACTATGAATGGCAATATATTAGCTATAACAACCACTATGAATGGCAATATATTAGCTATAACAACCACAACTAGCTGAGTCCTATTTAATGAATTAGGAATCATTTAGAAACACAAATATCATGAATACATATATAAGCAATCATGAATGCAAGGGTATCATCTATGGTTTACTTTTCATTTGGATTGTATTTCTAAATATGATCTTACAATATAACTTGATTTTGATGTATTGGTTATCTCCAGTTATTATGCTCCCAAAAAGACTAATTTGGGAATTGGGGACCATCTTTTGGTTTGTATTCTTTTTGCTCCAGATAAGTACACTAAAGTTTGATCAATTTAATAGTTTGTCATGACTCAAGCTGGTTTTCATTGAGATACTCAACATAATATTGACTTGACATAAAATCTTGTTTTCTATATCCTTGTCGATAACAGTTCTTATGGAACTTAACTTCAACAGAAACCATATTTATGCAATTTTATGGAGGTTGTTGACTTAAAATGGCCCAACGAACAGCACACAGTTTTGTTGTGACCTAAGTTGGCTTTTGCACAAATGCATTTGTTTCGGCTGTCAATTTTGTTTATTTTCTGTTTTAGGAAAGTTTTCAATTATCAATTACAGATTTCCTGATTTATATGCTGTTGTTTGTTATGGTAAGTTTTTACTCCTTTCTGGTATCTAAATTTGAGTTGAACTCAAATTTGTTATCTTTGGCAATTGCATATTTTTCTTTATTAATTTCTTGTTTTACAAGGAATTAGATTTGATTACATAACTTCCTAGTGGTGCAAGTCATCTTGTACAGTAGATAAACCTACCATGTTACACCTTCTTGGTGCTTTTAGCAAATTGCCTTCCCTATGAAAGCAAAAACTACAATGTTGGATTGGATTTATAAAAATAATTTTCTAGAAGCTTGAAGACATTATAAAACAACATATGTGAATATTTTTGTTTTATTTACTTGTTATTATCATTATTTTTTTATATAGCTTTGGTATCTATCTCTGTGATCCATGGTTCAAGAAATTGGCCAGTACATTCCAGTTTGTGGCCCCTCCAATTTGAATACACCCCGGTTTACTATTGGGATAAAAAATTGCAAGTGAATCAGCTGATTTGCAATACGTATCACTCTGAGGGAATTGATTTTCAGATTCTACATCTGCATATTAAAGCATAAGTTTTATTATATGCCCTATTTCCAAGCTACAAAGGCGTGTTTGCACCCCTTCATACAGTAGCCCAAAGTGAAAACAACAGTTGTAGAGATGGCTAGAGACAAAAACATATAAACTATTCAGAAGTTTCTTCCACTACACTCTCACAAAAACACATACATTAGTCTGGTAACATATAGACAAAAACATATAGACTATTCAGACAAAAACACATAGATTAGTCTGGTAATATGCTTTTGATAGAGAGATGGGTTTGTTGTTTTGCTGGAGCTTGTGTTGATAATCCCAACCTCGTATCTTCCACTCTGCTCTCACACTTACGCTCCTCCAAGTGAAAGTTCAACCAAAGCATATAGACTATTCAGAAGTAGAAAGACTATTTTAACTTAGTTTCCATTGTTGAAACATAGGTCAATATTGGCATATCGTGGAACAATAGTTACAATTGATATATACATATGAATGATGTTTTATTTACAAAATGGTATTGATAGTCATTTAATTTGTTAATGTTTCCTTTACTTTCCATGTAGAATTTACATTTTTTGTCCAATTTTACAATAAAGTAATGTGCAAATATTTTCAACAAAAATTTACCTGACATTATTTCTCATTTTCTTTGGTACAGATGGATTATCTCGTGCACAAAGCTAAATTGTACATGACTGATTGGCACTATAAGCATTTTTGGAAGGAATATATATTTTTGGATAGATGTGTATCAAAAAGATTTGGGTGAACTAGTAGTTATATTTTTGGAAAGACTAGTAGTTATATTTTTTGGATGAATGTGTATGGAAAATATTTGGATAGACTACTAGTGTGTATATTTTTTGATAGATGCGCATGGATAACAATTTAAAACATAATAACAACTAATTGTTATGTTTTAAATTATTATGCTAGATGGATGTGACTTAGATGATTATATAGATTAAGTGGATTTTTAATTGGAGGAATATGTAATTTAAAATTACTTGTGAATGAAAAATTATAATAGTTGATGACTTTCATTAAACAGGCTCAGTTTGGATGATTTATATTTTGTCGAATGTTCATGATTTAGTTGTTTTGAATGATGCTTGTAAATTACATATTATATTGAATGGATTGGATGAATTATTATGAATTACACGTTTATTTTGTTGGATGTTGACGACCAAATGTTGATCTTGTTTTTTTCTGTTTTGGCAACCAATTGATTAGTTGGGAAAGATAACTAATACTTTTGCTGACTAAATAATTAGTCGTTAAAGTCATTAATTTTGGCGACCAAAAAGGAATTCGTCGCTAATAGGTCAATTGCCGACTAAAGTTTTAGTGATGCAAACATTCTTTTTCACAACTAACATGTTTGGTGGTGGAATGTGAGAATTGCCGACCAATCTTTTTGGTTGTGGAATGTGCTATTTGCCGACCAAACTTGTTGGTCGTGGAATGTGCCATTTGCCAACCAAACTTGTTGGTTGTAGAATGTATTGCCGACCAAACTTTTTGGTTACAGAATGTGACAATTGCCAACCAAACTATTTGGTCGTTGAATGTGTGAATTGGCGACTAACATGTTTGGTCGGGAAAATATGACTTTTCGCAACTAAAGTGTTTTAGCTACTAAATGGATTAGTCGCAGTAATTATATATTTAGCGACCAAAAATTTAGTCGGCAAATATAACTTTTTTGCGACGAAAAAACTTTTTAGTCACTAATTACTTTCCACGACCCTCAATTGGCGACCAAAGTGGCGACCAAAAAAATTAGTCGCGGATAACTTTTGCTGACTAAAAATGGACTTTTGCTGACTAAATTTTTAGTCGGCAAAAGTGCGAATTCTTGTAGTGTATTGGACACAGACATGGGAATGAAGTTATACTGCATGATGTGAGTAGGAATGGCAGCATTCACTGCTTTGATAAAAGTAACACAGCCAGCAAAGGATAACATCTTGCTTTTCCACCTAGCAAGCTTGCCTTGAATCTTATTAATTAAAAATTGGAAAGATGCCTTGTTGGGCCTAGAATGGTGAATGGGACAGCCCAAATACTTCCCTAGATTTCTAGTGATAGGTATATTCAAAGAGGAGGAAAAATGACGTTGCATGTTTTCCTGGACATTCACGGAAAAGAAAACTTTAGATTTGCTGAAATTGATTTTTTGACCAGATAACTCACAAAACTCTTTCAAAATGAGAGAGATACAAAGACAGTTGGCTTCCAAAGCTTCCCCAAAAGGGATAAGATCATCGGCAAAAAAAAAGTGAGACAATAAGGGGCCATTGCGTGAAACCCAGATAGAAGTCTTGTAACAACCCCGACCCATAATCCGTGATTAATTATGTCTAATTAGTGATTAAGGTGAAATTCTGAATTAAACTGCATGTGTGTTGCATTGTTTGTGTTTATATCTGTAGGTGTAGGAAGATCTGTTCATGTTTTAGTTTCGATTTGCGAATTAAAAGCCTTATCGGCGTCTGAATCAGAAATTGACTTGATTTATGTGTTAATTAGGATTTATAGAAATTTATGGTAGGCTTAATTAAAATTCGGTTCGGAGCGATTAAATTTTATTAAAATAATGCCATTTGATTAGTTATGACAAATTACTACCTATAAGGCCACTTTGACACTCCACTCATCTCTTTTCCTTGATCTTGAAACACTTTGAGCCTATTCTAAGGGAAAAACGTGAGAGAGAGGAAGAGTAGAGGGAGGTTGAGCTCAAATGAAGAATTGACTAGAAGATTGAAGCCAATTTGAAGCTTTGGGTTAGGATCCCACTTGAAATCAACCTTAGGTCACGTGCCGCGTACCGTTTGACCAATCTGCTCCGTCTGTCTATCTCAAGGCCAACTGTGAGTAATAACATAGTAAATCTATGTTCAACCTTATTTATTTTCTGTATAATGAAATAAGAATTGTTTTCTGAAATGTTATGTTCTGTACAATGAATGATTGTCCAATTTTTGATATGTGTTCGTGACATCCTTAGTGTCATGTGATACGTGTTGGCTGTTACCCGGTATCGGAGGTTCCATTATGGAACTTAATCTGTCTATACTCTGTTACCCGTACCGGAGGCTCCACCATGGGGCTCAGCATGTTTATTCTCTGTTACCCGGATTCGGAGGTTCCTTTATGGAACTGGTTATTCGTAACCCTCACGTATCTACATCTGTTCTGTATCTGCTCTGTTAGCGCTTATGGAGGTATCACGTATACTTACGCATGACTTATGATTTCTGTCTAAGATCTGGACAAATTATGAATTTGATACGAAACTGAATTGTGAATTCTGAATCTGTACGGACTTATTCATTAAAACCCCTTTACTCTGTTATTATTCATTGAGCTTTCGCTCACAGTTTATATTATGTATGTAGGTGAGCCGGCGCGTGATCAGGGCCAGAGTTGATGGCCTTCATTTCTATTTTTGTCAGCCAACCGTTGTGCCTCCCGAGGAGGTCCCGATTGAAGTCTAGTTACATGGCTATTTTCGTACTTGTGTTAGTCTCTGTCTATTTTGTACAGTTGGGTCCTGGATATTACACTCTTGTAAGTGTTTTGTAGTTATGTTATCCTTTGACCGACACGCTTATATATATACAAGTTTTGAAATATTCTGTCCCATGTTTATCGACACAGCTCATTGGGCTATTTATGTTTTGTACATTTGCTTCCGCAGTCCCTTATTATATGCTTATCTGTTAAGAGGCCTTTGGTAATCTACGGATTACTGGCCGGTTACGATGCTAAACCTACAAGGGCGGGTTTGGGTCGCGACAAGTCCAGCCATTAGTAATACAGGCATCAGAGATCCTAGAGGACAAATATTCCAAGCAAAGAATAAAAATGTAAGGAGAAATGGGATCCCCTTGCCTAATATCTCTAGAAGGTGAAAATTCCTCAGTTTTCGCTCCATTGAACAAGACGGCTAGAAAGTTAGAGGTGACACAAGACACAATGAGATCAATCCAAACAGGCGGGAAATTAAAGGATCTGAACACAGTATGGATGAAACTCCATTCTAATCGATCGTAAGCTTTATCCAAATCAAATATGATTAACATGTTGCCTTTCCTGCCTTTTTTCTCTTTACAGCTGTGAACCACCTCTTGCACGATGACCACATTATCCACTCATCTTCTACCCGGGATAAAACTAGTTTGGAGTGAGCTGATAAGATCATCTAGTAGGGGGCGAAGTCTAGCAACCAGGATTTTAGTGATAAGTTTATACACGGTGTTGCACAGGCCAATAGAACAGAATTTAGTGATCATCTCAGGATTGGAGACTTTGGAAATGAGGCAAATGAGAGTTTTGTTGATATCCGAATTAATATGACCAGATTCAAAAGCATCCATAACCACTTTGACAACCAAAGGGGCCAGGGCCAGCCAAAATTTGTGGAAAAAAATAGGATGGAGACCATCAAGTCTGGGAGCCTTCAAAGGTTTGAAAGACCAAAGAACTTTCTTGATCTCATTCTGGAAGGGTGTAGTCGAAAGGGAGGAGTGATATGCCGAATCAATAGAAGGGAGCAAATGGAAAATCGACTCAGAATGCTGAGATTGCAGGAGGGAACAAGTGAAAAGATTTTTGAAGTAAAGCAAAATATCATTCTTAATAGTGTCGACACCCAAACATTATCGGAGTTTTTCAAAGAAAAAATTTTGTTGTGTTTGCGATGAGAAATGGTAGTTTGGTGGAAAAATTTTGTATTTCTATCCCCATCAAGAATGAAATTGACCCGAATCTTGAGAGCCCAAAATTCTTCCTCTAGACGAAGAATATGATTATAATCAGAGATGAGAGACTCTTCGAGTCAAAGAAGAAACTAGGAGGGACCAGAGTCCAAGGAACATTGGACACCTAGAATTCTATTGGCAAGCTTTTTCTTCCGTAAGAAAATGTTACCAAACGTATTACGGTTCCAAATAGAAACTTTTTCGACAAATAAATTAGCCCCTTGAAGAAAAAGGATAGAATCAACCCAACCGTCGAAGACCATAACATTAAGAGAGGGATCAAATAACCATATGGTTTCAAAACGAAAAGGACAAGCCAAAATGGGGGGATGGAGGGCCTGAGTATGTAAAAGAATAGGGCAATGGTCCGAGTGAAGCCTAGGAAGATTGAGAATTTTATTATCAGGAAAAAGTTGAGCCTAATGTTCATTGCACAGGCTTCTATCCAATCTTTCACTAATGAATTGCCCCACCTGTTTACGGTTATTCCACGTGAAGCGAAGGCCAGAAAAAACCCATATCCATCAACCCACAATGGTCCAAACAATCTTTAAACAATAGAACTCTCCTAGTGGCAATAGGTTAGCTACCAAACTTCTCAGCACTAGTAAGAATTTCATTGAAATCTCCCATTAACAGCCAAGGCATATGATGGAAGTTAGCAAAAAACTTAAGATTATCCCACAGAAGCTTTCAAATATTAAAATGAGGACTTGCATAAATAGCAGAAAAAAAACCATGAAGAAGGTTGAGATAAAACCTAGATACACGCGTGGATCTCCTGCTACGTGACCGAGAGGACGTCGCAATGGATTTCAAGGCTATTCCACAGTAACTAGATACCACCAGCAAAACCAATGGGCTTAGTAATATGAAAATTTGGGAAACCCAAACTCTTGCAAATGTATGTGCCTCTAACTCCACCAACACATGTTTCGGTGATAACAACAAGGTAGGGGTGATGTTCTTCCATCAAACTACGAAAATGCCTTCAAAAGTGAGGGTTGGCCACCCCACAACAATTCCAAAAAAAAACCTTCATTGGAGACTTAAACAGAGGGAGTGGAGGAAGTGCAAACTCCTCCTTTTTCAACACCTCAGTCTCTTATGAAATTCATTCTGGGCCCAGAACTTCTACTTCTGCGGTGTGAAGGAATGAGAACATCTGAATCACATATTCGAACTCTGGATTTTCGTGCCTTATGCAAGAGTTGGCGGTAATGCGAAGGCGTTGGAGTAGTAGAGAGTGCTCTACTAGAATCACCTAGTTAAGATGACCCCAAAGAACAATTTCCCAAGGAACTGATACAAGTCACATGTGGTCGGTTAATGGTAAGGGCAGGGCAGAGAGAAAGGTCTCCTCTACCAGATGTTCCAGTACAGGTTGACTATTTGTCAGTAGTCTTAAGTTGGGCATGACCACTAGATTCATCTGGATCATTTGATGGGGGAAGTTGGTTGCATGAGTGAATGGAGTTGATAGAAAGATGACAACCACTGTCTGACGATGCAGTAGGTAGGGTGGGAGAGGGAGAAATGGAGAGAGACTCATCAAGATGTTCATAATCTCTGGATCGTACCAGCCCAGTACAAAGGTTAGGTCCCCCTGGAGCATCTCGAGTAGTCGGTCGTCCACTCTGGAGTATCAAGCTATTGTCTTCATGAACCAACCCGAATGGTTTTGACCCTTTACATTGGTCAAACGGAAGGGGGATGACTGGAGCTGTGTGGGGACTAGAAATGGCAACAGGCCAGGCCGGGACTGGGGTTGGGGATTGCACTCCCAGTCCCTGATCCCCAAAAATATGGAATTTCCCGTCCCCATCCCCGATCCCCGGCGGGGAACCCAGCACCCCCCCCCCCCCCCCCGCCTCCGCCTCCTAATGGGGATCAGGTTTCTCCGACCCTGAAAAATCCTTGACAGTGACGGAGTTACAGAGCTGAGTCATCGTCATCATCACACACATACACAAACATATCTGCAGATCTGAGATCTGAGATTTTGAGTCGTCATCGTCATCATCATTACACACACACATACACACATTTGCAGATCTGAGATCTGAGTCGCCATCATCATCATCATCATACACACACACACACAGGGAAAGAGAAGAGAGGTCTCGATTGGTGACGGACGACGAGCTTGAGAGAGAAGACGAAGACTCTGGTTGCGACAGAGCTGTCAAAGCTCTGGTGCAACGAGTTGAAGAGAGAAGAAGGAGACTCTGGTTGTACCGCCTATATCAAGAAGCGAAGTGCGGCCATGGCGGCGGAGAGATGAGAGACAGAGAGAGGCGGAGGAAGAAGGATAAGATCTGAGAGAGAGAGAGAGAGAGAGAGAGAGAGAGAGATCTAAAATAAGAGAGAGGAGAGGAGGTGTGTTTGTTTTGGGATTGTTAAATCTGAGATGACAGAGAGATATATATATATATATGAGTATATATATTAGTGGGTAGGTGAGTGAGAGAGAAGAGGGAGGCGGGGCAAAAACGGAACAGGGAACGGGGCCGAGGTCGGGCCGAGGCGGAAGCACTTATCACCGTCCCCGGTCCGAAAATGATCGAGGATTTTTTTTTTAATACCATCCCCGGACCATAGGGGGTATTTTTTGGGAAAAAACCATGTTAATCAGAGTCGGGAGGTCGGGTCCCTGTCGGGCTGGGTTCAAATTGTCATTCCTAGTTGGGGCTGGGCAGTTGGCTTGGGCTGCTGCGAGGGGTTCAAGGATGGTGGGTTCAGCGAGGCATGGTAAGATCTAGGGAAGGGGTGACAGAATGATGAGGCAGTGGTAATGGCAATGGAGGTGGGAGGTGATAAAGCAACAAAAGGCATACCAGTCGAGGTGGGGATAGGACAAGACAAAGGGGTAAGTAAACGAGATACTAGAGGATCAGAATTTGCAGCATCAGATATAGAGGTAGCAGAAGGTAAGGTAGGGGATGAAGCTATAACGGTGTAAGTGGTACTAGGAACAGTTTCCAATGAAGGTAGAGCTGGGTCAGAAAGACAATTGAAAGAGTTATGAAGAGGGACAGAAGGGGTGGCTGAAAGGTTACTGACCGAAGGAACAATTGTGGGTAGGTGGGTCAATGAGGTGACAATCTGATCTTGGGCAAAGGGCGCCAACATTTGAACATTGTTCACTTTCTTCTTCCAGATTTTTTGAGATTTCCCGGTGGTATGTTTCTCCGGCACCAGCTTTTAGGCCAAGTGGAGAGGAGAGAACCTCCCTGAATGAACGATCGATAATAACATTTCCTACCAAAGTATTGCTCTTCTTCCTTAGATGGCGTTCCAGTAAGTCCTCTTCCTCAGCTGATTGCTCCGAGTCAACATTCTCGTCTTGGTTGTGCTGTTGGTCAGTTACCGTGGAGAAGCCCTTCATCCCTGCGTCGTCCTCCAGTCTCCAAGCGAGTGATCCGCCGTGCTCCATTTAGTACTTTTCAGCAAGCATGCATACACATTGTTTTATTAGTGAAAAATAATGAAAACTACAATTTTAAGTGAGATCAATACACTTTTGGAATATGAAATCTAATATTTTAGGCCAATCAAAATTCATATATTACACAAACTATTTTCCAAAAAAATACAGGTGAGGTAACTGGTCATTTGAGATGGCGGTCTATCTTGAAAAATATGTTAAAAGCCAGTTTATTGGCTTTTTGGTTTTTTTGAATTACATCACTTCTACTTTTTTATATATTTTTTCAAACAAAAAAATTAAAAATTAATTTTTAACGTACTTCTTAAATCATTTGATAAGTAGAGAAATATTTTTGAAATAATTTGAAAATTCAACTATTGTTTGCACAAACAAGCTGGCTCCAAGCAGCATTCTGCAGAGTATTTTTTTTGTTTTTTGTTTTAGCTTTTCTGTTTTTGGGTGAAAAACAGATCTGCAGACCTATAAAATACTAATTTGTCAGCTCCATCTTTGATACAAGAAAAACGGGTAGGGCACACAGATAACCCCAACTTGAAAAATGTATGGTACAAGGACTTCTAAAAAAAATAATTAAAAATCAGTGAAAAATTTTATCAATATGATTTTGTAATTATTTTTTAAAAAATAATGTGAATTGTAATTTCCCCTAGAAAGATCTAAACAACTTCAACCAAAAAAAAAAAAAAAATCCAAAATGGTGAAATATGTATATGTACAATATTTATTCTTCTTTCTTTTGTTTTTTTAATATATAGTAACACTTTCTTATATCCTCCGTAAAAATCAATTTAACAATTTAATTTAAAGAGGTGCATGGCCAAATTATTGATGGTTTTGAACCACTAATGTTTTTCATATGAAAAAACTACAAATAATTTCTATTTTTTCTTATTTACTCGGTGAATTCCACATGTATTTAATGTAGATCTTATTATATCATATATCTAGGAGTGAAAAAACATGCAAAATGAAATCATGTGTAGATATAAACTTTTTATATACCTAAACTACTCTGATCAAATAATTGTAATTTTCTCCTTTTTTTGGGTAAGTAATTCTCCCCTTTCATTAAACCAATACAAATAGAATAGAGAAGAAATAGAACAAAATTACTCAGATCGTTCTGTTAACAAAAAAAAAAAATACAAATATTGAATATGAATAAAAAGCTTGTGTTCTCTACACAAGTTTAAATTTCTTTCGAGACACATCAACATGAACAATTTTTGCACAAATTACTGTCTATAATTAAAGAACAAAATGATAAGAGTCGACAGATGAAGGACGAACCTATGGAAACAGATCTAGTGCACCTTGCGTAGCTGAAGAAAGAAAATAATTGTTAGTAGAAATTTAAAAAACTTCACCAAAATAATGAGAAAAATATATATATTTAGAGATTGAAAATCTTCAAGTCAAGAGAGGAGAAGAAATACGTGTAACACAAACTGTTAGTCACTGTTTGCAAGGCATCAGCACTGAATTGGTTCTCATCGTACAGCACGTGATAGTGTGTAGGACGGCTTGTGCCCTACTCAGACAGATACAAAAAACAATTGACATTTGTCACAGAAATCTGTCTTAAAATCTACAACACTGAATTTGTATAACTAAAATTTTAAATTTCTATCTTTCTTTCAAAATTTCCATCATTATCAAATGCTTGCAAGAAAAGAAAATGAAAATAACTTGAACGTTGCTTACCTGAATTCGGGCATGGCTACATAGGTAAAAGTCAAATTCATTAGGGTGGCAAATGTGGGTGTCCACAACCGTACCTGACAGCATGCAAATAATCATCAATATACAACAATAGGGTTCCAAAACAAGGCATCGTACAAACTCATAACGAGGGGCAAAGTCTGAAACCTGGCAGAATGTTTCCACTCCTATCTGTTGAACGACGATCATTATGATCTGCAGGGAAAAGGCGTGTGTGGTGTCTCTTTTGCACCACGACAAAGGTTACACGTGGCAGATAGTGTTCCTCTAACGAAACACAAGCCTGACAAAAAAAGCAGGTTTATATGTAAAAAAACAATGTAAACAGAGAAATCACTTCAGTACCCAAATATATCAGCTGTTACTTATCATATCGGCCCATACGTAACAGAATTGGGACAACCGATACCATTATTCACCGATACATCACCACTATTCACCGTTATATCGCTAGACATATGACCATATCACCAATACACTAGTGTTATTTAATACCATGCCAATCAGTAAGACAGTATAAACATATGCCTTTCGGATTGCATCCATTTTGTAGAGCAAAACTTGGTTGAATTGACCTTCGCTAACACCATCTCTACAAGATTAAAAACAAGATTAGCATAGTTGTACAGAACAGGTATCAATAACATTAAGTCAATTGATAGTTAAAAAACACAACAATTTTTTAAAAAAAAAACACACACAATGAGTTAAAAAAATCAATTACAAATTTTTTTCTTCAAAATACAATCTAATTATCATCAATTGGTACTTAAAAATACAATCACATTTTTGCTCAGAATAATAATAAAACAAAAAACACAATGAGTTAAAAATCCAATCACAAATTAAGTCAATTGATAATTAAAAAACACAATAATTTATTTTTCAAAAAACACAATGAGTTAAAAAAATCAATAACAATTTTTTTTTTCAAAATACAATCTAATCATCATCAATAACTGGTACTTTATAAATGCAGTGAGTTAAAAATTAAATCATAAAAAACATAGAGAGTTAAAAATCAAATCACAAATTAAGTCAATTGATAGTTAAAAAACACAATAATTTTTCTGTAAAAAAATCCCAGTTAGTTAAAAAATCAAATTACAAATTTTTTTTTGCTAGTTATAAATTTTTTTAGGGGGGATGTAGATATACCGAACACTTGAAAAGAATGGTTGAGTATTTGAGTTTAAATTTGGTTGTTTTACAGTTGCTATACTATCTTTGTAACTGTTCATGTTTATCTAACTACAATCACATTTTTCTCGTAACAAAAAAAATAAATTAAAAAAAAAACCATTGTACTATATAACTACAATCAAATTAAAGAATCATATTAAAAAAAAGAACCATTGAACAAACTACAATTACATAACATTTTTTTCATAATAAAAATAAATAAATAAAAGAACCATTGAACTAACTACAATACAATCACATTAAAAAAAAAAAGAAGAAGAACAATTGAACTAACTGTACAATCACATTGGACTACAATCATATCACATTTTTTTATAATAAAAAATAAATAAATGAAAAAAAAAAAGAACCATTAAACTAACTACAATACAATCACATTAAAAAAAAAGAACCATTAAACTAACTACAATCACATTAAAAAAAAGAACCATTGAACAAATTACAATCACATCACATTTTTCTCATAATAAAATAAATAAATAAATAAATAAATAAGGACTATTAAACTAACTACAATGCAATCACATTAAAAAAAAGAATCATTGAATTAACTACAATCACATTTTTCTCTTTGTGAGTGTTTATGCTTATCTAACTTCAATCATATTAAAACATTAAATTATTTTTTTTGCCAGACAAAATACAAATCACAAAAGAAGATAACTTCAAACAAACAAATCACAATTTTTTTATCACATTAAAAAAAAGAACCATTGAACTAACTACGATGAGATAATTTCAATCATACAAATCACAAAAAATTTTATCCCATTTAAAAAAAAAAAAACCATTGAACTAATTACGATAACATTTTTCTCTTTGCGAATGTTTATGTTTATTTAACTTCAATCATATTAAAAAAAATCAAATTATAAATTTTTTTTTGTAGACAAAATACAAATCACAAAAGGAGATAACTTCAATTATAAAAATCACAAAATTTTTTATGCTATGTAACTACAATCATATTTTTTTTTTAAATAAAAAAAGTAATTATAAAAAAGAATCATTAAAACAGTAAATAAAAAGATTATATAGATTGCTCACTGTCTGCATACGTGGGAGATAACTTCAAGTTCCTTTGGATGCTATTGCTCAGTGATTGCTCACTGTTTGCATACGTGGGAAAGGGTGATCACTGTTTGCATATGTGGGAGATACTTCAAGTTCCTTTGGATGTTATTGCTCACTGTTTGCAATGGAGAAGTTGAAAGTGAAGAAGTGAGAAAGGTTGAAGTGAAGAAGTGCTGCCGGTAGAAGTGAAGTGAAGAAGTTGAAAGGGTCCAATAGGTATGGTAGAAATGAGAAAGGCTGCAATAGGTATGTGAGAAGTTGAAAAGGGTGTGTGTATGAACGAAGTCAAAAAGACTTGGCAGAATTCAATAAGTGCTGCGTTTTTTGTTTTTTTTAAATCAAAAAATTAAGAAATTAAGGTTGAGATATTGGAACTTCCACAAAACTTATGGGTTAAAAATCTCATTTTCCTTATATAATATATAGATATATTTTTATTTCATCTTCCGATTAGTTAAATAAGAGAAATGCAAAATACTTTCTTTTTTTTTTTTTAACTTAACAAATTTTTTTTTTTGGGGGGTGTGTAAATTTTATAATAAATCATGGTGATTTTGATGGCGATGCGGGTGGCAAAGGGGGTACATTGTTTGTGGTGGTTTTGATAGTGGTGAAAGAAGGCGGTTTGGATTGTGGTGTGCTTATCTATAACCTATATATAAGAGAATGGAAGTAGACAGCTCTTTTGAATCTAACACTTCAAATTCTCTCATTTGCCCTGCCTTGGCTCTAGATGTTTTTGTGAATCGGTTTGGTTTGGTTTGGTTTTTTCTCCCCTTAATAGCAAGAGTGAGGTGAGTCAGTGAAGCAATTTGGTAGGTCTCTTCAAATTCTCCTATTTGCCCTGCTAGTTTTTTGCTCTGAACGTTTCTCTTTATCAGTTGAAGCAATTTGGTAAGTCTCTTTAAATTCTCCTATTTGCGCTGCTGGTTTTTTGCTCTAAACGTTTCTCCTTATCTATAACAACCACCTCCTTAATTAATTGTTAATTCTATGATTAGCTTAATTATGTGTTTATATGTTCAGTAATTGCCTTGTGATATTTGCATTGTGATAATGTGAACAGATATAAAGAGAATGGGAATTAAACCTATCTGAGTCAATAAACCATAAGATTAGAATTAAATATTTGAATAGGTAATTAGAGCCTAATTCACATTAGTTCAATTAAGCTTAGTCTAATTTAGAGTAGATTAGATTATGGTGAGCATTGAGTTAATTAAGTGAATTTGATTTATTAAGAACTACTTGGAATTAGGAAGAATTAATTAAGTCCTAATCATAGTCACCAAAAAAAAAAAAACAAAGAAAAAAAAAAAAAAAGAAGACTTAGTGGGTTTGTTGGAGATATACATGAAAGAAGGAAAGAGAGTTAGTGCTTTGTGTAGAGAATTCTAGAGCCACAGAGAGAGAGAGAGAGAGAGAGAGAGAGAGAGAACCCTAGAGCTCAAGAAGAAGGAGAAAGGGGGATTTGAGCAAATCTTCATCAAATTAACCATTTAAGGCAAGAATTGTCTTCTAATCTCATGAATTGAAGTTGTATTATCCATGAAAATATAGAATCTAGGTTGAAATAAGAGGTAGAATGGTGTAATTTGAGGGTTAGAACCCTAAAGGGAAGAATGGTAAAGCACAGCTTATACTTTTGTCATTCATGGCTTCATTCTTGTTTTTACATGTGAGATTTTGCATGGTTCCTTAACTTTGAGGAGAATTTCATGGATTTTATCTCTGGCATTTACAATTTGCATAGAGTACGATTTTACACTCTAAGGTTAAGAGTTTGAGTTCTTATATGAGAATTGAGTTGTGATTTGAAGCCATGGCCCTTATTTGATCTTGGAAAAGTTTTAATCAACATGTTTCTGAAGAGTTTTGAGCCTTGTTTTGTATCAATTGAGGCTGGTTTTGTAAAGGGGGAAGTTCCTTGTTTCAGCAAATTTTCGAACTGGGTTGCAACCTAGACCGCTCGAGTGGCCTGGGCCACCGCACGAGTGGCTAGCCTTGTTTTTCTTTATTTTGCATTCTGCTCGCACGAGCGGCCAGACCCACTACACGAGCAGCCAGGCCACCGCACGTGCGGTCAGCAGGGCTGACTCAGTTTTGTTTTCTTCCTATTTTTTTTGACTTATGGGCCTCTGTTTGCATGGTTTTAAGTGTTTTCATATGCATATGCATCTCATGAACACGATGGAAATTAATGAATGAAAAGGAAAGTTTAGTGACTAAGTAACGAATAGACCGAATAGGTTATGAATTGACTACATGAAAGGACTGTATGTTGAACCGTTGTGCTTGCATGTGTCTATATAGGTCAAACACCGCGTCCTAACCACGTGTTTCAAGGAGCCAAATGTAAGTAATGATGTTGTAAAGCTATGTTCAATTATAATTATTTTCTAAATTGTAACCGTGACATCCATAGCATCTGTTAATGTTACTTTTACTGTTACTGCTACTACTACAACTACTGCTACTGTTACAGAGATCTTTGTCAGTTCCAATTCTTGAAACTACTGCTTACTGTATTAATAGCCATCAAATGATTGTTTGGTCTTTAAGATCTACTGTACTGTTCTGCTATTGGATGTATCACGTATGACTGCTATGATTTCATTATGACTCTAAAATGTATGAGATACTGCTTGGTGAATTGATTCACTACTGAAAACTGACTGTTTGAAATTATTACGAGGACATCATTCATAAACCCCTTTACATAATTGTTATTCACTGGGCTCTAACTCATTGTTTTAATATATAAATGTAGGCGATTAAGCACCAGACTGGACTTAGCGGCGTCGACCTGAGCCTTGTTTGTCAAGCTAACTACTGTGCCTCACTGCGAGGTTCCAAACCGTCACGTGTCAAGGCTTTTGGGTAGTCTCGAATTCACCCTTTTGCATTGTGATCAAATGTTATGAAGCTCTGGTTTAAGATATTTTGTTTTGTTTAATTTTGTTAATGAGCATTAATTCCCTAGGTTATGTAACTGTTTTTGTACTTATGTATGAGATTGATTTTGTGAATATCTGTATATAGTATATAAAGCTGTTTTGTTCCATGCAAGTCCCACATCTCATTGGACGATTTATTTTTATATTGGCTTCTGCCAGCCCTTATTACTGTTTACTATTAAGCAGGCCTTTAGTTATCCCGGATTACTAGCTAGTTACGACGCTAAACCTATAGGGGCGAGTTTGGGCCATGACATTATCAGTTGATGCAATTTGGTAGCTCTCTTCAAGTTCTTATTTGCCCTGCTAGTTTTTTTCTTTGGACATTTCTCCTTATCAGTTCATACTTCAGTCGGTTTGTTTTTTGTTGTTTTTTGCCTTCCCAAGATGCAGAACCAAGCAGGTAAGTCATTCTGAGTAATAATTTGGTATATAGAAATTGTGTGGTTCCAATTTTTCAATCTGCAAATCACCAATTGTCTTCCATGCAGTTTGCATCAAATGGCCAAGTGTGTAGGATTATATATATACCTTCTACTGCTGCCATTGGTACTGTCTGCATCTGTAGCAAACAATATTGCTGGTATGCTCATCTTCTCTCTCTGTTTATTTTTCTATCTTACGTCTACTTCTATTTAATATTATTATACATTCATGGGCTTCTTTTATTGATGTTGTGTTTTTTTCTTTATGATATGATTTGTCCATCATGTGTTTGCAAATATGTTTGAATAACAGATTGAGATGTTTTGACTTCCATACATTGTTCACCATGTGTTTGATAATATGCCTAAACCACAAATTCAAAAGAGAACAAAAAAATTGAATCACAATAAATAATGAATTATAAAATCAGAAGAGAACAAAATTGAATTACAATAAAAAATGAAACACAAACTCACAAGAGAACAAAATTGATGTGATCAAATTCTAAGAAAAAAATAACAAGCCTATTGGTAAAATAAAATACTAGAAAAAAGCAAATATATTTTCAATTTGATGAAAGAAAAAACAAATTTGATTTCAATTGTTTATTCTAATTCTATGTTTGTCAAGATTCTTTGCTAGCTTTGGTATATCAAAATTACATTCTGTTTGTTCACCATTGCCAAGACATGTGCATTCGCAGTTTACCAAAAAAAAAAAAATTCCCCTAAAAATATTTTCTATCAGATGTAAAAATATAGAGAAGGCCATTGTACCTATTTAATTATAGAAAAATGATTTATTCAATACATACATCCATTAAATAACAATAGCTCATGTGAAAAGATTTCAGAAAACTTGACTCTTTCCATTAAATATAACGGTATCCTAATATAATCAATACATACATCCAGCTAGCTTCCTTAGTCTTGTGGCTGAACTGAAACCATGACAACATAAAATCTTTACACCTTGCAGTTTTTTCATGAATTGCTACAAATAGTGCTGGTGATAAAGCCAACCTTCAAAGCCCCAAACTGACATTAACCTGCAAATGGACATAACTTAGCTTCCAAATACAGAGTTTGACTGCTTCTAAAAAGGTATCTGATGTTAAACTAAACATCGCGTGCTGAACTAATTCTTCTATCCCAATATTTGCTCTTCATGGATTGAGCCCATACTTTTAAAATTTATTTGGCAGACTAAGTTTGTAATCAAATGAATCTGTTGCATAAACTTGATGTTCAGTCCACCCCTCTCAAAACCCTCAGATGAATGTGAAGTTGTTGCCCATACATTTACATATAAACTACTTGTTACTCTTCTTGACATTTAAAATCCATCTAATGCTTTCCTTTTTTGATTGGCCTAAATGTTTTGTGGCATGAAAATTTCTTGGTATAGGGAATCTGAAGCCAAGATGTGCAAGTTGTTGTCGTATTGTAATTCTAATGAACTCTTGCCACTTCCAAGTTTCACATTTGTCAAAGAGCTCACTCTTGATGTGGAAAATGTTGTAGCCCCTCCCTAGCCAAAATCCTCTTCAGATTTAGTAAAGCATCTTCCACAAAAGAGGTGTACATGTTTCATCAACAAATGCTGATCATAACTCAGAAACGCCACCAAGTGGAGGGGAAAGGATTGTCGATGATGCTCACAGCAAAGACAGCAAAGCTCGAAGTCCAGCTCATGCTCAAAATTCTCCATCTAGCAAGAACTTCAGTGCAGATGGTTCACCCCATGCTAGAAAGACCCAGAGGTACATGTTTTAATTTGTAGCTTTTTTGTATTTTCCTTCTGCGTTGGATTTGAAATTTTTTATTGGTGTTCGAACCTTTAAACCATTTCACGGCATCTATCTACACCTATTGTTTTATTAGAAAATCTGAATTTCTACATGATTTTATTGGTGCACTGAACATGGGGGTGTTGAATCTGTGTTCTCTGGGGACATAAGTGTTTATGAACGAAACTAGGGTGCATTTGACACTCATTATGATACTGACTTAGGCTGGGACTTCAGTTCTGGTCCCTTCGATCATTCAGTCTGTCTTTTCTTTGGTGTTGTCCATGAGAATCCTTTTTCCAGAATTTTTGGTTTAATATTCTTTTGTATATCATGTTTTTCCCTCTAATTATAAAAAATAAAAATAAAAAACCAAATATTTCATGCGTGCGAAGTTTTGATCCAAATCCTTAAAAGTCTATTCTGAATTATTTTTGACTTACCATAAAGAAAGGGATGTTTGTGTGTATATAGTTTCTGTTGACAATAGGGAATTACAACATTACCAAGGCAATTAGAAAATTAAATTAATGGAGTATTGTTTTCAAATAAATCAATATATATATATTTCAATTATCTACGTTAACAATGTCGCAACCCCCATGCGCAGAGCATGTGGGGGTTCAACTAGTATGTGTGTAAATAAAACAACGGTCAAATAGATTTTTATACAAAAGTATGTTAAGAGTACCACAAAAGTTAATTTTATTCTATATGAAAATCTTATACAATAATTCTATTCTTATAACATTACACTTGTTGTTAGGTTTTTATTCTTGGCAATCCCGTTTGACAAAACTCCTTTCAGTTGTACTTGTTTTCGCACTTTTATTTTAGTGAGGCTATGAGTTTATTAGATGCGAATCCAACCCGAATCATGCCTTACAGAGAAGTTTGTGGTGTTTAATTCTTTCAAGATTGCCACTTCACTGATTATGATGGGGATCGAGCTGCCCGGTCAGCTCGCGGGGGTCGAGGGGGCAGCGCCCTTTGGCGGGTCCGGGGCAACGCCACGGCGGCGTCGAGGGGCAGCGCCCCCGAAGCAAAATGCAAAATTGCATTCAAAGTTGCTTGTCCGCCCTTGCTCGCTCGAGCGAAGGCGTGCTCGCTCGAGCGAAGGCTGCATCTGTGTAAAAACCTGAAAGAGGTTATTGTTCGCTCGAGCGAAGGTTTCGTGGCTCGAGCGAAGGCACTTATAGAAATCATGCGAGATAAGCTTCTCGCTCGAGCGAGAGAAGCTTCGCTCGAGCGAGCTTCGTAGTCCCAGATTTCTATAAGTACGGGTTTCTGTCAGAATTTAGGAATACTTCTCCAGATCTTCTTCTTGGGTTCTAGGGTTTATATTTGGGGATTTTTTTACTAGTTTTCTTTGATGTTTTGATTGAGTATTCAACTCATGGTTTAAAGAGTATACATCAAAGGTTTGTTTGTTCATTCTATACAAAAAAGAGAGTTGTTCTTCGGTGGATTCTGAAGAATTTGAGCCTGAAGCTTTGGTGGATTCTGGAGTGGCTCATCGTCAAGACAATTCCGAGGTGAAGACGGGGTTGGAAGAGGCACATAGGGGTTGGTTCAATTCGGGTGTGGATTCGCTAGGTAATTGAGAGTATACCTGTGTAATTCCTTTATATCTTCTTAGTGGATTGTTTTGTGGCTGTTGCCTGTGGTTTTTTTATCACAGTTGGAGGTCTTCCAATTGTGGTTTTTCCACGTTAAAATCGTTGTGTCAATTTTTCTTGATTGTTTGATTGGGATTGTTATATACTGCTTAAAATTGATACATAATCACAAATCAACATCTAAGGGATTTCTAGATTTTTCAATTGGTATCAGAGCGGGTAACTCTATTTTTTTTGTTTTACAAATCTATTAGAGCGAGATCTTGTTTGATTTGTGATAATGGATACAATTCGTGAGGGAAATTCTATGGTTCGACCACCCCTACTTAATGGATCCAATTATTCTTTTTGGAAAGCTCGAATGAGATTATTTTTAAAATCTATTGATGAAAAAGTTTGGCAATCTGTCATGTATGGGTGGACTAAACCAACGATTACCGTTGATGGAGTAACCTTCCCCAAACCAATTGATAAGTGGGACACAATTGATTACCAAAATAGTAGTTGGAATAGTAAAGCTATCAATTCTCTCTTTTGCGCTGTTACACCTGAAGAGTTTAGTCGTATTTGTAATTGTGAAGTCGCAAAAGAGGCTTGGGATATCTTACAAACTATTCATGAGGGCACTCTTTCTGTGAAACGCTCAAAACTTCAAAGGCTCACATCTAGTTTCGAAAACCTTTCAATCAAAGATAGTGAGACCTTTGATGAATTTTATGCGAAGTTGAGTGACATTGTAAATTCCAGCTTCAATTTAGGTGAAAAAATACCAGAATCCAAAGTTGTGGGAAAAATTTTGAGATCCTTGCCTGATCGGTTCCAACCAAAAGTTACGACTATTGAGGAGGCTCAAAATGTTGACAACCTCAAGCTAGATCACTTGGTTAGAAATCTCCAAACTTATGAGGCACATAGGAATTTCAAAAAAAAAACCAAAAAGATTTTCTTAGTATGGTTTTGCAAGCTTAAAATTTTTTGAGTGGTCCTTGGTGCATATTGGAATTGATAAGAATATTCATTACATGTTAATATGTGTGTGTTTTTTGATTAGTATGTCTCATTCTGTACACACTCTTGGATTAGCAAATATCGGAGTCTTCCGTCTTAGTGATCATTTTTTTTTATGGACTTCTGGCATTGTATCTTTTGTTTTTCTAGAGGAATTGACCTATACTAGCATATCAGGGGTGATGTTGAGTCTCTTAACCACCTTCCATCTTTTTGCATCTCCACGGCTTTCCGCTCTATTCTTTGTAGTCTAGCCATGAGGAAAAGGCTACCTCAGAGTCACCAACCAGGCCTTCCTTATTATATCCATGCTTCTCTGGTTCGGTTTCCATACTCTTGAGCGTGTCAGCCGCCAATGAGTGTGCAAAAGAAAGAAAAGAAAAAAATGTGCAAAATAAAAAAAAAAAAAAAAGGATTCATTGATTAAGGAGGAACCTCCGCCTTTACTCACCAAATACCCCTTGATTCCTAGTGGTTTGACTTTCCTTAGTTGTGCTTAGATTCTCTTGCCGAAGGTCCAGCTTTCAGATCACTGCTAGGATTTAAATCTTGTGTTTGTCGAACTCCAAGAGTCACACTGTAGACACCTCATTTTTGACCGCCCTTAAGACTTGGGCACTACTGATGGTTTACTTGGTGGTGAAAGGTGTGCAGGGCAAAAGTTCAATTTCTTCGACAAGAGGAGAGTCAAATCCTAACCTCACACCCCATTTTGGACCAAAGCTATTTTGAATGGTTTTTAGACCTTAAAACCCTCTCTTTCAAAACCTTTTTGAAAATAGGTTCCTACAATGTCCCGATGCTCGCATTTTGTTAAATGTCGCGCCTTTTGGTAAACCGAGCAAGGACAGAGTGGAAATGAATGAAGGAGAGATGAAATCTTTGAAAAATCTTTCAAAACACCTTGTTTAGGGGTTTGGAGTTGAAGAAAATGGGAAAGGAGAGAAGAAAACTAGTTTGGGAGAAGTTCGGCATGACTCCGGGTAGGATCAAAACTGCGCGGCTTCACCAAAAGAGGGATATCTCTTAGCACAGTTGGAGTTTTGATGCAAGGCTGCACCATTGGAAAGCTTACTTCCGGGGCTTCAATTTGCACACAAGAATGATCTGAAAAGGCATCCAGATGAAGGAGTTAGGCTTTCTTCAAGTCAGGGACTAAGGCTGATTTTTTATGCTGGCCTCTATGGAAGTGTGCCGGCCATTAATGGCCAATGCCTGCCCCATGCCGGCCAAAAATGGTAGGGTGCCAGCCAACAATGATAAGTTGCCGGCCATTGATGCCAGAAAGCAGATTTCAACAGATATTTTATCTCCGGCTGGCACAGTTGTCTTGGCTGAGATATTTTCGACCAAACCTTTGCTTTTTGCTATATAGGAGGCCATATATCATATATTCAAGGGGGTTAGAACACTTAGAACTTCTTGAGCAAGTTTTGAGAGCCTCTCTCTCTACACCTCTCTCTCCACATTCCTCTCTCTCAAGAACTCTTGAGCATTTGTGCTAGAAGGCTTGCATACAACCATCTTCAACCTATCAACCCTTAAGAAGAGTTTATCACCATTGGCATGAAGTCCCTTGTTCTTGCACCACTGCACTACACCTCTTAGCCTAACCTCTCCATTATCCATCCAAGCACCTTGGAGCTCATTTTCAGAGGTTGAAGACTTGCTACGTTGGTCCAAAAGTTGCTGGTTCCTTTGGCTACAAGGGTAACACTCCATTTCCCCCATTTTTGCATTATTTTGCTTCATAACTTAGCCCTATTTGCAAGCATTTATGGGTTTTGTTATAAACTGAAAAGTGTCTTATTTTGAGCTCCTCTTGAAGTTTGATTAAGGATACTTTTCTGTTTGAGGTCATATACCTCCTTGTATGCTCTATCCCTCTTTGTAGGCTTATTTTGCTTCATAACTTAGCCCTATTTTCAAGCATTTATGGGTTTTGTTATAAACTGAAAAGTGTCTTATTTTGAGCTCCTCTTGAAGTTTTATTAAGGATATTTTCTGTTTGAGGTCATATACCTCCTTATATGCTCTATCCCTCATTGTAGGCTTATTTTGCTTCATATCTTAGCCCTACTTGTGAGCATTTTCGAGATTTTTCATAAACTGAAAAGAGTCTTATTTTGAGCCCCTCTTGATGTTTTATTAAGGGCATTTTTCTGTTTGAGGTCATTTACTTCCTTGAATGCTTGTTTGCCTCTTGTTTTGAGCCTTGCATCTAGGCCTTTGGTGCATGCTTTGTTTGGCCTTCTAGACACTGAAATCCAATGGATTTTTAGTGGCTAACACACTATTTTGAGAGCCAAAAACAGAGGGGGGTGACCCCCTCTCTCCTTGTCTTGTTTGTTGGCCCTTTTGGCCTTCCAAAGGGGCTCCATCTTGCATGATTTTAAGTCTTGTTTCAGGCCCTATTATATGAGTTTTGAGGTCTGCCTTAGCTCTGTCCGGAGCCCTTTTGGCCATATTTTGTGTCCCTCATGCATGTGTGGAGCAATCCTCCTCAAGGCCTTTCAAGGGGACCTTTCATTGTATGTTTCATTGACCCATTTCAGGGCCTTTTTGGTGGGTTTTAGGACCCTCATAACCTATTTCCAGAGTTGGTTTTTCCATTTGGTGTGTTCGTCATATACGTGTGGAACAACCCCTTGCATGGCCCTCCAAAGGAGCCCATCTTTTTTGCATGCATTGACTGAGTTTCAGTGGTTATTTGGGCATATTTTAGCATACCATGTTGCTGTTTTTGGCTGGTTTGGTGATCTCTCTTGTGCTTCATATACATGTAATGTAAACCATGCTTACTAGCCTATGTTGCATGTTGTTTTAGCCCTTCATGTTAGCACTTTTTGGCCATGCTTGGAACTGATTTGGTGCATGTTTAAGACTGCCTTGGCTCTGTTTTCATGCCTCATGGTCAAATAATGCTTGCTTTGCATCCTTGTGGTTCAATGCATTTGCCTAGTTTTGAGTTTCGAGGCCTATTTCATGCATCGGGTGACATATTTCCATGTTTCGGGACCATTGAGCATCTTATTTCAGAGCTGGAAATTGCATGTTTGTATGCCATCTTGCATCCTTTTCCATGCTTTGGTAGAGTGGCATTTGATGCCTTAGGATCGATCCCTTGCATCGTGCATGTCTACATGTGTTTCGGTTGTCTCATTTCCATCATATGGCCACTGATTTGAGTGTGGCTGAGGTCCACTCATATTGGTGTAAGTCCATCGTACATTGTGTATGCCATTTTAGTCCATTGCATTGCGTATGCTAGGTTACATGTTAGTCGCATTGTGTTTGCCATGCTTATGTGTTGCATTGTTTGGATTAAGTGTTAATCTGAGCACGAGGAACGAGGGGTGTTTCATACTCCGAGTGATAGAACGTGTCTCAATTCTCAATCGCCGAAGCTCTTGATGATTCATGATAGAGTTCTAGGCTTCACTTGTTGTATTTGTGCATTCATTTTCATATTGATTTGCACAAGTTGGATCTTTGGCCATCATGCATCGGGATGCGTGATTGATGGTCGTGGATCCGACTAGGCCTCTCCCTTGATGTTTTGAGGTGATATGGGGTGGCGTAATGCATACATGCCCTTGGGAGACCCTCCATGTTCTCTATTTTGTGCTTTGTTGCAGCTTGGTGTCACAACACACCAGTGGCCGGCGATGCACCACTGATGGCCGGCAGACTCTCATCCTTGGCCGGCAGTGCCCTGTTGTTGGCCGACAGTGCTCATTTCATGGCCGGCAGGCCACTGGTGTATTCCCCAGCAGTGTTTTGGTAAGTTCCAACAATAAGCACTGGAAGACACCTTGCCAACATAGCCTCTAGAGAGCAACCGGAAGGTGTTTCGAGGTGCAAAACCGAAGCGAGCATGCATACCTTCCTCTTCTCCAAACAGAGCTGGAATAGCATTCATTTACTGCTTACTTGTTAATTAATTAATTAAGTTGTGTAATAATTAGTTGTAACTAGTTATTCATTCGGTTTTGTAATAATTAAGTAGCTTGTTAGCTAGTTGATTAGGCGGCTTGTATTATTCTTTCGGACCCTCCAAGCGAGGGCAACATTGTAATAAGTGTGCGTGTGTGTGATGTATGTCTTCCAACCCCACGTCTTTCTCCCTTTTATTTACCAGCTTATGATGGTTAGATTAGGGCATGTTTCAATTAGCATACTTATGCTTGCATGTTTGCATCATTCATCTGTATTGCATGCACCAGGCTCGGCGCATCATACTAACTACATTGTATTTCAATTCCGAGTTGAATACGTGTTAGCTGTAGCATCATCATATGCCATCTTAGAATAGCCGAGCCTATCTTAGTTGCATACATGTATGTGTTGCATTAGGCATCTCAGCATAGTTAGGATCATGCATGGATTTCTAACATAGCTTCTGTTTTGGCTTGGAGTACTAGGTAAGCTCTTATGCTTTAGCATCTTGCATACGTGTGAGTGCTGCCATGATAGCATGCTTACCATGAGGCTATATGCTTATGTGATATATCTGCCTGAATGCCTGTGGGTGAAGGTTGGGTTATTTGGATTGGAACAATGCATTGACTGTGAGTTTTAAGCCCACTAGATAGTGGCAAATCATCTCGTTTTCTAAAGCCCACCTGAGGGTGGCAAATCCACGTCTTAGCCTACTTGCGAGTAGTACCATCAAACCGCTTTTTAGATAAACAAACATGAAATGTTTTGTTCCAATTCAGGCGACCTAGTCTATACTTGTATGCTGTGCGCATCACGTAGTAAATCTAGGCTAATAACCAGAATAAGAACGCATAATGTTTTCAAAACTCGATATCATGGTTAGTAGAGGCCGATCTTTGATCGGGCGAGCGGGGGTGCTTACGAAGTGACCTTCCCCAATCGTACCCAAGTTCCCAAGCCGAGGCAACTTTGGTGATGACGGACACGTGGCCTTAGGCAACGAGTCAGGGTTTCCTAAATTTCCCAAAATAAAATATTTAGGTGGCGACTCTGTATCTGGCAAAGCAGTCCATGTTTGGCACTTATTTCAAAAAATCTATTTTCAAAAACAATTTGCCGGATTTGGACTCTTTGATGATTCATCGGTCTTGCATTGCACTCTGCGAGATTAGATACAGGACCGTGACATTGAGTCCTGAACTGTAGTGAGCCCAAATGAACAGAACGGGATTTCTCTCCCAGGACGTTCGGGGAGGTCTACACACACACACACTTTTATCATGGGATCTATGCTTTTCATATAATGCATCACTTTCTTTTATAAGGAATCTTCTAGAGCCTGTGCACATTGTGTTTTCAAGTAATTGTGTTTCTTGGATAATCTTGTGTGTTTCAAGGTACAAACCTGAAATTCCTTGCTTACTCCACCATATTATTTTTTGTCGTTTTTCTTCTTGTTCATTGTTTTTAGTAAAGGGGAGTTTGGTTTATCATTACAAGAGTTTGTTAGCATGAACACTTTGATTTGTTTGGTAAAGGAGATTGGCTATAGTTGTTTTGCATGTTGCTATGCACTGTTTGTTCATTATTTCCTTCTTGCATGCTCCTGATACTTACATCATCATATCATTGCTTGTGTGGTTTATGATCTTTCTTTATTGTTTGACCTTCCTTTGTCAATTTGTGACAAAAAGGGGGAGATTGTTTCATCGAGTGCATGTGTCTTAGTATTCATCTATTCATGCTACATGTTCTTAAAAGCTTCAAGTCGCATCTATTCATGTTTTCCATCTCATGCTTCAAGATAATCTAGCCATATGTTTATTGCTTTTTCATATACTCTTGTGGGAGTAATAGTTGTTTTGGAGATTGTGGCACCAATAGCTGTTTTGCAGATCATAATTTTGAGAAAGAAGTTTGCGTTTGTTGGCTGTAATGGGTTGGGGTGATTAGGATTTTATTTGTTAGGTGTTTTGTCACGGCATTGCCAAAGGGGGAGATTGTTAGGTTTTTATTCTTGGCAATCCTGTTTGACAAAACTCCTTTCAGTTGTACTTGTTTTCGCATATTTATTTCAGTGAGGCTATGAGTTTATTAGATGCAAATCCAACCTGAATCGTGCCTTGCAAAGAAGTTTGTGGTGTTTAATTCTTTCATGATTGCCACTTCACTGATTATGACGGGGATCGAGCTGCCCAGTTAGCTCGCGGGGGTCCAGGGGGTAGCGCCCCTTGGCAGGTCCGGGGCAGCGCCACGGCAGGGTCGAGGGGCAGCGCCCCCGAAGCAAAATGCAAAATTGCATTCAAAGTTGCCTATCCGCCCTTGCTTGCTCGAGCGAAGGCGTGCTCGCTCGAGCAAAGGCTGCGTTTGTGTAAAAACCTGAAATAGGTTATTGTTCGCTCGAGCGAAGGTTTCGTGGCTCGACTGAAGGCACTTATGGAAATCACGCGAGATAAGCTTCTCGCTCGAGCGAGCTTCGCAGTCCCAGATTTCTATAAGTACAGGTTTCTGTCAGTGTAGACGTCCCCGAACGTCCCGGGAGGGAATCCCGTTTTGTTCACTGGGCTCACTACAGTTTGGACTCAATGTCACGGTCCTGTATCTAATCTCGCAGAGTGTAATGCAAGACCGATGAATCATCAAAGAGTCCAAATCCAGCAAATCGTTTTTGAAAACAGATTTTTTGAAAGAAATGCCAAAAATGGACTGCTTTGCCAGATACAGAGTCGCCACCTAATATTTATTTTGGGGGAATTTAGAAACCCCTGATTCGTGCCTAAGGCCACGTGTCCGTCATCACAAAAGTTGTCTCGGCTCGGGAACTTGGGTACGATTGGGGAAGGTCACTTCGTGAGCACCCCCGCTCGCCCGATCAAAGATCGGCCTCTACTAACCATGACATCGAGTTTTGAAAACATTATGTGCTCTTATTCCGATTTATTAGCCTAGAATTACTATGTGATGCACGCAGCATACAAGTATAGACTGGATCGCCTAAGTTGGAACAAAACATTTCATATTTGTTTTTGAAAGCAATTTGCTACTCGCAAGTAGGTTAAAATGCAGATTTTGCCACCCTCAAGTGGGCTTAGAAAACATGATTTTGCCACTCTCAAGTGGGCTTAAAACTCGCAGTCGATGAATTGTTCCAATCCAAATAACCCAACTTTCACCCACAGGCATTCAGGCAGTTATATCACATAAGCAAATAACCTTATGGTATGCATGCTATCATGGCAGTCACTCACACACATGTATGCTAGATGGCACAATTATCGAAACTAGTGAAGCGGATTATACTAGAGGTACACAAAGTGATGCATAAATGGCAAGACCAGCCCCAAACAGACCCTAGGCAGGTCCAAGACAGTGGGAAAATGGCCTAAAATGATGGCTCAATATGCAAAGAAATGAAGTTCATTCAATGGTCCGAAAACAAGGCATACAAGCCCAACTCTCAAACGCATTTAAAGAGTGAAAATTATGGAAATATGGCATACATGGAAGCTCTGAAATATGATATGCAATGGCCCCAAAACATGAAAACACCTCAGTATATGCATGCAATAGACCTCGAAACTCAAAACTAAGCATGGACATTGAACTACAAGCATGCAAAACAAACATCATTCGACCATGAGACCTAAAAACAGAGCTAAGGCAGTCCAAAATATGCACAAAATCAGTCTAAGGCATGGCCAAAAAGTGTTAGAATTAAGGGCCAAAAGATCATGCAATACAAGCTAGTGAACCATGATTTGCACTACAACTATATGAAGCACATGAGAGCTCACCAAACCAGCCAAAAACAGAAGTATGCTATGCCAAATAATGCCCAAAAACCCATGGAAACATGGCCAATGCATGCAAGAATGATATGTTCCTTTGAAAGGCCAATAAGAGGGTTATTCAACACATGCATGATGGGCATACAAAATGGCAAAACTACCTCTCGACAGAGGTTATGATGGCCCTTAAACTCACTGAAAATGACCTGAATGAGCCTAGGAAGCATGCAAGTAAAGGTCCCTTTGAAAGGCCTTGAAGAGGATTACTCTACACATGCACAATAGACATTCAACATGGCAAACAGGGCTCCGAACAGAGCCTATGCAGGTCACAAAACTCACAAATAATAGCCTGAAACATGACTTGAAAACATGCAAATAGGGGCTCATTTGAAAGGCCAAGAAAGCTAGTAAACAAAACAAGGGGTGAAAGGGGTCACCCATCTCTGATTTTGATGCTCAAAACAACATTCTAGCCACTAAAAATCCACTGGATTTCAGTGGCTAGAAGGCAAAACAAAGCACAATACAAAGACCTAGATGCATGGCTCAAAACAAGATGAAAACAAGCATGCAAGGGGGTAGCTGAACCCCAACATAAAAATGACCTTAAACAAACTTCAAGAGGAGCTCAAAATAAGACTTTTTTCAGTTTATGACAAAGCCCAAAGATGCTTACAAATAGAGCTAAGATATGAAACAAAATAAGGACCAAAAGAGGGAACTAGGGTGTTACCCTTGTAGCACAGCAAGACAGCAAGCTCTGGACCAAGAAACTAGCTCCTCAAGCTCTGAAAACAAGCTCCAAGGACCTCCAAGCAATGGTGGAAGTGTGTGGTTGTGAGATGGTGTGTGAAGGGCCAAGAACAAGGCTCTATTGAACCTAAAAGAGAGGGATATAGAAGGAGATATGTGTATGTATGCTCCAGCAACTTCTCAACCCTTGCAAAGGAATGGAGGCCCTTCCTTTATAGAGAAGAGAGGCCAAAGCTTCTCTTGGAAGCTAAAAACCAAGAATAAACATCCTCCATACATGTGTATGGAGGATGCAGCAAATGCCTCCCAGCTGGCACAGCTGGAAGCAACTCAGTGAGACAAAGCTGCAAGTAGCTGGCCGACCAGTGCGAATGGTCGGCCGACCACTCCCCCTGGTCAGCCAACCAGGGTCAAAAGGGTTAAGCCCAAAAGGTGGTCGGCCAGCCCATATTGGTGGTCTCCCAGGTGAATGCAACTCAGTGATGGTATGGGAGACCAGAAAATGTGGCTCAAAAGTGAAGGAGACCACTTACCTAACAAGAAAAATCGGCTGACCGGGGAAAGGTGGTCTCCAAGAAGAAAAGGTGGTCTCCCACCCTAGTACCACCTTCCTAACAATGAAACTAGGGTCCATGCCAAAAATGAACCCACACCGATGCAAAACGAGGGTTCAGGGGTCAAAACGCGCGGCCGGAGGCCCCTAAAACTGACTATTAAGCACTGGAGGTGGCGTGCGACCACAAAAGTGGTCTCCCGGGCCACAGTGTCCCTCTAGTGAGAGGGAACAAGGTGTGTGCCAAAAACCGGAGTAAACGGAGAAAGTTAAGCGGTCCCAAACCGAGGCGCACGGCCGACTGCTCCGAAAATCGAAAACTGGTCTCCAAACGGGAATAGTGACCTACGACCACGAAACGTAGCCTACGGCCACTGAGAGATGGTCTTCAAGACATCTCCCTCCCTTCGGGAAGAGAAAACAGAGAAAACAGGACCTGGTTCGCAAACCGAGGCAAAGCACAAAAGAGTCCCGAAGTCCGGAGGCAAGGCTCTCAGCTGAGACTCTATGACCTCAAAACGAGCACAATATGCATCATCACCGAGCGCTCAATCGGCGACGTCTGAGTCTTAAGGTTGGTCAAAAATGGGGTGTCTACAGTTGCCCTTCTTTGACAGAACTCGGAAGTCGTAATTGACGGGAGTGAATGTCAAAGCCCAGAGACGATCCATTTTTGACAAGGCCGAAGACTTTAACAAACAGGCGAGATAAACAAGAGATAGGCCCACAGGCGTGCCCGCGGGCAGGGGTGAAATGCAAAAGACATGCACAAAGCCGAACATAACTTATGATTATGCAAAGAGGGCTGTAATGAAGCAAATATTCACAATAGATGCAACAGTTTTAAGCAAGAATGCAAAGCAGCAACTATATTTCATGCAGTAAGGATCATGTAAAATAAAGCTGTAACGAAGCAAATATTCACAATAAATGCGACAGTTTTAAGCAAGAAGGCAAATCAAACTACATTTCATGCAGTTATGATGTAAGAAGATTATGCAATCTTAGCGAGCATGTGCGATAGATACACAAAAGTGAAGAGAGTGTGATGGATACACTATATGAATAAAGTGTGATTGATACACTAAGTGAAGCAAAGTGTGATAGATACACAAAGCGAAACGAGTGTGATGGATACACTAAGCAAATACGTGATAGATACACTAAGCGAACTTGTGTGATGGATACACAAAGTGAACGTGTGATAGATACACAAAGTTAGCATAGTGTGATAGATACTAAAAGTGAACACAAAGTGTGATAGATGCACTATGTGAAGCAAAGTATGATGGATACACAAAAAGCGAACACAAAGTGTGATAGATGCAGTAAGTGAACAGAGTGTGATAGATGCACTAAGTAAACAGAGTGTGATTGATACACTAAAAGCGAACACAAAGTGTGATAGATGCACTAAGTGAACAGAGTGTGATTGATACACTAGAAGCGAACACAAAGTGTGATAGATGCACTAAGTGAACAGAGTGTGATTGATACACTAAAAGTGAGCACAAAGTGTGATAGATGCACTATGTGAACAAAGTATGATAGATACACTAAAAATAAACACAAAGTGTGATAGATGCACTATGTGAACAGAGTGTGATTGATGCACTAAAAGTGAACACAAAGTGTGATAGATGCACTAAGTGAACAGAGTGTGATAGATACACTGAAGGTGAACACAAAGTGTGATAGATGCACTATGTGAACAGGTGTGATGGATACACAAAAAATGAACACAAAGTGTGATAGATGCACTATGTGAACAGAGTATGATAGATACACTAAAAGTGAACACAAAGTGTGATAGATGCACTATGTGGATAGGTGTGATAGATACACTAAAGGTAATGAAGTGTGATGGATACACTAAATGAAGAGAGTGTGATTGATACACTAAAGAAAATGAAGTGTGATGGATACACTAAAGCAAATGAAGTGTGATGGATACACTAAATGAATGAAGTGTGGTTGATACACTAAAGAAAATAAAGTGTGATAGATACACTAAAGCAAATGAAGTGTGATATGTGCATGATAGATACACAAAATGAGGATGTGTGTGATAGATACAGAAAATGAGAATGTGTGTGATAGATACAGAAAATGAAAGAAGTGTGATTGATACACTAAGTGAAGAGAGTGTGATTGATACACTAAATAAATGAAGTGTGATTGATACACTAAGCGAATGAAGTGTGATTGATACACTAAATAAATGATCTCAAATGGAACTTCTTTGAATGAACCGTACATACAATATTATGTATGAATGAGAAAGAAACTTGAGAGGTACAATGCAATACAATGCATGATGTTTAAGGAACACAATAAACAAGCATAGCGGCGCTTTAGAAAGCACCTCATGGGGTGAGTGGCGATGAACCGCTCTACTCTGACAGGGATCTCCCCTCGTGCTCTTTGAACATTTACCTTCAACTGACAGTACAAAGGCTCTGAAATACTGACAAGGGTTCTTCATGTAGAACACTTTGGATGCTGCCTTTCTTCCTGATCATATTCACAACTTTCCCTATTCTCCAACAGGGTGACAGACTAGGTTGGTTCAGTATCCAGAATTGAGGTGCATACACGCTATCTCAACCTATGGGGCTTCCATACAGATTTCAAGCCGAGGACACGCCTCTAGGTATTTAAACCAGACTTTAGTCTCGGAAATCCCAAACCTTTGCGTTCTAGGCAACATCCATTCGAACTCTAGTTTCCACCGTCGCAGTTGGTCTCCTAGGAACCCATTGCGAACACAGCCGAGATGCCTCTGGCAGGGAATGATACTCAGGGAGAACACTTCTGATCGCCATTCTGGCTTGAAGCAGACTTGATCTTGAGCTTGAGGTAGAGGCACACTCATACTTCGGAGCATTGGCAAGACTTGAAGAGGTACACACGGAATGCAATCTCGGAACTTACTGAAGTTGAAACGAACTCAGATACCCGACATTTTCCCTCTTTTCTTTTGCTTTGCAGTCTGGAACCTATATAGCTTCATATAGGTCCTGGTTTTACCTGCGGTTTTACGAAAGAACGAATCTTGTTTTGCACAGATATGGAGAACGGCACAGCACTCGGAGCGCAAAACGATTTTATTTTTGAAATTGAGAGATGAGTTCTTGACCGGGGTATTGAGCCTACGACTGAACATAGCGCACTACGACTCAACAACGGAAAACAAAAGGTAAACAACCTAAACACATCAAGTAACACTCGAAACGACTCAAAACAAGAATCGAGATAAAACAAAAAGACACGACACTCAGACGTGCATAGGAAGCTTGTTTCTCTGGGTATTGTTTCCCACCCTTTCTCATTTGTGATTCTCACATCACTCAGCCCTCAGGCTTTATTTTTTTCTGAAAAAGCCCTTTCCTCACTTTTTCTCTCAGCGCACATCTCTCTATTCTTCAATCTCTCTTTTTTTTTTATCCCTCCCTTGGGTGGTTGATGGGTAAGCAGGAAGTTGTGGGCTCTTGCCCCTGGTATTCTACCAGATTCTTATTCTTGTTCATAACAATGAGTTTCTCCCACAGAAGGGTTGCACTACAACTGGGTGTGCAGCAAATCTGCAGCTGACATCGGTTGACGATGCTCTGCCAGGGAGTTTGGACATGATCAAATCTGTCCAGATGAGGGAGTGGAATATCTTGATCCATTCTAGCTCATGCTTCACACTTGGCTTGATACCTCACTGCTTAGAGGATGAGAGAGCTTTTCGGCCCTTTTGCTGTTAGCTTCAGTTGTGCTCTTCTTGGCGAATAGGGTACCCTTTCCGGCAAGTATGGTACCCTTTCTGGCAAATACATTGACAACGGGGGAAAGACAAGAAACCTGACTCAACTGTGCCCCTAGTTCATCATTTTGACCATTTTTGTTTTGGTTTTCTACTAAAACAATTTTGACCAAAATGAGAGTTAGATTAACACACTTGTTCGATTTTTTGATTTGAAATCATGCAAGTCAGGTTATGAGTACTGAAAATTTTCTTTTTTTGGGTCCAAGAAATGGTCTAGTTTTTAGAAAAATGGAATAATTTTCGAGAGAATTAGTCAACCTCAGTAAAAATTCTCAAAAACTATTTTTGCAAACGGCCACTGCTCAACGAGCACGGAACCTACTCTCGAGATGCACAACCTCAGATCCGAAGGAGAATTGCCCCTTGTCTGAACGGTACTGCATGGCAACGGAAAGTTGCCCCTTGTTTGAATGGCACCGCAGCGCGCTATATGGCAACGGAAAGTTGCCCCTTGTTTGAATAGCACCGCAGCACATTGTATGGCAACGGAAAGTTGCCCCTTGTTTGAATGGCACCGCAGCGCATTGTAATCAGTCTTCAGAGTGACGATCACAACCGAACTCTCAGATACAAAGAAGTCAAAGATGACCAAAACCATCACATGGACACAATCGAATTTGAAGTGTTTTATGGCTGGACTTCAGAATGAAGTTGCCTACGTATCCCAAAGATGGGAATCAAGCCTTACGTAGTTCCGGGTTAAGGTGCACTCAGGTATTAACCTCTCCTTTTGCGCTCTAACTTTTGCCAAGGTCGCCCTTTCTGGATTTTCAACCTTGCGAGCTTTGTTCTTCTTTTCTTTTCAATTCTTTTCATTTCTTTTTCACTTTTCCTTTTTCAACTTTTCTTTTCATTTTCTTCATTTTTCTTCTTTTCTTTTTTTCATTCTTTGCATTTTTCTTGTTTTTCTTTTTCTTCTTTTTCTTGCTCTAACTTTTGCCTGGGTCGCCCTTCTGGGTTTTCGGCCCAGCGAGCCTCTCAAGGGTAAAAGTGTAGCTTTGTCCATGTCAAATGATTTTGAGATCTTGAAGTCATCTGAATCCAAGAGAATGGCTGTTGTTCGTTGATGACGCAAGAGTCCATCCAATGGAGGGTGAATTTGCCCCCAGTATTGTGGATAGGAACTCGGTTGTCCTGCAGCGATACCTTCTTCTTTCTTCCCTTCTAGAATTTGGCATTCTTGCCAGTCTTTATCTTTGACTCTTCGAGCACATCTGACATTTTTTTGCTCCTAGTTCGAGGGCTGCTTTTGATCTAACTTCTCAAGCTTCCTTTGATCACATCTGATATTCTCGCCCCTAGTTCATGGGCTGCTTCTGATCCGGCCACACAGGCCTCACATTGTGGTTGACCGTTGAACATTCTGAATCTAAGTTCAAGGTTCGACAGCAAAAGGGTCAAGTCTCCAGGCTAAGAGTGATCATAGGCTGCACAATCTCAAGAGCGACTCCACACAAGTCTTCGCAGGACCGCGCAAAACATTTTTTGAAATCTTTTAAGAAAGCGACAAATTGCTCGCGCTGAAGACAGTGCGGAACCAATCTGGATCAAGCTAGGATCCTTCCTAGTACTCACACTAACAAGCATGATCTCATTCATTAAGGGCTTAGCATGCTTCTCTTTCTCTCAATTGATCAAATTTTTGCAAATCCCGAGGAATTCCTTCCTCTTTGTTTTCAACGCAGTATTCAAAAAGAGTTTTTGAAAAACTTAGGTCGATGTAATGAATTCAAGGCACAAAAGAGCAGGTGAAATGCACTACCGTTTCATTCAAGTTTGTTGGCTCAACAGGCTCAAAGTAGAAACAAGCACAAACGCATGAAAACCACAGCTGTTTCAATTAGATCTACTGGTGTAACTGGCTCCCTAGCAGAAACAGACTCAAAAGAAAGCGAAAAGACAAACACAAAACAAAATAGTGATATCCGAGGTAACACCCCCGGGATCACCCGACTCTAACAAAACAGGACTGACTCGATACAACAAGACAGACCCAACTGACTCAGTATGAAAAGACTGACTCTATACAATGGGACAGACTCTAAACGACATAACAAAAACTGACTCAATACCTGAATCAGAAAGCACAAAAACCAGCATTCACAAATGCTCAAAACAGTGCGTGCCATACGCCACATCTGGAGTAAACTGAGTGCCGCCCGCAGGTGGTTCATCCCCTGATCACATAGTCACATTATCCCCCATAAGTTCACTGATCAAGTGCTGATAGACTTTGCAAGACTAGTGCGGCGATGACCCTGTTGTCAAACAGATCCTGTACATCATGGCGCAGACGAAAGCAACTATCAGTGTCATGACCGGTTTGTTGATTGTAGGCACAGTACTTAGTCTAGTCATGCTTTGGAGGGAGAAGATCGGGTAAAGGCCGTTGTTCCAACGGTTTCAGATATCCTTTCCGGAGTAAGGCCTCTAGAGCCTTTGACAAAGGCATATAAAGTGGGGTAAAAACCCTCTTGACTCGAGGTGGATATTTGGTTTTTTGCGAGCTACTTCCGGACGCACCGGTGAATGGGGTAGCTGTTTTTGATGTGGTGGTGGTGACCATGCCCACTTCAGAAGATCTTGCAGCTGCATCACCACTAGTGGTCGCATTCGAACTGCGGAAAAATGCCCTCCTGGGCTGCTCCTTGTCTTGGTCAATCAGACCCTGTTTCATAGCATCCTCAATTTGTACCCCCATCTCATGTAAATCTGAAAAGGTGGAGAAGGGGAGAACAATCATTTTCTGCATAAGCTTGGGCTGGAGATTGTGCACAATCATCCGAATCTGATCTTTGTCAGTGGGCCTAGTGGTCATCATTGAGGCCTTGGCCCTCCACCGGGTTACGAAGTCAGAAAAACTCTCCTTAGGCTCCTGCCTAGTCGTCTCGAGATCACGGGTTGTGATCTCGATTTGTGTATTATAGGAGTACTGAGCGACAAAAACCTCGGCCATCTCATCCTAATTCCTCTTAACATCGTCTTCCAGTTTTGCGTACCAGATGGCCGCCACACCCGACAGGGTCCAGCCGAATAAAGAAAGCTTCTGTAGTCTGGTAAGGCCCATCGACCTCTGAAAACAGCCGTAAGTGCACCATGGGATCCCCGGACCCGTCAAAGCGGTCAATATGTGGCATCTTAAATCTGTCCGGCAGTGTCACGGCTGCGTCGGTATACCCATCCTCGATGTCCGGGATGGACTTCACACCCTGAGATTTCTTGAACAGCTTTTCAAGCTTGCTCACTTTTAATGCCGTGGGGTCCACCTCGAATTCGAAGGGAGAATCCAGTTGATTGATAGGAGTGGGTGTCTTGGACAGTTGAGGTAGAATCGGGGCCGGAGCTGGCCCTGTTGGGATGTCTGTATCCTCCTGGGCATTCTGGACATTCGCCGTCTCTCCGGGTATTAGAACTCTTGGTGGGGGAGGAGCTTGGTGTGAAGCTGATGCTCCGGCTTGCTGCTGTAGCCGGGTAATTAGCTCTATTTGCTGGGCCATGACCTCGGCCTGCTGTTTGGCAAATTCCGCTTGGCGGACAGCGTCCTGCTGCATGATTTTCATACTTTCTTGGAATTGGCGCACCATCTCCTCCATCCCTGCCATGTTCTAATCTATCTGAACTACCGGTATGTCTATCTCTGGAGTAAAAGCAGATATCTTAACCCAACTGCACACAGGTGAGATGGATAATGACTTCTGATCCGAAGACTGTTGAACTGATGATCTGTGCTTGACTGGCCTTTTTACCCTGCCTCTGGCGAAGGAACACTGATTAGCCCTTGAAATGAATTTCTGACCTGACAAAGTCTATTGACACGAGTCCAATGAACCTGGGGGATATCGGAGCCTTCTGAAGCTATGGTTCCAACACTACCCTGCAAAAGAGAAAACAGACAGCACCTCAGCCTGATTTCACCAAAACCAAAATGAGCAAAGCTGAATGACTGCGCCCCCCTACAGAATTCTGCCACAAGTTCTGCCTGTAAACTAATACCCTCAAGTAAAACTGATTCCCAAATATTGGTGCCCTCAGGCCTGACACCCAGACTTGCAAACTGATACATGCATTCCTGTAGAGACGCACTCTAAAAGCACATAGCAAGCAAGTGAGAGCAAAAACACCCCTATGTTGGGGTAAGGTTTCCCTATCCTATTTTGTCAAAAGCTAGGGTTTCACTATGCACGCAGCAGTTTCAAACAACCTATAATCAGGTAAGCAACCTGTCCTAGCTTGGAATGGTCACTATGGATTCCGAATATGCACTAGGTCGAATGGTCAAAAAGGGTGCCTCAGTAAAAATTGAGGTTTGTGTTCCCGTCGTGGAAGAGCCCGCAACCGGTCAGCATTATGGCACGCTTCTCAAAGCAGGCCTCCGGTAAACCGTTCAGGAATAGCATACGGCAAACACGGTGTCCTAGGCGCACCAATGCAAATGCAATGCAAAGAAACAAATAATTGTAGTCAAAACAAGATATTATGAGTTCGAGTCAAGTTCTCTAACTCCCCAGTAAAGTCGCCAGAAACTGTAGACGTCCCCGAACGTCCTGGGAGGGAATCTTGTTTTGTTGATTGGGCTCACTACAGTTCGGACTCAATGTCACGGTCCTGTATCTAATCTCGCAGAGTGCATTGCAAGACCGATGAATCATCAAAGAGTCCAAATTCGGCAAATCGTTTTTGAAAATAGAATTTTTCAAAGAAGTGCCAAACATAGACTGCTTTGCCAGATATAGAGTCGCCACCTAAATATTTATTTTGGGGGAATTTAGGAAACCCTGACTCGTGCCTAAGGCCACGTGTCTGTCATCACCAAAGTTGCATCGGCTCGGAAACTTGGGTACGATTGTGGAAGGTCACTTCGTGAGCACCCCCGCTTGCCCGATCAAAGATCGGTCTCTACTAACTATGATATCGAGTTTTGAAAACATTATGTGCTCTTATTCCGATTTATTAGCCTAGAATTACTATGTGATGCGCGCAGCATACAAGCATAGACTGGATCGCCTGAGTTGGAAAAAAACATTTCATATTTGTTTTTGAAAGCAGTTTGCTACTCGCAAGTAGGCTAAAATGCAGATTTTGCCACCCTCAAGTGAGCTTAGAAAACATGATTTTGCCACTCTCAAGTGGGCTTAAAACTCGCAGTCGATGAATTGTTCCAATCCAAATAACCCAACCTTCACCCACAGGCATTCAGGCAGTTATATCACATAAGCAAATAGCCTCATGGTAGGCATGCTATCATGGCAGTCACTCACACACATGCATGCTAGATAGCACAATTACCGAAACTAGTGAAGCGGATTACACTAGAGGTACACAAAGTGATACACAAATAGCAAGACCAGCCCCAAACAGACCCTAGGCAGGTCCAAGACAGTGGGAAAATGGCCTAAAATGATGGCTCAATATGCAAAGAAATGAAGTTCATTCAATGGTCCGAAAACAAGGCATACAAGCCCAACTCTCAAACGCATTTAAAGAGTGAAAATTATGGGAATATGACATACATGGAAGCTCTGAAATATGATATGCAATGGCCCCAAAACATGAAAACACCTCAGTATATGCATGCAATAGACCTCGAAACTCAAAACTAAGCATGGACATTGAACTACAAGCATGCAAAACAAACATCATTCGACCATGAGACCTAAAAATAGAGCTAAGGCAGTCCAAAATATGCACAAAATCAGTCTAAGGCATGGCCAAAAAGTGCTAGAATTAAGGGCCAAAAGATCATGCAATACAAGCTAGTGAACCATGATTTGCACTACAACTATATGAAGCACATGAGAGCTCACCAAACCAGCCAAAAACAGAAGTATGCTATGCCAAATAATGCCCAAAAACCCATGGAAACATGGCCAATGCATGCAAGAATGATATGTTCCTTTGAAAGGCCAATAAGAGGGTTATTCAACACATGCATGATGGGCATACAAAATGGCAAAACTACCTCTAGATAGAGGTTATGATGGCCCTAAAACTCACTGAAAAGGACCTGAATGAGCCTAGGAAGCATGCAAGTAAAGGTCCCTTTGAAAGGCCTTGAAGAGGATTACTCTACACATGCACAATAGACATTCAACATGGCAAACAGGGCTCCGAACAGAGCCTATGCAGGTCACAAAACTCACAAATAATAGCCTGAAACATGACTTGAAAACATGCAAATAGGGGCTCCTTTGAAAGGCCAAGAAAGCTAGTAAACAAAACAAGGGGTGAAAGGGGTCACCCCTCTCTCATTTTGATGCTCAAAACAACATTCTAGCCACTAAAAATCCACTGGATTTCAGTGGCTAGAAGGCCAAACAAAGCACAATACAAAGACCTAGATGCATGGCTCAAAACAAGATGAAAACAAGCATGCAAGGGGGTAGATGACCCCCAACAGAAAAATGACCTTAAACAAACTTCAAGAGGAGCTCAAAATAAAACTTTTTTCAGTTTATGACAAAGCCCAAATATGCTTGAAAATAGAGCTAAGATATGAAACAAAATAAGGACCAAAAGAGGGAACTAGTGTGTTACCCTTGTAGCACAGCAAGACAGCAAGCTCTGGACCAAGAAACTAGCTCCTCAAGCTCTGAAAACAAGCTCTAAGGACCTCCAAGCAATGGTGGAAGTGTGTGGTTGTGAGATGGTGTGTGAAGGGCCAAGAACAAGGCTCTATTGAACCTAAAAGAGAGGGATATAGAAGGAGATATGTGTATGTATGCTCCAGCAACTTCTCAACCCTTGCAAAGGAAGGGAGGCCCTTCCTTGATAGAGAAGAGAGGCCAAAGCTTCTCTTGGAAGCTAAAAACCAAGAATAAACATCCTCCATACACGTGTATGGAGGATGTAGCAAATGTCTCTCAGCTAGCACAGCTTGAAGCAACTCAGTGAGACAAAGCTGCAGGTAGCTGGCCAACCAGTCCAAGTGGTCGGCCAACCACTCCCCCTGGTCAGCCGACCAGGGTCAAAAGGGTTAAGCCCAAAAGGTGGTCGGCCAGTCCATATTGGTGGTCTCCCAGGTGAATGCAACTCAGTGATGGTATGGGAGACCAGAAAATGTGGCTCAAAAGTGAAGGAGACCACTTACCTAACAAGAAAAACCGGCTGACCGGGGAAAGGTGGTCTCCAAGAAGAAAAGGTGGTCTCCCACCCTAGTACCACCTTCCTAACAATGAAACTAGGGTCCATGCCAAAAATGAACCCACACCGATGCAAAACGAGGGTTCGGGGGTCAAAACGCGCGGCCGGAGGCCCCTAAAACTGACTATTAAGCACCGTAGGTGGCGTGCGACCACAAAGGTGGTCTCCCGGGCCACAATGTCCCTCTAGGGAGAGGGAACAAGGTGTGTGCCAAAAACCGGAGCAAACGGAGAAAGTTAAGCGGTCTCGAACCGAGGCGCACGGCCGACGGCTCCGAAAATCGGAAATTGGTCTCCAAACGGGAATAGTGGCCTACGACCACGAAACGTAGCCTACGGCCACTGAGAGATGGTCTTTGAGACCTCTCCCTCCCTTTGGAAAGAGAAAATAGAGAAAACAGGACTTGGTTCGCAAACCGAGACAAAGCACAAAAGAGTCCCGAAGTCCGGAGGCAAAGCTCTCAGCCGAGACTATGTGACCTCAGAACGAGCACAATATGCATCATCACCGAGCGCTCAATCGGCGACGTCTGAGTCTTAAGATCGGTCAAAAATTGGGTGTCTACAGTCAGAATTTAGGATTACTTCTCCAGATCTTCTTCTTGGGTTTTAGGGTTTATATCTGGGGATTGTTTTGCTAGTTTTCTTTGATGTTTTGATTGAGTATTCAACTCATGGTTTAAAGAGTATACATCAAAGATTTGTTTGTTCATTCTATACAAAAGAGAGAGTTGTTCTTCGGTGGATTCTGAAGAATTTGAGCCTAAAGCTTTGGTGGAATCTGGAGTGGCTCATCATCAAGACAATTCCGAGGTAAAGACGGGGTTGGAAGAGGCACATAGGGGTTGGTTTAATTCAGGCGTGGATTCGCTAGGTAATTGAGAGTATACCTGTGTAATTCCTTTATATCTTCTTAGTGGATTGTTTTGTGGCTGTTGCCCGTAGTTTTTTATCACAGTTGGAGGTGCTCCAATTGTGGTTTTTCCACGTTGAAATCATTGTGTCGATTTGTCTTGATTGTTTGATTGGGATTGTTATATACTGCTTAAAATTAATACATAATCACAAATCAACATCTAGGGGATTTCTAGATTTTTCACTTATGAAAATAAAGTCATTGTAGAGGAGTTAAAGGAAGATGGGATATACCAATAGAGGATTGGTTCAATAGTAAGACCTTCGATTTCTTCACTCAAAGTCTGAATTCGAGACTCCATAATCTCTTATTGGGGTAAACATACTTCTTAGCATTCAAAATATGCGAGGGTATTACCTTCGGCCCCAACGTAGGTGTGATGAGGTTCCTTACAAATGTGTTATGGGTACTAAGGAGTAACACTCCCTGACGAGTATATAGAGTAGTCTATCTGCGTATTCATTTTTATGAATCAAAAAAAAAAAAAAAAAAAAAGGGAAGATAGGATATAATGTATAAAATGTCTCGCTAAAGTAACTGTGAGTAACACGTGATCATTTTTCATGAAAAACATACTTAAAGGTCTTTTCCAATTGGATAAATTATACACAAATTGAAGAACTGAAGAACAAATTGTCACAATAAAAATTACAAGGCCCAAATTGAAACACAATTTTTTAGGCTCGTTAACATTTTTTCAAGGATGATCTCAAAACACGTTCTCACTTACAATAGTCTAGCCAAGATAGTAGATAGGCAATTCTGGAACGCCTCAACCCATCACATATCATCAATATTGTCCACTTTGGGCCATGCTTGCACAGATTTGTTCTTCCTAGTGGCTCATCCATACCAGAACTACTCTGGCCTAAGCACGCTTAATTGGGGAGCTCTGTTAGGGATTTCACCATCCGAGAAAAGGCCTCGATGCTATATAAAGGTCTAGGTTTTTACTTTTATAGTTGAGGAACTCCCCCTCCATTCCCGATGTAGGACACGAGGACCTCACAAATTCTATCTTTAGCTAAGTTAGAGTAATGTTCCACACTACATATGGTGTCACTCGTCTTTTTGTCTCCCAAAAAGTAATACAAAACAATAGATCATGTTGTTTCAGCCAATAAAAAACAAATTAGAACACCTCACAAACTTGCCTAAGGACCACAGCATAATTTTTTATATCCTGCAATCTTATGTGAAGAGAATAATTCCTATGGCTTCAACTGAGTAAATATATATATATATGTGAATGTGTGTGTGTGTGTGTGTGAAGTCCACTTTTCATGTAAGAAGGGAATAATATGTGTAAATTTTTAAGCGTTCTCAATATTGAACCTATTAATTTTCCTTTGGGTTATGTAGATAATTTTTTTAAGGGTCCAGCTTATCTCCAGTTGGAGATTAAGATTGGACCGTCCAGTTCACATTGTGAACTCACTTTTAGGCCCCGTTTCGATAATCTAAATTGTTTACATTTTAGAGTATGTTGAGTACATTATCTCTATAAAAAATCAAGTTGATCAGATAACGATAATTACGTGTTCGAATCAGTTTTGTATAAAAAACAAAATGGACGGTGAAAAAATAAATGATTCATAAAAAACTGATTCAAACATGTAGTTGCCATATCCAATTGATTTATTTTTTTTATAAGGATAATGTATTCGACGAATTTTAAAATATAAACGGTTCAGATTATCAAAACAGGACCCAAACGGTCCAATCTTGATCTCCAATTGGAGATAAGTTGGACCCATTTTTAACCCCACCGTGGGAAGTGTGAAAGAGAGAATTTTGTTGATTATCAAAGGTACAAACTCTGAAGTCATTTCTTAAATTCTCTAACTTACTCATGATCAAAATATGAATCGCAAAATTCTTAAATAAATAAATAAACACTTATTAAATTCTTTCAAACTCCTCGGTCAAACCCCATGTATTTAATTTATATATTATGTAATTATTGTGTAAATGCCTCTTAAATAAATAAATAAACACTTATTAAATTCTTTCAAACTCCTCGGTCAAACCCCATATATTTAATTTATATATTAAAAAAAATGAAAACAAATATAAATATCTATAATTATCTCGTGCATAGCATGGGTGATAGGCTAGTACATTATATAAGGAAAATGGGGTTTCTAACCCACAAGCCTTGTGGAAGTTTCAATACCTCAATCTTAATTTCCTAATTTTTTGATTTAAAAAAAAAAATCAGCATTTATTGACTCCTCCCCTACACACCCTTTTTAACTTCTCCCATACTCATTTAATTATTTTGGAAATAATAATTATTCTCCCTTTTCAATTTCTCCCATACATATTTAATTATTTTAGAAATAATAATTATCCCTTAATTTATGGATTTCAAATGGAAAGATAACAAAAATATTTCATAATCTCTCCATTGTAATTTCTCTCATTGATTTCTAAAAGAAAATATTAAAACTTGCCTTCATTTTCTCTCCCTCAAAAAATTAAATAATATTTTTCATGAGAATTGTGGATATCTATCTATATCTTATATATTATATTATAACATAACCAAAAAAAAAAAAAATTAAAAATCAGATATACAAATAGATAAAATTAATAAATATGATTTTTATTTGTTCAGTTAAAATCTTTCTTTTGCCTCTCAATATCTAATTTTAAATTTTAAAAATCTTTAAAGTCTATTTAAAGAAATATAATTTGAAAATATCTCACGCCATCATACTTTAAATAAATAAAACTCACATGTCCATCACATATTTAACTCACATCATAACTTACTTAAATAATAATAATTAAAAACAAATATAAACTATAGATAAATTAAATTAAAAAAAAATAGAAATCTACAACTCCATCTTAAATAAATTGAAAAAAAAATTAATAGAAACCACACAAAAATAAATAAGATAAGAATTTAGATATAGATCTCAAAAAGAAATGACAATATCTGAATTTGAATTATGATTTAATAATATAATTATCTTCTTCTTTTTTTTATGTATATCTATCAATTTGTAATCAAATTTTTTTTAATCAATTTTTAAGTCTTATTTAAAGAATAATCTAATTAGTCATCCCAACTCCTAAACTTCGCAGGCACTGACGGAGAAGCTGATGGATTAGGCGGGACAAGGTCTAAGTTGTTGGGAGGTAATATCCTACCACTCCATAAATTTATTTGTTTTTTAATTTTATTTTTTTCCCTGTGTGATTCTCTTTCTCTGTTATTGGTTTGGTTTTGGTTTCTGTTTTAGTGAGATTTATGTGTTTGTTTACAAGTTTACATGGTGGAAAATAATTGTTGGTGATGATAGTTGTAATCAAAGTATCTATGCCCATTATGTGCCGAGGATTTTAATCAGATTTTGTTTTTTAAATGAAAAACATAAAATTGAAGTAAAAAAATGGATATTGAAATTTTTTATTTTTTATTGTTATTTTATTTTATAGAAAATGTGAAAATTTATTGGGAATTCAAGATTATACTGTAACATTAGATTTTTGTATAATTAGGTAAATTTAAAGCTTTTAAATATCATTGTGTTTTTTATTTTTATCCTCTTTGTATCATATTATACCATTACTGCTATTTATTAGTTTGTTAATAATAATTCAATTAATTGAAAATAAAAGCTTAGTATAACTTTTTATATATATTAATTAATTTGTTACCGCTATATTTGTATGTAATAGCATGATATAAAGGAATAATTTCCAAATATCATTTCTATTTTTTTATGTAATTAAAATAATCCATCTTAAAATAGTATATAGAGGAGTTAGATGGCTTCTTTTATCCCTAAAAAACCCAATCTATATTTTTTTTAGACTTTTTAATTTTTTAAATTGAAACATTGGTTGTTTATGTCCACAAAACAAAATTGATAAACACATATCCAAAAGCTACACATTTTTTATTTTTTTATTTTTTTAATAGGTAGGATATTTATAAATGAAAAATATTTGACACCTCAAAAAACTTTCCATAATCCGACTTATAATGATGTTGTCATAAGTGTTAATTTTTATACAAATATGAGAAGAGAATTAATCAAATTATACATTTTAACCAACTACATACTCAAACTTTCACTATTTCAAGATGTTATTTCATTATAATTCCAATTAAGAGAATCTTCAACCCTTAATTTTTTTTTTATCAAATTATAATTTGATAAAAATTTAAAAAGATGAAGCATTGAAAATTATTATTTTTTCATCAGAACTAATGAAAATAAAAAAAAATTTTAAAAAAATTGGGATAAGAATGAAAGTTATTTTAAAAATTGATAAAAAGTTAATGAAAAAGTTAAAGTAATTCATATCGAATCAAAATTTTTATTCAAATTTAAAATCAAATTAGATAAAAAAAAAATTAAAAGAAAATGATGAAAGGTTGGAAATATTCCAAAACCTTTTTATTTTTAAAGACTAGAAATTCGCAGCAAGGATCCTCTGTCCCCAAATAACCCTGTCCCCTTGTCTCAATTCACTCACTATTATTGAATCATATGAGAATCTCAAGATGTGAAAATCTCAAGACATATCCAATAGTTGTGAGTGAATTGGGATAGGGGGACATGGTTATTTGGGGACAGAAGATCCTTGCACAGAAATTTGTGTGCGTGTTATATTCATATTGTATTTTTAGTTATGAAATTAAAATCAAAAGAAATGTAACTTAAATTATTAGATTAATAATAGAAATATCATATGAATTATTGTTAAATATCACTTCACTTCACATTTAATAATAAAATTGTAGATTTGTCTTAATTATAATTTTTAAATTTGTCTATTTTCATAACAACAAGAGGTATATCATAACTCATGTAACCTCATTTAATTAGGTTTGATTTTTTTTTTATTATAAATTATCAAAATTACACTAAATAGATTTATATATATATATTTTTTTTTAAATTTTTTAAACTAATAATTTAAAGGTTATAAAATTTCATGCATATCACAAGATAACATATACAATTACTTCAACATATTTATAATAATAATTTTTTTTTTTAATTTATAAAGTCTCGTGCATAGTACGAGTTATCACTAATAATATAAAAAATATAAATATAAATTAAATAAGTCATTTTTTTATATCTTAACTTAATAAAAGTGAGTTGACATATTTCACTGTGATTAGTTTAAAACAATATGTGAATAATGTCTCTTGATTTTCGCAAGGAAAGTGAGTCTACAATTGGATCATTTTTATTCAACATGAAAAAGCAAACTCTGTTAGACCTTTCACATTCTCATCCATTTCTCTAATTGGTCAAAAGGGCTCTACTATCAAACCTTCATCTCATAAATACCAGATCACCTCCATTGCATTATTCACAAAAACCCATAAGGTATAAAGTCAAATCAATCCCAAAAAAAACAAACATATAAAAAATATCAGAAAAAATCTCATCACATCTTCCGTATCTATATCTTTACCAATAGGTTCTTTTTTCTACACTTAAATCTTCCATTGTTGTTGTAAGTTCTTGTACAATAATGCATAGAAGGTTAATTGAGGCTGCCCAGATGGGTAATGTTGACCTTTTGCTCAATTTGATCAAATATTATCCCCTAATTCTACACTCTGCTTCATTAGCAGAGGAAGAGACTCCATTACACATTGCTTCCATGGCTGGCCACCTCAATTTTGTACAACAAATACTAACATTGAGGCCAGAATTCGCCACGGAGCTCAACCAAGACGGTTTTAGTCCCCTTCATGTTGCCTCGGGGAATGGGTATCTAGAGTTTGTTAAAGAGCTCTTGAAAGTGGATTGTGATCTGTGCGCGGTGAGGGGTAGAGAGAAGAGGATACCCCTCCACTACGCGGCTATCAAAGGTAGAATTCATGTTATGAAGGAATTGCTCGTTGCTAGCCCGGATTCTGTTGAACACGTCACGGTTCGGGGAGAGACTGCCCTTCACCTTGCAGTCAAGAAGAATCAAATTGAAGGGTTGAGAGTGTTGGTGGAACATATCAAGGATTTCAAGAAAGAGGGTGTTTTGAATATGAATGATGAGCATGGCAACACCATCTTGCACCTAGCTATCTTGAGAAAACAATACGAGGCATGTGTTTCCCTTTATACCCTTTTGTGTCGAGAAATTTTTCAATACAAATGAATGATGTAGTAATGATATATTTTAGATAATAATCACCTTGACAAGTCTTTTTTTATATATATTTAAAATGACATTTTAAATAGAGTTTCTTTATAATATTTTTTATTTGTATATTATTGCTCTTTTACTTATGAGATAAATTATGAACAGGTTGTCGATTTATTACTTGGTGAACATTCCGTTACTAGGGTAGTGGTGGAAGTAAATTCCTTAAACAAGAATAGCCTCGCGGTTCTTGATGTTTTACTAATTTTCCAAAGTGAAGCGAGCGATAGAGAGATTGAAGATGTTCTTAGGCAAGCTGGTGCTAAGAGAGCTAGAGACTTGCACACATCGGCACTAGCATTAACTAGCCAAAATCAGGGTGTTATAACTAATTGTGGGGACATATTTTTGGGTATTCCACGTGGCCAAGGTTGTTAGCCGAGGTACCACGTGGGCGGACCATGATGCCGAGATATGGTGCAATAATACCAGGATCTGAGATATTTGGATGGAGGACTAGAGTCCTAGATAACATCAAGCTACCTATTTGGATAGAGATGGGACTCTTGAAAAAGTTCATCTTAATCTGAATAGTGTGAATTGTGATAGATGTTATCCTTGTAAAGGATAGAGTCCCATGAAGTAAGACTTCTAGGAGAAGTTGGACACTGATTACTATAAAAGTGAGGCACCCCATGGGTCTAAGGTATGCTTTTTATGTTCTGTCTAGTGAGTTAAGCACTATTTGTTATCTTTGAGAGAGATAGATTACTGACTTGATCGTCGGAGTGCCCTAGGTGGACGAACCACCGCGGTATTCTCATATTCTTGTTGGCAGGTGTTCGGGCTTAATCTATTCTGTCGGTGCTCTCCAGCTGAGTTCCCCGTTTGGTTGTGTGGTCGGAAATCAACACCCACAATTTGGCGCCATCTATGGGAACTTAGTAAGGATAGATGGCCAACAACGAACAGGAAGTGAGGATTGGGGACGACATCCACAGTAAGGAGGAGGAGCATGTAGATCCTAACACTGAAGGAAGGAACCATAACGGAAAAGTGCAAGAAGTGAATCCTGAGGCGAATTATGTCGCCAAAGACCGGGAAAGGAATAAGAAGAGTAGCCGAGATGAGTACTACTGTGAAAGGGACCTTCAGGTATGAAGGGTCAAATGCCGGAGAAAACACGAGGAAACTGAAAAACATGGCAAGTATGTTGACAGATCTACAGATAGTGGTCAACCTCATGATGCAGAATAACGTGATGCAACTGAATATCCCCATTACAGGACATGTCGGCACCAACAACCAAAACAGGTGCCTAGAAGACATGATCTCGGCCTAGATGATTAGGTCCGAGGAGACAAGAGCTCAGCCGAAGTGAGCAGATCTCGGATTCCAGATCCTGGATCCCAAATCCTATAAGACATGATCTCGGCCTAGATGATTAGGTCCGAGAAGACAAGAGCTCAGCCAAAGTGAGCAGATCCTGGAATCCAGATCCTGGATCCCAGATCCTAGAAGACAAGATCTCGGCTTAGATGATTAGGTCTGAGAAGAGAAGAGAAGAGCTTAGCCTGAGTAAGTAGATCCAAGATTCCAGGAGACAAGATCTAGGCCTAGGTGATTAGGTCCGAGAAGACGAGAGCTCAGTGTGAGTGAGCAAATCCAAGATTCCAGAAGACACGATCTCGGCCTAGATGATTAGGTCCGTGAAGAGAAGAGCTCAGCCTAAGTGAGCAGATCTAAGATTCCAGAAGACAAGATCTAAGCCTAGATGATTAGGTCCGAGAAGAGAAGAGCTCAGCCTAAAGTAAGCAGATCCCAGATTCCAGAAGATAAGATCTTGGCCTAGAAGATTAAGTCCGAGAAGAGAAGTGTAACAACCCTCATTCTTGACTTAGCTATACTTGCATACATTCATGTAAGACCTTGTCTTGATATGTTACAATCTTATTAATCTTGTTTCGGCTTGCTTTGTTATGTGTGCTTGCTTGATCTTGTTCCTTGCTTGGTGTGTGGCCGAGGTCAGCTCAGTGTAGTCCACTTTTGAACCTTTGCACTTAGAACTATTCTGGAGCCATCTGTTGACCTCCATCTTCACTCCGGCATGATTGCCGAGATGTTCAGAACCAAGGCCGAGAAGTGTACCTTCCAGGCCGAGATGTCTTTGCACTTGGTGTTTTGTTCCAGGGCAGGTGTGGCACGACTTAGTGAGTGTCGTCCTCCCTAGCCGATGTCTTTGTTACGCTTTGCCGAGGCCTTGTCTTTAGCCGATGTCTTTGATTGCCGAGGCGCTTTGCCTTAGCTTGTCGAGTACGCTTTGTCAGTGACTTGTCTTATCACTCAGTCACCTTTTTGAGTTAAGCCAACCCGGTTGAGCCACGTGTCCGAGCTGTGTGTATAGACAGCCGGCAGACTTGGAGACAAATCATTTTGTCTCAAATCTTTATCTCTAGAGAGAGAAGCTCTCAAAGAAGAGAGAAGGAGTTTTAGAGTGAGAAGTTGATTTTCGATCTTGATCTTTGGCGATCCAACCGTTGGATCTGAGTTTTGAGGTTAGATTCTTGCTCTACTTTGATTGCTCTTATTGGTTATCAAGCTGCATTGCATGATTGTGTTTGTTTTGCATGCCATGCAACGATTTGAAGTCGGTTTTGAAAGAGGAAGTTGATGTTCATGTGTTCTTGAGTAAAGTCTCGTTTTGATCCGAAAGTTTGGAACAAGAACCATGTTTTTGTGTTTGTTCTTGCATGTTTTCCTTGTACGAGTACCCAGGTCCATGTTTTGAGCTCTTTGCATGGGATCTCAGATTTTGAATGTACTAGTTATGAACTCCAGCATGCATGTTCTTGATGTTCTTGATTATTTTGTCCTTTGCATTCCTCAAAGGGAAACCCAGGTTTTTCCCGATTTCGTTTTGTGTGTGGCCATCAGGTTCACACCTCGGCAAGGAGGTGTGGGACCTCGGCTAGACCTGGGTAGTACCCAGTGTGTTTCCATGAGATGGAAAACAGCGTTTTGACCCTTGTCATGCTTTGCTTTACTTTTGACTTGGATTCGGTGAGAGTGCCGAGATCATTATGTGCATATGAAGCTTGTTTTGAGAATGTGGTTTGCCTTGTGATTGCCAGGACTTTGATCTTTGCTTTGAGCCTTCACCCAAGAAGACCGAGGTGAGTGGTGCTTTTAATAAAGCTATGTTATACCGTTTTTGATAAATCTTGCTTGCTTTGTTGTGATAAAAGTTTTGATAAGCATGAATGATTAGCCTATTTGATGTATTAAGTATAAGCTTGTTGATGATATCCTTGAAAAGTCCATTGGCTGGAGGACTATAAACTTTCGCAGCACTAAGTGTAAAAGTCCCTTGTACTGGAGGACTATAAACTTTTGCAGTACCAAGTGTAAAAGTCCCTTGGCTGGAGGACTATAAACTTTCGCAGCACTAAGTGTAAAAGTCCCTTGTACTGGAGGACTATAAACTTTTGCAGTACCAAGTATGAAAGTCCCTTGTACTGGAGGACTATAAACTTTTGCAGTACCAAGTGTAAAAGTCCCTTGGCTGGAGGACTATAAACTTTCGCAGCACTAAGTGTAAAAGTCCCTTGTACTGGAGGACTATAAACTTTTGCAGTACCAAGTATGAAAGTCCCTTGTGCTGGAGGACTCTAAACTTTCGCAGCATCACCTTGTCAAAAAGGGCTACGGGCCTAAGTGACACCAGCTTCTCATGTTAAAAAGGATACGGTCCTTCTTGAAAAGTTATCGCGTTAAAAAGGGCTACGGGCCTAAGTAACACAAGTCCCTTGTGCTGGAGGACTCTAAACTTTCGCAGTACCCTTGACAAATCAATTACGGATCGTACAGCCCTTGTTGCCGACGTTGGTCAGCATCCCTTGATATTGTAAGACTTGATTGATGAATACGGTTCATCCCTTGACTTGATAAACCTTGATTTGTGTTTTGCCGATGTTGGTAAGCATCCCTTGAGTTTTGTAAGACCTGTTAGATGAATATGGTTCATCCCTTGTTTCGGTGAAGTTTGATGTATTTGATTTGGAAGGACCTCGGCTAATATTCGAATGGTTTGGAATGTTTGTTTTGCTTTGAAAGACTTCGGCTGTTATTCATGTAAAAACCTTTATTTTTAGTACCATTCACTGAGTTTCCATACTCACCCCTCTATATATATGTAGGTGATGAGCAGGACGGCGGCGACGCCTAGATGTATTTTGCAAAGCTTGGTTTGGATTCTTATGATGTCGGCATAACTTGTTATACGTCGGCTGTTTTGTATTCATATCGGCAATTGTATTTACGTCGGCAGATCTTGAAGATTATGCTTCTTTGGCTTGCAATCTTTTGTAATTGCACATGTCGGCTCTAGAAGCCTTTTGGTCAAGATTTGTATTATGTGTTTTGATTATCAGACGGACTGTAAATATGTTATGAGTGCCACATCATTTGATCTATGCACAGCTCTTATGGACCACTTGTATTTGATTTATTGCTTCCGCATTTGTAAGCCCCATATGTTATACTCTGATTGCGTTTGATCTTGTAAGTTGGCCTTCGGTAATTACGGATTACTGGCCATCACGGCACCATCCTACTAGGGGCGGGTTGGGGTCGTGACAAGAAGAGCTCAGCCTAAGTAAGCAGATCTCAGACCCTTGAAGATAAAAAGGAAGCACACAAGTTCAGACTGAAGTTGGCCAGGTTTTGCTTGTCGGTAGAAGGCCATCTATACAGAAGGGTTTTCACTGGACCTCTATTACGATGTGTACATCCTTCCCAGGTTAAAGACTTTTTATATAAGGTCCACAAAGAAGTATGTGAAAGCCATGCAGGGGGTAAATCCCTTGCCTATAGAGCAATATCGCAGGGATTCTTTTGGCCTTACATGTAAAAGGAAGCTGAAGCTTATGTAAAAAAACGTGAAAATGTTGTTGAAATCCACCTACAACGTGTGAAAGAACAACAATTTGGCTGGGGGCATACTAGTAACAACTTGCTAGGGCTTATAACAAGAAGGTTAGCCTAAGAGAGTTCAAGGTTAGGGACCTCATCCTGAGAAAAGTTGTCGGCAATAAGAAGGATCATAGGGAGGCCAAACTTGGCCCAAATAGAATCATCTCGGTTGCCGGCAATGAGGCATATCGGCTGAAGTAATAATAAAGTGTTGGTTTGATTTTTGTGAATTTGAAATCTGTGCGATAGGACTGACCAGTCCTATGACGATGTTTCTGAATGAAACATGACGAATAACTTAGACTTATTATATGGCAGAGTTGAATTATACTCGCATATAATAGAGTTGAACTAAGTTGGCGATGTTTCTGAATGAAACATGACGAGTAACTTATACTTATTATATGGCATAGTTGAATTATACTTGCATATAATAGAGTTGAACTAAGTTGGCGATGTTTCTGAATAAAACATGATGAGAAACTAAGACTTATTATATGGCAGAGTTGAATTATACTTGCATATAATAGAGTTGAACTAAGTTGGCGATATTTCTGAATGAAACATGACGAGTAACTTAAACTTTTTATATGGCAGTTGAATTATACTTGCATATAATAGAGTTGAACTATGTTGAATTCACGTAGACTTGCCATGTCGGCAGAGTTAAACTCAGAATGGAACTAAGTTTGCTTTAGAGAAACCAAGGTTGAACACCTCGACTAGTCTTTGTTTGAATCAGACTTCGACGAAATTGAAGATGCATGCTTAACATGAACATAAGTGACACTTGGGTTCACATTAGGGGGCAGGAAACAGGAATAAGGAATAGGCTTAACACTTGTTGAAATTTTTTACAAGTTGGAGTCAGTTGAGGTATCCAGATGAGGGGACACTCGAGTTGTTGGTTACCCGAGATCACCAACCAGTTTGTCAAACCTGGAAATATTGGAAGGCAGTAAGTACAAGTAAGGAAACAATACTTGTTGAATGTTGTTTAAAGAATTTTTATAAAATGCTCGTTGGCCAAGATCACAGTAAAAGGTGAACTCCGAGGTAAGTTGGTTCGGGGTGGCCAACTAAGGGTGTACCCAAGATGAAGTGGATCTGAGGTGGTACGTGTCAGATGTGTTCTAACCCGAAGTGATTACACAGTCAAAGTATACTTGGGAGAAATACAAAAATATTCTAAGTATGGAATCATACAAGACAGTAAAGACAGAGACAAGCATTGAACACTTAGTCAAAAAGAGGACTTGCATTCAAAAAGACAACTTGTTCAGATAGAAAAGAAGGCACCTCGGCCCAAAGCAAAACAAGATATCAAGATGGAATCTAACTCCACCCTCAAATGATAGATACTATAGGGAAGCGCATACACGTCTCTCTAGGCATCATGGAATCCTCCTCTCCAGCCAACCTTAGATGAACATCGGCTGGAATGAAAAATTCCTAACGGAAGTATTCTAGTTTATTGGAGAAGTTTACCCTCCATATGAACATCCCCATGACCTCGGCCATGGTGAATTTGGCAAGGAAAGTTGGACTATGTGGGTTAAAGACCTCGGCGAAACCCTAAGGACTATTGGGTTATCAGTTTTAGGGTTCTGATGAAGGTTTGGAGGCAAAATTTGTTTTAGTTTTCTTAAGTGTGGATTCTAGCAAATCCCAAACCTATGTCTATGAAAATGTACAGGGTTTAGAGGCAGTAATCTACTAATAAACAAGAACAGACAGAAGAAATAGGTCTCAAAAACATGAAACAGTGATCAAAGACTCAAGAATGCGAGAAAAATAGAGCATTGATAGATTCAGGGAATGAACAAAATTGATAGAATTTGATGACAGTGTGCTAGAAGATATGTGTCAAATACAGAAAAAATGTGAAGATGGGCTCAAGAACATGAAGGACAAAATATGAGTCAAAGCAAGTGAAGGCATGTAGAACAATGGGATTCGAATATGAATACAATATGGCAATGTAGATGCAAATACAGATACCGTGTGTGATGTGTAACAATCCACAGAAGGAATATGTGTGAAAACAGTGGAGAACTGAAGTTAAAATAAAAGAAATCAAGGACTTACAAAGTGAAGCCAATGAAGTAAATGCCGGAAAGGGATTCGCCGGAGTCAAACAATGTTATGATTGGAACAGAACTGCTGAGTGCACGCCAGAAGTGGTGACCAGAGTTGTAATAGGAATGAATATTTCAAGAACAACAATGATGGTTTGCAGAGGCCAAGAGAAAGAGAGTCTAAAGGCATAAGTAGACACGAAATGAGAAAATGAAAAGGCTTTGCTAGAATTGGAAAAAGATGGCAAAAAGTTATGATTTCGATTCCCGACGTGCCCGCGCTGACATCAAGCGGTCGGGGGCAGAACTGATGCGACACAATGGGGACGTGATTGGTATGCTCCAATCTGATGATGATCTTGATTGAGAAGTGCGATCTTAGTTGAGATATTGATCTCGGTTGAGATGTTGAAATTGGATGAGGGCAGAACTTGTTTATTTTTGGTTTCTGATGAGATGATACTAGGATCTTAATGTTCTTGAACTAGCAAGTCATGATCACTGCTAGTAATGTGATCTCTGTTGAGATGTTGGACCTGGATGAGATAGAACATGATGGTTCTTAACTCTTGATTCTTGACGAGTGGATATATGAGTCTTTATTTCTTGGCACCGACAAGTCACGATCTCGGTCGGAGGAGTATATGTATAGGTTCCATCACCTCAGTTTGCCAAGGTAATAGAACCTATGGGGTAGTTGTGGGGACATATTTTTGGGTAATCCACGTGGCCGAGGTTGTTAGCCGAAGTACCACGTGGGCGGACCATGATGCCGAGATATGGTGCAATAATACCAGAATCTGAGATATTTGGATGGAGGACTAGAGTCCTAGATGACATCAAACTACCTATTTGGATAGAGATGAGACTCTTGAGAAAATTCATCTTAATCTGAATAGTGTGAGTTGTGATAGATGTTATCCTTGTAAAAGATAGAGTCCCATGAAATAAGACTTCTAAGGGAAGTTGGACATTGACCACTATAAAAGTGAGGCACCCCCATGGGTCTAAGGTATGCTTTTTGTGTTCTGTCTACTAACTTGATAGTCGGAGTGCCCCCGGGTGGACGAACCACCGCGGTATTCTCATATTCTTGTTGGCAGGTGTTCGGGCTTAATCTATTCTGCTGGTGCTCTCCAGCTGAGTTCCTCGTTTGGTTATGTGGTCGGAAATCAACACCCACACCCATCAAATGACCCGTTAATGCCAATTGAACGGACTCGATCTCCAGCTAGATAGTTGCTAGAGTATTTCAAATACAACAAGATTAGAGATTCGCCGAGCGAGCAAAGAAACGCCATGCTTGTGATAGCTACACTTATTGCCACCGCAACATATCAAGCTGTGCTTAGCCCTCCAGGTGGTGTTTGGCAAGACAATTCTCTGTCCAGTAACAACAATGGGACAGATACTACCAAACCACATATTGCTGGACAAGCAGTCATGGGTTCAAAGAATATGGTCTCGTTTGGCTTGTTTATCATTTTCAACTCAGTAGGGTTCTTCACCTCTTTTAGCATGATCTATGTTCTCGCAAGTGGATTGCCTTTGCAATTGGAGTTGCAAGTTTCAATGTGTGCGCTCATAATAACATATGACACTTCTATGACTTTCATGACAGCTAATAATGTCTTGTCTGTGTTATTTACTGTTGTTTCCATAGCCTTGCCATTAGTGATACCTATTGCAACCATGGTGGCAAGGAACTACCTCAAATGGCCAAGAGTTGCATTGCAATGTACAAGCCTACAAAGTGCTTGAATTAGAGGCATGTTGTTCTACTTCTTTTCTCTTTATTTTTATGAAATTAAGTGTTTGTGAGTATTCCTCGCTTGTTATTTTCATAGGCCTGGAAGCTTATTTGGTGAACATCTATAATAAATAAACAATTGAAGCAAATAAGATAAATTTCTCTATTGTCATTCCAAGTTTTTTTTGTTTCAAACCATATGTCAACAATAGTTTCAAAAACAACAATGCAACCGAGCTACAAAAATTATTTTGAAAAATAATAAAATGAACTGTGGAGCAGATTCATTGAGTGTGGTCCACATCACACTAAATTTAAATTTATATCATACAATTCAATCGTTGATTTGACTTTTTATTGCTTGATCACACTTGGCATACCCAACCACTTTGTCCAAAGTCAAACTAAAAACGTGCAGGTCACATAAGGGGGTTAATCAAACACCTATTCATTTTCTTCTTCTACATCCTTTTTAATAATTTTTTCTTTTTTTAATTTCTTTTTTACAAATCTAACACCCTCAAACTAACTTATTAGACAAGGTAACCAAGCAAACCTTGACGTTCATAGGATATTATTCCATTTGAAGTAAGTTTTTTTTATTTATTTATCTTGTGACAAAGATAATGCACTCATTTGGCATAACAAATTTTGGGACAAAAAGACTATTTTAGTCACAAAATAATAAAATAGATTAAAAAATCAATAAAATAAAATGTCATATTCAAATTATAATCATTTTATTTTTTTCTCTCACAAAAATTTTAAAAAAAAAATTAAAAACATATCTTAAACGAAATGTTTTAACCCAAACTAAAATAACTAAAAAATTAACACATATCCCAAACCAACCTATTGATAGGGAGATATGCAAGAGTTCAATCTATTAAAGTCCAGGTTTTCATTTATGCGGAAAAATATGCAATCAAAAGTGAAAGACTATGGGTATGTTTGGTTTGAGTTTGAGAGATGAGTTTTAGAAAAAAAATTTCAAAATCACTTTCTCTCTTACACATCAATCAATCACTTTTTCTCTCTCCTCTTTCCTTCTCAATCATTTTTTCTCTCACACACATCTACTCAATTACAACAAAATATCAAATCATCCCAAACTCCCACAAAAAAATTTTCTCTCAAAATATATAACCAAACAAACCAAAAAAATTTCTAAAACAACTCTCCCAAATTTTTTTCAAAAACAACTCTCCCAAAAACAAACCAAACAAGCCCTATAGCTCAAATTGTTTGACCATGATGTTGTTTAAACAAAAAAAAAAAAGTTGACCTCAACTAAAAAGAGAAACCAAAATGTTGTTGGACTGGATTCACACCTATCCAAATGTGCATTCTGTTTGGAACTTCAATTTTTAGTTAAAAAAATCATTACAAATTATCAAAACACATTATTTTTTATCTTTTTTTTTTTATTATATCGTTTTATAAAAATATAAAAAAAATAATTAAAATAGTCTATTTCTAAATGAGATTTCACATCCTTCCACTAACCAGTGAAAGTAAAAATAAAAATTTAAAATTTAAAAATTTTTGGTGGACTAGAAACTAAATTATGTACATTTAGAAATCTAAAAAATTACTTAAAATATTAAAAGAAATTTACTAAATAAAATAATATCAATAAATAAATAAATAACTCAATTTTCAGAAAAATAATCAAAACCAAATAAGTGATTGTTTTCTAATTAGCTAACCACCTATAGGGTGGAACCCTTAAAGCATTTTCATTACATTATTGTTTAGAAGTACCACATCAATAATATCATCTGATATTCAAAAACTACCCAAAAATTTATGTAGTATTATAGGTAGGAAAACATAATCAACCTCAATGCTAGCAACATAAACTAAGTTTAATTTTGTTCATGCATACACATTGTTTTTTTTTTTTTTTGGGTAAAGCAGTGAACTCATAAAATTAAGCAGCCGAGGTTCGGGGGTATAAAACCCCTCTAGCATCATCGTACAACTAATTCAAAATAAAGGAAGGAGCAATTAAAATTTAGCAAATAGGGTGAGTCACACTCAATAGAAATCATCTAACGCAGTATATGAAATTTAGTAAAGGTATGAGTGCAATATGCATATACAATGTCTGTGATAAAACGTTCATAAATTCACATACTCAAAAGATATCATATTCAAATCTTAATCCATTTTCCTTCAATTCATTTCAGTTCATTTGATCTTCTCAATACATGAGTCAAGTACATTATCTTTTACAACCAAACTAAGACTACAACTCAATGGTTTTCAAGATCATATAAATACAAATACACACTTCAATCTGTCATTTTACGGATATTTCGTCCGCAGGATCGGCACCCATGTAAATATTTCAATTTGTCATTTTGCAGATATTTCGTCCGCTGAATCGGCACCCATATATAAATTTCAGAACTTTCACCCAAGACACTCATACCAACTTACTTATAATGGAGTCCAACCCCTTTCTCCTCCCAAACAATCATATATATACAATGTATATAAACATAGTCATATTCAATGACAACCAACAAGAGATTATTTTCAATTCACCTAATCCGCATGCAATTTCTACAACAATCATAGCTATCCTCCACCGATAGCCCAATACAGATATTCCTAAACAGATATACAATCTCAAGACAGATAATTCATCAAATTTCCATAGGTGAGTGATTAAACAAATCCAACTACACCTCTCATTTATACCTTTCCCCAATTTCACATTTCTGACACCAATTTCATTATTTATACGAAATAATTATTCCAAATATTTTAGGGCAAAACTCCTAATTTTTCAAGTATTGACCCCAAGGGCTAAAATCAACTATTTTAATACAAGATAGTCTCACAACTAAAGCCCATGATCAATTATATAACCTCACATGGAAACCCCTCTTTTTCATTCACACCCAAACCCTAGGTTTGTTCAAATCACCCCCAAATCACACCATTGTTACACAAGAGACAAATAACTAGGCTAAATATCATATGAGAGTGTAGAAAAATCCCTATCTCAAAGAGAAAAAACGAGCCAAGTAAGGATGAAACTCCAAAAATGTCGAAATTTGACTTCAATCGGGTCAAATGGAAGATCTTGAGAAGTTCTATCTTTTTATCAAAGGGAGAAGGGTGGAGAAATCAATAGATCTAGGTCAAAATGTAGAGAGAGAGAGAGAGAGTATTTTAGAGAGAGAGGCTCTCAACTTTAGGATTTAGGATGAAAAAAGATGAAATTGTGATGTAAAAAGTCACTTTTACAATCTGATATACGCGCAGTCCGCTCTAGCGGAAGAGTTGACGCTCGAACATCAGACATAATAAGTTGTTCCGCTTGAGCACAAGAAGATACCCGCTCGAGCGTAGAATACACACCTCCAGTATTTTTGCAGACAACAAACAAACCACTCGAGCTCAAGAAATGATGCTCGAGTGCCCACCCGCTTGAGCTAAGGAAACGTCGCTCGAGCGTGAAAGACACCCCTCTAGTAATTTTGTAAACGTGCAAAGTACTGAGAGTTTGCAACTCCCGCTCAAACGCGAGAAAGGCCGCTCGAGCGGAGGACAAAAATGCACATAGCCCGCTTGAGCGCAAGAATGGTCGCTCGAGCGGAGAACCAAAAATCTGGGCAACAAGGTTTTGGAAAAACAAGTAACCAACTTGTTCCAAATGCAACCACAACAACCCAAAGGCCAATTTCAAAGAGATACAAGGGAGGAAAGTGGTAAACAATAATATGAAAGCATTAAACCCCGAGTCCGAAATACCACAAGAGTCGGGTCAAAACCGGGATCGCTATAGAAAATTTCTTGGTATAGGGAATTTGAAGCCAAGGTGTGCAAGTTGTTGTCATATTGTAATTCTAATGAACTCTTGCCACTTCCAAGTTTCACATTTGTCAAAGAGCTCACTCTTGATGCGGAAAATGTTGTAGCCCCTCCCTAGCCAAAATCCTCTTCAGATTTAGTAAAGCATCTTCCACAGAAGAAGTATACATGTTTCATCAACAAATGCTGATCATAACTCAGAAACGCCACCAAGTGGAGGGGAAAGGATTATCGATGATGCTCACAGCAAAGACAGCAAAGCTCGAAGTATAGCTTATGCTCAAAATTCTCCATCTAGCAAGAACTTTAGTCCAGATGATTCATCCAATGCTAGAGAGACCCAGAGGTACATGTTTTAATTTGTATCTTTTTTATATTTTCCTTCTGCGTTGGATTTGAAATTTTTTATTGGTGTCCAAACTTTTAAACCATTTCACGGCATCTATCTACACCTATTGTTTTATTCGAAAATCTGAATTTCTACATGATTTTATTGGTGCATTGAACATGGGGGTGTTGAATCTGTGTTCTCTAGGAACAGAAGTGTCTATGAACGAAACTAGGGTGCAATTGACACTCATTATGATACCGACTTAGGCTGGGACTTCTGTTCTGGTCCCTTCGATCATTCAGTCTCTCTTTTCTTTGGTGTTGTCCTTGAGAATCCTTTTTCTAGAATTTTTGGTTTAATGTTCTTTTGCATATCATGTTTTTCCCTCTAATAAATAAATAAATAAATAAATCAAATATTTCATGCATGTGAAGTTTTGATCCATATCCTTAAAGTGTATTCTAAATTATTTTTGACTTACCATAAAGAAAGGGATGTTTGTGTGTATATAGTTTCTGTTGACTATAAGGAATTACAACATTACCAAGACAATTAGAAAGTAAAATTAATGGAGTATTGTTTTCAAATAAATCAATATATATATTTCAATTATCTACGTTAACAATGTCGCAACCCCCACATGCAAAGCACTTGGGTGTTCAACTAGTATGTGTGTAAATAAAACAACAGTCAAATAGATTTTTATACAAAATATGAAAATCTTATACAATAATTCTGTTCTTATAACATTACACTTGTGAAAATAAAGTCATTGTAGAGGAGTTAAAGGAAGATGGGATATACCAATAGGGGATTGGTTCAATAGTAAGACCTTTGATTTCTTCACTCAAAGTCTGAATTCGAGTCTCCATAATCTCTTATTGGGGTAAACATACTTCTTAGCATTCAGAATACGCGGGGGTCTTACCTTTCGGCCCCAACGCAAGTGTGATGAGATTTCTTACAAATGTGTTGCGGGTACTAAAGAGCAACACTCCCTGGCGAGTATATGGAGTAGTCTATCTACATATTCATTTTTATGAATCAAAAAAAAAAAAAAACAAAGCAGGATAGGATAGGATATAATGTATAAAATGTCTCGCTAAGTGACTGTGAGCAACACATGATAATTTTTCATGAAAACCATACTTAAAGGTCTTTTCCAATTGGATAATTATACACAAGTTGAAGAACTAAAGGACAAATTGTCACAATAAAAATTACAAGCCCCAAATTGAAACACAATTTTTTTAGACTAAATTATACAAAAATTGAAGAACTAAAGGACAAATTGTCACAATAAAAATTACAAGTCCCAAATTGAAACACAATTTTTTTAGGCTCATTAACATTTTTTCTAGGATGATCTCAAAACACGTTCTTACTTACAATAGTCTAGCCAAGATAGTAGATAGGCAATTCTGTAACGCCCTAATCCATTACATATCATCGATATTGTCCGCTTTGGGCCATGCTTACACGGATTTGTTCTTCTTAGTGGTTCACCTATACCAGAACTACTCCAGCCTAAGCACGCTTAACTGGAGAGTTCTGCTAGGGATTTCACCACCCGAGAAAAGGCCTCGATACTATATAAGGGTCTAGGTTTTTACTTTTATAACCCAGGAACTCCCCTTCTATTCCCGATGTGGGACACCGGGACCTCACAAATTCTATCTTTAGCTAAGTTAGAGTAATGTTCCACACTACATATGGTGTCACTCGTCTTTTTGTCTCCCAAAAACTAATACAAAACAGATCATGTTGTTTCAACCAATAAAAAACAAATTAGAACATCACACAAACTTGCCTAAGGACCACAGCATGATTTTTTATATCCTTCAATCTTATGTGAAGAGAATAATTCCTATGGCTTCAACTGAGTAAAGATATATAAATATATATATGTGAAGTCCACTTTCATGTAAGAAGAGAATAATATGTGTAAATTTTTAACCGTTATATTGAACCTATTAATTTTCCTTTGGGTTATGTCGATAATTTTTTAAGGGTCCAGCTTATCTCCAGTTGGAGGTTAAGATTGGACCGTCTAGTTTGCATTGTGGTCTCACTTTTAGGCCCTGTTTCGATAATCTGAATCGTTTACATTTTAGAGTTCATTGAGTATATTATTTCAGTAAAAAATCAAGTCGATCGGATAATGATAATTACGTGTTCGAATCAATTTTGTATAAAAAAAAATAGACGGTGAAAAAATAAATGATTCATAAAAAACTATTTTGAACATGTAGTTGCCGTTATCCAATCGATTTATTTATTTTTATAGGGATAATGTATTCAACGAATCTTAAAATATGAACGGTTTGAATTATCGAAACGAAACCTAAAAGCGAGTCCACAAAGATAATTGGACGGTCCAGTCTTAATCTCCAGTTAGAGATAAGCTGGACCCATTTTTAACCTCACCGTGGAAAATGTAAAAGAGACAATTTTGTTGATTATCAAAGGTACAAACTCTGAAGTGATTTCATAAATTCTCTCTCTCACTCATGATGAAAATATGAATCACAAAATTATTAGATAAGAATAATATAAAAACATAGAAATAGAAATATAAATTAAATAAGTCATTTTTTACATCTTCACTTAATAAAAGTGAGTTGTTATTAAGTGAGTTGACATGTTTTACTGTGATTAATTTAAAACAATATGTAAATAATGCCACTTGATTTTCGTAAGGAAAGTGAGTCTACAATTGGATCATTTTTATTCAAAACGAAAAAGAAAACTCTGTTAGACCTTTCACATTCTCATCTACTAGCCTATCACCCGTGCTATGCACGGGATAATTATAGATATTTATATTTGTTTTCATTTTTTTTAATATATAAATTAAATATATGGGGTTTGACCGAGGAGTTTGAAAGAATTTAATAAGTGTTTATTTATTTATTTAAGAGGCATTTACACAATAATTACACAATATATAAATTAAATACATGGGGTTTGACCGAGGAGTTTGAAAAAATTTAATAAGTGTTTATTTATTTATTTAAGAGGCATTTACACAATAATTACATGGGTCTCTTGGGGATGCAAAAAGTAAGGAAATTAGGATTTCATTTATTGCGTTATTCATTTAATAAGTGTAATTATTATAAATTAAGTGTTTATTGTAATCAATAGTGTAATTATTACAATCTTTGAATTTATTGTAATCAATAGTGTAATTATTACAATCTTTGAACCAATCACCAATCACCAAGTCAATTTTTTTTTAAAAAAATATTAAAAAATCAAGAAATTAGGATTGGCATGTTGGAGGTTCCACAAGCCTTGGGTTTTAAAAGACCATTTTCCTTAATATATAGATTTCTCTAATTGGTCCAAAGGGCTCTATCAGACCTTCATCTCATAAATACCACATCACCTCCATTGCATTATTCAAAAAACCCATAAGGTATAAAGTCAAATTAATCCCCGAAAAAAAAAACATATAAAAAATATCAGGAAAAATCTCATCACATCTTCCGTATCTATATCATTACCAATAGGTTCGTTTTTTCTACGGTTAAATCTTCCATTGTTGTTGCTAAGTTCCTGTACAATAATGGATAGAAGGTTAATTGAAGCTGCCCAGATGGGTAATGTTGACCTTTTGTTCAATTTGATCAAATATGATCCCCTAATTCTACACTCTGTTTCATTAGCAGAGGAAGAGACTCCATTACACATTGCTTCCATAGCTGGCCACCTCAATTTTGTACAACAAATACTAAAATTGAGGCCAGAATTTGCCACGGAGCTCAACCAAGACGGTTTTAGTCCCCTCCATATTGCCTCGGCAAATGGGTATCTAGAGATTGTTAAAGAGCTGTTGAAAGTGGATCGTGATATGTGCGCGGTGAGGGGAAGAGAGAAGAGGATACCCCTCCACTACGCGGTAATCAAAGGTAGAATTCGTGTTATGAAGGAATTGCTCGCTGCTAGCCCGGATTCTGTTGAACACATCACGGTTCGGGGAGAGACTGCCCTTCACCTTGCAGTCAAGAAGAATCAAATTGAAGGGTTGAGAGTGTTGGTGGAACATATCAAGGATTTCAAGAAAGAGGGTGTTTTGAATATGAAGGATGAGCATGGCAACACCATCTTGCACCTAGCTATCTCGGGAAAACAGTACGAGGCAAGTATTTCCCTTTTACCCTTTTGTGTCCATAAATTTTTTAATACAAATATTAAACTTGAATGATGTGATAATAATAGTCACCTTGACGAGTCTTTTTTTATTTGAAATGATATTTTGATTACAGTTTCTTTATAATTTTTTTTATTTGTATATTATTGCTCTTTTAATTTTGAGATAAATTATGAGCAGGTTGTCGACTTATTACTTGGTGAACTTTCCGTTACTAGGGCAGTGATGGAAGTGAATTCCTTAAACAAGAATAGCCTCACGGCTCTTGATGTTTTACTAATTTTCCCAAGTGAAGCGGGCGATAGAGAGATTGAAGATGTTCTTGGGCAAGCTGGTGCTAAGAGAGCTAGAGACTTGCACACGTCGGCACCAGCGTTAACTAGCCAAAATCAGGGTGTTACAACTAACCCATCAAATGACCCGTTAATGCCAATTGAACGGACTCGATCTCCAGCTATACAGTTGCTAGAGTATTTCAAATACAACAAGATTAGAGATTCGCCGAGCGAGGCACGAAACGCCATGCTTGTGATAGCTATACTTATTGCCACCGCAACATATCAAGCCGTGCTTAGCCCTCCAGGTGGTGTTTGGCAAGACGATTCTCTGTCCAGTAACAACAATGGGACAGATACTACCAAACCACATAGGGCTGGACAAGCAGTCATGGGTTCGAAGAATATGGTGTCGTTTGGCTTGTTTATCTTTTTCAACTCAGTAGGGTTCTTCACCTCTATCAACATGCTCTATGTTCTCACAAGTGGATTCCCTTTGCAATTGGAGTTGCAAGTTTCAATGTGTGCGCTCATAATAACATATGACACTTCTATGACTTTCATGACAGCTAATAATGTCTTGTCTGTGTTATTTACTGTTGTTTCCATAGCCTTGCCATTAGTGATACCTATTGCAACCATGGTGGCAAGGAACTACCTCAAATGGCCAAGAGTTGCATTGCAATGTACAAGCCTACAAAGTGCTTGAATTAGAGGCATGTTGCTCTACTTCTTTTCTCTTTGTTTTTATGAAATTAAGTGTTTTTGAGTATTCCTCGCTTGTTATTTTCATAGGCCTGGAAGCTTATTTGGTGAACATCTATAATAAATAAACAATTGAAGCAAATAAGATAAATTTCTCTATTATCATTCCAAGTTTTTTTTGTTTCAAACCATATGCCAACAATAGTTTCAAAAACAACAATGCAACCGAGCTACAAAAATTATTTTGAAAAATAATAAAATGAACTGTGGAACAGATTCATTGAGTGTGGTCTACATCATACTAAATTTAAATTTATATCATACAATTCAATTGTAGATTTGACTTTTTATTACTTCATCACACTTGGCATACTCAACCACTTTGTCCAAAGTCAAACTAAAAACGTGCAGGTCACATAAGGGGGTTAGTCAAACACCTATTCGTTTTCTTCTTATCCATCCTTTTTAATAATTTTTTCTTTTTTTAATTTCTTTTTTACAAATCTAACACCGTCAAACTAACTTATTAGACAAGGCAACCAACCAAACCTTGACATTCATAGGATATTATTCCATTTGAAGCAAGTATTTTTGATATATTTATCTTGTGACAAAGATAATGCACTCATTTGGCATAACAAATTTTGGGACAAAAAGACTATTTTAGTCACAAAATAATAAAATAGATTAAAAAATCAATATAATAAAATGTCATATTCAAATTATAATCATTTTATTTTTTGTCTCACAAAAATTTTTTAAAAAAAATTAAAAACATATCTTAGATGAAATTTTTTAACCCAAACTAAAATAACTAAAAAATTAACACATATCCCAAACCAACCTATTGATAGAGAGATAAGCAATATGCAATCAAAAGTCAAAGACTATAGCTCAAATTGTTTGACCATGATGTTGTTTAAACCAAAAAAAAAAAAGTTCAATCTATTAAAGTGCAGGTTTTCGTTTATGCGGAAAAATATGCAATCAAAAGTCAAAGAATATAGCTCAAATTGTTTGACCATGATGTTGTTTAAACAAAAAAAAAAAAAAAAAAAGTTGACCTCAACTGAAAAGAGAAACCAAAATGTTGTTGGACTGGATTCACACCTATCCAAATGTGCATTCTGTTTGGAACTTTGATTTTTAGTTAAAAAAATCATTACAAATTATCAAATCACATTATTTTTTTTTTTTATATCATTCTATAAAAATTTAAAAAAATAATTAAAATAATCTATTTCTAAATGAGATTTCACATCCACTAACCAGTGAAAGTGAAAAAAAAAAAATTTAAATTTCTGGTGGACTAGAAACTAAATTACGTACATTTAGAAATTTAAAAAATTACTTAAAATAATAAAAGAAATTTACTAAAATAAAATAATATTAATAAATAAATAAATAACTCAATTTTCAGAAAAATAATCAAAACCAAATAAGTGATTGTTTTCTAATTAGCTAACCGCCTATAGGGTGGAACTATTTTCATTACATTATTGTTTAGAAGTACCACATCAATAATATCATATGATATTCAAAAACTACCCAATAATTTATGTAGTATTATAGGTAGGAAAACGTAATCAACCTCAATGCTAGCAACACAAACTGAGTTTAATTTTGTTCACACATGCACATTTTTTTTTTTTTTGGGTAAAGCAGTGAACTCATAAAATTAAGCAGCCAAAGTTCGGGGGTATAAAACCCCATCATCGTACAACTAATTCAAAATAAAGGAAGGAGCAATTAAAATTTAGCAAATAGGGTGAGTTACAACTCAATAGAAATCATCTAACGCAGTATATGAAATTTAGCAAAGGTATGAGTACAATATGCATATACAATGTCTGTGATAAAACGTTCACAAATTCACATACTCAAAAGATATCATATTCAAATCTTAATCCATTTTCCTTCAATTCATTTTAGTTCATTTAATCTTCTCAATACATGAGTCAAGTACATTATCTTTTACAACCAAACTAAGACTACAACTCAATGTTTTTCAAGATCATATAAATACAAATACACATTTCAATCTGCCATTTTACGGATATTTCGTCCGCGGGATCGGTACCCATATAAATATTTCAATTTGCCATTTTGCTTATATTTCGTCCGCGAAATCGGCACCCATATATAAATTTCAGGACTTTCACCCAAGACACTCCTACTAACTTACTTATAATGGAGTCCAACTCATTTCTCCTCCCAAACAATCATATATATACAATGTATATAAACATAGTCATATTCAATGAAAACCAACAAGAGATTATTTTCAATTCACCTAATCCGCATGCAATTTCTACAACAATCATAGCTATCCTCCACCGATAGCCCAATACAGATATTCCTAAACAGATATACAATCTCAAAACAGATAATTCATCAAATTTCCATAGGTGAGTGATTAAACAAATCTAACTACACCTCTCATTTATACCTTTCCCCAATTTCACATTTCTGACACCAATTTCATTATTTATACAAAATAATTATTCCAAATATTTTAGGGCAAAACTCCCCATTTTTTAAGTATTGATCCCAAGGACTAAAATCAACTATTTTAATACAAGATAGTCTCATAACTAAACCCCATGATCAATTATATAACCCCACATGGAAACCCCTCTTTTTCATTTACACCCAAACCCTAGGTTTGTTCAAATCACCCCCAAATCACACCATTGCTACACAAGAGACAAATAACTAGGCTAAATATCATATGAGAGTGTAGAAAAATCCCTATCTCAAAAAGAAAAGATGAGCCAAGTAAGGATGGAACTCCAAAAATGTCAAAATCTGACTTCAATCAGGTCAAATGGAAGATCTTGAGAAGTTCTATCTTTTTATCAAAGGGAGAAGGGTGGAGAAATCAATAGATCTAGGTCAAAATGTAGAGAGAGAGGAAGAGAGAGTATTTTAGAGAAAGAGGCTCTGAAATTTAGGATTTAGGATGAAAAAAGATGAAAATGTGATGTAAAAAGTTACTTTTACAATATGATATACGCGCAGTCCGCTCTAGCAGAAGAGTTGACGCTCGAACGTCAGACACAATAAGTTGTACCGCTTGAGCACAAAAAGATACCCGCTCAAGCGTAGAATACATACCTCCAGTATTTTTGCAGACAACAAACAAACCACTCGAGCTCAAGAAAGGATGCTCGAGTGCCCACCCGCTCGAGCATAGGAAATCCCACTTGAGCGTGAAAGACACCCCTCCAGTACTTTTGTAGACGTGCAAAGTACTGAGAGTTTGCACTCCCGCTCAAACGCGAGAAAGGCCGCTCGAGTGCAGGACAAAAATGCTTATAGCCCGCTTGAGCGCAAGAATGGTCGCTTGAGCGGAAAACCAAAAATATGGGCAACAAGGTTTTGGAAAAACAAGTAACCAACTTGTTCCAAACGCAACCACAACAACCCAAAGGCTAATTTCAAAGAGATACAAGGGAGGAAAGAGGTAAACAACAATATGAAAGCATTAAACCCGAGTCCGAAATACCACAAGAGTCGGGTCAAAACCGGGATCGCTATAGAAAATTTCTCGGTATAGGGAATCAAAAGTCAAAGACTATAGCTCAAATTGTTTGACCATGATGTTGTTTTTAAAAAAAAAAATTAAAAATTAAAAAAAAAAAAGAAGTTGACCTTAACTAAAAAGAGAAACAAATAATGTTGTTGGACTGGATTCACACCAATCCAAATGTGCATTATGTTTGTAACTTTGATTTTTAGTTAACAAAATCATTACAAATTATCATATCACACAACTTTTTATCTTTCTTTTTTTTTATATTATTTTAGAAAAATATAAAAAAATAATTAAAATAGTCTATTTCTAAATGAGATTTCACATCCTTCCACTAACCAGTGAAAGTAAAAAAATAAAAAATAAAAATAATTGCTAGTGGACTAGAAACTAAATTATGTACATTTAGAAATTAAAAAAGTACTTAAAATATTAAAAGAAATTTACTAAAATAAATAAAAATAATTAAAAAAACTCAATTTTCAGAAAAATAATCAAAACCAAATAAGTGATTGTTTTCTAATTAGCTAACCGCCTATAGGGTGGAACCCTTAAAGCATTTTCATTACATTATTGTTTAGGAGTACCACATCAATAATATCATATGATATTCAAAAACTACCCAATAATTTTATGTAGTATTATAAGTAGGAAAACATAATCAATCTCAATGCTAGCAACACAAACTGAGTTTAATTTTGTTCACGCATACACTTTTTTTTTTGGGGGGTAAAGCAGTGAACTCAAAAAATTAAACAGTCAAGATTTGGGGGTATAAAACCCCTCTAGCATTATCGTACAACTGATTCAAAATAAAGGAAGGAGCATAATTAAAGACATGAAATTCTTCCATGGCCAGATTGCCTTTATTAGCAAAGATGTCCGCACACTTGTTGGCTTCCCGGTAGATATGGTCAACCGTCATGATTCGAAGCTGCCTCATAAGGTACCTACAATCACAAATGATATTACTGAAGTGGTGACGTGGGGAAGAACCATGCAGCACTAAATGGATCATGGCTTTGGCATCTGATTCTACATGAATATCTGATGGTCCAAGGTCTACTGCCAGCTTCAATCCATCTCTAAAAGCCCAACATTCGGCCTCCAAAACTGAGGCCATACCTATGTTGCGAGCGAAGCCTGCAACCCAACGACCTAACCAATCGCGAATGAGTCCACCTCTGCTGGCTAAACCAATACAACTCTTAGCTGCTCCATTAACATTAAGTTTCAAAAACCCGTAGGAATGGGATTTCCAGCCTACAGAAAGAAAGGTAGAACTTGTGAGGGGCTTCTTTGCAACAGTAATGTGCTATCATTCAAGAGTTGTGGCAATCACCGTGAAGGCTCGAAAAGGAGTCAGGTTAGACTGAAAACACAGAGAGTTGCGATTTAACCTGATGGCTTAGCACACAGTAAGAAACAAAATGGCTCATTTAACAGAAGAAGGGTGGGACACCTGAGATTGACAGTTAGTCTTGAACCAGGAGTGAAGATTGAGAGAAAATGAGGAGGTAACATCTGTGGGGATGCCGATACTAGACCAACAGTGAGTAGCGGCGGGGCGTTCACGAAGGACATGGTTGACAGTTTCAGGAAAGCAATGGCAGAATGGGCAGAGATTGTCTGTGACAATTTGCCGTAGGAATAACTGAGTTTTCGTGTTGAGCTTCTGGTGAAGGGCACGATAAACAAAATGGAGGATACGAGGATTAGAAGGGATAGCCCAAACCCAGTTCCAATTAGTAAAGGGAAGAGAAGGTTGAAATTTTTTAGTAAGAAGGTAAGCAAATTTGCTTGTGAAATTCTCATTGGTAGAGTGTTTCGAAACACAGATGTCGTTCCCACCGACAAACCAGGGGGAGGAGGAGCTACGAATGCTAGCAAGGATAATAGAGGAGAGGATAAAGGAGAGGCGAGAAAAATCCCAATTGTTATCCACCCAACAGTCACTCACACGTAAAGAGAAATCAGCAAGAGTTAAAGGGCCTTCAATACAGTCATGAAGAGGGCCACATTTGGCCGAATCATCTGCCAAAAAATGAGTGGTACTACCATTTTTAAGAATCATTTTCGAACCGTTATCGAGTATGGTAATACCTTTCAGCATATTCCTCCAAACAGGGGATGCTTTAGAGCAAGTTCTTACCATCTCACCGTACTTCAACTTGAGAGTTTTTGCCCATAGAGAATTATCCTCACACGAGAATCTCCAATTTAATTTAGCTATAGCAACTCTATTAATCAAAGAAGTCTGCCGAATACCGAGCCGCCAAGATTTTTTTGTTTCGTAACTGTGTCCCAAGCTACACCATGAATTTTCCTATGTTCCAGAGAGGACCCCCAAAAAAAATCCCTATTGAGTTTATCAATGGTATCACTACAAGAAAATACACTTTTGACGACCACTTTTGCCAACTAAAAATATTTTGGTTGCCAAAAGTTGTGGAATTGGCGACCAAAAATTAGGTTAGTCGGTACAAGTACAATATTTAGCTACTAAATTTTTTTAGTCGGGGTATATTGATTATTGGCGACTAAAAAAAAATTTAGTCGCTAAAAATGTCACAATTGGCGACTAAAAAAAATTTAGTCGCTAAATGTGCCACAATTGGCGACTAAAAAAATATTTTAGTCGCTGTATAGATAGTTTTGGCAACTAAAATTATTTAGTCGCCGAATCAAAAATAAAAATTTACTTTTTCTCTTTGGCGACCAAAAGTTTGGTCTGCAAAAATTTAATTTCAGCGACTAAAAAATATTTTAGTCACTGTATAGATAGTTTTGGCAACTAAAATTATTTAGTCGCTGAATGAAAAATAAAAATTTACTTTTTATCTTTGGTGACTAAAAGTTTGGTCGGAAAAAATTTAATTTTAGCGATTAAAAAATATTTTAGTCGCTGTATAGATAGTTTTGGCAACTAAAATTATTTAGTCGCCGAATCAAAAATAAAAATTTACTTTTTATCTTTGGCGACCAAAAGTTTGGTCTGCAAAAATTTAATTTCAGTGACTAAAAAATATTTTAGTCGCTGTATAGATAGTTTTGGCAACTAAAATAATTTAGTCGCTGAATGAAAAATAAAAATTTTCTTTTTATCTTTGGCGACCAAAAATTTGGTCGCCAAAAATTTAATTTCAGCGACTAAAAAATATTTTAGTCGCTATATAGATAGTTTTGGCAACTAAAATAATTTAGTCGCTGAATGAAAAATAAAAATTTATTTTTTATCTTTGGCGACCAAAAGTTTGGTTGCCAAAAATTTAATTTCAGCGACTAAAAAATATTTTAGTCGCTGTATAGATAGTTTTGGCAACTAAAATAATTTAGTCGCTGAATGAAAAATAAAAATTTACTTTTTATCTTTGGCGACCAAAAGTTTGGTCTCCAAAAAATTATTTTCAGCAACTAAATAAATATTTTAGTCGTTGTATAGTTACTTTTGGCTACTAAATTTATTTAGTCGCTGAATGGAAAATAAAAATTTACTTTTATTTTTGGCGACTAAAAGTTTGGTCGCCAAAAAATTATTTTCAGCAACTAACTAAATTTTAATCGTCATATACCAACTTTTGTCGACTAAAAGAAATTTAGTCACCAAATATCTAGTATAGTTTTATTTTTCATCTTTGGTGACTACCTCATTTGGTCGGCAAAAATACATTTTTGGTGACTAAAACACATTTAGTTGGCAATAAAACTCAATTTTTTTTGGTGGGAACACATACCGCCCAATTTGAGTTGATGTTTAATTTTATTATTATTATCATTATTATAATTTTATTTTTTATTTATTATCATTTTGGAGGGATTTTTAAATTAATTTGGTGAGGAACTCTAGAGGGATTTCAAACAAACTAAAATGAGTTAGGGCTTAAACACGTCTCTCTCCCTCTCTCTCTCTCACTCACTCTATGACTCTTTCTCTTTCGCATCTGCCCTCTTCCGATTCTCTCACGCCTCTGTTTCTCTCATTCCTTTACTACCCTCCTCATGATATTGAATCTCTATCGCTTTGTTTCCATCGTCGTCGGGTAAGGAGCATCACTGCCATCGAGCACCACCGTCGATCCACTATTGAAGCATTATCCCAATATGTCCTCTCTATTTTGCCTTCTCTCTGTCCCTCTCTCTGCCTCTCTTACCCTAATATCTGTCTCTCTCACTCTGTGACTCTCTTTGTCTTTGTTTTCTTTTTGACTAAAGTAATTTTGTTCTACAATGTCTCACCCACTAGGGCCTTCACCATCCACCACTACTACAAAAATAGTTAAAGATCACACTTTGAAAAAAAAAAAAGATCTCACTTTTATTGGAAGTGTGATAAAAAAAATTAGATTAATATTTTAATCACACTTAATTTGATTGAGTGTGATAATATATATTTTTTATGTCACTTTTCAATTAAGTGTGATTATATATATATTTTTAATCACACCTTCTAATTAAAGTGTGATTATATATACACTACTACTTTTTAATCACACTTTTTAAACAAGTGTGATTATATACATATTTTTTAACCACACATTCTAATTAAAGTGTGATTATTTATATATTTTTTAATCACACCTTCTAATTAAAGTGTGATTATATATACACTACTACTTTTTAATCACACTTTTTAAACAAGTGTGATTATATATATATTTTTTAACCACACATTCTAATTAAAATGTGATTATTTATATATTTTTTAATCACACCTTCTAATTAAAGTGTGATTATATATACACTACTACTTTTTAATCACACTTTTTAAATAAGTGTGATTATATATATATTTTTTAATCACACTTTCTAATTAAAGTGTGATTATTTATATATTTTTAATCACACTTTCTAATTAAAGTGTGATTATATATACACTACTACTTTTTAATCACACTTTTTAAATAAGTGTGATTATATATATTTTTTAATCACACATTCTAATTAAAGTGTAATTATTTATATATATTTTTTAATCACACATTCTAATTAAAGTGTGATTATATATACATTATTATTTTTTAATCACACTTTTTAAATAAGTGTGATTATTTATATATATATATATTTAATCACACTTCCTAAATAGGTGTGATTGTATAAAATATTTCAAATTGATTTTTATATAAAATATACAATTCTCAAATTTTTAATCAAACTTAATCTGATTGAGTGTGATAATATTTATTTTTTATGTCACTTTCTAATTAAGTGTGGTTATGTATATATATAGGATAAATTACACTGACAGCCCCTAAGGTTTATATTTATTACAGTCCCCCCTTCACGTTTTGAAAATTACATCTCACTCCCTGAGGTTTAAAGTTTCATTACAGATTCCCCCCTTAGCAATTTAATTTTTTTAACTACTAATTTTGCCCTTATTGGGTAAATTACACTGACACCCCTTACATTTTAGAAATTACAATTCCCTCCCTAAGGGTTAAAGTAGCAGTACCAATTGCCCCATCGGTTAGTATTAGTTGGAAAAAAATTCATTGAAAAAAAATTAATTGGAAAAAAAATTATTTGAAAAAAATTAATTGAAAAAAAAATTGTTAGTAAAATTTTTAAATTTCTGTTTAAAAACCAACATAAACTTATTTTTTGAATTTACGTTTTTTCCTCAAATTTACAAACTGAGACAACCATTTATAAATCAAAAAAATTATCAAATAAGTTTTTATGACAATTTTTAAAATTTTGTAAATATAAATTGAAAACTGAAAACAAAATGGTTATCAAACAGGCTTCATATGGTAAAAATGTCGTAAAATTAACAAATAATTAAATAAGTTACCAACATAAGAAATGACTTATCGAAAGATTCTTAGGCTATGTATTTAGAAAAAAAAATTAAAAATTAAAAATTAATTTGGTTAAGAAATAAAAAATAAAAAATAATTATCATTTTTATATAATTTTATCTTTCGAGTGGTTAGAAATAATTTTTTACAAATTAAATTGAAACAGCCATACGTATGTATATAACCTGCCTAAAAGTTAAAATGATAATTATTTTTTACCCTTAAATGATAATTATTTTTTACTTTTTATTTCTTAACTAAATTAATTTTTAATTTTTAATTTTTTTTTCTAAAAATCAAACCATATATGGCCTAAGAATCTTTTGATAAGTTATTTCTTACATTGGAAATTTATTTAATTATTTGTTAATTTTACAACATTTTTACCATCTAAAGTTTGTTTTCTAAAGTGCCATTTGGTAACATTTAGGTGTCGTTTGGTAACACTCATGTTTTCAGTTTTCTATTTATATTTACAAAAATTAAAAAAATTCAAATAAAAACTTGTTTGGTAAATTTTTGATTTATAAATCAGTGGTCTCAGTTTATAAATTTGGCCAAAAAATATAAACTCAAAAAATGTGTTTCCGTTTTGAGTTTTAAGTTTTTTTTTTTTTTTTACCACCTATTTGCCACCACCACCACCCGCCACCCGCTACCACCACCCACCTACCCCCCATCAGCCACCACCACCCACCCCTCGCCACCGCCACCACCACCACCTGTCACTACAATCCACCGCCCACCACTACCACCACCCGCCACCCACCTACTACCAACATCCACCACCCACCTACTACCACCATCCACCACCCCCCACCACCACCCACCCACCACTACCACCCACCACCCACCAGTCACCCACCCACCAGTCACCCACCCACCACCACCACCCACTACCCACCACCACTCATTCGCTACCACCCACCACTCGCTATCGTCACCCACCCACCCCCCCACCACCACCTGCCATCCGCCACCCACCTGCCACCACCACCCACTACTCGCTACTACCACCACCACCACCCACTCGCTAACACCCGCTACCGTCACCTACCCACCCACTATCACCACCCGCCACCACCACCCACCCGCCACTACCCACCACCACCCGCCATCCGCCACCCACCTACCACCGCCACCGCCCACTCGCTATTACCCACCACCCACCACCGTTGCCTACCCACCCACCCACCCACCACCACCACCACCACCACCACCACCCGCCACCCCCACCACTACCACCCACTTGCCACCACCGCCACTACCACCCACCACCTGCCACCGTCACCCACCAATCCACCACCACCCGCTACCCACCACCCACCGTCACCACTTTTCACCACCGTCTTCCGCTGCCACTTGCCACCGCTTGCCATTTTTCACTCTTTTTTATATTTTTAATTTTTTAAAGCATTTTGTCAATTACCAAATACATTTGTAATTTATGTTTTTCTAAAAATAAATAAAAAATAATACTTTATAGTATCAATTTCTCTCGGGAATAATATGACCAAAATAAAAATGGGCGCCAAAACAAAAATTTGGAGCGCCAAAAAAAAAATAAAAAAATCCCATCTGTTCAACCCCCAAATCAAAAACCCTAGCCTCCTACTCTTCATCATCAACAGATCATTCCTCACAGACTCCTCTACACTCGATCCAAATCAGAAACTCTTCACTTCCTCTCTCTCTCTCTCTCTCTCTCTCTCTCTCTCTCTCTCTCTCCTCTGCCTCCAAAACCCTAGAAATGACAAATCCATAAGGATACGGATACACCCCTTCACCTCTCTCTCTCTCTGAACTGTCTCTCTACAAATGACCACAAAACACGCTTGAAAAAAATTCTCTCAAAAACGTAAAAACACCGTTCGATCAATGCCAAAACCAAAAGCTAAACACTGTTGTGTCCATCTCAATCTCTCCCTCTCTCAGATTCCATTCCTTTCCGCGCCAGAGCTCCAATCGGTACATTCTTTAATCCCTCTCTTCTAATCATCATTTCTCTCTCTTGATTAATCTTCCTTTCTTCCCAACTCTCCTCTCGAATCGATTTCAATATGACACTATTTAGGAGGTTAGGGTTAGGGTTTGTAGTCACAGCACCGATCGCTTTTGTATTGGTGTATAACCACTGTTTTGATCCTAATTTGTTCAATTCATTTCTGTTTTTGATCGTATCGATGGGGTTTTGTGGGGCTTTTACACTACAAGAAAACTGGCATTTAACGGTCTATATGCATTTAAGTGAAGAATAAATCTATATGCATGGTCTGATATAAACAAACCTAATTCAGTCTTGATTTTCTTCTTCATTCAGGTAGGTGCTCACTACTTTGAAGAGGGAAATGTCCAGTTAGATGCTAAACATGAATGCAAGGATTCAACAATATTTCAGGTGGTTATGAAAACTCACCCACCCTTGATATTTATCTGTTTTCTCTTTCAATTTTTTGGCGTGCTACGTTACCATTATGTTTAGTTCCACTGCTCCTACTTCTTTCCAATATTTCTCTTTTCCAAATCCTTGAACAGTTGGACACTGTAGACTTGGTCAGTAAGCAATGATATCACTGAACAAGTACACCTTAATACAAAGGCATCAGATATATTAGGTGCAGATGCCATTTCAGAAAATAGATTACAACTTAGGTTACTTGACTTGTATTCTCCAATCTGGTTATCAAGATCACCCAGAAGATCTTCCAAGTCATGAGCTTAGAATATAGACTGAAGCAGGATGGAATTTTTTTCTCCTAAATACTTCTAGCTAATGAGATCACAGTTGAAGATGCTGATAATTTATTGAACCTTGTGTCATATTTGTCTGGCATTTGCGTTAACTCACAAATTTCACAGGGCACTTCTAACAGTTCCAATTAATTCCCTCGCATGAAAATGGTGTTGGGCCGTATAACTTATCTTCATTTTTAATTCCCTGTACCTACATATTTGTGTTACCCAGAAAAGAAAATGTAATAAATAGAAGTAAAAATTAAGAAACACGACTGTTTCAAAGGTACCTGACCTTTTGCGATCTTAGTGACTTGGAGGCAGTCTGCATGTCTACAATATGATTTTGTCCTAAGTGACTAATATGCCTGGTTGAATGTTGATCAGATTTCATTCTTTGGTAATCTGTTTTTTCTCTCTTTGGCTGATATTTTTTATATTTGTTTCAGTCCGCTGATGACTCTGCAATATCTTTGACCAACATTATTCGTCATCATGAGACAGAATATCTTGCTGCTCTTCAGGTTCTGTATGTGTTTCTATTTTAGTCCAATACTTGGAATTTTCTAGGAGGCCTTTACTGACAGTTACATATTGGCAGGCATCCTACTCAAATTTGCCAGATTCCACATTCAAGGTACTCTCTAGACTAAACTGTTTGTGGAAAATTTGCATCAGCCAAATCATTTGAATATTAGAAGAGAATTAGCTTGGATTGTTGTAAATTACTTTGCCAGGCCCTGCATTGTTGGCCATCTTTTGTTGTTCAAGTGACTAATATACTATTCTTTCCTCATTTCTCATGTTCTTCATTGCTGGGTGATACCAATAATGACTATCAGTTTATCTGGGTAAGTCTTGTTATTGACAATGATTGAGTAATAAGCATGTTCTTTCCTTCAATTCTCATAGCATCATCATTGCCAAATACTAATTTTCAGGGGGTTATGATATGGAAGCAAAGGCTGCAAGAGCTTATGATTTAGCTGCACTCAAGTATTGGGGCCCTTCGACCCATATCAATTTTCTGGTGGTTCTCTGACCCTCTCATCAGCTTATTTCATCTAACAATTGTTTTGTAACTGACATGGGACTCTGTATATTGATGATTTAGCTGGAAAACTATCAACAAGAACTTGAACATATGAAGAACATGACCAGACAAGAATATGTTGCTCACTTAAGAAGGTATAGTCTCTCCCCTTGTATATTAGACAACAATGTTTGTTTTCTTTGTTTGATGTGTTTTTATCTCTAATATATTGATCTCTAATATATTAGACAACATAAATGTGTTTTGAATCTAAATGGTGTTTTTGTTTTGATGTAATGGCTGTTGGTTTTTGGAGCAGATTCCTTGTCCTCTCTTTGTAGTTTGTTTTTGCTAGTCAATAAAATTCTTCATTGCCGATCAAAAAAAAAGTTGTGTTTTAAATCTAATCATTGTTTAAGTGTTGACTCCCATAAGGGCTCAATCAACAATCCATCCTATATCTTTATATGAGGCTTATTAGTGAGTTTAGTGTTAAACACTATCCGATGAAGAACTTCCTTTATTGATAATAATTGCTCCTAGATAGTGCTACTGCCTTGGAATCTAGGGAGGAATAAATGGCATCCTCTTTTTTCTCAGATTATCGACTTTAGCAGTTTTCCATAAGTTTTGGAAATTATGTTATCCAAACGCGCTAGAAGTTTAACTTTTAAGTTCTGATTGGGATTGCTGTATGGTTGTTCCATTGTTTGCATCTGAGAACTGGTTGTCCTTTGTCAGTCGATCAATCAATTTTGTGCAGACGGTCTGAGGGATGCTCACGGGGTTAATCATGGCTTAAGGTTTTTATACTGGTTTTTCTTTTACTGTTTTGTTCCTTCATCTTATACAAGAATGTAGCATGATTTGGGAAGAAAATGGAAGGAGAGAAGGGGGACACTAGCGCACTTCCTTCATCTATATCATGTTTTTTTTCTTCTTTGTAGTGTTGTTTTCTTATGGGGCTGTAGTATGAGAAGTGGCATCCTTCTGTTGTTAAGAAAATGCAACCTCATTGTATATGACACCTCTGAAAGGTGGGTAGAAAATGTAGAATGACTAGGAATGAGAAAAGGGATGAGCTTCTCTGTTATAAATCTATTACACGGAGAGATAGTTGTGTTCTGTAGACTAGCCTAGTGAATTTTCACAGTTCCTTAAAAATGAAAGTATAAACATATTGCATGATCTAAGCTGTATATGCAAACTGTGCTGAAATTTGCCACGGTTTTACTTAGTGTGGCCGTGTGTTGTTAAGAAGTTATCCGTTTACTATGTAAATTTTTGTCTGCCTGTAAATAGTTCCTGTTTGGAGTTAATATCAAGCCATGCTTTGTCAATGAGCCAGGTATGACCTGCTCCTGCTCTAATGAAGGCTGAGGTGCCATGGTCAGCTTGAAGGGGAACCTTCTCTAATAAGGATCGTGTTTTGAAGACAGTGCAAGGGTAATTTATTCTGAAGATATTTGTATGATTTCCTGACACCTGTGCAATCAAGTGATTATCACTTGCTATATTGTATGGATCCTTCTGAATGTTTAGTGTCTATGGTGGACACTAATAATATTCCTGCAATTTAGTTAATTTCACTCAAGTCATGAACCATTTTTTTTAAAAAAAATAATTATGTCATTTTTGGTGGCTGTGGGGAAAGGATTGGGGGCAGTTTAACAACTGGATAAATTACATTATTTTTGGTGTGATCTAAATGTAAGTTTATAAATTAATTAGTAAGTTTATTCATATGCTTCTAGCGGTTTTTAAATTAATTTGTTTTTTTATTTTTCAGGTCAGAAATTTCTTGGAGAGATGCAAAATATGATCAAAGAATTCAAGAACTTACTTTTTTCAAGTTTTTTATTTTTTATTTTTTAATGTATGTAATCACAGTTAATTTTTTTTTTTATTAATTTCTTTGTATATACTTTTAAACATTTAACTTTCATTTATGAAATATATGATATTATTTCATTCAATATATGGTTTGATTCAAAATATAATATATAATGTGTATTACATTATTCAAATTCGCGTGTAAAAATAATATTGATTATTCTTTAAATATGTCAATTTTTTTTTTATCACAGGTTTTATTAGTTATTAATCACATTTAAAAGGTGTGATCTAAATGTTTTTAATCACACTTAAAAGGTGTGATCTAAAGTTTTTAATCACACTTAAAAAGTGTGCACTAAAGTTTTTAATCACACTTAAAAGGTGTGATCTAAATGTTATCAATCACACTTAAAAGGTGTGATCTAAAGGTTTTTAATTACACTTAAAAGGTGTGATCTAAATCTTATCAATCACACTTAAAAGGTGTGATCTAAATCTTATCAATCACACTTAAAAGGTGTGATCTAAAGGTTTTTAATCACACTTAAAAGGTGTGATCTAAATGTTATCAATCACACTTAAAAGGTGTGATCTAAATGTTTTTAATCACACTTAAAAGGTGTGATCTAAATCTTATCAATCACACTTAAAAGGTGTGATTAAAAATGACCCCTTTTAATCACACTCTCAAAGATCACACTTTAATAAAATTAAAAAGGTGTGATTAAATAACAAACATCACACCAAAAAAGTGTGATCTTTATCTATTTTTGTAGTAGTGCACATTTTCTAGAGCATCTTCAACTCTCCCTAAAAAACAATTTGAGGTATAAATATCCCTCTCTTTCTATAAAATTTGCTTTACATTTTTTGTATAACAATAATATTCATCGTCATAATAGGTAATGTCATGGAAAGAATGACTCAAATTTATTTGTGAGATGTCAAGCTGTTGGAAAATTTGTCATTTAAATGAGGCTAGTAATCTTCCTTTTGGTTATTCCAAATCGTAATGCACAATATGCACTTATTTGAGAATTTCTCTTTTTCGTATGTGTAATGTGAGTTATCTAATTTTTCACGTAATAATTTACACAAGCATCCACATAGTGTGGAATAACATTTCTCTTTTTATATCCTTATGTTTGGTTCGTTGATTTGGAAAGAGAAATAAATAAAAAAAAATAGATAAATAAATGAAATATAATTACATTTCGCTTACATTGTACATAATTTTTCTCTTTTTCTTTTCAAATTTATAAACCAAATACAACCTAAAAATATGCTCAATATAAATTATATTATGAATCTTGTAAGAAACCAATAAATAAAAATTTCAAATACACAATTGTTTCCTTGTTAATAAAATGACGTGGGCAATCAAAAAGGGATAGGCCATTCAAAGCAAAGGGGTCACATTTAATAAAAATTGTATTCAACTTTCAAACAACTTACCATAACAGTGGCACTCTCCAGACAGGTGGGGGGGCCATGGCCCCTCATGGTCTCTCCACTGGTCCGTCTCTGTATACAGTTACAAAATGGTTTGAATAAATGCAACGATATTTTTCTGTCGCAAAAAAATAAAAATAAAAAAACGACGTCGTCTTACTCTTTTGATATAACATGTCTCTTTTCACCCATTTTTTCATCTTCATGTCTTTGTCTCTGTCTTTTCTCTTTCTCTCTCTTACTCATCCCTCTTCTCCCTCTATTTATCTGTCTGTCTCCCGCTCATCTCTCTTCTCTCTATTTTTCTTTCATCTTGCTTCTCTGTCTCTCTTACTCATCTCTCTTCTCTATATCTCTCTCTGTCTCTTCCACTCATCTCTCTTCTCTTTCTATCTCTCTCTTTTTCTATGTATCTCTCACGTTCATCTCTTTTCGCTCTCTTTTTCTATCTTTTTGTCTATCTCTCGCTCATATCTTGTTTCTCTCTCTCTATCTCTATCTCTATCTCTCTCCCACTGTGTTTGCTTTGCTCACTCTCACTCTCACTCTCTCCCTCCCCTCTTATCTATTTGTCGAGCTCCCTCTCAATTTATTGATCCACTACAAGAAAATGCACTTTTAGCGAGCACTTTGTCTCTCTCTCGCTCATCACTGTCTCTGTCTCTCTCTCTATCTCTCTTCTCTATCTGCTGCTCACTCATTTCTCCCTCTCTCACCACCCATCTCCTTCACCACCTTCACCACTACTGCAAATGCCATTCCACTACCACCACCAATACTACTGTTGCTACTCCACCTCTACGACTACCATTACTACCACCATTGCCACCATTCTACTACCACTACCACCACCACCACCATTATTGTCACTACTACTACCATTACCTCTCCTTCACCACCACTAATCCATCTTCTCTACCACTATCACAACTTCACCACTAATCTCTTTCGCAATCACCGCCATCACCACCACTACCACCACCATCTCTTATCCACCACCTTCACCACTATTGAGGTTCTCTCTCCTCTACCACAAAAAATTAGTTCCTGATTTTAATAACAAAAAAAAATAGGCCGCAAAAAAAAAAAATTCATTGACCACAAAAAATTAACTTTATTTTAACTGAAAATATTTTTCATTAAAATATTACCCCTACTTCTACCAAATTAAAACAAATAATTTTTTTCATTAAAATAAAAATAAAACAAATAAATTTTCAACCTTAGTAACTAAAAAAAAATGAAAAAAATAAATAAATTCATTAACTACAAAAAAATATATATATTTTAACAAAAAAAAAATAAATTATCCTAACTCTTCTATTTTTTTCTTCTTTTTGTTTTCGTTTTCCCGCTCTTTCTAATTCCCCCATTTCTTTCCCCTCTTTGTTTCTCACGATCTCAAATCCCCAATCCCTAACAAAAAAAATCCCCAAAATACGATACTATAGGGAGAGAGAGAGAGAGAGAGAGAGAGAGTTGATCGGAGATTCAAAAATGGCAAACTATCACTTCGTGTACAAGGACGTGAAAGGAGCTTTGACTCAATGGGACGATATTCAGAGAAAATTGTGAAACCTCCCTCCGAAGCCCCCTGCATTCAAGCTCCCATCCTTCAAGCCCGCTAAGGACGAAGACTCTAAACACAAAGACAAAGCCCGCCACCGCAAGTGCGACTACCACCGACGACTACGACTATCTGTTAAGTTCTCTCTCTCTCTCTCTCACTTGTTTGTTGCTCTCACTATGCCCCTTTCCCTCTCCTTCTAATTTTCGAAACCCTAACAAGTGATTTTTTTAAGGCTAGGGTTGGTCAAAGTCGTCTATCTCCTATGTGATTTTGATTTTGATTCAATTTGTTCATTTCCAAGTTCTTTTTCTTTAATTTAATTTATGTGTAAATTATGCACACCACCTGTTTGCTAATATGCCTCTGACAATAGAAAGTATAAAATCTGTTAGTGTCTCAACCATGAATAAAGAGGCATTCTAACTACCAACCACCAACATTAAGCTATAAAATTTGGAATATAAATTTATACTCTTGGTCTAGTAACAAATAATGAACCTTACCAAGCTTAAACAAAAGAAATCTAAGGCTGCCTTCAGAAGGTGTAGTATGGCCATCAGTTCTAGGTGGTGGTGATTATTAGGAAATTGTTGAGATATAGAAAGAGCTAGAATTGATTAGAAAGACCCATCAAATAATGTAAACTGATTGATATCTTCTTTGATAGTCAACTCATTAATTCCATTAGTCCTGTAAAATTTTTTTCCCTTTTTTTTTTTTTTTTGCTTCTTATTGAAATAATATTGCAAATGTGAACCTTCTACCCGAATGGAGTGTGTTCTTATGGAAGCTAATGCAGATATGAACATGTTAAAGTTTGTTGAATATGGTTTCATTTGTTTCATTTGTTTATGGTTTCATTTGCTTCTTATTCATTTTTTTGTTTATGGTTTCATTTGTTTAGAAGTAAGCAATCAAAACGGAAGCGTGCGGTATAAAAATGTATACTTAATTGAGTGTAGTTTAAGTGAGTTATGTATATGTAAACAAATTGTATCTTAGTCAATATATAGTGGGCAATTTTTTTGTTTACAGCTTATTCATTTAAGGTCTACTTACAAATGATGAAAATCATTCTTTTTTGTTTGATTGAAAAGACTTGCACATCCAGCATGATGTTTGAAACTGATATTTATATCAAAAGTTTTTGAGTGCTCTTTAGGGAACCTTCTACACCATATTCTTTCAAAAATTAGAAATTGTTGAACCATAAATCCCATCAATGGATCAAAGCAGCAAGGCAGGCTATTTTACATGTGTAGAATGCTAGCTTTTGAATATTTTGATAATTTTATGCCCACCAATCCCAATATTTGAGGGTGTTGGCAGGGGTGTAGATTTGATACAGACCTAGCATTTGGCATCCTTGAGCTATGACAAAGGACAATTAAATAAAAGGAAGAAGTAGATTATATTAAAGGACATTGCAGCTAAGTTTGCAAGGTGAACTTTCCCATGCCTTCCAAGTCAGCTGCAACATATAAGTCTAGCTTATGCAGAACCGTTATACATGTTGACAAATCACTCGAATAATATTTTCTTTTCTAATGAGTTTATTGTTTGAATATAGCTTCAGAGGCTAGGTACTGAATTTTCCTTGGCTGCATTTGCTTTCCTAGGTACTCAATTAGATATTTGTTCATGTAGAATATATTTTGCACTATATGAAACAGAAAGGGAGAGAATACTCTTTATACTTACCCAAGCACTGAAAATTTGTCCGTTGGTCTGCCTTGATCCTGGTTTTGCAGGTCTGAGCTTGAAATCAACTATACATGGATCGCAATTGCAAAGGTAAGCTTCGTTAGCATTTATGCTTCTTTAAAGAAATTCATATATTATGTTTATATTTGTTTTCTTCGCTCTTATTTTGGTTTAAACTAAAAAGACGTTATAATTTACTTTGCAAATGAAAAACATTACATTCAATAATGAATAAGAAGAGAAGGCAGGGGTGTTTTGAACCTTGGTATGTCATTGAAATGCTGTAAGTAGAAGCCATAGTAAGAGAAGATGGATTAGAGTCTGTGCTCTCCTCATCTGGGGCTTGAGCTTGAGCTTTGGTTTCAATGTCAAAATGGGATATAGATATTGAGAGTCTTTGGTCATAGTGGCTCAAATGGCTTGTTTTATTATTTATTTTTGCACTATAGCAAGCCAAAAAATGGTTTTTGCCTTGTGCCATTGGAGATGCTCTAATGGCAAAGTGATAAATTTGAGATACCATGGATGCTCTGCTTTTCTATTAAAACCAACTATTGTTTTATTTTTATTTTTATTTATTTGTTCTGTTCTTTTTCCAGCAATTTTAGCAATCTGATTCATAAAATTGAATTCCCAATCCAAGTAAAAGAAATCTTATTATTATTTTTAGATAACTATAAATGGCAATATATTAGCTATAACAACCACAACTAGCTGAGTCCTATTTAATGAATTAGGAATCATTTAGAAACACAAATATCATGAATACATATATAAGCAATCATGAATGCAAGGGTGTCATCTATGGTTTACTTTTCATTTGGATTGTATTTCTAAATATGATCTTACAATATAACCTGATTTTGATGTATTGGTTATCTCCAGCTATTATGCTCCCAAAAAGACTAATTTGGGAATTGGGGACCATCTTTTGGTTTGTATTCTTTTTGCTCCAGATAAGTTCACTAAAGTTTGATCAATTTAATAGTTTGTCATGACTCAAGTTGGTTCTCATTGAGATACTCAACATAATATTGACTTGACATAAAATCTTGTTTTCTATATCCTTGTCGATAACAGTTCTTATGGAACTTAACTTTAACAGAAACCATATTTATGCAATTTTATGGAGGTTGTTGACTAAAAATGGCCCAACGAATAGCACACAGCTTTGTTGTGACCTAAATTGGCTTTTGCACAAATGCATTTGTTTAGGCTGTCAATTTTGTTTATTTTCTGTTTTAGGAAAGTTTTCAGTTATCAATTACAGATTTCCTGATTTATATGCTGCTGTTTGTTATGGTAAGTTTTTACTCCTTTCTGGTATCTAAATTTGAGCTGAACTCAAATTTGTTATCTTTGGCAATTGCATATTTTTCTTTATTAATTTCTTGTTTTACAAGGAATTAGATTTGATTACATAACTTCCTAGTGGTGCAAGTCATCTTGTACAGCAGATAAACCTACCATGTTACACCTTCTTGGTGCTTTTAGCAGATTGCCTTCCCTATGAAAGCAAAAACTACAATGTTGGATTGGATTTATAAAAATAATTTTCTAGAAGCTTGAAGACATCATAAAACAACATATGTGAATATTTTTGTTTTATTTACTTGTTATTATCATTATTTTTTTATATAGCTTTGGTATCTATCTCTGTGATCCATGGTTCAAGAAATTGGCCAATACATTCCAGTTTGTGGCCTCTCTAATTTGAATACACCACGGTTTACTGTTGGGATAAAAAATTTTAAGTGAATCAGCTGATTTGCAATACGTATCACTCTGAGGGAATTGATTTTCAGATTCTACATCTACATATTAAAGCATAAGTTTTATTATATGCCCTATTTCCAAGCTACAAAGGCATGTTTGCACCCCTTCATGCAGTAGCCCAAAGTGAAAATAATAGTTGTAGAGATGGCTAGAGACAAAAACATATAAACTATTCAGAAGTATCTTCCACTACGCTCTCACAAAAACACATACATTAGTCTGGTAACATATAGACAAAAACATATAGACTATTCAGACAAAAACACATAGATTAGTCTGGTAATATGCTTTTGATAGAGAGATGGGTTTGTTGTTTTGCTGGAGCTTGTGTTGATAATCCCAACCTCGTATCTTCCACTCTGCTCTCACCCTTACCCTCCTCCAAGTGAAAGTTCAACCAAAGCATATAGACTATTCAGAAGTAGAAAGACTATTTTAACTTAGTTTCCATTGTTGAAACATAGGTCAATATTGGCATATCATGGAACAATAGTTACAATTGATATATACATATGAATGATGTTTTATTTACAAAATGGTATTGATAGTGATCTAATTTGTTAATGTTTCCTTTACTTTCCATGTAGAATTTACATTTTTTGTCCAATTTTACAATAAAGTGATGTGCAAATATTTTCAACAAAAATTTACCTGACATTATTTCTCATTTTCTTTGGTACAAATGGATTATCTCGTGCACAAAGCTAAATTGTACATGACTGATTGGCACTATAAGCATTTTTGGAAGGAATATATATTTTTGGATAGATGTGTATCAAAAAGATTTGGGTGAACTAGTAGTTATATTTTTGGAAAGACTAGTAGTTATATTTTTTGGATGAATGTGTATGGACAATGTTTGGATAGACTACTAGTGTGTATATTTTTTGATAGATGCGCATGGATAACAATTTAAAACATAATAACAACTAATTGTTATGTTTTAAATTATTATGCTAGATGGATGTGACTTGGATGATTATATAGATTATAAGTGAATTTTTAATTGGAGGAATATGTAGTTTGAAATTACTTGTGGATGAAAAATTATAATAGTTGATGACTTTCATTAAACAGGCTCAGTTTGGATGATTTATATTTTGTCAAATGTTCATGATTCAGTTGTTTTGAATGATGCTTGTAAATTACATATTATATTGAATGGATTGGATGAATTATTATGAATTACAGGTTTATTTTGTTGGATGTTGGCGACCAAATGTTGATCTTGTTTTTTTCTGTTTTGGCGACCAATTGATTATTTGGGAAAGATAACTAATACTTTTGCCGACTAAATAATTAGTCGTTAAAGTCATTAATTTTGGCGACCAAAAAGGAATTCGTCGCTAATAGGTCAATTGCCGACTAAAGTTTTAGTGGCGCAAACATTCTTTTTCACAACTAACATGTTTGGTGGTGGAATGTGAGAATTGCCGACCAATCTTTTTGGTTGTGGAATGTGCTATTTGCCGACCAAACTTGTTGGTCGTGGAATGTGCTATTTGCCGACCAAACTTGTTGGTCATAGAATGTATTGCCGACCAAACTTTTTGGTCGCGAAATGTGACAATTGCCATCCAAACTATTTGGTCGTTGAATGTGCGAATTGGCGACTAACATGTTTGGTCGGGAAAATATGACTTTTCGCGACTAAAGTGTTTTAGCTACTAAATGGATTAGTCGCAGTAATTATATATTTAGCGACCAAAAAATTAGTCGGCAAATATAACTTTTTCACGACTAAAAAACATTTTAGTCGCTAATTACTTTCCGCGACCCTTAATTAGCAACCAAAGTGGCGACCAAAAAAATTAGTCGCGGATAACTTTTGCCGACTAAAAATAGACTTTTGCTGACTAAATTTTTAGTCGGCAAAAGCGCGAATTCTTGTAGTGTATTGGACACAGACATAGGAATGAAGTTACACTGCATGATGTGAGTAGGAATGGCAGCATTCACTGCTTTGATGAAAGTAACACGGCCAGCAAAGGATAACATCTTGCTTTTCCACCTAACAAGCTTGCCTTGAATCTTATTAATTAAAAATTGGAAAGATGCCTTGTTGGGCCTAGAATGGTGAATGGGACAACCCAAATACTTCCCTAGATTCCTAGTGATAGGTATATTCAAAGAAGAGGAAAAATGACGTTGCATGTTTTCTTGGACATTCACGGAAAAGAAAACTTTGGATTTGCTGAAACTGATTTTTTGACCAGATAACTCACAAAACTCTTTCAAAATGAGAGAGATACAAAGGCAGTTGGCTTCCAAAGCTTCCCCAAAAGGGATAAGATCATCGGCAAAAAATAGGTGAGACAATAAGGGGCCATTGCGTGAAACCCAGATAGGAGTCCTGTAACAACCTCGACCCATGACTAACGTTAATCCGTGATTAATTATGTCTAATTAGTGATTAAGGTGAAATTCTGAATTAAACAGCATGTGTGTTGCATTGTTTGTGTTTATATCTGTAGGTGTAGGAAGATCTGTTCATGTTTTAGTTTTGATTTGCGAATTGAAAGCCTTATCGGCGTCTGAATCAGAAATTGACTTGATTTATGTGTCAATTAGGATTTATAGAAATTTATGGTAGGCTTAATTAAATTCGGTTCGGAGCGATTAAATTTGATTAAAATAATGCGATTTGATTAGTTATGACAAATTACTACCTATAAGGCCACTTTGACACTCCGCTCATCTCCTTTCCTTGATCTTAAAACACTTTGAGCCTATTCTAAGGGAAAAACGTGAGAGAGAGGAAGAGTAAAGGGAGGTTGAGCTCAAATGAAGAATTGACTAGGAGATTGAAGCCAATTTGTAGCTTTGGGTTAGGATCCCACTTGAAATCAACCTTAGGTCACGTGCCGCGTACCGTTTGACCAATCTGCTCCGTCTGTCTGTCTGTCTGTCTCAAGGCCAACTGTGAGTAATAACACAGTAAAGCAATGTTCAACCTTATTTATTTTCTGTATGATGAAATAAGAATTGTTTTCTGAAATGTTATGTTCTATACAATGAATGATTGTCCAATTTTTGATATGTGTTCATGACATCCTTAGTGTCATGTGATACGTGTTGGCTGTTACTGGGTATCGGAGGTTCCATCATGGAACTTAATCTGTCTGTACTCTGTTACCCGTACCGGAGGCTCCATCATGGGGCTCAGCGTGTTTATTCTCTATTACCCGGATCTGGAGGTTCCTTTATGGAACTGGTTATTCGTAACCCTCACGTGTCTGCATCTGTTCTGTATCTGCTCTGTTAGCGCTTATGGAGGTATCACATATACTTACACATGACTTATGATTTTTGTCTAAGATCTGGACAAATTATGAATTTGATACGAAACTGAATTATGAATTCTAAATCTGTACGGACTTATTCATTGAAACCCCTTTACTCTGTTATTATTCACTGAGCTTTCACTCACAGTTTATATTATGTATGTAGGTGAGCCGGCGCGTGATTAGGGCCAGAGTTTAAAACCTTCATTTCTATTTTTGTCAGCCAACCGTTGTGCCTCCCGAAAAGGTCCCGATTGAAGTCTAGTTACATGGCTGTTTTCGTACTTGTGTTAGTCTCTGTCTATTTTGTACAGTTAGGTCCTGGATATTACACTCTTGTAAGTGTTTTGTAGTTATGTTATCCTTTGACCGACACACTTATCTATATACAAGTTTTGAAATATTCTGTCCCATGTTTATCGACACAACTCATTGGGCTATTTATGTTTTGTACATTTGCTTCTGCAGCCCCTTATTATATGCTTATCTGTTAAGAGGCCTTTGGTAATCCACGGATTACTAGCCGATTACGATGCTAAACCTACAGGAGCGGGTTTGGGTCGCAACAGAGTGGTATTAGAACACGTGTTCTACCGCACACACAGGTCCATATGAGCTTAGGATGTCCTAGTAAGAGTTAGGGGCATTCCATCTGCATGTGTGAGTGTGTGGTAATCCAAATGAATATGAAAACTGAATGTAAATTTGAGCAAATGAATTGAAAGAAATGAATAAGATTATGCCTATGTTTATTATCATTTGATGTCTCTATAGCAACATGGAGAATGCAAGGGGAAGTGATGTAAATGAACCTTCAGAGGCTCGCATGAGCCGAATGGAACAAATGCTTGCAGCATTGACTGAAACTTTGACACAACAGCAAAGACAACAACCTTTGCCCCGTCCACTTCCGCCGGCACAAGCCGAAGCAGATAATAATGACATCATCAACTTGACACAGAAATTCATGAAAATGAAACCGTCGACATTCTGTGGTGGAATTGAACCGTTGAAAGCAGAGACGTGGTTACTTGAAATGGAAAAGCTATATGAAGTGTTTCCTTGTTCTGAAGTCCAGAAAGTCCTCCTAGCCACCTATACTCTGAAGGATGAAACCTGAAGGTGGTCGTTACTGATTCGAAAGGGCAATGGGAATATGATGTGGGCACAGTTTAATGCAATCTTCTATGATAAATATTTTCCCCAATGTTTCAGGGACCGGAAAGTGTCTGAGTTTCAAGAACTTAAACAGGGAAGGATGTCTGTAGCTGAGTATGAAGCCAAATTCACCGAACTGGCACGGTTTGCTCCGTATATGGTGGATACTGATTACAAGAAAGCAAGAAAATTTGAAGGTGGACTGGATTTGGAGGTGTTTGATCGAGTAGGCGTATTGAAATTGCCTACTTATGTGGAAGTTTTAGATAGATCCATAATAGCGGAAGCCACACTAGCCGCTATGAAACAAAGTAAAGCCCCAACAACTATACAAACGGATTGGAAAGGAAAGAGGTCTAGGTATGGTTTTAGAAGAGGCCGGTCTTATGTCAGTAAGAAGCAGAACACAAGGTCTACAAGCAGCTTGAGTCAGAGTAGTGGGTCTATCTCGGTCTGTTCTGATTGTAGTAGAAGGCATAGGGGTGTGTGCTACCGAGTATCCAGTGCTTGTTTCCGATGTGGCCAAACAGGTCATGTAGTGAAAGATTGCCCACTCAGGTCTGAGAATACTAGCCGTCATACGGCAAGTTCAGCTGGATCCGCCCCTACTGCCAAAACAAATGCAAAAGCCAATACTGGGAAAGAACCTCTGAGACAAGGTCAAGTGTTCGCCTTAGTGCCTGGAGACGTACAAAACACCTATACTGTGGTGTCAGGTACACTCTCTGTATGTTCTCAAAATGCATGTGTACTGATAGATTCTGGTTCTACACATTCCTTTGTATCGCATGCTTTCTCTCGGAAATTGACTAGACCATTAGAACTTATGACATATGTGTTATCTGTATCTACGCCGTCTGGGGGTTCTATGATGTGTGCTCATGTTTATCCAGCATGTGATATTATGATTGGCGATATGATGTTATATGTTGACTTATTGCCCTTGAACATTGATCATTTTGATTGTATTTTGGGAATGGACTGGTTAACTAAATATTGTGTTACCATTGACTGTGCAAGTAAATCTGTTGTGTTTAGACTACCAGGTATGCCTGAATTTACTTTTACTGGGAATGGGGTAGTTCTTCCCCCATATCTGATTTCAGCTCTGAAAGCCAGAAAATTGTTTAGGAAAGGATGTTGAGGTTACTTGTGTTGTATACTGACTGCATCATCTGACGGAACTAATGTAGAAACTATCCCTGTTGCTTGTGAATTTCCCGATATGTTTCCGAATGACTTACCTGGGGACTTAGTTGATAGAGAAATTGAGTTCACTATTAAGGTGTTTCCGGGAACACAACCTATTTCCAAGACCCCCTATAGAATGTCTACCTCAGAATTGAAAGAATTAAAAACTCAACTTCAGGAGTTGTTAAATAAGAAATTTATCCATCCGAGCACTTCACCTTGGGGTGCTCCAATCTTGTTTGTCAAAAAGAAGGATGGATCTTTGAGGTTGTGTATAGACTATCGAGAACTGAACAAAGAAACTATCAAGAACAAATACCCTCTGCCCCGAATAGATGACTTGTTTGACCAACTTCAGAGTGCCCAAGTATTTTCCAAAATTGACCTCAGATCTGGGTATCACCAGTTAAAGGTTAGGGCTGAAGACATAAAGAAAACTGCATTCAGAACTAGATATGGACATTATGAATTTTTAGTAATACCGTTTGGGGTGACCAATGCACCTGCTGCCTTTATGGACCTTATGAACAGAGTGTTTAAATCATTTCTGGATGAATTTATTGTTGTGTTTATTGATGATATCCTGATTTACTCCAAAAGTAGGGAAGAACATAAGAATCATTTGAGAATTGCCCTACAAACCTTGAGAGAAAAGAAATTATACGCTAAATTGTCCAAATGTGAATTCTGGCTTGACAATGTAGCATTTTTGGGGCATGTAATCAACAAGGATGGTGTTTCTATTGACCCTCAAAAAATTGACGCTATTGTGGACTGGCCTAAACTGACTAATGTGACAGAGGTTAGAAGTTTTCTGGGACTTGCAGGTTACTACAGGAGATTTGTGAGAGACTTTTCCAAACTTGCCATGCCATTGACCCAGTTAACTCAGAAAAATGTGTCATTTGATTGGAACGAACAAAGAGAGGCAGCCTTTCAAGAATTGAAAACCAAGTTAGTGACTGCACCAATTTTAACTTTGCCCAATGGTACTGATGGGTTTCAAGTTTACAGTAATGCTTCCTAGAGAGGTTTGGGGTGTGTATTAATGCAAAATGGAAAAGTGATTGCCTATGCTTCTCGACAACTCCGACCTCATGAAAAGAATTACCCGACGCACGATCTCGAATTAGCAGTTGTGGTGTTTGCTTTGAAAATCTAGCGTCACTACTTGTATGGGGTAACTTGTGAGGTGTATACCGATCATAAAAGCTTGAAATATTTCTTCACCCGAAAGGAATTGAACATGAGACAGAGGCGATGGTTAGAGTCAATCAAAGATTATGATTTGCAGATCTTATATCACCCAAGGAAAGCTAATACCATAGCAGATGCCTTGAGCCGAAAATCCAGTGCAAATTTGTCATGCTTGCTGTGCAATCAAAAAGAATTGCTAGATGACCTAGAACAGAAGGAGATTGAGATTGTCGTGCGAGAACAAGGTGGGATTTTAACTGCTATTTCCGCTCAACCTACAATTCTTGACGAGATCAAACAGAAGCAATGTGAAGATGAATACTTGAAAAAGATCATAGAGGAATTTGATTCAAAGCCGAGGCCGGGATTTGTGTTTGAGAATGACGTGCTGAAATTTCAAAACCGTCTTTGTGTACCCGATTGTTCTGATTTGAGAAAACGTATTATGACCGAAGCTTACAGCAGTAAGTTTGCCATGCACCCAGGGAACACGAAAATGTATCACAATTTAAAACAGAATTTTTGGTGACCTGGAATGAAAAAGAGTATTGCAGATTTTGTGGCTAGGTGTCTACATTGTCAACAGGTTAAAGCTAAACATCAACGACCTACTGGTTTGTTACAACCACTCCCAATGCCAGAATGGAAATGGTAGCACATAACCATGGATTTTGTAGTGGGATTGCCTCGCTCTTCTCGAGGTATGGACTCTATCTGGGTCATTGTAGACCGTTTAACTAAGTCTGCCCACTTGCTGCCTGTCAAAACTATTTATAATGCGGATAAATTAGCTAACTTGTATGTGAACGAAATTGTGAGATTGCATGGTGTACCGGTATCTATTGTATCTGACAGGGACTCAAAGTTTGTGTCGAGATTTTGGCAGAGTTTACAACAGGCTTTGGGGACTGAACTGAGGTTGAGTAGTGCCTATCACCCACAGACAGATGGACAAACTGAACGAACCAATCAAACTCTAGAAGACATGCTTAGAATGTGTGTATTAGACTTCCAAGGAAGCTGGGAGACCTATTTACCATTAGCTGAATTTGTGTACAACAACAGTTACCATTCAAGCATCGGAATGGCTCCTTACGAAGCTTTGTATGGAAGAAAATGTCATTCTCTGGTATGTTGGGCTGAAGTAGGTAATAGATCTTTGTTGGGACCGGAACTTGTGCAAGAAACAACCGAGAAAGTGAAATTGATCCAACAACGTCTGAAAACTGCACAGAGTCGGCAGAAGAGCTATGCTGATGTCCGAAGAAGAGATAAGGAATATGAAGTTGGGGACCATATGTTCATTAAAGTGACCCCGATGAAGGGTCAAACTCGGTTTGGTGTTAAGGGCAAATTGGTGCCAAGGTATGTTGGACCTTATAAAGTCCTTGAAAAGATCAATCCAGTATCGTATCGGGTAGCTTTACCACCGGTAATGGAGCATATAAACAATGTATTTCACGTATCGATGCTTCGAGAGTATTTGAGAGATCCGCTCCATGTCATTGAACCAACACATGTGCTCTTGAAGGACGACTACACTTATGAGGAAAGACCTATCCAGATTGTGAATCGTAGGATCAAAAGATTGAGAAATAAAGAAATACCGCTGATAAAAGTTGATTGGCAAAACCTCGGAGGAACCTATGCAACCTGGGAAACCGAAGAAGACATGCTGAAGAGATATCCGGATTTGTTTTCATTAGACGCAATGTTCTTCCAGAATGAAGGTAATTCGAGTTTGGAGGACCAAACTCTTTTAAAGGGGAGAGACTGTAACAACCCCGATCCATAATTAACGTTAATCCGTGATTAATTATGCCTAATTAGCGATTAAGATGAAATTATGAATTAAACTGTATGTGTGTTGCATTGTTTGTGTTTATATCTGTAGGTGTAGGAAGATTTGTTCATGTTTTAGTTTCGAGTTACGAATTGAAAGCCTTATCGGCGTCCGAATCAGAAATTGACTTGATTTATGTGTTAATTAGGATTTATAGAAATTTATAGTAGGCTTAATTAAAATTCGGTTCAGAGCGATTAAATTTGATTAAAATAATGCCATTTGATTAGTTATGACAAATTATTGCCTATAAGGCCACTTTGACACTCCACTCATCTCCTTTCCTTGATCTTAAAACACTTTGAGCCTATTCTAACGGAAAAACGTGAGAGAGAGGAAGAGTTGAGGGAAGTTGAGCTCAAATGAAGAATTGACTAGGAGATTGAAGCCAATTTGAAGCTTTGGGTTAGGATCCCACTTGAAATCAACCTTAGGTCATGTGCCGCGTACCGTTTGACCAATCTACTCCGTCTGTCTGTCTCAAGGCCAACTGTGAGTAATAACATAGTAAAGCTATGTTCAACCTTATTTATTTTCTATATGATGAAATAAGAATTGTTTTCTGAAATGTTATGTTCTATACAATGAATGATTGTCCAATTTTTGATATGTGTTCGTGACATCCTTAGTGTCATGTGATACGTGTTGGCTGTTACCCGGTATCGGAGGTTCCATCATGGAACTTAATCTGTCTGTACTCTGTTACCCATACCGGAGGCTCCATCATGGGGCTCAGCGTGTTTATTCTCTGTTACCCGGATCCGAAAGTTCTTTTATGGAACTGGTTATTCGTAACCCTCACGTGTCTGCATCTGTTCTGTATCTGCTCTGTTAGCGCTTATGGAGGTATCACGTATACTTACACATGACTTGTAATGACCCCAAAGTGCGTATAGAAAGTTATCCTTATTTAATTAGGGATTAATGTGCTTGCTATTGGAATTGAAGAACTATCCGTCGAGTTATGCTTTTGAAACTGGAGTTGGTGACCTTTACCAACAATCTGAAAATTTTTCCCTCCGCTCGAGCGGAGTAGTTGGCGCTCGAGCGTACTTTCGGGGTTTCCAGCAAATTTTGCAGACGGCCTGAGATTCTGGGAGTTGTGATTTCCCGCTCGAGCGGAGTAGTTGACGCTCGAGCGGACGTTTTTGTTGGTCTTCGCGCTCGAGCGGAAGGTTGGGCGCTCGAGCGGGTCTCCAAGTTGAATTGTATTTCTGAGGCACATGGGTTCGTTTTTGACATTTTTATTAGTGTATTTGGAACTTTCTTATTTTATTTTGGAGTATTGGTTGAGGTGGTAATATGATGGTAAAGTAAGATTGGGCCAAAAGCTTTAATTAGAATAATTTGTCTGCGACCAGCCGTCACTCTTTTGTCCTTTTCTTTTTCTACACTTTGAATTTGGATGTGAGGTTAGAACCATTGGAAAGCTTATTTCCGGGGCATCAATTTGGACACAAGAACGACCTAAAACGGAGTCCGGATGTGAGAGTTACACTTGTTTGAAGTTTTAGAATCTGTGCTGAGAGCAGGTCCGCTCGAGCGGAAATAGGAGCGCTCGAGCGGGGTTTTCGGGACAGCAGCTTTAAAAACGGGTTTTTGAGATCATTTTCCATATTTTCTTCTTCCCTCTTCCTTCCTCTTTGCCTAAGTCCGAAACCCTAGCCCCAAATCCTTGAATTCCTTTACTTTGATCGCAATCTACCATGGTTTTTGGCATCAAGGAAGGAGAACAAGGGAGGATCAATGTTTTTACCCGATTAGAACTTGGATTTGTGAAGGCTTCTTCTCAAGCTCACCCCTTTGCTTGATTGTTGAGGTAAAGGTTTGAATACTCTTCAATATTTGCATCCATAGATAGATTTGTGACATTTTATTATCTAAATACAAAAATTTCCATATTTAGAGCATGTAGTGTATAGTATGAGATTTGGGGTTTTATGGTTTAAAGATGTTGGGAGTTAATTGATGGATTAAAATGGTGGATTATGAGTCCTAGGTGTTTAATTAATGGAAAAATTGGAATAAAAGTGTTGGGTTAATAAGTTTGATTATTTCATGAAATTTCTATATTTTCTTGGAACCCTAGGTTGATTAAGGATGATAACCAAAGATTTGGCCCAAAATGAAAGTAGAATAATGAAATTGAGGCATTGAATTATGTATATACAAGTTTAATTGGAATTTGGTGATACTTGGAAATTATGTTTAAGTTTGCGAATGAGCTTTGTTATGAGCATTGTGTAACATGTTTTAATGAGAAAGGAAATTTGGGGGGGGGGGGGAGGGGGAAAGATTGTTGATGATGTGGATGATGTAAACTTGGCTATGGAATGTTGAATTGAGCCTTAGCAATTTAATTTGAATTATGTGGAATTATATTTGGTGACATTGAGTTGAATAATATTAAATATTGTGGATTATATTGGATGGTGATGATTATGTGGGGTTATGGTGATTATGTTAAGTTGTGTTAAATATTGTGAATTGAATTGTGTAGGGTTAGCTGCAGGGGCGGACCTAGCATCTAAACACTGTGAGTAATAGTATTATAGATGTACATCATTTACTGTTAACGCTTATTGTTATTAACATTCTGTTTCCCGTAAGCAATTATGTTGGTATGAATAGAGATTGCAAGTTGATGTGAACTTATGTAAGCATCGAAAGAAGTGGCATACATCGGTAAGCCTTGAAAACGATTCTACATTCTGACTACGATTAACCTATAAATTACCTATGAATCGCATATAATCTAGTGATATTATGGAATTGGTTAACAGAAGGGAATTATGAATGTAAACTCCGCTATTTTGAGTAGGAATGTGATACCTTGAATGTCCTATCAGGAATTCCTACCATCTGTTTAAATCGGTATATGTTTTGTGACATAGATATTGGTCTAACATGGATCAGCGAAAGGAATAATCAGATAAGACTACGGGTTGTTTTATATGATAATGACCATTGTGATCGCTGTGAAACTATAGAAACATCAAAAGAGTTTGAGAAGTTTTGTGTGCCATGTGAGAAACAATGTAAAATTATGAAAGTCTTAAAAGAAATTGTAAAGTTACGAACCTATGTGGCCCTTGCCCAGAGGTAATAATACCGTGGTTTGTGGCCCTTTCCCGGGGGTAATAATACCGTGGTTTGTGGCCCTTGCCCGGGGGTAATAATACTGTGGTTGTGGCCCTTGGCCGGGGGTTATAGTACCGTGGTTCAAGAATATGTTTTAAATGAATTTGTGAAATATTGTGAACTTGTGAAAAAAAGGCCAAGGGCCATTTGTGAAGTATGGAATTCCAATTTGTGACTTATGAAATGATATGGTCGAGGGCCATTTGTGAAATATGAATTTCCATTTTCGTGAACTATGGACTTATGTGGCCGAAGGCCATTTGTGAAATGTGAACCTCTGAGGCCAAGGGCCGACTTGTGAAATTTTATGAAATGTGAATCTATGAAATCTAAGGAACTTATGAAATGTGAATCTATGAGGCTGAAAGCCAACTTGTGAACTATGAAGTTAAAAGGCCGAGGGCCAACTTGTGAAACTAAGAACCTAAGTTATGCATCCAAGAAGCACAAGAAGCACAAGAATGAATGATATGATATGATGTGATATGATATAAGCGTGTGATAATGATATGATACTACAAGAAGCACTTTAGTTATAAGGTGTTCCGATTGAATTAATGAATGATGTTCAAGAATGTTTCAGGTATGTTTCCGGTATGTTACAAGTTCGAGTATGTTCCGGTATGTTTCAGGTATATGCTACAAGTTCAAAAAAATGTTTCAAGGGCTTTCATGCCATATGTTTTAAGGGCTCTATGCCAACATGTTTGAAAGTTTCACGCTATGATATTCAAGGGCTTAAAGTCATTATGCTCCAATATATTATGTGTCAAGCTATTATGTTTCGAGACTGGGCCTAAGGCCGTTATGAAATTAGTACAGAATCAGACTAACTATGTGAACTCGACAATTTCACACGCATTGATATATTATGTGTCAAGTTAAGCATTGTTTTGTTTATATACTATTATTCACTGAGCCTGGCTTACTTTGTGTTATGTCTGTTCTGTAGGTGACCACCTTGGAGGTCAGTCTCACCCGTAGCATCCACTCTTCGTGGTGTCAACCCCGAAGGGTCCAGGCACTTAAGTAAAAGCAGTCATTTTGTGGGGTTCTATTAAGCTTTTAGCTTTATACCCTGTTTATCTGTCTAAGGTTAAATTGTTTATAACTCTTTTATTACTTGTTGTGTTTGTTATGCCCAATTATAGGAGATGGGTGTATATATGTTTATGTCCATAACTAAATTATATGTTTGTTTGCTTTATGTTCAGTTTGTGATCCTGGCATGATAGTGGTCGCTCAATGGATATTGTTCTTTTATTTATTTTAATTTATATTGTTAACGCTTCCGTTCAGGCCCCGTATGATATGTATAACAGGTTTAGTGTCTAGTTTCGAGTGGGTCATGCCCAAACTTTTAGGGGTGGGTTTGGGGCGTGACATGACTTATGATTTCTGTCTAAGATCTAGACAAATTATGAATTTGATACGAAACTGAATTGTGAATTCTGAATCTATACGGACTTATTCATTGAAACCCCTTTACTCTGTTATCGTTCAATGAGCTTTCGCTCATAGTTTATATTATGTATGTAGGTGAGCCGGCGCGTGATCAAGGCCAAAGTTGACAACCTTCATTTCTATTTTTGTCAGCCAACCGTTGTGCCTCCCGAGGAGGTCCCGATTGAAGTCTAGTTACAAGGCTGTTTTCGTACTTGTGTTAGTCTCTGTCTATTTTGTATAGTTGGGTCCTGGATATTACACTCTTGTAAGTGTTTTGTAGTTATGTTATCCTTTGACCGACACGCTTATATATATACAAGTTTTGAAATATTCTGTCCCATGTTTATCGACACAGCTCATTGGGCTATTTATGTTTTGTACATTTGCTTCCACAGCCCCTTATTATATGCTTATCTGTTAAGAGACCTTTGGTAATCCACGGATTACTGGTCGGTTACGATGCTAAACCTACAGAGGCGGGTTTGGGTCGCGACAAGTCCAACCATTAGTAGTGCAGGCATCAAAGATCCTAGAGGACAAATATTCCAAGCAAAGAATAAAAATGTAAGGAGAAATGGGATCCCCTTGCCTAATACCTCTAGAAGGTGAAAATTCCTCAGTTTTCGCTCCATTGAACAAGACGGCTAGAAAGTTAGAGGTGACACAAGACATGATGAGATCAATCCAAACAGGCGGGAAATTAAAGGATCTGAGCACAGTGTGGATGAAACTCCATTCTAATCGATCATAAGCTTTATCCAAATCAAATATGATCAACATGTTGCCTTTCCTGCCTTTTTTCTCTTTACAGCTGTGAACCACCTCTTGCACGACGACCACATTATCCACTCATCTTCTACCCGGGATAAAACTAGTTTGGAGTGGGCTGATAAGATCATCTAGTAGGGGGCGAAGTCTAGCAACCAGGATTTTAGTGATGAGTTTATACATAGTGTTGCACAGGCCAACAGAACAGAATTGAGTGATCATCTCAGGATTGGAGACTTTGGGAATGAGGCAAATGAGAGTTTTGTTGATATCCGGATTAATATGGCCAGATTCAAAAGCATCCGTAACCACTTTGACAACTGAAGGGGCTAGGGCCAGCCAAAATTTGTGGAAAAAAATGGGATGGAGACCATCAAGTCCAAGAGCCTTCAAAGGTTTGAAAGACCAAAGAACTTTCTTGATCTCATTCTGGAAGGGTGTAGTCGAAAGGGAGGAGTGATATGCCGAATCAATAGAAGGGAGCAAATGGAAAATCGACTCAGAACGCTGAGATTGCAGGAGGGAACAAGTGAAAAGATTTTTGAAGTAAAGCAAAATATCATTCTTAATAGTGTCGACCTTATACACCCAAACATTATCGGAGTTTTTCAAAGCAAAAATTTTGTTGTGTTTGCGATGAGAAATGGTAGTTTGGTGGAAAAATTTTGTATTTCTATCCCCATCAAGAATGAAATTGACCCGACTCTTGAGAGCCCAAAATTCTTCCTCCAGACGAAGAATATGATTATAATCAAAGATGAGAGACTCTTCGAGTAGAAGAAGAAACTAGGAGGGACCAGAGTCTAAGGAACACTGGACACCTAGAATTCTATTGGCAAGCTTTTTCTTCCATAAGAAAATGTTACCAAACGTGTTACGGTTCCAAATAGAAACTTTTTCGACAAATAAATTAGCCCCTTGAAGAAAAAGGATAGAATCAACCCAACTGTCGGAGACCACAACATTAAGAGAGGGATCAAATAACCATATGGTTTCAAAACGAAAAGGACAAACCAAAATGGGGGGGTGGAGGGCCTGAGTATGTAAAAGAATAGGGCAATGGTCCGAGTGAAGCCTAGGAAGATTGAGAATTTTATTATCAGGAAAAAGTTGAGCCCAATGTTCATTGCACAGGCTTCTATCCAATCTTTCACTAATGAATTGCCTCATCTGTTTACGGTTATTCCACGTGAAGCGAGGGCCAGAAAAACCCATATCCATCAACCCACAATGGTCCAAACAATGTTTAAACTATAGAACTCTCCTAGTGTCAATAGGTTAGCTACCAAACTTCTCAGCACTAGTAAGAATTTCATTAAAATCTCCCATTAACAGCCAAGGCATATGATGGAAGTTAGCAAAAAACTTAAGATTATCCCACAGAAGCTTTCAAATATTAAAATGAGGACTTGCATAAATAGCAGAAAAAAACCATGAAGAAGGTTGAGATAAAACCTAGATACACGCGTGGATCTCCTGCTGCGTGACCGAGAGGACGTCGCAATGGATTTCAAGGCTATTCCACAGTAACTAGATACCACCAGCAAAACCAATGGGCTTAGTAATATGAAAATTTGGGAAACCCAAACTCTTGCAAATGTATGTGCCTCTAACTCCACCAACACATGTTTCGGTGATAACAACAAGGTAGGGGTGATGTTCTTCTATCAAACTATGAAAATGCCTTCGAAAGTGAGGGTTGGCCACCCCACAGCAATTCCACAAAAAAACCTTCATTGGAGACTTAAATAGAGGGAGTGGAGGAAGTGCAAACTCCTCCTTTTTCAACACCTCGGTCTCTTGTGAAATCCATTCTAGGCCCAGAACTTCTACTTCTGCGGTGTGAAGGAATGAGAACATCTGAATCACATGTTTGAACTCTGGATTTTCGTGCATTATGCAAGAGTTGGCGGTAATGCGAAGGCATTGGAGTAGTGGAGAGTGCTCTACTAGAATCACCTAGTTAAGATGACCCCAAAGAACAATTTCCCAAGGAACTGATACAAGTCACATATGGTCGGTTAATGGTAAGGTCGGGGCAGAGAGAAAGGTATCCTCTACCAGATGTTCCAGTACAGGTTGACTATTTGTCAGTAGTCCTAAGTTGGGCATGATCACTTGATTCATCTGGATCATTTGATAGGGGAAGTTGGTTGCATGAGTGAATGGAGTTGATAGAAAGATGACAACCACTGTCTGACGATGCAGTAGGTGGGGTGGAAGAGGGAGAAAGGGAGAGAGACTCATCAAGATGTTCATAATCTCTGGATCGTACCAGCCCAGTACAAAGGTTAGGTCCCCCTGGAGCATCTCGAGTAGTCAGTCGTCCACTCTAGAGTATCAAGCTGTTGTCTTCATGAACAAACCCGAATGGTTTTGACCCTTTACATTGGTCAAACGGAAGGGGGATGGCTGGAGCTGTGTGGGGACTAGAAATGGCAGCGGGCCAGGCCGAAGCTGGGGCTGGGGATTGCACTCCCAGTCCCCGATCCCCGAAAGTATGAAATTTCCCGTCCCCACCCTCGATCCCCTGCGGGGAACCCATCACCCCCCCCCCCGCCCCCCGCCTCCGCCTCCGCCTCTGCCTCCTAATGGGGATCAAGTTTCCCCGACCCCGAAAAATCCCCGACAGTGACGAAGTTACATCGTCATCATCACACACACACACAAACACACTTGCAGATCTAAGATCTGAGATTTTGAGTCGTCATCGTCATCATCATTACACACACACACACACACATCTGCAGATCTGAGATCTGAGTCACCATCATCATCATCATCATACACACACACACACACACACAAGGAAAGAGAAAAGTGGTCTCGATTGGTGACGGACGACGAGCTTGAGAGAGAAGACGAAGACTCTGGTTACGGTAGAGCTGTCAAAGCTCTAGTGCAACGAGTTGAAGAGAGAAGATAAAGACTCTGGTTGCACCGCTTGTATCAAAAAGCGAAGTGCGGCCATGGCGGCGGAGAGATGAGAGACAGAGAGAGGCGGAGGAAGAGGGATTAGATCTGAGATGAGAGAAAGAGAGAGAGAGAGATCTAAAATAAGAGAGAGGAGAGGAGGTGTGTTTGTTTTGGGATTGTTAGATCTGAGATGAGAGAGAGAGAGAGAGAGATGAGTATATATATTAGTGGGTAGGTGAGTGAGAGAGGAGAGGGAGGCGGGGCAAAAACGGGACGGGAAACGGGGCCGAGGTCGGGCCGAGGCAGAAGCACTTATCACCGTCTACCGCCTCGGCCCGAAAATGATCAAGGATTTTTTTTTTAATACCATCCCCGGCCCATAGAGGGTATTTTTTGGGGAAAAAACCATGTTAATCAGAGTCAAGATGTCGGGTCCCCGTCGGGCCGGATTCAAATTGTCATTCCTAGTTGGGGCTGGGCAGTTGGCTTGGGCTGCTACGAGGGGTTCAGGGATGGTAGGTTCAGCGAGGCATGGTGAGATCTAGGGAAGGGGTGAGAGAATGATGTGGCAGTGGTAATGGCAAGGGAGGTGGGAGGTGATAAAGCAACAAAAGGCATACCAGTCGAGGTGGGGATAGGACAAGACAAAGGGGTAAGTAAACGAGATACTAGAGGATCAGAATTTGCAGCATCAGATATAGAGGTAGCAGGAGGTAAGGTAGGGGATGAAGCTATAACGGTGTAAGTGGTACTAGGAACAGTTTCCAATGAAGGTAGAGCTGGGTCAGAAAGACAATTGAAAGAGTTTTAAAGAGGGACAGAAGGGGTGGCTGAAAGGTTACTGACCGAAGGAACAATTGTGGGTAGATGGGTCAACGAGGTGACAATCTGATCTTGGGCAAAGGGCGCCAACATTTGAACATTGTTCACTTTCTTCTTCAAGATTTTTTGAGATTTCCCGGTGGTATGTTTCTCCGGCACCAGCTTTCAGGCCAAGTGCGGAGGAGAGAACCTCCCTGAATGAACGATCAATAATAACATTTCCTACCAAAGTGTTGCTCTTCTTCCTTAGATGGCGTTCCAGTAAGTCCTCTTCCTCAGCTGATTGCTCCGAGTCAACATTCTCGTCTTGGTTGTGCTGTTGGTCAGTTACCGTGGAGAAGCCCTTCATCCCTGCGCCGTCCTCCGGTCTCCGAGCGAGTGATCCGCCATGCTCCATTTAGTACTTTTCAGCAAGCATGCATACACATTGTTTTATTAGTGAAAAATAATGAAAACTACAGTTTTAAATGAGATCAATACACTTTTGGAATATGAAATCTAATATTTTAGGCCAATCAAAATTCATATATTACACAAACTATTTTCCAAAAAAATACAGGTGAGGTAACTGGTCATTTGAGATGTCAGTCTATTTTGAAAAGTATGTTAAAAGTCAGTTTATTGGCTTTTTAGTTTTTCTGAATTACATCACCTCTACTTTTTTTATATATTTTTTCAAAAAAAAAATTAAAAATTAATTTTTAACTTACTTCTTAAATCATTTGATAAGTAGAGAAATATTTTTGAAATAATTTGAAAATTCAACCATTGTTTGCACAAACAAGCTGGCTCCAAGCAGTATTCTGCAGAGTCTATTTTTTTTTTTTTTTTTGTTTTGTTTTTTATGTTTTTGGGTGAAAAACAGATCTGCAGACCTATAAAATACTAATTTGTCAGCTCCATCTTTGATACAAGAAAAATGGGTAGGGCACGCAGTAACCCCAACTTGAAAAATGTATGGTACAAGGACTTCTAAAAACAATAATTATAAATCAATGAAAAATTTTATGGGTTAATTACACTAATAGTCCCTATAGTTTAGAACTTGTGTCACTTTGGTCCCTGACTTTTCAATTGTGACACAGTTGACCCTGAATTTTGAATCTTGTTCCAAATAAGGACAATTGAAAATATTATTAGATTTTTCAAGGGTAAAATCGTCAATTTGATAAAATATAAACTAATTTGATAAAAATAAATGTCAAAAAAATATTTTTAATTTTTTTAAAATTATTTTTATCCACCAATAATAAAATTAAGTAAAATTAATAAAAATTACATGATTAATTTTTTTAAATTAATTTTACATGATCATCATCCAAACACATAATAAAAATTAATTTAGTAAAAATAAATAAATAAATGTCTAAAAGATTTATCAAATTTATATAATTTTATTTTTAGTAGGTAGAAATAATTTTTAAAAATTCAAAAATATTTGTTTGACATTTATTTTTGTCAAATTAGTTTATATTTTATCAAATTAACAATTTTACCCTTGAAAAATCTAATTATATATTTAATTGTCCTTATTTGGAACAAGATTCAAAGTTCAGAGTCAAATGTGTCACAATTGAAAAGTCAGGGACCAAAGTGACACAAGCCCCAAACTATAGGGACTATTTGTGTAATTTGCCCAAATTTTATCAATATGATTTTGTAATTATTTTTTAAAAAATAATGTGAATTGTAATTTCCCCTAGAAAGATCTAAACAACTTCAACCAAAAAAAAAAAAAAATCCAAAATGGTGAAATATATATGTACAACATTTATTCTTCTTTCTTTTGTTTTTTTAATATATAGTAGCACTTTCTTATATCCTCCATAAAAATCAATTTAACAATTTAATTTAAAGAGGTGCATGGCCAAATTATTGATGGTTTTGAACCACTGTAATGTTTTTCATATGAAAAAACTACAAATAATTTCAATTTTTTCGTATTTACTCAGTGAATTCCACATGTATTTAATGTAGATCTTATTATATCATATATCTAGGAGTGAAAAAACATGCAAAATGAAATCATGTGTAGAGATAAACTTTTTATATACCTAAACTACTCTGATCAAATAATTGTAATTTTCTCCTTTTTTTGGGTAAGTAATTCTCTCCTCTCATTAAACCAATACAAATAGAATAGAGAAGAAATAGAACAAAATTACTCAGATCGTTCTGTTAACAAAAAAAATACAAATATTGAATATGAATAAAAAGCTTGTGTTCTCTACACAAGTTTAAATTTCTTTCGAGACACATCAACATGAACAATCCTTGGCCAATTCAAATATAAAAGTTCATACATTACCAGCACTAAGCAAAATATCATAATCTGGCCAGCAGCACACAAAAAAATATCCGCGCCAAAAAGAAACTGGCCAGCACCAAAAAATAAAAACCTACGAGCTACGCATTCAAGTCAAAAGCATGAATTCTACTTGTCGGCCACAAAAACACTAAATATACGCAGATCGCCCGAAATGTATAAAACAAAACACAGGCAGTTAGCTACTACTTAGCAGTAAAACATAACATCTTTGACGTTTGCTTTGATCGCAGGTAGTGGTCGGACCTCTATACTCCTCTCCCTTGTATTCCTTCCGCAGCTAGTTGATTCATTTTCAGAAGTATCTCCCTCGATATAGTAGCGAGCACGAAAGGCAGCCAAATGGGCATAGTAAGCAGGAGGCACTGCATTTAATAATGGATTAAAGTTAAGGATTATTTGTCGGAAAAACAATTTTTGCACAAATTACTGTCTATAATTAAAGAACAAAATGATAAGAGTCGACAGATGAAGGACGAACCTATGGAAACAGATCTAGTGCACCTTGCGTAGCTGAAGAAAGAAAATAATTGTTAGTTGAAATTTAAAAAACTTCACCAAAATAATGAGAAAAATATATATATTTAGAGATTGAAAATCTTCAAGTTAAGAGAGGAGAAGAAATACGTGTAACACAAACTGTTTGTCAGTGTTTGCAAGGCATCAGCACTGAATTGGTTCTCATCGTACAGCACGTGATAGTGTGTGGGACGGCTTGTGCCCTACTCAGACAGATACAAAAAACAATTGACATTTGTCACAGAAATCTGTCTTAAAATCTACAACACTGAATTTGTATAACTAAAATTTTAAATTTCTATCTTTCTTTCAAAATTTCCATCATTATCAAATGCTTGCAAGAAAATAAAATGAAAATAACTTGAACATAAAATGAAAATAACTTGAACATTGCTTACCTGAATTCCGGCATGGCTACATAGGTAAAAGTCAAATTCATTAGGGTGGCAAATGTGGGTGTCCACAACCGTACCTGATCACAAGCATGCAAATAATCATCAATATACAACAATAGGGTTCCAAAACAAGGCATCGTACAAACTCATAACAAGGGCCAAAGTCTGAAACCTGGCAGAATGTTGCCACTCCTATCTGTTGAACGACGATCTGCAGGGAAAAGGCGTGTGTGGTGTCTCTTTTGCACCACAACAAAGGTTACACGTGGCAGATAGTGTTCCTCTAACGAAACACAAGCCTGACAAAAAAAGCAGGTTTATATGTAAAAAAACAATGTAAAAGGAGAAATCACTTCGGTATCCAAATATATCAGCTGTTACACATCATATCGGCCCATACGTAACAAGCGATACCACTATTCACCGATATATCGCCAGACATATGACCATATCACCAATACACTAGTGTTATTTAATACCATGCCAATCAGTAAGACAGTATAAACATATACCTTTCGGATTGCATCCATTTCGTGGAGCAAAACTTGGTTGAATTGACCTTCGCTAACACCATCTCTACAAGATTAAAAACAAGATTAGCATAGTTGCACAGAACAGGTATTAATAACATTAGCATAGTTGCATACCCCCAAAGCATGTATTCACCTGTAGAATATAATTCTATGAGGCTTCTGCCCAGTTGATGTCTTGAAAGCTATTAACAGCTCCCTGAAAAAATGTAAATAAATAAAAAATAAGAAAAGATGTCAAGAAAAATTATAAAAACACATTCAAGTAATGTTGTGGACTTTTTACCTAATCATTCCACAATGAACAGTGCCCCTTTGAGGATCCTGATATGTTTTATAGAGATCCTGGATGATTTCTTCCTTGTGTCCTTGTGCAGAAACCAGTCCTCTATACTTCGTTACCTCAGGCCAATCCATTGAAGCAACCACCTGTAAAATATAAATCCAACTTTCATCAAAAAAATTCCGTGATGCTCTTGCTTAGATGCTAGACGACATACCGCAGCAATGGATGGGCTTGCGTCATCCCCAGGTTGAGAATGAGTTACATCAGCTCCAAAGATGATTGTAGGGCGATCAGTCACAAACGGGATTCTTCTTTCAATAGCGCTCATCAACACAGTGTTTCGACCCCCAACCTATTGAAGTTTAAAACAATTAGCCATAGACACATATAATATAAAGAATAAAATTTAACCTAAATTGATATGAACATTTGAACAGATATACAACCTTCACATTTATCTTGAGAGACAAATTTTCTAGATACTGTTTATTATTCTTTTGCGCTTGCCTAGGTTGACAGCATTGTGAGACAATGCCCAACTCTGTTTCACACACTCTTTTGATCTTTCCTGTAAAACATAAAAAATGTCACGCAAGTAAACAACCACATCTCTGAGCAAATTTCAAATTCTGGGTACAACGACAAACCATATGACCCGCTGACATCAGGCAAAACAATAATTAACAACTGAAGTTGCTTCCCTGTCAATCCCATGTTTGCTAATTCTGCAGTAGAATGGGCATGAATATCATGGAGAGCCTTCTCAATTTGACCAGGATATACCGATTTAATAGGAAGGAAAGGCTCATTGAAATCCTTGCACATTCATCAAAAGGAAACCAAAAACATCAGGTTCTTTCTTTATAGTTCAGCAACGACTGAAATGGACAACTGCATGCATATAATGATAAATCTATACCATCCCTTTACTACGACACATAGAAATCAATTCACGGCAGAACTGGTCCAAATTAATTCTAGATCGTGAAAAGCTGATGCATGTCCAGAATTCCACCTTGCCACCATTAACCATTTTCTACAAAATCAGAAGTACTAAATGTCATCTAGCTGCAGAAGAACCAAAATAGTATTTTTTTAGTTCTAGCCAACAAACAGGAGAAAAAAATAGTGAACGAAAATCAACCATTTGATAGAAATCTAGAATTCTGAAAGACACCATACAGACAAAAGATTTGTACAATGTATTGTCACTTTTTCTTGATGCATCCAACCCACGGGAAAAAAAAGAACCACATCAATCTACACAGTTAAGAATCATATGGTAATCGTCCCAGGTTTATTCCACCAATCACCAACAACACAAAAATATAACTGCTGTTTCACCTTGTCAATCATGTTCCATACACCGACCCTTGGATCAACCTGTGTCTCTTTCCCAGTATCATGATACTTGAGCTGAACCACCAAAGTCAATGTTAGACTCATTCACACATGGAAAATAAAAATGATTCATTCACAGAAGATTACCCTTGGAGGTGGGAGAACTCGTGCATCAACAGATGCAAGTTCAGCCCTCACTTGAATACCAAATTCTTCATTCACAAGCTTATCGTTGTTGTAATTATTATGGCGAACCATCTGTAGAGTCAATCTATGTCTAGTAAGAAATACTATGGACCAGACATAAAAAGAGAACAATTTCATCACCAAGGTCTTTTTTATTTAATAATCAAAATAACCAAAGTCAAGAACTTCCAGCAACAGAATACATTTAAAATCTGAACACAACTCATACCTGCTTAATACTGCCCTCTCTTACATCAGGACGTTGACAGGTTGCCTTTAGCAGGGCACTCACCTGCTTCTCATTCAACTTTTTAGAGAACCTTTGCCCTTCAACAATCTTGCAAATCTATAGCAAAAGAACTACCATTGTCAACTAAAGTCACTAGTAGTAGTAAACAAGACCCAAATAACAGAAAACATATCAAAAGTCGAAATAATTGAAGAAACCTCCATGGGCAGATAAACAGGTTTGGCATCACTTCCAGCTACAAGTGCAGGCAAGAATGCATATTCAAGTATAATATTGTATTTCTGACGAAAGTACTCAACAACTGACATCTTTTCACCAGTGTCATCAAGAGGGAACCTGTAATTCAATACAAGTGTCAAAGGCGCATAAAAAAAATTAACAAAAAAAAGAGTTAAAACCAATATGAAAAGAAGTTTGATCAATGATAATACTCTAAACAAAAAGATATATGTATATAAGAAAACATCCCAATGCTCAAATAAGAACTTTTGTACAATTGTAGTAGTAGGATGCAATTGAAGCAATTTGCTAGATACAAAAACAACAAATTAACTATGAGGTACTAACTTGGGATGAGTGCCAAACATATTGCCAAAGTTAACACAAGTTCCATTGATACATAAACACAATAAAGCAAGAAAATATCCCTAACAACCCCAATGCTCAAACCCAAAGAACAATATGATTCTGATGTTACCACCTACAGACATTCTTAAATCTGATACAGAACATCAGCAGAACAAGTTGTGTGCTTCTTTGTTTTTGTTATATCCTCACATGACGACACAATTGTGTTAAATAAATGTACTAGAGGAAACAAAGAGCACTTCATCATGTAGTAAACATGTCAGTGTAACACATACAGAAATAATACTGATTATTAACTTACGTTAACTGATTGGTTGGTTGAACTGACAAGCCTGAAATTCTACGGCACTGAACATGCTTCCTGTGAGCAAGTTCAACCTTTATGCCTCTGAGAGCTCTCTTGACCTGATAATAACAAACAAAATCAGTTCCAGTAATTTGGAAAGAGAAAACATTAAACCTGAAATATTAATATTGACCAGAAATACAACCACTACCACCCAAAAGAAAAAATAGCAAAATGCTTATAAGAATAGCATCTAGTCATGGAAATCCCATTTCTTCACCTTCAGTCTATATCGTAACCCTCAGTTTTGTTCCATCTCAGCCTAAAATTTTGAGTATTCACTTTTCAACAAATTAATATAAAATCCTACTGTATGTCATGAGGTATAGCTACCAAAAAATACCTTAAGACAATCTTGATCGGATAGAGGCCTTGTCAGATCCTTAACATTGAAATACTTTGCAACAAAGTCAGTAACAAAAATGGGTTCGTAGAATGCTCTGGCTGACATATCTGCAAAACAACATTTAGATGTCCGATTAAGAATGATCAACAACATCATAATTTTTGGAGCAGGCCCATAATAACCTCAGCCAGTGCTATATATTTCCTAAAATATGGGAAGAGGGAGTGGAGAATTGAAAAATATTTCTACCAATATTAAGGGAGAGGCCCATCTGAATAGGACGAAGACTTTGATAGAATCCTTTCCAATATTGAAATCCATTTCCAAGGTCACCTACACCAAAGCTTGGAGAGAAGAATGACCTTCCCACAACTGCATTACTGCAATCAAAAGCTTCAAAATCAATCACCCCAGTTCCCAGAAATTGATATACCACATGACCAAGATAAAAAGAAACAAAACAAGAGTTCAAGCAAAAAAAAACTTAATAATATTTATTGGTCAGTGAGAGAAATCACTTCATCGATAGTGTTGCCCTTAAAACCACATCAAGAGCTTGTATAGTTTCTTGTGGGGTATCAAGTTGTCTACCACGCATGAATTCTTGAAGATGATGTATGTCAGGTTTAGCAGCAAATTTGATTGAGACCTTAAATTCACGATCCTTCCTGCAATTAAAGCAAGCATAGCATTAACTTCAACTAAAGCATACCATATTTTCTTGTTGGCACAAATTCGCATCTAGATAATGACATAAGAGCCACCACCTTACTCAAAATCAATAAGAAAAAGATTAAAGCTAGTTTTCCATTTGAGTTGAAAAGCAATTGACAATAAGGTTACTATTTTCAATGCTCTTCACCAATCACACTATAATAAAGACATATATATACAACTCAACTATAACAAATTGCAATGAAACCACAAAATAGAGATAACCTTGCTCCTCTATCTTGGTCGACGAGCTTGATGACAAAGTCCTTGGAAGAAAAAGGCAAAGGCCCAGCAGTGTAGACACTCTTCCTTCCATCATAAGCTAGCTGTCGCTTGCCCAAGTGTGACTCACGGTACAATTCAACAAGCTTGTTAATGATTTCCCGATGGAGTTTTTTGGAAATAACCTCAGGTGTGATTGATACCTATATATATCATTAAGTGAAATTGTGATTTAACCATAACAAGAATTAGTTGTAGAGAGGCAAATTACAAAACAGCAATGCCAATAGAAACAAAACTGAAACCAATAAACTACTATGCAACACAGTATACAAAACTGAAAAAGAGCAGGCAAAATATTTCATAAACTATCTTGGTTCATAAAAACTTCTATTATTTGTATCTACATTATACATGGACAAAAATAGCAATTAAAAAAAAAAAAAAACTAAGCAAGCAATCAAAACTCAAGATTTTAACAGTAATATGTTAACCCATAAGACAAGGATATGAAATTGATAAACAATATAAACACATGTATATGTTGTACTTGTCATAAAACAGAGGTTTGAGGCATTTCAAAAAATGGAAAAATACAGAAGAAATTTCAAATAGCAATATTCTCAGAGGTAATAAATGCATAAGACTAGCTTATACACACCCAAATACATACAAAAAAAAAAAAATCAGATTTACATAAATACATAAACATACACATATTGTACATGATACAATATATACATAACATTCAAATATTCAAATATAAAATACAGAAATAAATAAAGATGTCACATACATAAAACGAGAGAGAGAGAGAGAGAGAGAGAGAGAGAGAGAGAGAAACACTTACGTCGTAGTGATGTAGATCTCTCTCGGCGACTTGAACCATAAAGTGATTCGCTCTAACAACGCATTTTTGGCCGGCTGTACCGAACCCTGGACGCGCAGGAAGCCGAACCGCCTTCGACGACGCAGGAGGTGGCTGCACCGCTTCCTTCACAGACTGCGGCGGAGGCGGCGTTTGAACCACCGTAGGAAGGGTGAGCTGAACCGGAGCTGGAGCCGGAGATTGAAGAGTCAGTTTCTGTTGCATGTTGCGGCTCAAAGAAGCCGAAGATGAAGCCAATGGTGGAGTCGGAGAGGAAAGAGCTGGAAACTGAGATGATGCCGGTGGTGGTATGTGGTGGTTACCACCGCGGCCACCAGAAGATGATGCCGGCGACGGTGAGGGACGGTCATGGCGAGGTTGGCCTCTTCCACCACCGCCACGTCCACGGCCACGTCCTGACATTGTTCTTCAGTTTTCAAACTGATGAGAGAGAGAGAGAGAGAGAGAGAGAGAAGTGGCGTGTGTGAGAATCAAAACAGTGATAGTGTGATTAGTGTGATAGTGATGGGTACATTTATACGGAGAGAGAGAGGCGTGGGTATGTTGGGAAGTTGAAGAGAGAGGAGATATGGGAAGTTGAAGAGAGAGAAGATTGAGAGAAGAAAAAAAAAAGAGATTTTGGTATCGTTTGGGATGCCAGCTTCCTTGTTTTCATTTTTTAAAAAATTTTACTTTTTTATTGTTTGTATTTTTTTATTTTCATTGAATTTTTTTAATATTTTAAGTAATTTTTTTACTTTTTAAATACACCTAACATAAATATACTTAAAAAGTAAAAAAATTATAAAAAAATCTTTTAAAAATTCATTAAATACCAAAAATATAAAAAAAATACAAGAATTCAGTACATTTTTTGTATTTTTATGTATTTATTAATTTTTTAAAATATTTTTTCACAAATTTTTTATTTTTTAGATACATCTAAGTAAGGTGCATCTCAAAAGTAAAAAAAATGTTTAATATTTAACAAATATTCACTAAAAACAAAAAAAACACGAAAATCAAAAAATTTAGTTTTTAAAAAACTTAATTCAGAAAACTCAAACCAAACACACTGATTGTTTTTTATTTTATTTTTTTGCTAAATTAGTTATAAAAGGATAAAATAAAATATTATATTTAAATTATAATTATTTTATTTTTTAACAATGATTGAGACCCTTTTTATGGAGACTCCTACAATCCTTTTAGATCTCAACTATTGATGGTGTGAGCTTCATAAATACATGAATGAATCTCACACATACATCAATGATTAAGATCCAAATAGGTTGTGGGGTCCCAAAAAAAGTGAGTTCTAAATATTTTTCTTTATTTTTTATCATAAAATTTAAAAAAATCAATACAAATGAATTTTTTAATTTGAGTTAAAATAGTTTAAAAAATCAATTTAATTTTCCAAATGAAGTCTTTGGTTATTTTAGAAGCACAGTCACGGGTCATAATGGATAAAAAATGTGAGATATTATAATTTTATATTAAATAATTAAAAAATATGAGAAGGCATGATAAATAATAATTGATAAAAAAAAATAAACCGATGATATTCTACCTTCCGTAATAATTTACCGAGAAAAAGAACATGAAGTAGTGGGAAAGTGAAAAAAGGAGTCACTAACTAGTGAAAGGTCCCTTTATCAGGATATTTTGGGAAGATAGTTAAAAATTAATTTTTAAATTTTTTTAAAAAAGATATGTCAAAAATATGAGAGTGATATGATTCAAAATATATTAAAAGTAAAAAAAAAATAACTAATAACTATATTTCCAAAATACCCCTCTATCTATGGTTAAAAGTTTGGATCCACCTACATAAATTTTTTTATTTTATTTTGATTTGTGTTTACAAATTGATTTATAAATTCTATTTAGGGCACTTATAGTCAATAAATTTATAAAATATTGTTGTGTTTTATCTAATTTTAGACCTTTAAATTTATTTTTCAATAGATTCTTATTTTCATTTTAAAAGTATTTTGTGCTATTTTGGTAACTTGTCAAAAAAAGTTGCGTTTTGCCGCTCTTTCCAAAAAAGTCAAAATGGCTTTTTACCATTAAAACCATTGGGGAGGGAAAAAAAAAATTTATTGGTAAAATTACAACTATACCTTTTATGGATCAAAATAACCCACATATAGGTGAAATTGTAAATTTACAAAATTGGATTGGGATATTTTGGTCATTTAATTATGATGTGACAGCCTAAACAAATATTAACTAAAAAAGTCAAAAGCAGCTTTTCACCAACTTCCTAAATCACTTTCTAAAAAAGTTAAAAAACTTGATAAAAAGCCAAAAATTAATTTTTTATCATCTTTCCAAAACACTCCTATATGTGGATTATTTTATTTTTATAAACTTTTATAATATATATAAGTATATATATATATAATAAAGCACAAAGGTTCTTAAAAATGTGTGAAAATATATGAGAGATACATTTTGTATCAATGGCTGAGATATTTCCTAAGACCATCTCCTACTGTTCACCAAATCTATCATCAAATTCAAATTTGGTGAAAAAAATGTACTTTTTGAGCTCCAACAGTTTCACCAAAATGGTATCAAATTCAGAAAATATCAAACGTTTCACCAAACTGAGGATCTCAACACCTTTCACAGGTTACTGTGCAGGACCGTTGCACCGAACAACCGGCCGAACATCCGACTAGTCATCCACCCGATCATCCACTTATTTGAAAAATTCCATTTGAATATAACTATTTTGCCAAATCCTTGGAGATTGTATCAAAATCGATTTGAATACAAATTTGCAGAGGAATAAATGGTGAAAGCTCTACAACTTCCCATCATAAACCTCACTTCTCTTGATCGAATCTCCACTACCAATTCCATCCGTCGGGTATCTTTTCCTTCCTTTTCACACCTTATCACTACATATATATATATATACAAATCAGTAATGGAATATTTGCCCTATATATCAGCTTTATTTTATCATCAATGTAATATTTGCCCTATATATCATCTTCTTCTTCCTCTTCATTCTCTCTAATATATATATATATATATATATGTATCCAAGGAGCTATTACAAATATTTGTTCTTCTTGCTCTGTAAATTGTTCTTTGTAAATTCATTATCTTGTGATTATCACAAGTACCTGTCACAATCAAATTTGTATATCAAAGTTATCATACTTGCAACACTAATCATGCAATATATTTTATGTTTTGGAACAACAAGAAATGGCAAAGGAATTGAGGGACACTGAAATGGAGGAGGGAAATTTTTTTTCATGAAATGCTCTTGCTGGACGTCTGGCCGGTTGTCACTCCGAACGTCCGGTGTTTTGATGACAGCTCGTTGGAGTGGCTGATATCAAATCAAGGAAATCTTCATTTTTTTACTTAAATTTGATGAAAAAAATAGTGAATCGTTAGAGATGCTCTAATTAACATCTAACGGTTCAAAGTCTAACAAACATGCTTTTCATTCCTATCCAAGTGTACCAAACACTCCTCTTCTTCTGTCTCTTAAATGTCTGCCTCCCACCTATCCCGTCTCTGTCTCTGTTCTTCTTGATTTCAAATTTTAAACTCTTTATCTACCCATTTCTCTCTCAGTTTTTGCCTTCGCATTTATCTTTCTGGCTTCATCAGAGCTTATTCCGACCGTCGTTCAAAATCACTCCGACTTGCAGCTCGATTCGCTCCGGCAACTCAATTCGCTCCGATCATCGTGCACTCCAGCAGCTCGGTTGCAAAATCAGAGCTCACTCTAACCACTCCTGTAAGCTTATTACAATATGAGTTTGGTGTGATTTTAGTTTTATGATTTGGGTTTGATGTCTTTGTTGGGGCTTTTTTTAGGTTGTTCTTTTGGGACTCTTTTTAGTTTGGCCTTTATTTTGATTTGTGATTTTTGTTTTTCTAAACCTTAAATCAAAATACCTATAATATATTGGAATCATGTTGTTGTGTAGTTTATACATATCTATTAGTCTAATTTGAGTTAGAATTTGGTTGAATTGAGTCAAATGTTTTAAAATGGTTGACTTGGAAACATCCACAAGTTTGCTATGGAATGAGCAGTAACCGTTGTTCTGTGTACTGTGGTTAACACCTTGGTTCTCTGTTTCATTCATTCATTTAATATCTGCATTTGTATTCATTTGGTGGTAATTTCTGCTATGGAGTTTTTTAGGTATTCTAGGTGATTCTCAATCATTTTGAGTTAGGTATTTTCTAGATATTATTTTTAGGTATTTGAATTGCTCTAAAACACATAAGTTTGTAAGATTTGGTTTAGTGATATGTGTTTGTGTTTGTGTTTTTCTACATGTTCAAGAAACTGATATGGGTTTATGTTTCCCTGATATGGGTTTCTATATTTTTAGGTATTTGAATTGCTCTAAAATACACAAGTTTGTAAGATTTTTTTGGCTGGGCAAAAGAATAATTCCTCCTAGGTGATATTTTCATAAATTTAATTTTTTTTTCTTTCCTTTTAAACAAAGCCTAAAGTAATTGTTGCTATCAAATTATTACTTTCTTTCGTTGCTTTCTTTGTACCACTTTTTTTTTTTTTTTTAATTACATAAACTCCATACATAACTGATAAACTCCATACTCTCTGTGCGGGGGTGATTTCCGCACTATGAAGAAGGGTTGAACTTCGTGGATGAACAGCGTGCTTTGGGAATTGAAGATCTGCACAGAATAACAAACGGTGAGGCTGCCCGACCGGGGTTTGGTCGGAAACCCCTCCGATGGTAAAGTCAGGGACTTAGGAAGAAGAAGAAGAGAGAATACAAAGGGTGTGTATGTGTTAAGTGTGTGGATTTTCGGATCCCTTGAGAGTGAATAGTGTTCACCTTTTATAGGAGAAGGTTGTTTGTCGTTCAAGTCCTTCTCTCTCTGCCATCTGTCCAATGTGTCTTATTCGTGGTCGTCTCCTATTGGAGGAGGACGACCACTCCGCCTAACACTCAGGTGCAGGTCTGTTTTATTTGTCTCATTAGCGGACATCTCTCATTGGAGGAGGACAACCACTCCGCTTGCCATTCAGATGCAGGTCTGTCATATATGCACCTTGTCCCTCTGCACCTCCATGTCTCCACGTTCTGTTCATACAGTGGGAGAGGAGCAGAGTTGTTTGTCTCTTGTGAGCCCAAGAAAGATCTTCAGTGAATTGGCCTTCTCTAAGTTGGTCTGCTCTAGAACGGTTGTCCAACTAGGAGGTCCAACATGTTACCCAACCCACTTCGGAGTGGTTCTGTCCATCCAGAAGGTCCACCATGTTGCTCGGCCCACTTTGGAGTGATGCTTGTACATTGGGCCGAACTCCTATGATTGTCTTGCTTCGGAGCAAGTGTTGGCCATAGGGCTGAGGTCCGACCTAGCTCCACCTTGGAGTGAGTATTGCATTGGGCCTAGCACCAAGACTTGATTAATTTTTACCCACTTCATTTGCCCCCTGGCTTGCACTTACGTTTGGCAAAGCAGAAGCCAATTTTGTCATAAACTTCGAAGTTTGGTTGATCACAACTTAATTTGAGCTTCGTGAGTTGGATTCAAAATTATTGTTCGGCCCAACGTTTGCGTCTGCCTAATATTTCGTAGCTCGATTGTGCCCCCAAACTAAATGTGTATCTTCACTAGCCTCGTAATTGTCCAGCTTGGTGCTCTTTCAGTCGGCTGAGCGTCATTGCTTGATTGACTTCTTGTGCATGGCTATGCCTTATAAGAATAGGTTTGTAATCTGATGGATCTCAAATTGCATGATTAGACGCTCTTAGATTGAGTTATGGCTCGGCCTTGTGTATGCTTGGTAGGTTCCACTTGGGTTCTTTCTTGCATATATACAGTGTGTATGTTGGTCATTCGTGAAGCTCTTTACTGTTATTACGTGCAAGCAAAAACGGGTATGGTCAACTGTTATTGCTGCCCCGTCTTTTCTGTTCGGTCAAGCCTTCACTTCGTCCGAAGAAATATTTCTAGTGCCTGTTTGGGCCCATCACCCAGAAGTCAAGCTGCTCATTTTGCTCGGTTTTGATAGAGTTTATGAAGGTTGTCTATTGCCCAATCGGTGGAGCTCTTTGACTTATTTCGAAATATCTCGATCATGCCCCGTTTTGTTCAGCCCATACTTCATCTCCTCTGCTCGGTTTGTTGGTGCGTGACTGGTCCATTGTAGGCCATTTCATATTCGGGAATTAAACATCATTGTTGAGCATGGAGATCAGTAGTCTTCAATTTGGATGGGTCCACATCCCTTTGCACGTCCCAGCTCGTCATGATCCCGTGCATCCCTTCAAAGCTTGGTTGGCCATGTCATTGACTGCTACTCGGTTGGAAATATTTTGACTGGTTTGCTCATGAGTGTCGTAGCTCGGTCGGACTTGCGTCTTGTTCGGCCTAGCGCAGCTTCGATTCATTTCAGTCCATAGATTCCATTCAGATCTAGCTTGGCCTACCTCATGCATGTTACAACTTGGTCGGTTATCTTGGCTGCTTGGTTGACCCTTCTCCGACACTTACTGGGCCGAGCAACTCCACTTAATTTACACACGACATCTGCTCAATTCAGTCTTTTTATTTTGGTCTTCCAATTCCCGTTTTGCGTCGTTCGGCTTCCTCCATTTCTGCTCGGTTCATTCTTGTTCGGTTGGACTGTTGCTCAGCCATGGGTTTGCCGTTGCTCGGCCTTAAAGGAGCATGCCATCAAATTCGTAGTTCGGTCGCTAGCTTGGTTCGTCGCCGTCAACGAATAAGTTCGGTTGATTGTCATTAATCCGTAGCTTGGTTCGCACCAGCTTTCATACTGCTCAGTGATCTCCAGTTTATGCTTGGTTACATCTTTTCAACGTCGCGCTCGGCTGGCCACTATCTTTGTCTTGCCATCGGACTTCAAGCTCGGCACTGACAGACGTACATACTTGACTGTCGAGCTGCCACGCGTCCATAACTGACTAGTTTGGGGCCGTTTTCTCATGTCTTTGCTTGTTGTTTGTAGTGTGTTTGTTTGGTAGAATGTTGCACTTCCAACTTTGTTTGCTGTCAATCTTTTGGTTGTTTACTTGAGCTCTAAAACTTGGTTTTGCCTCAGCTAGTTTTGACCCGCTTCCTTTGCTCGGTCCATTTTGGAGTGGATGTTAGTCGTCCAATCAACCTTTGTCGCTTGGTCCACTTCGAAGTGAGCATTGGGCGTTTGACTAATTTTCATAGCTCAACCCACATCGGAATGGGTGTTGGGCATCCAATCAACCTTCGTTGCTCGGCACACTTCAGAGTGGGTGTTGGGCATCCAACCTCTGTTGCTCGTCTTAAGCGTTGGGCGTCCAACCAACTTCTGTTGCTCGGCCCAGACGTTGGGCATCCAACCAACTATTGTTGCTCGGTCTACTTCAGAGTGAGCATTAAGTGTCCGACCAACTTCCGTTGCTCGGCCCATTTCAGGTGTTGGGTGTCCAATCAATTTCCATTGCTTGGCACACATTAGAGTAGGCGTTAGGCGTCCAACCAACTTTTGTTGCTCGGCCCACCATGGAGTGGGTATTGGACGTTTGACCAATTTTTGTTGCTCGACTCACTTTGAAGTAGGTGTGTTGGAGTCCGACCAACCTTTGTTGCTCGGCCTAGGCATTGGGTGTCTGACCAACTTCTGCTGCTCGGCCCAGTCGTTAGGTGTCCGGCCAACTTTTGTTGCTCGGCCCAAGCGTTGGGCGTCTGACCAACTTCTGCTTCTTAGCCCAAGCGTTGGACGTCGGATCAACTTTTGTTACTTGGCCCAAGGGTCGGACGTCTAACCAACTTCTATTGCTCGGCCCAGGCATTGGGCGTCCAACCAACTTTTGTTGCTCGGTCCACTTCAAAGTGAGCATTAGGTGTCCGACCAACTTTCGTTGTTCAGCCCACTTCGGAATGGGTGTTGGCCGTCCAATTAACATCCATTGCTCGACGCGCTTAAGAGTAGGCGTTGGGCATCCAACCAACCGCTGTTGCTCGGTCGAAGCGTTGGGCGTCTGACCAGCTTCTATTGCTCGGCCCAGGCATTGGGCGTTCGACCAACTTTTGTTGCTCGGTCTACTTCAGAATGAGCAATAGGTGTCCGACCAACTTTCGTTGTTTGGCCCACTTCAGAATGGGTGTTGGGCGTCCAATTAACTTCTGTTGCTCGGCCCAGAGGTTGGGCATCCAACCAACTATTGTTGCTCGGTCTACTTCAGAGTGAGCATTAAGTGTCCGACCAACTTCCATTGCTCAGCCCATTTCAAGTGTTGGGCATCCAATCAATTTCCATTGCTTGGCGCACATTAGAGTAGGCGTTAGGCGTCCAACCAACTTCTGTTGCTCATCCCTCTTTGTAGCTCTTCCACTTCGTATCACCTTCGTTAGGCTGAGGTCCTTTTATAATGAAACTTTGAGTTAATAAAGTATCTTCGAAATTTGCCAAGTGTTGGGCTTGTAACTCGAACTTTCAATTTCTTCATGTTTATGTTGTTTGCCCCCAGCCGAGCAGCAAGGATGTAGCCCTACATTGTTCGTTGTTCGGCTAGACTTCGCCTTATGCCTTTGAAAAATTGAGTTGCTCTTCCAGTCGAGCAATAATAGGGAAACCTTGCAAGATTTCCCGTTTGGCCTTAATTGAATTAGTTGTCTTGCCCCAAATCGATCATCATTGTTCGGCTGTTACTTGACTCGGTTACGCTTCTGTTTATCCCACTTTGGAGTGGAGAGCAAGCTTTGACCTAGCTTCTGTTCAAACTTCATGTAGAGGGCTCGATTTAACCTAGCTCTTGTTCGGTCCACTTCAGAGTGGCATTTGTTCGGCAACCTATCTTCTTTTTGGCCTACGTTGGGTGGCCTCAATTCAACCTACCTCATAGTGAAGGACTAGCTTCGAATCTAACTTCTGTTTGGCACACTTCAGAGTGGCCTTTGTTCGTCGCATTTCGGGGTGGATAGTTAGGTTCAACCTAGCTTCTATTCGGCCTATATCGGAGTGGCCTTTGTTCGGCCCACATCGAAGTGGTCAACTAGGATCAACCTAGACCTTTGTTAGGTCCACACTAAGGTGGTCGGCTGGGATCAGTCCAGACCTTTGTTAGGCCCACGTCAAGGTGGTCAACTGAGATCGGTCCAGACCTTTGTTAGGCCCACGTCAATGTGGTCGACTGGGATCAGCCCAGACCTTTGTTAGGCCCACGTCAAGATGGTCGACTGGGATCAGCCCAGACCTTTGTTAGGCCCACACTAAGGTGGTCAGCTGGGATCGATCCAGACCATTGTTAGGCCCACGTTAAGGTGGTCGACTGGGATCAGCCCAGACCTTTGTTAGGCCCACACTAAGGTGGTTGGCTAGGATCGGCCTAGACCTTTGTTAGGCCCACATAAATGTAGTCGGCTGGGATTAACCCAAACTTATGTTTTGGTTGTACCATACCCTTGTTTGTCGTTTTCTCTATCAATGGAGTCTTTCCTTCCAATAGGTGGAACAACTCAATTGCGAGGATATGGTAGAACTTCACCACATCTAAACTTTGTTCGTTAATACAAATCTCACCTTTCAGAAGACTCAGGAGCATCTATCATTTGTCATTCGTCTTCTCCATCATTGGAGTTCTTCCGTCTAGTCAGTGGGACAACTGAATAGTAGGGATTCGGTGGCGCTTTGCCACATCTAGACTTCATTCATCGATACAAATCCAGTATTCTGACACTGTTAGGATTATTGGTTCTTTATCATTCGTCTTCTCCAATATTGGAGTCCTTCCGTCTAGATGATGAGACGAGTCAGCAGCAATGATGTGGTGGTGTTCCATCGTATTTGAACTTTGTTCTTCGATGCAGATCTGGTCCTCCAACACTTTCATAAAATATAGTCCTTTATCGATCATTATCTCTTTCATCGGAGTCCTTTAGAATGAGGCATTAGAACGACTAAACAATAGTACAGTGGTGTACGCCGTGTCTGGACTTCATTTGTCGATGCAGATCTGGTCTCTCTATATCCATTAGTGCAGATCTGGTTTTCCGGCACTCTTCAAAGTGTTAATTTGTTATCCTTTGTCTTCTCTGTCAACAGAGTCCTTCCCCACAATGGCAACAAAGGTATCTCTTTCGTTCCCCTCACCAAAGCTTGTCATAGAACAGTGTGGTACTCTCTTCCTTTAGTCGCGGTTGTCTCTATCAAGGGAGCTATGTTGGGATGACTCGCCGACGATGACATGACGTTGCTCTACTACATCGGTGGTCTATTCATTAAGGTCTGCAAGGTCTTCATGCCTTCTATGGCAAGAGATGTGGGTCCAAGCCCTACCATGATCTCCAAACCCATTGAGTCGATGATGCGGTCACGGTGGTCTTTCTCAACAAAAAGACGTTGAGACGTCTGAACGGCAATGACCCGGCGTCGCTCTGCCGCAATGGGTGTCTGATCGTCGTGGTCCATAAGGTCATCGTGCGCTGGAGGGAATGCCAGACCCTTATCTTTGGTTCTCTCCGTCATTGGAGTCATCTCTGCTAGCCCAGAGTGGGGTGTATCTTCGATTCCCATCGCCGGAGTTCGTCACGAAGCAAACAGTGGTTTTCCCACAGACGGCGCCAATTGTGCGGGGGTGATTTCCGCACTATGAAGAAGGGTTGAACTTCGTGGATGAACAGCGTGCTTTGGGAATTGAAGATCTGCACAGAATAATAAACGGTGAGGCTGCCCGACCGGGGTTTGGTCGGAAACCCCTTCGATGGTAAGGTCAGGGACTTAGGAAGAAGAAGAAGAGAGAATACAAAGGGTGTGTATGTGTTAAGTGTGTGGATTTTCGGATCCCTTGAGAGTGAATAGTGTTCACCTTTTATAGGAGAATGTTGTTTGTCGTTCAAGTCCTTCTCTCTCTGCCATCTGTCCAATGTGTCTTATTCGTGGTCGTCTCCTATTGGAGGAGGACGACCACTCCGCCTGACACTCGGGTACAGGTCTGTTTTATTTGTCTCATTAGCGGACATCTCTCATTGGAGGAGGACAACCACTCTGCTTGCCATTCAGGTGCAGGTCTGTCATATATGCACCTTGTCCCTCTGCACCTCCATGTCTCCACGTTCTGTTCATACAGTGGGAGAGGAGCAGAGTTGTTTGTCTCTTATGAGCCCAAGAAAGATCTTCAGTGAATTGGCCTTCTCTAAGTTGGTCTGCTCTAGAACGGTTGTCCAACTAGGAGGTCCAACATGTTACCCAACCCACTTCGGAGTGGTTCTGTCCATCCAGAAGGTCCACCATGTTGCTCGGCCCACTTTGGAGTGATGCTCGTACATTGGGCCGAACTCCTATGATTGTCTTGCTTCGGAGCAAGTGTTGGCCATAGGGCTGAGGTCCGACCTAGCTCCACCTTGGAGTGAGTATTGCATTGGGCCTAGCACCAAGACTTGATTAATTTTTACCCACTTCACTCTCCATACTCCTGGAGGAGAACATGGAGCAGAAACTCAATATGTTCTGTGATCCTTGAGCCCAACAAGAAACTGAGAAATCATTATAGGATGTTCTTCGTAAAAAGTGCCCAACCTCCTCTGATTATTATTAATACATTTTTTCACTTCAATTCAAGTCTTTGTACCCACTGTTTGCTTTTGAGGCAAACAAATTGAAGCAACTTTCAGCTTGATGTCATTTTGGTTCAAAGATCCAAACAATAAATTAGTTGATGGTATCTTCTTTTTGTAACTTTGGTTTTTAGTTTTATTTTGTGGAGAAATTGTGTTTACAAACGAGTGATCAAACCCATCAGAGCATTTTTTAGTTTTATTAGAAAGCTGCAGAAACCAACCTAACAGATTTTAGATTCTTAAAAACTTCCCCCCAACATTTTTGGAATGTAATAATTCCATCAAACACATTGAAAGCTTTTTGGGCAATGGTTGTTTTTTCATTATTAATCAAGAAAGCTTTTTGGGAAATAGTAACAAAGAGGTAGAAAAATAATTCAAGAGAAAGGAGAATATCGAGATTCGAGAAAGAGTTTCCTGGGTTTGATTGGTGTGATCTGAGTTTGATCTTTCTACATTGATCCCAAAATGGGTTTGATCTGAGTTTGATCTTTCTATATTTTTAGTTTTATCATTTGGGCTTAAAATGGGTTTATTGTACAAAAAGTCACCCATTTTTTTTGTTCTATCATTTGGGTTTGATCTTTTTAGATTGATACATTGATCCCAAACTGAGTTTAAAATGTGTTTATTGTACAAAAAGTGATATGATCTGGGGTTTTCTATTGGGTTTATTGAGGCAATTGAATTTGGGGGCTTATTTTTATTTCCTATTTTTTGTAACTCTGATAACAAAAACTGAACCAAATGAATTCTCACTTCTATTTTCTATTTTTTCTATTTATGAGAATAGAAAGCTTCAGAGCATTTATTTTTCTTTTTGTTTCACTCAAACATGCAAATGCATAATATATATCATGACAAGGTCTATCTTGATAAACTAGAGGTAAGAACAAAATTATGACCTGGGAAACATGCTGATCACATATGACCAAGCGAAGGTTCAAAGAGTTATTGTTCGACTAAAAAGATTCATTTCAGAGAATTGCTCTGTCGACCAAAAATAGAGTGTTGGTCATATTTATGATTTCATGGATTTGTTTTGTTTGTACTCAACGATCATATTGATCCTATTTTCTATGCTAGAGTTTCATATTGTGTTAAATCATTGAGTAAATTAGAAAGTTATTATTTTTTAATTAGTCCACATTGTCATCATCACTTTGTTTAATTTTAATTTAAAAATTTTTAAAAAGAAAACTTTCTAATAATTTTCATAAGATTTTCTATTTTTGGAGTCAAAAATAATTTTTTTTTAAATTTGAATTTAAAATTTTAAAAAAAATACTTTCTATTAATTTTCATAAGATTTTCTATTTTTTGGAGTTATAAAATAATTTTAAAAAAAATTTCAAAGTATTTTTTTGAGCTTTATTTTTGTCAAATTAATTCTTATTATTTAAAAATAAATAAAGTATAAAAATGAAATTATCATCCTCTAATTTTGCTTATCTAATTCTATCTCTAATGATGTATAATTAAAGAGGCTAATTCTTTATAAGTTCTTTAAGAAGAATTTCGTTATATATTTTTTCAATATCTTTATCAAAAAATGACATAGACTCCACAAATTTTAACATGATATATACAAATTACAACTACATTTTACGCCCATCTCTCCTCTCTTCTCTCACCACTTCTCTCCTCTTTCATCATTCCACTACTCTCTCTCTCTCTTTCCCTCTCTCTCTCTCCACTACACACAGGTTGCAACATAAAGAAGTTTCCTAGCAACTTCCTTGCAGCAGATTTGCCTCTTCATCACTCCTCACAACTGTTTCTGCTCCTTCCTCCTTAGCAACCCTTTGTTGACATCTCGATCACAACAATTGCGGCAACCCCGCGCCCTATCTCGACCATTGCAGAGCCACCATCTTAGCCTCATGCTTCAGTTTTCAAGATCTATTTGGAAAGCTTTGATCAAGATTTTTCTAAATTAATGTTTTTAACAGTCATTAATTTGTATCTGTGTTGAAAATGTGTTGCATTTGTTGGTAGTGTTTGCATTGGGTAACCTATTATTATTGTGCAACAATGTTTGTGTTTAGTTTGAATTGGGTGGTCTATGAAAAACCTTTTATTAGTGTGACAATGCGTGTGTTTGTTTTGAATTGGGTAGTCTCTTTTAATTTTCATATTGGCTCTTTTCTGTATTTTACAGGTGGATGAAGACTAGAAGCGAGTGGTAATATCGGCTCCCTTTTTACAGGTCTACACTTTTTTAAGCTTAAGTTTTTCTTATCTCTCTAAAGATTTTGTATTTATTGTTGGTGGGAGTAAAAATGTTGCGAGAGATGTGTAAACTAAACGTGCACTTCTTTGATTGATGAGTGTTGAAAGAGTGGCAATCTCGAGTGAGCAATAATTTGAGCATACTTCGTTCAATTTGTTTGAAAAGATATGATAATGTTTGAAGGCACATTTCTCTTTCATCTTTATCCTAAATAGCATCCAAGTAGTTTACATGGATTTTAATGTGTACTATTTGGGCATTGTTTTTATATATTTTTGAAGGGTGACAATTTTGCCAAGTAAATTTTAAATTTTCTACTTTTTTCCACGATATGTACTATGAAAATATGTCATGTTTCTAAATACTTCTATCTGGACTTTATGTTCCTAAATAATTTTTTGAAATATGTCATGTTCCTAAAGTAATTTTTCTTTTTTAATCTTCTTCCTTATTCATGGTAAATACTCTATCACCGTTGGTTGGATATGAATCTATAGGAATATGTTAGTTTTGATGCTTATTTTTTTTAGAAAAATTCACAATTGTTTAAAGTTCGTAATATCTTATTTACCAGTGTGAGCACTTCCAAATTGAGGCATGAGTTATAGTTATAAAGGTAAATTCATGATTTAATTGTTAAGCTTGGCTGGAGGGTTTATTTAATATGATTTGAATTTTCTGGCTAGAGGATCATGTATATTTTTGGATCTCAATTAAAATATTACATTGTCCTTCGTCTCTCTTTTATTTTTATTTTGTATTTTTTAACCTTTATAATTAACATTGTTTCCAACTGGTTTATTTTCTTGATGGGAACTCAAAGCAACATATTCATCCAAAAATGAATATTAAACATAAGGTAAACTTTAATTGCTTTTTGATTTTTTTTTCATACTCATTTTAGAAATTTGAATTTAATTATTTGTCGGTTTACAATCTTAAAAAATTCTTATCCATTATAAAGTTGTTTAGTCATGATGTGTAGGCATTAAAATAAATAAGGTAAAATTATAACGTTTTTTTTAAATATTTGGTCAATAATGTAACTTTTCTTTTCTATGAAATACATGTCTCACATTTCTTTTTTGGGTTTCCATTGAACAATACTCTCAATGAGTTAGAAGAGTGTAGGAATAGCCTAAACTCTTGCATTGGGAAAAAATACACAGATTAGTAGGTTGTCTTCCACTATCAACTGAATTGTGTTTTATATCATGGTTTTAGTATTGAATTTTGTTTTTTCTTTGGTTGTTTTCTTTTTCTTATTGTATCAAACGTGATGTTTTCACTACAATATGTTTTTAGGCAGTTGCGATCTGGAGGTTTGTATGATTTGTTTTCATTCTCAATTTCACTCTCTATGCTATTGTTTTCTTTCTATTCATTTATCTACTTTAATAGTGCAAACGCATGTCTATTCACTTGAACATGGAATGACAAGTTTCAATTGATCATAATAGCTGTGTTGCTTTAAACAGTGATATTGGCATTTGCAAGAGAGTTTGAAGATATTATATTGCGTTGTGGATATCTCAACATCGAATCATGTACCATGCCAGATCAGATCAACTCTATTTTATGTAGCATGCTACTTTCTGCCTACCAAGTTACTAACCTAACTTTCACAATTTGCATTAATTTCTCACAGGCCAGTGGCAGCAAGAACAAGATGGTGATAATCATGATCATGTTGCTTAGAGCTTTAGAGCCTTGAATAGATAACCATAAGTGATGATGTACTTGGATGAAGAACATGTTGGACAATCTTCATTGTATTTAAAGAAATAAATTCTGTTTGTGTACTAAACAACAAACAGAATATAAAAGAAATAAAGGAAATGAAGGAGAATGTTTGATTACAAAAATCAAACTAGAAATAAAATTAAATAAATAAAAACATATTTTATTTTGTTACAAAATCAAAATCAAAATCTGATATAAATAAATAAAACAGAAAATAAATTAACAACTTACTTGATTAATATCTAGAACAATATTCTGACTAAGTCCAGTGTTTGACACTGTGTCCTTAAGATAGATTCGTTCTCTCCACAGTGCTTTCAGATTTGTGGACGTCTATCTCTTAGGATAAAATGATCAACAACGAATAAATGCAGCACTACAATTTATTTGCACAACGAACACACTAAGTGTTTTACTCTCTTTCTCACAGAGAAAATTAGATCCAGCAAAATGCAGAGAGTAGTAGCAGATTTAAGGATAAAAATTGGAGTAAAGAAACAAATGAGAGACTTGTCTATTTATAGGAGAATTTATGGCTGTTAGGTTTGAATTAAACAAGTGCAAAACCTGTTTGAATAGTTATGATACCTGTTCAGTTTGAATAAATAGATACAAATCTGTTGGGTTCAAATTTTGAACAGATAAAACCGAATTGAACAGATTTTGAATCTGTCTGAGTGGGGAAAATAAAACCGAAGCCAATTTTGAAATTAATTTTCGAAATTCAAATTTCAAAAAATTAGAATTTAATTTCAGAAAATAAAATTCAAATAATTTTGGCCCAAAAAGATAGGTATTGGGCCGGACAAGCCCAACCCAACCACGCACCCGTGCTCAAGCCCAGCCAGCCCGGACGGACGGTTGGTGCGCGCGTGTGTTTATTTTGGGTCCAATAGGTCTAGTCCACTTTACCCATAACCTGCCTCTCTACAAAACTTGGGGCCTACCTCAAGTTCCAACCCCAAGTCTTATAAACCCACTCAAAATTTCTCACCAAATCAATGAAGAACAAGCCATTATTCAAACCTTTAAGGATTTTCCACCAAAACTCCTTTTCCATGGAGCACACTTTGGCTTCAATTTCCCATGCACCCGATAATGGTTTTGAGCAACCAAATATACTACGCGAATCACAACGCGGCATAGAACACGTTACCACTTAGACCCGCCAACTTTGGCACATGGGTCCCACCTAAAAATTAGACCAAAGTTTAGGAAAAATTCTGTTTTTCCAGATTTTTCCAAAACCATTTCTAACAATCCCCCAGATGAATGGAATTTGATGACAACGGAAATGCAACAATATGCAAAATTTGTCGAAAGAGTATAAATCGAAAATATCTTGCATCAGGATAGGTAGCTTTCGGCTTTGAACCTTCTCTAGTGATAACCTATCGAACTTACTAGCTAACCAATAGACACGATGCCTTGAATTGTTCAGCTGTTTATGTAAGCCAAGACAATAGATTTCATACAAAATATCTTCTGACACATCGTAGTTCTCACGGTTGTATTCATTTTGGCCTTGAACGCTCCTAGTTTTCATGAGTGCTTCTAGAGAATTTAGCCTCTTCATTCTCACAGAACCGACCCTAGTTCGACACTCATATAGGTGATTCTTATTGTAAGTATCTCCTTATACTCATCTTGATTTTTATGCCTAAATCAAGATATAAGTAATCATTAAAAGCAAAGCTTATCCTTAGACCCCTGCATACAACACATGTTGCAGATATCACTCTCACCATAAGAATGGGTAGAGAATTTTAATCCCTTGATGATTTCTGGCGAGCTACACATAACTTAGTTGTCCCTTTGAACTTAGTTCTTGGATCTCCAGTCATATAAGTAGGGTTACCATTATGATGACTCTTATGTAATAGCCTTTAATTTCATCCCCTTCGATGAACTATACACTTGCTCTTTTGTCAAACCTTTTGTTAACAAATCCACAATATTCTCTTTAGATTTTATATAATCTATTGAGATTATTCCATTTGAGAGTAATTACCTTACGGTATTATGTCGACGACGAATATGTCGTGACTTACTATTATACATATGATTCCGTGCCCTGCCTATTGCAGATTGACTATCACAATGAATGCAAATAACTGGCACAAGTTTTGGCCACATTGGAATGTCTTTTAAGAAGTAACGAAACTATTCTGCTTCTTTTCCTTCTTTGTCTAAAGCAATGAACTCAGATTCCATTGTGGATCGTGCAATGCATGTTTGTTTCGTAGATTTCCAAGAAACAGCAGCGCCTCCCAAAGTAAAGACATATCCACTAGTGGATTTTGAATCTTTAGTATCCGATATTCAATTGGCATCACAATAACGTTTGAGTACTGCTGGATATCAAGTAAAGTTCAAACCATGATCACGGGTAAATCTTAAATATCTAAGAACCCGAATGATCGCTTTCCAATGGTCTTCTCCGAGGTTACTAGTGTACCCACTCAATTTACTAACTGTATAAGCTATGTCAGGATGAGTACAATTCATTAGGTACATTAGGCTTCCAATGATCTGGGAGTATTTTAATTGAGACACCGCATCACCTTTATTTTTTGATAAATAAAGACTGATGTCTATAGGTGTTCTAGTTATATTCATATCATCCTTGATAAATTTATCAAGAATTTTCTCAATATAATGTGATTGAGTTAATGTATATCCGTCAGATATTTTAGTAATTTTCATTCCTAATATAACATCTGCGACCCCCATATCTTTGATATCAAATCTTCTATTAAGTATTTGCTTAGTTGATTTGATCATGTTTTGACTACTTATAATGATAAATATGTTATCCACATAAAGACAAGCTATGACATATCCTTGGTCAGTATTTTTAACATAAACGCACTTGTCACATTCATTTATCTTAAACCCATTAGTAAGTATTGCATGATCAAATTTTTCATGCTATTGCTTAGGTGCTTGTTTTAATCCATAAAGAGATTTTACAAGCCGACAACTTTCTTTTCTTACCCCGGTACTACAAACCCGTCGGATTGCTCCATATAGATCTCTTCATTTAGATCACCGTTTAAGAAAGCTGTCTTAACATCCATTTGATGTATTTCTAAATTATACAACGCTGCTATAGCAATAAGCATGCGAATGGATGTTATTCTTGTCACTGGAGAATCTGTGTCAAAATAATCCAAACCTTCTGTTAGACTTATTTATTTTGATGATTTATTTAATTATGTTTTAATTTATTTGAAAGAGAAAAATAGAATCCAAAATTTATTTTGATGATTTATTTAATTATATTTTAATCAAAATTTATTTTGATGATTTATTTAAAAGAGAAAAATAGAATCAAAATTTATTTTGATGATTTATTTGAAAGAGAAAAATAGAATCAAAATTTATTTTGTCCCATTATTTCTCACCTAAACATTTATCCTAAATATTGTTAGAATGTATTTAATATTTGATTAAATCAGGAGTTCAAACAGCCCAAAACAAAGGTTCAAACAGCCTAGCACAGCAGCAGGCCAAAAGGTTCAAAAGGTTCAAGTGGAAGATATTCAAATTAGTAATGATAGAAGTACAACGGCTATAAAAGGCTATAAAAGTTCAAAAGGCCAAAAGGTTCAAAAGGTTCAAGTGGAAGATATTCAAATTTATAATGATGGAGTGGAAGATATTCAAATTGATAATGATGAAAGTACAACGGCTATAAATGGCTATAAATTCAAATGACTACAACGGCTATAAACGGCTATAAATTCAAATGAATACAACGGCTATAAACAGCTATAATTTTCATTATATATACGAAAGCCTCTAATGTAAACAAGTTACAAAAAATCTGAAAATATTCTTTGGTCTATAATCACTCACATCTATTCTCAGAAATTATACACTGAGCCTTATAGCATTAAGCTTATCTTTCCTGTGTGAGATTTACAGAAAAACCAGAGCTTCATTTTTATATCTATCTTTGAGAAATATTTATTGTAAGCTTTCTTTGAAAGCAAAAATATCATTTCATCTTGTAAAAGTATTGCAAATACTGTGTTCTTGAAATCTTGAGAGTGATTGTGAATCACCTAAGATTTGCCGGGTTTGGCCTTGTGAAGTCTGTGTAAAATCCGTGGAGGATTGCTCCATTTGTAAAAAGGTTGCTAACACTCCTGTGAAGCTAGAAGATAGTGGAAAAATCTCCAGTGAAGCTTGAGGAGTGGATGTAGGCTTGGTTGAAGCTGAACCACTATAAATCTGTTTGTCTCCTCTTCCCTAATCTCTTTACTTTCCTACTGCTGCTATAGCTATCTAATATTCATGTGTTAATCATTTGATTTGCCCTGTGTGTTAGTTATACTTCATTGTTATTTTGCTTGATCATTTACTGCTAAGTTCATCATTGTGCTTGTTAATAATTTGTTGTGCTAGTAGTTAATTTTATTGGGGTATTATTAATTTTAATTTGTAGAAACCTAATTCACCCCCCTCTTAGGTTGCTTTTTGGGTAACAATTGGTATCAGAGCCTGGGGCTCTTGTTTAGATTTAACAATCTTGAGTTTTTGATCCATAGCAACCATGTATTCTACTTACTCTGCTATAGGACAAGCTAGCAATAGGCCACCTCTCTTTGATGGTAGTAATTACATTCATTGGAAAGAAAAAATGACTTTGTATCTTCAAGCTACCAATTATGCTTTGTGGCTCATTATCACTAAAGGTCTTAAAATCCCTACCAAGGTAGCAGACCATATTAGTGTGCCTAAACTTAAGGATGAATTTGATGAGCGTGATTATAAACTCCTTCAAGCTAATGCTAAAGCCAAGCTTATTCTTATGTGTGGACTAGATGCAAATGAGTATAATAGAATTTCTGGGTGTAGTACTGCTAAAGAGATTTAGGATAAACTTGAAATCACCTATGAAGAAACTAGTCAAATAAAAGAGTCTCGGATTGACATGCTTATTCATGATTATGAACTCTTTACTATGGAATCATTTGAATCTATTTCTAAGATGTTTTATAAATTTACCAATATTATTAATGCTCTAAAATCTCTTGGTAAATCTTATACTAATGATGAGCTTGTAAGAAAAATACTTAGGTCTTTGCCAAATGAATGGGAAGCTAAGGTTATAACTATCCAAGAAGCAAAAGACCTAACAAAATTAGGCATTGAAGAACTCCTAGGCTCACTCATGGCTCATGAACTTTCAAGGATGAATGGCAGCAAAAAGGAAGCCATTTGGGGAGAAAATGATGGAATAGCCAACCTATGTCTCATGGCTCTTGGAGAAGAAGAATTCACTCAAGATGAGGTAATTTCTAATTATGTAGAACTTGAAAGTGCTTTCAATGAATTACATGACATATTTAGAAATGTTTGTGTTAAGAATTTTAAATTAAAGAAATTAGTTACTTCTCTTTCAAATGATGTAGATGTTTTAAAAATGGAAAATGCTACTTTGAAAATTGACTTTACGTCTATTGCCAATGAGAAAAACATTTTAAAAAACAATGTTGAAGATTTAAACAAAACTCTTGAAAATTTTGTAAAAGGAAAAGAAAACCTCAATAAGTTTCTTGGAAATAAAAAATGTGTTTTTGACAAAGTAGGCATTGGTTTTGATCCTCCTAAACCTTTTATGAGATTAAATGTTCTTGAGACTAATCCCTATAGACCCAAGAAAGTATGGATACCAAGAAAGAAATCAAGATATTTTGTAGGTGGAATCTTAAAGAATACCAAGGACTTCGAGAGGAAATTATGACAACCCTCACCTCTGATTAGTGCTAATCTCTGATTGAGCATGATAAGTAATTGAACAGACTGAAATTCTGAACTGAATGCATGAATATGTTGTTTAATTGCATTTCTATCTGTTAGTCATTAAATGATCTGTTCATGTTTTATCTTTGAACTGCGAATTGAAAGCCTTATCGACGACCGATTCAGAAATTGATTGGTATTTATGTTAATTAGAATTTATGTGATTTTATGGTAGATTTAATTGAAATTTGATTTGGAACGATTAAATTAGATTAAATAATGTCAAATTACATTAGTTGCAATATTTACACAATTGCCACTTAGTGGCTTGATTCAAGACCATTCTTTTCTACTTCCCTCATGTTTGATATGCCATCCTTTTCATCTTTGAGACCAAACGTGTGAGAGAGAGAGAATTGGAAGGAAAGAATTGATTCAACAAAGTTTGGCTTGGAACTTAGGAGAAATTAAAAGAGAATTGCATAATTAAGCTTCTTTACCTTGAATTCAAGGCCTAAGGTAGAGATTTCATCCTCTCATTTGTACATTTAAGTTGTATCTTGCATGGTTCATGGGATTATTGGAGGTTAGAGTCAAATTATGGTTTAAAGTGTTAAATTGAGGCTTAATCCATGCATGCATGTTCATATTCTTGAATTTGGAGGTTGTTCTTCATGAATTCCCACATGCATGTCCATTTTCTAGTTGTAGTTCATGAATTCATCATGTTTTTGGAAGGATTGACTCATTTGATCATGTGTTAGAAGCTTTGAATTCAATTGAATACATACATGTTAAATGTACATCTTGTTCTTGAAGTTTATTTGAAATTTGTGTTTAATTGACTTACCTTTGGGCTTTGATTTTTCAAATTGATCTTCAAAACATGTTATATTATGGGTTTTCAAGTGTTTTCCAGAAAATGGGCCCAAAAGGTTGAGTTTTGATGTGTTGAATGCTTGGTTTGAGCTTGGGAGGCAAATCTGGAAATTCCAGATTTTGGCTTCCACACACGAGCGAAGGATTCCACGCTCGAGCGACCGTCTTTTGTTCAGAGCTCTGCTCGAGCAAAGGAATGCTCGCTCGAGCGTAGATTGCAAGCTCTCATATTTTTGGTGCACACAGACGCACGCTCGAGCGACGAGACCTACGCTCGAGCGAAGGATGTGTCTCACGCTCGAGCGATCATCAAGCGGGGATTTTCAACATCCAGCACTTTTTGCATTTTTACAGACTGCTCGAGCGAGGAAATCTACGCTCGAGCGACCCCACTATTTTGACAAGCTCGCTCGAGCGAAGAAAGCCACGCTCGAGCGAGACCCTTGTTTTCTGAAAATTTTGAAAAGTGTTTTAAAGTGCATCTTTGCATCCTCATTCCATCCTAGGCATTCCTAGGCCTAGTTTAAGGCATCTTAATGAGGATAATGTTATAGAACCACACCAAGTATAAGTAGGGGCTAAGTTATTAATCCCGAGTGTGTGTTCGTTCTACAACTGTAGGGTTGGCATTCGAGGACGCGCATTAGCTTGCCTATAGCCCAGTGCTCTGTGAGTAACAATGTTGTAAAGATATGTTCAATTGTGATTTACTTCTGAATGATCAACTGTTCTGCCTACTGAAACATCACTGTTTAATGAATGAATATTTATCCTATTTGTAAACTGTATTCGTGACATCCATAGCAATTTACTGTTACTGCTACTGTCACAGAGATCTCTGTCGGTTCCCATGTTTGAAACCACTACTGTTACTGTTACGATGGCCATCAACTGACTGTTCAGTCTGTTAAGACCTACTATACTGTTTTGCTATGGGATGTACCACATATGACTGCTATGGTTTCTGAGTGACTAATATGACTGTTTAATTACTGAAAGGACATTCATTCTTAACCTCTTTACATTACTGTTATTCACTGGGCTTTAGCTCACTGTTTATATACATATATGTAGGTGTCCAAGCACCGGACCGGAGCTAGGAGCATCGGGTTAGCTCCCGTTTTCTCAAAGCCAACCATTGTGCCTCACCTTGAGGTTCCGAGTGCGTCAAAGCCAAGGCTGTTTTGGGGTATTTTAGATTTCCCCCTTTTTGTCTTTGTTCTGTAATAAATGTTAAGACTTGACTGTACAGTTAGTTAGGGACTTAGTCCCTGACATGGATGTTTGTGTTTATGTCACATGTACATATGTTTTGGTTATCTATGTGGCATGTTTATAAAAAGGTCTTTTTGTATTCAGACTGTCACAGCTCATTGGACACCTTTTATTTACTGTTATGGCTTCCACCAACCCCTTTACTCTATATTACTGTTATTACTGTTAAGCAGGCCTTTGGTAATCACGGATTACTGGCCAGTTACGATACTAAACCCATGGGAGCGAGTTTGGGTCGTGACAGAAATGCACAACAAGAGTGTTCAATCTAAAAAGCAAAATCAGCCCCTGCAAGAAGAAGAAGAATGATGAAATGAAAATCACTAAGATGAACAATAGAGGTAATGTATGGGTGAAGATTCCAAAGAGGTAAATGAAGGTATTACTCTTAACACACCTTTAAGCTTAAAGTTCTATATTCTTTAAGGTGTGATTTGTGTACAATAGGTTGTGTCTAATCATTGCTTCCATGTAACCTAAGTGTACTATGTTTGCTAAGTCATGTTCTGCTAGTTTCTTTCAAACCTTCATTGAACTCAAAAATGAGAATTATATTATTTTGATGAATGCCTATTAAAATATGAATAATTCATGTATTCATTAACATTATATATCATGTCATCCATTATTATGAAAAAGAGATAAGAAGTGATAAATATTTTTTTGTGAGCATACTTTTCACATCTCATATACGACTTCATACTAATATGTTAATTCTTTTTTGAGTCATATCTTTATAGAATCAATTTTGATGTCATAGCATGTTTTTGAGATGTATACTATCTATATTTTGAATTCTACATTTGTAATATCAAGAATATGCTCAATATGAAAATTTCATACTTATATGCTTTACATTGGAATATTTGAATGAGTTGTGAGATTCCTTGATTATGATTCATCAACAATGTCTAAATGAAAAGAAGTATCATACGTTTGTAGAGACATTGCATCTATCCTATTGAATATCTTTTGAATATGGATTATATTAGCATACATCTCATGAAATGCTTTTGATTGATAAATTGTTGAATTAATTGTTTATAACATTCATGTTGTGTTCCACATTAAGTAAAATGCTTTATCACACTTGAGTATGTGGATTGAATTGATGAAAATGCCTCTTGATAATGTTATGTGATTAAATGAGATTGTTGCATCATTTTTTAATAAAACAAAGAGCATAACACTATTTTCTTATGCATATTATGCTATGTGCTACAACTTGAAAATTCTGAAAAATAGCATTCCAAACTCTAGTTTGATCATTGAATTATTTTTCACCTTTTGAGTTTGTGATAAGAAGTGATTTGTGCTGTATTTTTATTGAGTAACAGTGATTGTTCTATAAATGCTATATTTACACAAATCACATTAGAAAATGGTAGCACTAACTTAGGAGGAGAAATCATTTTGCTAACATACTTGTTAAACTCTTTTGAGATGAACTTCTCATGAAAGAAAATTGAAGATTGAAAATCTTCCATCTCTTGAACCTAACGTATGCCTCATATACTCTCTTAAGTTTTTGAGGTAAAAATTCTATCTTATATCCTTTTGAGCTAATACTGTTATTACTTTGATATGAAAAAGATTGATCATGCTTCATATGATTTGCAATTTATACTCTTTGATGATACTCTTGCCTAAAAATCATGCCTATGCTTAAAATGGGTGTCTCATTCTTGACCTTTGGAACTTCTCCTTATTGCACCCATGGCATTTATCTAAACTTGATGCTACATTGATATGGAAACATTTATATCAATTGAATGCTCTCAAGTCCTTCATACATTTATTCTCCTTAACAGTTTGTTATTCTCAACTGTGTAATTTTTTTTTGGGTTCTACATCTTGAGGTAAAATTAACTTTGCATACATTGATTTTTTAAACCCTCATGGTATTTTTTTTACATTACCATTCCAGCAACACCAACATTCCATTAAGTTTAATTTCTGCTGGTATTGTTTTATTTTTTTTTATTTTGTTATTAGGCTTAATTTCTTTTATTTTTATTTTTTTCTCATTATTATTTTTTGTTTGGGCTTAATTTTCTTATTTTTTTGCTTTTTAATTTCATTTTTCAATACTTTAATATAAAAACAAAAACAAATCAAAATACAAATATTTACATAAAAAAAAAAACCTTTTTTTTTACGGCCACACGCCGATCAAAATAAACATTAAAAAAAAACCCTTCATTTTTTTCCGGCCATACGCCGATCTTACTTACTCGCCTCTTCCATCGTTTTCTTCTTCTTTTTATCACCTTGGGCGACCCTTGACGCCCCTGCCCCCGTGCTTTCGTCGAGAGCGACGACTCCCCGCTAACTATCAAAGGCCAAGAACAACGTTACTCCAAATGGGGTCATGGAGGTGGTCTTCCATTTAAGCTCTTTATTTTCGGCCTTTAGTACGCCTATTTCTGCTCGTTCATCCTTGTACATGCGCTGAAGCAAAGAAAGTTGGGCGTTGACTGATGGAGCTCACTCGTTCTGTTCTGCAGTCGATGCGCCAATTTTGTAACTGCAGTCACCGTCTCCATACAGGACGTCAGTGTGAAATGATTGGCTTCAATGTCTAATTGAGCTGCCATTATTTACTCAATCGACATCATAGGAAGGTTAGGAAGAGTAGGAGTCGGAGCACTCGGCCCAGCAGCGCTTACAGGGTCATTCAGGTCCGGAAAGAGAGTAAGGGGACGGGACGAGGCCATATAGTAGGAGAGAGAGATGTACTCGAAAGGAGGGTCGTTTTTGGCAGCCTTTCTGCTCTGCTCAGTCTCTCTGTTCTGTCTCTCGAGGAAGAAGAAGATCGAAAAGAGTGATGCAGAAGAGATAGAAGATAGTGAGATGAAGAAGAAGAAGCAGACGAGTGTGATTAAGAAGAAGACTGAAGAGAAGAAGACAAAAGGGAGAGAGAGCCGATGCAGCTAATTAACTGATTGACCCGTCTCACTTTTGTCGGTCGGCTGACGCAAAAGCAAGGACGCGTGTCCGACGCGATTTTCGACGAACAAAAAAGAGACGCGGACGAATCATATATATATATATATGTATATGTATATATTTGTTTTGATTATCTATTTTTTGATGCCATTTATCACTATCATTTTCCTCCTCCTTCTCCAGATTCTGACCTATGATTTCCTTTTGATAATGCCACATGGGAAGAAAACTTATGATGTTATGATGTTATGTATTATGGTATTATTTTCAAACTAATCTGATATTATCTTAGTCTCATATCATATCTCTAATTAAAGCTTATTTATTACACATGTGCTAACCTATGTATTTAGAAATGAATTCAGGGAGCATGACTTGAGGGCAAGCTTTTCTTACTCCCAAATCAAATCAAAACATCATTGTGTGCCATCATGAAAAAGGGGGAGATTGTTAGACTTATTTATTTTGATGATTTATTTAATTATGTTTTAATTTATTTGAAAGAGAAAAATAGAATCCAAAATTTATTTTGATGATTTATTTAATTATATTTTAATCAAAATTTATTTTGATGATTTATTTGAAAGAGAAAAATATAATCAAAATTTATTTTGTCCCATTATTTCTCACCTAAACCTTTATCCTAGATGTTATTAGAATGTATTTAATATTTGATTAAATCAGGAGTTCAAACAACCCAAAACGAAGGTTCAAACAGCCTAACATAGCAGCAGGCCAAAAGGTTCAAACAGCCTAACATAGCAGCAGGCCAAAAGGTTCAAAAGGTTCAAATGGAAGATATTCAAATTATTAATGATGGAAGTACAACGGTTATAAACGGCTATAAAGGTTCAAAAGGCCAAAAGGTTCAAAAGGTTCAAGTAAAAGATATTCAAATTTGTAATGATGAAGTGAAAGATATTCAAATTGGTAATGACGGAAGTACAACGGCTATAAATTCAAATAAATACAACGGCTATAAACGGCTATAATTTTCATTATATATACCAAAGCCTCTAATGTAAACAAGTTACAAAAAATCTGAAAATATTCTTTGATCTATAATCACTCACATTTATTCTCAAAAATTATACACTGAGCCTTATAGCATTAAGCTCATCTTTCCTGTGTGAGATTTACAGAAAAATCAGAGCTTCATTTTTATATCTATCTTTAAGAGATATTTATTGTAAGCTTTCTTTGAAAGCAAAAATATCATTTCATCTTGTAAAAGTGTTGCAAATACTGTGTTCTTGAAATCTTGAGAGTGATTGTGAATCACCTGAGATTTGCAAGGGTTTGGGCTTGTGAAGTTTGTGTAAAATCCGTGGAGGATTACTCCATTTGTAAAGAGGTTGCTAGCACTCCTGTGAAGCTAGAAGATACTGGAAAAATCTCAAGTGAAGCTTGAGGAGTGGATGTAGGCTTGGTTGAAGCCGAACCACTATAAATCTGTTTGCCTCCTCTTCCCTAATCTCTTTACTTTCCTACTGCTGCTATAGCTATCTAATATTCATGTGTTAATCATTTGATTTACCTTGTATGTTAGTTATACTTCATTGTTATTTTACTTGATCATTTACTGCTAAATTCATCATTGTGCTTGTTAATAATTTGTTGTGCTTGTTAATAATTTGTTGTGCTAGTAGTTAATTTTATTGGGGTATTATTAATTTTAATTTTTAGAAATCTAATTCACCCCCCCTCTTAGATTGCTTTTTGGGTAACACCTTCCTTTTGTCTGTAACCTTTTACTATAAGTCTGGCTTTATTCTTGTCTATTGAACCATCTGCTTTCATTTTTCTCTTGAATATCCATTTATGTCCAAGAGGTTTAGAACCGGGTGGAAGATCCACCAATTCCCAAGTATAATTTTGCATAATGGATTTAATTTCATTATTAACAGCCTCTTTCCACAAAGGTGTTTCGGGACCAGTCATTGCTTCCTTAAAGCTTTGAGGTTCATTTTCTAGCAGGTATGTCAGAAAATCTGGACCAAAGAATTTTAATGTTCTTGCTCTCTTACTTCGTCTTGGTTCATCATCAGTTAAATGCTATTGGTCGAGACCATTACTAGTCTCTTGTATTTGATTGTCATTAGTCTCTTGACTTTATGTACAATCATAAGTTCTTTTCTGTAAACTTAATTCATGTCCTTTCTTGTAAGGAAAGACATGTTCAAAAAATACAGCATTCATTGATTATATAATAGTGTTCACATTTATATTAGGAATTTCTAATTTATAACTCAGAAACCGATATGCACTACTATTCTGAGCATAACCAATAAACACACAATCCACTGTTTTTGGTCCAATCTTAGTCTTTTTAGGAACAGGAACTTCAACTTTTGCCAAACACCCCCACACTTTTAAGTATTTGTAGGAAGGTGGTCGACCTTTCCACAATTCATAAGGAGTGCTGTTAGTTTTCTTGTGGGATATTCTGTTAAGAACATAATTAGCAAACAATATTGCTTCCCCTCCACAAGTTCCGCGGTAAGCCTAAACTTAGTAACATGGTATTCATCATTTCTTTTAGGGTTCTATTCTTCCTTTCAGCAATTTCATTTTGCTGTGGAGAATAGGGTGCTGTAGTTTGGTGAATAATGCCATGTTATGCACAAAATTCCTTTAATGGTGCATCATAGTCACCACCCTATCACTTCTAACCATTTTAATGATTTTTCCAAGTTGATTTTCAACTTCAGTTTTGTAGAGTTTAAACATTTCTAAGGCTTCATCTTTACTTCTAAGTAAGTATACAAAACAATATCTTGTGCAATCATCGATAAATGTTATGAAATACTTTTTGTCTCCTCTAGTTTGAACAAATTTAAGATCACATACATCTGTATGAATTAATTCTAGAGGTTCAGTTTTTCTTTCAACTGATTTAAATGGAGTCTTAGTTAGTTTCGCTTCTATACAAATCTCACATTTGTGATTAGGATCAATTTCAAACTTTGGTATATAATCCAAACCAATTAATCTATGCAAAACATCAAAATTTACATGTCCTAAACTACCATGCCATAAATTCGACTCAAGAATATAAGCAAAAGATGTGTTATTCTTATTCATAGCAAGTTTTGGTACAACCGTCATTACATTCAATTTGAAGAGACCATCACTCATGTATCCCTTTCCAACATACATACCACTCTTTGTTAATACAAAGTTACCAGACTCAAAAACAAGCCTAAAACTATTTTTACTTAATAAAGAACCAGAAACTAAATTCTTCCTGATGTCTAGTACATGCAGTATGTTGTTGAGGGTCAGTTCCTTCCCTGATGTCATCTTTAAGATCACTTTTCTTGTCCAGTCACAGTAGAAATAGAAGAATTTCCCATGAAAAGTTGTTCACCATTTGCAGCCTCATTGTAGATAATGAACATCTTCTTGTCCGCACAAATATGACGAGTTGCCCCAATGTCAACCCACCATTCCTTAGGATTTCCAACCAAATTAGCCTCAGACACCACAGCAGAGAGGTTGATGTCATTCACCCCGTCAGAGATGTAATCTAATTCTGTCACATTGGCCTGATTGGTGGTCTTCTTGCTTGTACTTCTGCGATCCTTCTTAAGGCAGCGGCAGTCAGAAGCTTGATGCCCAATCTTGCCATAGTTATAGTATTTTCCTTTGAACTTCTTGTTGCCATTGTTGTCGCATTGTTTAGGACCATCTCCAGTAAACTTTCTCTTTTTGTTATGTGGTTTGTGAACTTGTTCAACCACATTAGCCTTGGACTCAATGGGATTTTTCTCATTTCTCTTTTCAGCCTTTCGGTTATCTTCCTCAATTCTCAATCTTATAATCAATTCATCCATGGTCATCTCCTTGCGTTTATGTTTTAAATAATTTTTGAAATCTTTCCAAGCCGGTGGTAACTTTTCCACTAAAGCAGCGACTTGGAAAGACTCGCTAAGAGACATACCTTCAGAATGAATATCATGCAAAATTATTTGAAAATTTTGAACTTAAGAAATTACCATTTGGGAGTCTACCATAACGAAGTCCAGAAATTTACCGACAACAAATTTCTTTGTGCCGACATCCTCTGTCATGTATTTTTTCTCCAAAGAATCCCACAATTCTTTTGTTGTTTTCAGAGAGCTATAAACATTATACAGCATGTTGTCAAGGCCATTGAGGATGTAGTTTATGCACAGGAAATCGGAATGTTTCCAAGCGTCTACAGCGGCAACAACTTGCCGATCATTTTCATCCTTTCTAAGTACTAGAGCCTCTTCACGGAGAAACCGGGCCAAATTTAGAGTTGTAAGATAGAATAACATTTTCTACTACCATCTCTTAAACTCAATGCCATGAAATTTTTTCTCTTTTTCTCCATGATTTATCGGAACTTGAACATGGTTCTGGATAGGGACCGAAGTCGTTGTAACGATCGGATTTAAAGTACTACTTTCAACAGCCATTATATTTGATTACAAAAATCAAAAAAAAAAACCAAAACACAAATTAATTTTCTAGTTACTAAAACTAGAAAATAAATTATAACACAAAATAATTTTATTTTCCTTGTTACTAAAACCAGAAAAATAAAATACCACAATAATTTTCTGTAACACTAATTAATATTCTACAATTGTTAATGACACCAGTATATTACTATTAGTTGTCAAAGAAAATAGACAGTATATTACTACTATCTGTCAAACAGTATATTACTACTATTTATTTTCCAACCAGAATATCACTTTGTGAAAACACAGAAAATTAAATACATTGAAGACACCAAAAAATAATATGTCTTAAGATTATTGGACAATCTTCACTGTATTTAAAGAAATAAATTTTGTTTGTGTACTAAACAACAAACAGAATACAAAAGAAATAAAGGAAAAGGAGAGAGAATGTTTGATTACAAAAATCAAATTATAAATAAAAATAGATTTTATTTTGTTACAAAAATAATATCAAAATCTGATATAAATAAATAAAACAGAAAATAAATTAACAACTTACTTGATTAATTTCTTAAACAATATTCTGATCAAGTCCAGTGTTTGACACTTTGTCCTTAAGACAGATTCGTCCTGTCCACGGTGCTTTCAGGTTTGCGGAAGTCTATCTCCCAGAATAAAATAATCAACAACGAATAAATACAGTACTACAATTTATTCGTACAACAAACACACTAAGTGTTTTACACTCTTTCTCACAGAAAATTAGATGCAGCAAAATGCAGAGGGTAGTAGCAGGTTTAAGGACGAAAAATGGAGTAAAAAAAAAAATGAGAGACTTGTCTATTTATAGGAGAATTTATGGCTGTTAGGTTTGAATTAAACAAGTGCAAAACCTGTTTAAACAGGTATGATACCTGTTCAGTTGGAATAAACAGATACAAATCTGTTGGGTTCAAATTTTAAACAGATAAAACCGAATTGAACAGATTTTAAATCTGTCCGGGTGGGGAAAATAAAACCGGAGCCAATTTTGAAATTAATTTTCAAAATTCAAATTCCAAAAAATTAGAATTTAATTTTAAAAAATAAAATTCAAATATTTTTGGTCCAAAAAGATAGGTATTGGGCCGGACAAGCCCAACCCAACCATGCACCCGCGCCCAAGCCCAGCTCACTCAGACGACAACGTGCGCGTGTGTTTATTTTGGGTCCAATGGGTTTAGCCCACTTTGCCCATAACCTTATTCTCTACAAAACTTGGGTGCCCCTTAGGGCCTACCACAAGTTCCAACCCTAAGTTCCAACCCTAAGCCTTATAAACCCACTCAAAGTTTCTCACCAAATCAATGTGGGACAAGCCATTATTCAAGTCTTTAAGGATTTTCCACCAAAACTCTATTTCCATGGAGAACACTTTGGCTTCAATTTCTCATTCACCCGATAATGGTTTTGAGCAACCAAATATACCACGTAAATCACAACGCGGCATAGAACGCGTTACTACTTAGACCCGCCAACTTCGGCGCATGGGTCCCACCTAAAAATTAGACCAAAGTTTAGAAAAAATTATGTTTTTCCAGATTTTTCCAAAACCATTTCTAACAGAATATACTCTATTTTGTCATCACTTGAATTGTGAAGCTTTGTGAATTTCAGAAATTTAGGAATCATTGTTATTACATTGTTTTGTACTTTGTATCATTGTCCAAGTAGAGAGATTAGACAGTTGTCTCATGTAGCATTTTAGATAGTTAAGATCAATTTTAAACATTTTATTAGATCTCATATAGCTAAGATCAAGAAGGCAGCTTTTTTAAAATGTCTTGAATATTTTGGTAAGACTGATTATTTCTTTCTAAGATCAAATGGTGAGAGATTGTTTTTTCACCTTTAAATTCCCTCTCAAATGTGTCATGTTTGTTGATAAATTCCACCTTTATAGATCTCTCAATTTTTTGTATCTTGATTCATTTCAAATCTCACTCCATAAACCTCTATCCATCTTTCCTCTCTTTAACCATCTGCATTTTATCTCATTCATTCTCTCTTGACATGTGGGTATGATCTATGTTTGATCTTGAGGGTTCATTTCTTTGGGATTGTGTAATTTTTTTTATTATAAGTATGTGCAGCTCATTTATTGTTTCAGGACTCAATTTATGGGTATGTGATTATTTGTGACTTTTGGTGCATATATGTTGACAGTTTTGTGAAATAATTTATTTCAATGTTTTCTTTGGTGGGTTTTAAAAGTAGAATGAGAGAAAAACTTAACACCATGACAGATTTTGACCTAAACAGAAAAAGAGACTTTAATTTTTTTTTTGGTTCATATTTTTTAATTCATAGTTATTTATTTATTTATTTATTTTAGAGGACTGTAGTTATTGATTTTTTGTTTGTTTGTTTGTTTTCTTATTATTATGCTATCTACTTTAACTAAGAGGAGTCTGACTGATGGAATTGCCTAATTTTAATTTTGGTGTCATTTTGAAAGGAAAAATGAGTAATATTGAATTTTCAAATTGCTTTCCAATAAACTTTTTAGTTTTCTTCTAATCTCATTTTCTATCAACTTTTATTTGTTGATCAGATTTTTATTTGTTCTGTGTTTGAGTGATCTAATGAAAATTAATGTTTTTGTTTAGGACTGCTTAATTGAGCATAGTCTATTGATTGCCTTTTTTTTAGCAATTACAGTATTAATTTTTAATCATAACTGTTTTCGAACTCATAACCCATTTGATATATTTATTTGAAATCATACAAACAATTCATGAGATACGGTATGCAAGAATTGATAGAAAGCATGCTTAGGTATATTTTTTTTTCCCTTTCCTTTTGGAATGTTTTTAGGTACTAGTCATTCACTAATTGTCTTATATGAAAATGAATTAAAATAGCGAATGACCCGTGCCTGATTGGGGATAAAAAGATCTTAGTATCTTTGTAGAATTTCTACCAAGATTGCTTACGAAAATTGCACGGTAAGTCATTTTTTTTATATTTTTATTTATTCGCATCTTGATTGTAAACGATTAAGTATTTTTTATCCGTGACACTTAATTACTGAAATTAATTTTGGAGAAATTGCAAATCAGTGGTAAGACCAAAAAAAATTGCAAAATCATGGAAACTTTATCACTTAAATTATTAAAGTTGACAAGCTTTATCATTGATTTGCAATTTTCCCATTAATTTTTAGATTTTATTATCGATTTTGCTATCAATGGTTTTACTTCGAAAAGTGAAGAGATGAGTTGACTTTTTTCTATTCGTTTTAAATTCTCAAAAGATGTACAAGTGATTTGGAAAAAAACATTTGACTGCTATGTATGGTTGCTAATTTTTTTAAGGTTGCTACTTTTCGTACAAGTGATTTAGTATTTTTCATGGATGTACAAGTGATTTAGTATTGCTCAACAAATGTACAAGTGATTTAGTATTTATCAAAAAGTATTGTTGATTGCTCAATGACCCAATGTCTAGCTTTATATTGAACTGCCTAGGTATATTAGTTATTTCCCAACTTAATTAGTTATATCTGAAAGTTTGCATAACATTTGTAGGTTTTTGGTTGATGTCAGATTGTGTTGGGAGTACATTTTTCTCATGTCACATTGTTTGTAGGCAAGTTAAATTATTATTTTTTTCCCTATATTTTTCTCACGTAGTTTTAGGTTTATAATTTGCAAATAACTATTACAATGTGATTTGCAGCAACAACAGTAGCACTAGCAGGTGTACATTGCTTGGTATTTAAATTATTTTTTTTAGATTGCAGAGCACTGATTGGTGTGCATTTCAATTTTAATTTTCTTAGATTGCAGAGTAATAGCTGGTGTGCGTTGGTTGGTATTTAATTTTAATTTGATTTTTTTTGAATTGCAAAATACTGGCTAGTGTGCATTGTTTGGTGTAATTTTTTTTGGATTATAGCAATACCTTGGTTTGTATGTTTTGTTTTGTGTTTATAATTTTTTATTAACTTGCTCAGCAAGGGTGCTTTTATTTTTAATGTTTGCATTGATATGAAGTTTATACTTTAGAGTCATAAAATTTGTTAATAAAAATGAAATGTTTATGATTGCGTTACTTGCCGTACTTTAAATAGTTGATTGGGAAATGTCTATTTTCAAAATATACAATTAAAAATATTTTCAAGTTTTTTAAAAAAAAAACTTTTCAAAACTAACCAGACCTTCATTCATATTTTGACTTCAAATTTTTAGCAACAAATGGGATAAATTACTTTTTAACCCAATAATTTTATATTTAATTATATTTTGATCTCATCATTATTTGCGTCATGCCTTTAGGCACGGATATACACTAGTATATATATATTGGGGTCTTTTGGGAAGGGCTAAAAAAGTCAGCTTTTAGCTTTTTACCAATTTTGGGTCACATTACTTCTCACATTTTTTACCCACAAAAAGACAAAATAGACTAAAAAAGCCAAAAACTTAGGTAGTGTTTGGTAGAGTTTTGTAAATGTGATTTGAGAGTATGAGTTGTATTTTGAGTTTGTGTGTTGTGGAATTATGATTTGAGTGTAGAAAATTTGTTTGGTAAAGAGTTTTGAAAATAGTTTTGGAAAAGAGGTTTGATTTGAGTGGGGAATTGTTGATGTGACATTTGATATGTGATACAAAAATTTACAACTCATAACTAAACATACAATTCAAAATTATTTTAAAGCATATAAAAAATTCAGAAAATATTTTTTTCGATTATAAATTAATTAACATATCAATCGTTAAAAAAAATAAAATAAAATAAAAAATAAAAAATAAAAAAATAATAATAATAAATAAAATTTGTCAGCCGGCCGGTCAACCGGCCGGACATCCGGCCGGACGACCCGAACGGGAAAACCCATTCCAGACAACGCGCAGAAGAGAGCGCAGAACAGAGGCAGAAGCGCAGTGCTCTCTGCAGAGAGCTTGAAAACTGATTTGAGAAGCCTAACCAAACGTCATACTGGAAAACATAGGTAGAAAACTGATTCAAAAGCATAACCAAACAGAGCCTTAATTTTTTACTAACTTCCCAAGACACTCCATTATACCATATATCTAAAGGTAAAATATTAATAAATCTCAAAATATGATTTTGTGAATTGTTTAGTTTTTTTTTTTTTTTTTTTTTTGTGGTATGAATCGAAAAATCTCATTAAAGTGAAAATTATACAAAAGGTTAGTTACTTACACGTTTAGATTTAATTTTTGAGAGATAAAAGTAGATTTCTCCAAATGTGAAATTACACATTTGGGCAATCCACGAGATTTTGGATTTTTTCTCATTCTAGAACAAATCCCACATTACAAACAAAAAATATAACATTTCAATGTAACACTTCAATAATGTAATACTCTAATATAACACATTAAAAAATTCCTTATTATATTTCTGTTAAACGTAACAATGTAACACTCTTAAAAAATTGCTTAATGTATTTTTTCTAAACATAACACTCTACTATAACACACAAAAAAGCTTCTTAGTATATTTTTTCCAAACGTAACTCTCCAATCAATATAATCCCAAATGTAACACTCCAATGTAACACATACAAAAATGCTAAAAAGTTCCGTAGTATACTTTTCCTTAATGCAACACTAACAGTTTGAAATTATACATTTATCCAAAAATTATTAAAAAAAATTTATACTCCTTTTGGAATGGTTTGAAAAGTCCCACATCATTTTTTTTTTTAACATTATCTTAGAGTGTTATATTTGAAAAAAAAAAATATACTCAGGAGTTTTTTGTGTGTTACACTAAATTGTTTTTTTTTTTTAGTGTTATATTGGAGTGTTACATTTGAAAAAAAAAGCACACTAAGAAGTTTTTTTAGAGTGTTATGCTTGAGTGTTATATTGGAGTGTTACAGTTTGAAATTATACATTTGCCCAAAACTTACTAAGGAGTTTTTGTACTCCTTTTCAAATGTTTGAAGAATCCCACATTCTTTTAGAATATTTGAAGAATTCCATATTTCAAGTTATTTTTGTATTTCTTTTAAAAGGTTTTCCAAACAAAAAAGATTCTTATATAAAAAAATCATTCCAAATTTGATTCTCATAGATTATGTATCTTATTAAATCCACCTTTCCGAAATCAACGGAATTAATTGGTCTATAAAAAAATCCTTAAGACTAAACGGATCATCATTTCTTAATATGGGATTTATACATAAATTTTCCTATATCTAACATAGAAAATTATTATTAGATATATTTCATTTATGGTATATATAAAATATTGTATATGAATATAGAAGATTCACTATGTTTGTTTCCAGTTTTTTGAAAACACTTTTTAGAAAATTCTACTTTTTTATTTTTCATATTTTTTTATTTTTACTGAATTTTTTTAATATTTTAAGCAATTTTTTAATTTTTAGACACACCTAACATAAATACACTTCAAAAGTATAATTTTCATGAAAAAATCTTTTAAAAATTCACTAAATACCAAAAATACATAAAAACTACAAAAAAAAAAAAAAATAGTATATTTTTCATATTTTTGTGTATTTATTAATTTTTTAAAATATTTTTTCAAAAATATTTTATTTTTTAGATACATTTAAGTAAGGTGTATCTAAAAAAATAAAAGAATATATATATTTAAAATTTTAAAAATATGCACTAAAAAAAAATACGAAAAACAAAAAATTCAATTTTCAAAAAATTGAATTCAAAAAACTGAAACCAAACACACTTTAATTTTATTTTTTTATTTTTTTATTTTTGTAAGGATTCACTTCCTTCACCATTATGCTTTTTGCCTCAATGTGATTGTTATTATATGTTTTGGTTGAACAATTGATATAGTCGATTTTTACTTTTTTAAATTTTATTTTATATTTTCACATTGCAGTGTGAATATTCACATCGGCATGTGTTTAGTTTTTCTTTAAAGACTAATTGTATGTCAATTGTAAATTATGAATATTCAGATTGTATAGTATGAAAATTATTTGTTCGAAAGTTAATTGTATGTTTTTGTTTTTGTTACTATACTTGTTAGTTGAATAATCATTTTTGTTACTATTAAACATTTTTCAATTTTGTTTTAATTTTCACATTGAAGTGTGTAAAACCCAAGTTGTGTGTAGGATTATTTTATTGGATAGATTAGTAATTAAATTAATTTATATGGGTCATTTATTAATATCAAAGAATTAGTTATGAGATGGCATTATATTTCCTATTACTTAGATGGGTAATTTTGTAACTTTAAGAAATTAGGTTAATAAGCCCACCTGTTGTGGCTTTAAGTCTTGGAGAACAAACAAAACAAAGGCTGGGAATTGCTCCATAGGCGGCTAGGGTTTGAGAAGGTAAAAGAAAAAAGAAAAGAAAAGAAAAGAAAAAGTGAAGAGAGGTTCAAGTGAGGCTGCAATAGGGATTGGAGGCAGCACATTGTTGATTTGGGACACCCATTGGTTAAGGTAAAATCTGTCTTTACTATTAATTATTAAGTTCATGTTGAGGAATTTAACAATCAATGCATTAAGGGGATTTGGAAGATCTATAGGTGCCTACTTAGGTTTTGAGAATTGGGTGCAATGTGTAAGTGTAACTTTGGGTGGGTAATAGAAACAATGGAGTTTTGTATCATGGGTAAGGGTGTGTTTGGCTATAAAATTGGGTTGAATGGTTTAATCACTTGGATATTAAAGCAATATACTAATCTAATATGGTGGGGCTTTTGGTGTTTGTAACACGTAAAAATATTAATTTATTTGAGGTTTTGTTTATTAAGTTTGTGTGATTGAAGTGGTGGAGCTGGGTGTTTGGAGTTGGTGTTGGAATATTATTTCTTAGCGTTTGGTGTAAATAACCCTCTATCACTGTTGGTTCATTTTTTTTATTCCTATCGAATCGTTTAAAATCATAAATATTTATTCATAGCCTTCATGTTCTCTTAAAATAAAATATGGGTCAAGTATAAAACAATATTGAATATTATTATAAAAATTATTTGAATATTTTGTGGAACTATTCTGAAAATTGTACTAAACGTTTATTCTGAAAATATCGAATGTTTTATTTAAAATTTGTGTATTGTTTGAATTTTGAACATCACTCTAGTCTGATTACGATTTGAACCCTAGCCAATGGGGGTTATTTATTGGCACAGAAACTAGTTTCTTTTGGGGCTTTACCACCGACCTATGTGTGGTTCTGGGCCTTGTCACAAGCTAAGTGACCGTAGTCACCAAGACTTGGGTTTTGTGAATCAAATCATTGAACCATCTGAATATCGAACCATCGATTTGAACAACGAATTACTTTGAGTTATCTTGTTGGCTTTTCATTTAAAATGTATTGTACATTGTTTATTTTTAGCTATGAAACCACCTTACAAATAATTGTTCATTTATTGAACTGTAAGAAAAATTATATTTATTGGTTATCGATTTATTTATTTATTTTTGTATACTTGATCCAGCTAGCAGTGATGGTTGGTTATTTGCTGGGCTATCTAGCTTACCCTTATTTTTTTCAGATTCTGAAGAGTAGAGCTACGCGGGATTTTTTACATATGGGAGTGCCGAGAGTAGGACCATGATTTAAGTATTTGGATTATTGTTTTGTTAGTGGATTAAATTAGTGGACTTGGTGGACATTTCATATAAGAACTATTTATTTTTATGGATTTTGGCATTATGACAATTAAGGATTTAATTTGAGTATTTTACATTGTGGGTTATGTGATTGGATTCTTAGCCTTGCATGCTCACTTATATGAGTGTGCGGCGTTGTCACAAAGCTTGGGGTGTAACAGAATTGTGAATATTCACATTAGTATGAGTGTAGTTTTTTAAGAGTAATTGTATGTTAATTATAAACTGTGCATATTTACATTGTATTTTGACATGAGTTTTATTTTTTGAAGGTTAGTTGCATGTTTGATGTTTTATTGTGAACATTTACATTATACTTTGGTATGTATTTTGTTTTTTTGAAGGTAAGGGGTTATTTGAGATGATCTAAATAAATATAATTTTTGATTTTTTACGAATAGATATGCAGATAAGTAGATATGTGATATAACCTAAATAAGTGCACTTATCTAAATAAGTTTACTTATTTAATTTATGCCAAACAAAACCTATTAGTAGTCATATTAACCCAAACATAATGTATACATAGAGATATAAATGTTCACATTAATTCTGTAATACAAATAGGTAGTCTCATCCAATATTAATGTTCACACATTTATGTAGCATTGAGTGTATGAATGGTTTCATAAGGAGATATTATTTTGTAATGCGAAAGTTCGCATCAACATTTAGCGAAAGATTTTTAGAAGGTAGACAATTTAGGATTTTAAGAATGTAAGATATTTTTTCAGTGGAATAAGGAAGAGATTTTTCCCCTAGAATGAAGTAGAGTTTTCTCCATGAAATAATGGAGAGATTTTCTACGTAGAATGAACTGATTTTTCCTAGAATGATGAGATTTTCTCAATGAAATAAGAAATTGTTATTATTTTATTATTGTGTATTAATTTCAAAAAAGAAACAAGCGTAGAAAGTTGAAATGGTGATTTGGTCATATTACACCAAATAAGATCTAATGGAATACTCAAAAATAATATGAGTTAGATGAAACATAAGTATGAGATTGACTAAAAAAACTCCTTTACCAAAATTACTTTTTAAATTTATTGTGTTAAAAATTTAATTTTAAAAAATAGATAAAATATATATATTTTTTAGAAAGACATAAGTGTTTGGTTTGGAAATTTCAAAAATAATTTTTTAAGTTTTCAATTAGTATTTTTTTATTTTTAGTGATTTTTTAAAATATTTTAATCATTTTTTTAAAAACTTTTTAGAGCTATTTAATCTTGATATATTTTAAAATATAAAATTTGTACAAAATCTTTCAAAAATACATTGAATATAACAAAATTCAAAAATACTAAATTTTTGTTATTTTTTTTAAAATTCATAAATATTATACTTTTTAAGTGTGTTTAAGTTAGATGTATCTAAAAAAAATTATGTAAAATATTAAAAAAAATCACTAAAACCAAAAAAAAATAAAAATAGAGATAACCAAACAAGCTTTAAGCGTTGGTGTGTTTATTTTTATTAAATTAATTTTTTATTTTAAAAAAATTGATTTGCCAATGAAACCAAACTATCTATGAAGCGTTAATCAAAGACATGGAAGAATAGAAATTCCAGTAGCAAGTAATACAAGTAGATTCAAATGCTTGTAGTTGTAAACCAAAACTTTATTTATATATGAATATGAAATTCATACCCAAAAAAAAACCATAATTTGATATGATAGTATTTTTTTTTTTTTTTATAGAGGTGATTTGTTTTGGGGTAATTCCAGACAAGTGGAGGTTGGGAAAATTATTTTCAAATTAGTGGAAAACATCATAAATATTAAAAAGTAAAATCTTATATTTTTTCATGAAATTTTTGGAGAGCCTGAGATGTAAATTTTTCATTCGTTTTAAAACGAAGAGTCTATATTAAATTATATCATTTTATATAAAATTTAATTTATATATCAGTACACCTATAAATTTATCGTCATTCGGAAAATCAAGAGTACCAATAAAGTATAACTTCTCTCTTGTAATTGAATTACTATTCAATCAACTACAGCTGTTTATTTTACTTTAACCATTCGTATTCAGTTTTCTCCTTAAACTCCTCTTCAATGTTGATTGAGTAAAAAAAAAAACTTATAAACACATTTGTTGGTTTATGTGACTTGAATTAACGCTCCATTTATTTGGGAGACGTTGGAATGTGCCCCTTAAAAATGTACATATGGTATGTCTTTTATTATTTTTTCATAAAATTTTATAACTTAAAACTAAAATGTCATAATTTTTTTACTATAAAAGTCATAACTTTTTTTTTTACTGAAAAATGTCATAATAAAATCTCAAAGTGTTATAACAAAAATCACAAAATGTCATAACATTATCAATCTTAACTTTAGAGTGCACATTATAAATTCATTATTCATAACTTTATTACAAAATATCATAATACACATCACAAACAATCATAACGTTCATCATAAAAAATCATAATTTTTTTACAATGTGCAGCATTTGAAAAGGTGCACATTGTAAATTTCTCCATTTATTTAGATATAAATTTTTTTTTTTCAGAAAATATTTTTTAGAAAAAAAATATTTTTTTATGTTTGGTGACGATGAAACGAAAGTGAAGATGGAGGTGATAAGCATGGTGGTTGGGTGACGATGGCAGTGATAGTAACGGTGATGGTGGCAATGGTTGTGGCGTTGGCGGTGTGATAATAGAGGTGAGAATGACGGTGGTAATGTAGTGATATTGATAAGATTTTAATTCGAAAAATGGTTTTCGCTTTTTAAAAGTATAAAATATTTTCTGCTCATATAAACTTATTTTCTGTTGATCATGAAAAATATTTTCTATTGACTTTCATTTCAATTGTACCAAATATCAAAAAATGTAGAAAATATTTTTCATCCAAACAGATGAAGTTTAAACCTCAAATTTACTTTCGTATCCTTAGAAAGACGAAATACGCCAACAAGATCATAACAAAAAAGACACTACAAAACCTCATTCAAAACCTTGCTTACCCAACCAACATTATAAAAGAAAGAAAGAAAGAAAGAAAAGATTTCCCAAGCAATACAGGAGGGACAAAAAAAAAAAAAAAAAAGGGTAAAACAATAGAAGCAGTGAAGAGCAAGTCAATTATGCCACAAGAGATGGGAAGTAAAAAATGAAAAATCAATTGTATAGATTTATAAACAATAGAAGCAGTGAAGAAGCAAGTCAATTATGCCACAAGAAATGGGAAGTAAAAAATGAAAAATCAATTGTATAGATTTATATTGCAATGGATAGTCATATTTATGCCACACACAATATTCCACATGGCAAGTATAATACTACAACAGATAGGAGGGTAGTTGCTTCCCCATTGTTTCAAATTGCATTCAAAAATGACAATTTTAATGAATAGACTTGCCAGATTAGGAATAGCTAGGAGCTTTTAGCATGCTTTTCCAGATGAGCCAAACAGACGCATCTTCTCCGCGACCACACATTTCATAGCTTCCTTTGCGGATGCCATAACATGGATGAGATCTTTCTGGGGGCGGCTAATTGAGTCCATGTAAGCCTTTCGCACCTCAGTGTTTACGTTGAACTTTCTCACACCCTGCTCTATGCATTCCTGTTCAAAGCAGTCAAAAGGTGAAATAGATATATGCCTCAAATCCAATCATCAATGTTCGTTTCGGCCGGCCTTCAGTCTAATCCATATATGCATGAAAATACCTGAGAGTTTAATTTAACGCTTCATTTGTTTCGGTAGAATGGAAATGTTTTTTTTTTCAAAAATATATTTTTCTATATTTGTTTGCGATCTTGAAACTAATGTTGTATTAGTGGTGGAGGTGGGTGATGGTAAGGCAATGGTGGACGTGGTGATAACAATGGTAGTGTGGTTACGTTTGGTAAAAGTTTTTCACCTTTTAGAAGTGAAAATTATTTTTTGTGATTGCTTTCTATTGACTTTCATTTTCCACCATACCAAATGTCAGAAAATGCGAAAAATATTTTCCGTCGAAACAAACAGAATGGAAACTTGTGAAAAATCGATTACAGTCGAAATTTAATAAACCAGTGTATGAATTGGTGCACCTTGATAAGTTCCCTAGACAATCCAGAAGCTCCATGAAGCACGAGACAAACTCCTTTCTTTGAACACAAGGCATACAGATCCTGGAAAAAAGCATGTTCTGGTATTAGAAGAAGATAATATGAATATGGGTTTCATTAAAAATGAGTTCTTTTTTTTATATATAGATATTTTTAAAGCAAGTTTTTTTTGAAGAAAAAAGACAATATCCCATTGCAAATGTCAAAAATGGTGCATCTTCATTAGGAACTCCATCAATGAGCTTGTGACTATACAGTTAACCAACATATTTCAGATATTATAAATAACATAGTAAACCAAATTATAAAAAATAATAATAATAAAATAAATTAAATATGAAAAAATGGGTATAATAAAGCACAATGTAAACATGGTGTCAATGAAAATACCAAAAATCCAACATGGGAGAATAAGCAGCTCTGTCAAATGTTGTCTATTAATAATAAAGGTGAACTTTCTGTGCATATAAATTAATTAGTAATAAATTAACACCGTAATGCAATAACTCAAAATCATGCAATTGATAACTATACTTCACCTTCAGCAAATCAAGTCTGAGATTTGGGCCAGTTGCAGGGTATTTTCCATGGACATTTCCAATACACACTGCCAAAGCATCTATACCGGTGGTGTCAATGAATTCTTGAGCCTGAAATTCATATAGAGCCATATGTAACGATGCTGGGAAAAAAATTAAACAACAAAAATCTTTAACCAGCTGAGAAAGGAAAATTAAAGGACCAGATTAGCATCAGTCAGTCTAGCTTTGTAGTCTTCAACAGTCAACTCATCCTCAGTTCCCGATAATCTCCCTAATTCAGCCTCCACCATCATATTTTTATTGTGTGCCAAGAATGAAATGAATTTTGTGTATGAAATATTGTCCTTAAAGGGTAGGTGTGAACCATCTACCATTACTGAATCAAATCCCTGGAAAATTTTAAATTGAAAAATACAATGTGATTAGTAAATTACTGTTTAACACCAAATTGTGTCGTATACTGAACATAAAGCATATGCCTTCACTACAAATCAACAAGCCAACTTACCAACTCAAGAACCTCCATCAATTCTTGCTTGGAATCTCCATGATCAAAATGAACGGTGATTGAAACCTGTTGCAAGTGCACATGTATTTAATTTTCAAACAATTAACTTGCGCGTAGACCTAGTTAATGAAAGATCTACCTTGAGTGTTAATCAATTATAATCCAGAACTCAAAGATTGAACAATTAATGTAGAAGCATGGGACAGAACTTCATTGATAGATTGATCAACAGTGGTTGAATCACACAAACTTCATTGACATAAACTACTGCTTTAATGTAGAAGCATGGGACTTCACAGATTGAACAATTAATGTGATCAACAACTAATGAATGAAAATAAAATTCCAGGTATGACATAACAACACAACATAATATGAGGTACATAATTTACACAATAGAACTAATTTTGATTTTTTTTGTTGGGCAAAATTCACTTTTCCCCCTTGAGAATTATAATTTGCTCCAAGTTCAACTTGGATCAATATCACTCGGCCAATAGCAAGATGAAACCAGCCTAATTCATCCCTAACATAATATAGATATAAACGTATCATTGTTAAAATTTAAATATTATCCAATGCCACTTACACTGGCTTGTTCTGCAGCAGAGATGCAACACGCAACCAAGGGAATTCCTCCTTGCTTTAAGGCACTAGGATGGATCTGGGAAATACATTGAATTCTCATTAAATTTGCTGCAATATACAACAAATGCATTTTGACAATAAATGGACTTAGTTCCTTCACTTCTAGTGATCAAGAGTATTATATTTTGCATAAGAAAGGGAAGACTGCAAATTTGCTCTCCTCAAGTATGAGATAACATTTAATATACTGCAAACATGGTATCTATCACACGAACCAAATTGTTGGTGAATTGGCATTTAGGCATATCCCCATTATAGCAGCATCACATCATTTGGAATAATAAAAAAAAAAAAAAGAATAAATAAATAAATGAAACGATTCAGATTTTGTGTGATGCAGTAAACTTTCAAATTTTTCTTGCTGATGACTAGCCGGAATTCAAGTCTCAGTTCAACATATTACTAGACGGATTTGCATGAGATGTGGGCTCAGACCAAGTTTTAAAGATATGAACCGACTGCTTCGAACCTGTAATATAGCAGGACTTCGTTCTTCCTCTGCCGCAGCAACAACTGCCTCAACTCCTTCCAGGTTGTAAACATTGAATGCTCCAACTGCATATCCACCTTTTTCTGCATTCTTTACATACAATGATAGTCAGTATCCGAATAAAAGTCGATTATCAAAATTTTGGTTTAGAGGTCACTCACAAGAAGCAACTCCTTAGTTGACGAAAGTCTGACTGGACGAGCCCAAGATTTCACAACTTCTGCCAGAGCATTACTATCACCAACATTCCCTAAGAAAAGTGCTTTTTATAAGTTACACATCCAAAAACAGATTTCTGCTGAAAATTGAAGATAAAAAATTATATAGAAACTGGAACTTACCGGGGAAAACAATATATGGAACTCCCGGATGTCTACTTTCAGGACCTAGCTGCCACAATGGAACGCCTGCCAAGGCTTGTCCAACTATTTTGGCACGTTTTGCTTCTAGAGCTTTTGTAGCAAGGTCTGATGAGGTGATTCCACCCTAAGAAAAATTAAATGATGGTCAACCTGAGTGTATCCTTTTTTTTGTTCTTTTCTTTTTCTCTTTAGTCAACAAAATAATTTTACATAATTATTTCTTCACATTAGATAAATAATCAAAAAAGCATGAGAAAGGTTCATATTTGAAACTATAAGCGCTTTCTTTTGTTTTCTGTTGCAATTAAGAACATCTGTGCAATATATGGAAGCATTGTGTTACAATTATGAGCTGTGATGCCAATTCTGTTGGAAGCATTGTGAAGGAGAGGTTTTTATTCTTAAGCATGTCATGTGCTGATCAGAAAAGTTTGGTTTCCAAGATTTTTTTACTGAATTAACTAAGAGAGTAAGTAATAGAACACTACAAATTATCACTCTTATCATCTTCAAGCCATGAAAAAGAGAGAGAGAGAGAGAGAGAGAGAGAGAAATGAGTCACTGTCTACTTGTTAGCATGATGTCAACAAATAAGTACCTTTGCAAGAATATAACGAGGGCTTGTAGTTATCTTCCTAACTATTTCCACCAGTGCAGAGCTCACCTTGAAATTGATCTCCAAACTCTCAGCAGGAGCTGTCAGATGGAAAATAGAAAGCCATTTTAGAAAAAGAAAAGTTTTTGTACCAAAACAACCATGCACTTGAACCTATGTTACGTGGAACGTGGATCGTTCTGGTACATGGAACGGGAACGGAAACGTGATACGCCACATGCTCTAAAATATAGTACGATAAAGGTAGACTTGTATATATTATACTTAAGAATTTAAGGTACTTTTAGAGTAATTTTTTTAACTATTAGGCATCTAATAAAATGTAATATTTTCTATAAACATTATGACCCATTTTTTGATTTTTTGTCTTGTCTTGTCTTGAATCAAAAAAAGATTTTTTGTCTTGTCAAAACTTAACTCACCTTAGATTTTAGTTCATTATATTTGATTTTTTTCCTCCTAAGGTAACATTTAAGGACATTTATTGAAAAAAAAACTTTTGGGATTGCTTTGGATAACTAAATTTACCGTTTTGCAACGGAAGTGTACCATATTTCGGAACGTGCGTATCAATACATAATTCACTAGGGTATTAGTGTTTTCTGGTAACATAGACTTGAACTATTCACGGCATTTGTTATTTATGTTCAAGACAATTAGCAGTTATCCTTCAATTTTCTTTCTGATCCGTAAAATTTATCAAAAGACATCTAAGGGGATGCAACATGTATACATCCGTAAGTACACCTAAAGAGAACAAAAACAGCTATACATTCATCTAGTCCCTATAAAATCCAAAAAATCCTCAACAGTTCGGTTATTAGTCCCGGAGCCCATCCTATAAAAAAGAGCATTGATTCCTTTCTTCCCATATTATGCACATTTAACCTAGCAAATCCACTTTCCAAGCATTCCTACTGCTCTTTCAAACACTCCACTCTAACTATCCAAAAGCTGTCGCCTTCCTCATGAACACCTAATTGACACAAAAAAATGAAAAAACCAAAGCGCACATATCATTGGCCACCCTACAATGAGTGAGGTGTCAACCGATTCTGCATCTTCCTTTCAGATAGAACATCAATTAGCCATAGTACACAATCCAATTAGCTATTAACAATTTTCTCATGAGCAGCTGACGAAACTAAAAACGTATTCTGTTGGGATGTGTCCTTTAGGCATGCTATACAGGATTGGAAGATTAACAAGGTGGAGGTTTTCCTCACTATTGTATAGTTTGACAGGATTAGATTAGGTAAGGAGATACTATGAGGTGGAATATGTATGGGCTACAGAAATTTGAAGCTAGGGCCTTTTTGGCTTTGTAATGTAAACATACTTTACATCGTGGAAGTTTAAGTGGAATAGGAACCTGATGTAGTAGAATAGATAGATTAAGTGTCTATTAATGGCTTATTAGTTGTAGTGTATAAATAGGCGATGTAACACCCACTGTACTTGGTTTTTTTGGATTAAAAGAATATACATTGTGATTGGAGTAAAAGTTGGTTTCTCTCTCTATCCCTTAGTTGTTTTACCCCTAATTGGGGCATTTGTCTTTTCTCTTTCAATTTGATCTTAATTTGCATACGGATTGTATTAGAATCATAATTATTTTATGTCAAAATATTATGCATGGGTTAGTGTTAGATAAAAGTTAATGGATAAGATATGAGGAGACTTACTTTTTCCTGTGATAAGCTCTCTGCTTGTCATTATTAGAGTATCCTTGCAAGCTTTGAGGAAAACATTTGCCATCTCAGCTGTTCGATTGATTTCCTCCTCCCTCTCTTCTATTGACTTCATGGCAAGTTTATCAACAGAAATCTATTCACAATAGGAAGGGAAAATCATTATCCCTTATTTCAACAATCAATTGGAAAATGATAAATAATCGATCTGAAAAAATATAAGCCGGTTCATATCAATCTCTTATCTTGTTTCATGAAAAGATTCATAAGAATACCAATATCCCAAATAAGAAAGGACATTTCGCATTTGAATCACCTCAATAGTTCTTAACATGTGGCCACATTTCGATTTAAGTTCTTCAACCTGTGGATTACAAAATTTTTAGTAATGAGCTATAATACAGAATATCAAGAATATTAGAGGAGAAGAAAAAGCAGAAAATTTATAGAAATCACTGACTTAACCTGTTTTGTAGTTTTTGGAACATATGATCCCACAACTATGAGTCCACCACTCCGTCCTTTATTTATTCCTAAATTCTCGGGCAAAATAGGAGCTTTTGGGATAATTCCTATCCGAGCAGAAACAAAGCTAGCAGCAGTGCGGCACAAGAAACGCTTTCCCTTCAGTTCTGCCTGCCAATTATATGCAGACCAGTTGAAGATATCTTTCCAGTTTCGAAAAAGAATTAGCAGGGCTATAATATTCCACCAGAGATTTATAAGAGACATAAGATTTTACCTGGATCATTCCAGCTGCAAATACAGCCATATCTCTGTCACTAGCTGCATTAACTATACAGGTAGACCCCTGTTTCACCCATTAAATTGAGGCCATATTAGGTTATGTTGAAGTAAACTATTTAGTGGAAACACAACTAGGACAAACAAACAATCATTTTGCTGGATCAAAGCACAGAGTGTAATATGTACTGCACTTGTCCCTCCAGTATGCTGTGACAGACTAGAGTGCAATCTAGACACAAAGAAGAGTACAAGACTGACCCATTAGATTACAATAAAATTAAGCATGGGCCTGAAAATCAAGACTAATGCAATCAACAAGCTGAGCATGCAGGGAACAAATCATGTCCAAAAGGAACTATTACATGTTGCTGCATCCAACATCGCATGTTTCACCTTACCTTCATTCCTAATTTTAGATTTGCTAAAATTATACTCTACATATAAGTGACATCATCAACCAGAGCTTCGGTCATGTCTTTTCTTTTCTTCTTAGTCTGTTGGTCTTCACTGCAATATGTCGTATTTGCATGGATTACGCTCATTTTTTTGGAAATAATAGTGGATTTTCTGAGAGAGAGAGAGAGAGAGAAGGGAGGATGTTTAACTTTAGAGGCAAAGTCTGTAGCTTTAAACAATAACTGCTGCAAGCTTGTACAGTGTGACATATGAGCAGCACACATATGTTTATGTGCTTGAAATGGCGCACTTGTGCATCACATGTAAGCACATTTAGAAAATAACCAAGAAGAGATATCAACAGATATAAATTCACATAACAAGAATCAATTGCTTTACAATATATACATACAACTAAATTCAAGAATCCCTTAATTCCAACTACTAGGGGCTGGCATGAGTATGCACACAAACACAGAACCGCACATATACAAATTTGCATGCATGAATGGAGTACAAAAAAAGAAAGCAAATAATTAGGAAATAAAATTTACTGTGCCACTAGATATTTGCAGGCAGGCAACAAATGGACCAAAAAATTGAGCAATGCAGAGAATTGTCCTCTTTACCTTCTGCAAACTGCAAAGATGCTCACAAACAGCATTGGGTCCACCCTTCCTCAACAGTTGGATGGAGATTGATGCAACACTGCTGGCTTGTGTTCTGCCTCTAGTTTTCTCCTCTACCCACTGAAACTCAAATGAAAAGGTAAGAAAACTACCATACCGATTTTCTTCTGGACTGCATATGAACTACCACTTGTTTCGTGTCACTAATAAAAAAAAAGCTACACCTCACGGAGGTTGGAAGATTTATAGCCAAAAGCAGCATCTTTGGCAAACTCTGTGTCCCCTGCAGGTACAAGCCTACAGACACCAATATACTTTTAAGAATGGTGGTTTTCAGCATGTTGAAACCAGACTCCCTGTGAGTCACAAAAACAGAAAATGGAAAAAACAAACCTCTCAGAATCTGCAACATAATGTACATCATCAATGGTGTAACGGCCTCCTTGAAGGAAAAAGGGGCAAATGATCCATGCATCCATCTCACCCAGTACAGAAACAGCTGCATCTGGTTCCTAGATAAATCAAATATTATTATGTCATTCAAAAAGGTTAAGCTCAGAATCAACTTTTGACTGTAATATTAGAAGTCCCTGTCCTTGCCTCTGGAAAATGACCACGTAATGTTGAATCACCCCTCAGAACTATTGTAAAGTCAGTTTTCTCAACTGACTTGGCTGCAGTACATAGGTTTCGGCAGATATCTTCTACCAATACAGTGGCCTGTAAGAAGCCACGTATCTACTCAGCAATGCAAATTTAAATAAGAAAATACTTAGTGACATTTTACTTTCAAACAAAAAATTATTTTTCTTCTTGATAGAGTGCAAAAGTTTATTTATTTACTTTTGGAGGAAGCACGTTACCTTATCAGAACTCAGTGCACGGGAGTTGGTCAAAATGAAAAAGCATTTAGGCCTTTTCCTAAACTGTTCAATAAGTGACTCAATGTTCCTGCAAATAAAAATGTAAAATCACTAGTAACTAAAGTTAAGCTTCTAAAATAGAATAGGATACAGGGGGTTTGTTAGGGAATGAGACTAACAGATAACATAATTACACTAGCGCATGAAAACAAAACACAGTAGCTGGCCTTTAGAATTAGAGCCATAGTCATTGATTGAAGCATATGTACTGATGTCCTCACTAATGATGTTGCAAACTGGTAATACAATATTACTGACAAGACACTCACCATTCTGTTAACACTTCAATATCATGAACAGTCTGAGTTCCAGTTGGATCATCATCCAGAACAACCAATGTTTTTGAATTGCTCTGATTTAGTTTACATATATCATCAGTAGGATCCAGATGCCATTCTTGCGGAAGAGATTTCAAGACAACCTCTTTCTTCAGAACGGGAAGTTTCCCTTCAACTTTAACACCTGTGAGTGTTTCATAAACCTGCAAAAATATGAAAAGATCGCAAATTAAACTGTAAGCAACCAATGTAAACCCTGGTTATCCTTATAGATTAACATATTTTGCCTTTCTGCACAAATCCTTAAACTATTGTTTTCTTGTGTCATTTCAGTGAGATCAGAAATGGAAACATCTCAGAAACATAAGAAAAACAACAAGAACTTGGGAACATAAATTACAACCTATCTATGTATAAACATTTCAGAGAACTTGGAAACAAATGAAAATATTTGGGAACATAAATTACAACCTATCTATGTATATAATATCCCAATAACCGATTAGTTGAACATATTTGAGGCTTATACATTGATTCACTTGAAAAGGGACAATTATAAAATTAAATCATAAATGCTAATGCCAAATAAAAATTATAATGTAATGTCAAAGAGCTCAGTGAAATCAATTGCAAGTGTATAAGATATTACAGACAGAAAAAGGTTAATAAATAGAGGTTATGCAAAAGGTTAAACAAAGGACAAATAAATATTAAAGATGAACAAATGAAACAAAACAAATCTGAGATGTTTCTTTGTTCTCATTGTAAGCTTTCTGTATTTCTGTATATTCAATTGTGTATGTTTACAAAGTGTTCATCAGTTTATATAGCCTTAAATCTATGATTGCACAAGGAATGACTGAAAAAGAAAATACGCCTAATTCCTATTTACACAACAATCTTTCCTAATGCCTAATTCCTAATTCCTAATATACACAATCATGCCATATATACAATATATTCTCACACTCCCGCTCAAACTCAAGGTGTTTTAGCAGAAAACACCAAGAGTTTGCTAAGAAGAAACTGAAATCGAGCGGTAATGTGAGTCTTGGTGAAGAAGTCCGCAAGTTACAAAGCCGAGGAAACGAAACAAAGCGAGATAGAGCTAGACTGCAGATGCTGTCGGACAAAGTGACAATCAATCTCAATGTGTTTTGTCCGTTCATGAAAGACAGTATTGTGGCCAATTTGAATAGCACTGCGGTTGTCACAATAGAGAGAGGTCGGAGAAGACTGAAGGACACCCAAATTAGAGAGAAGACAACGAAGCCAAACAAGCTCAGCAGTAGCATGAGCTATAGCACGGTACTCAGCTTCAACAATAGAGCGAACAACAACAGTTTGTTTCTTGCTTTTCCAAGAGATCAAGGAATCGCCAAGAAACATACAGAACCAGAGGTGGACTTGCGATCATTAACATCACCAGCCCAACCAGAATCAGCATAGGCCACCAAGTCTAAAGAGGAAATAGAGGACAATAGTAAATCCTGAAAGATGGTACCCTAGAGATGGCGAAGAATGCGAACCAAAGCAGCCCAATGGCTAGGGCAAGGAGCAGAAACGAACTAACTGACCACATACACAGCATAAGCAAGATCAGGGCGAGTAATAGTCAAATAAACTAAACAACCCACAAGCTCGCGATAGAAAGTGGGATCATCTAAAGGGACACCATCAGTAGAGTTGAGCTCTATGATGCACGGATACAGACATGACACGGATACGAAGACACGCAAATTTTTAAAAAATGGGGGACACGACACGCTGGGGACACGTTTAATATATATAATTTTATTTATTTATTATATGTCTAAAATAAAAAGAAAATCATTAATTTTTATACAATTACAATAATAATAACATTAATAAACATATTTTTTAAATTTTTTTAATAAAAAATGAGTTTTTTTAATAAAAATAATTTATTTTATGAATTTTAGGTTTAACAAAAATAAGGATAAAAAAAAGAAAAAAGAGAGGGAAGAAAATAAAGGAGAGAAATAGAAGAGAGGGAGAGAGAGAGAGAGAGAGAGACAGGTGAATCAGCAAAAGGAGGGAAAAATAAAAAAGAGAAACAAAAGCGGGGAAAGTGAAATCAGAGAGAAAGAAAGAGAATAGGAGAAGACGAAGAAAAGGGAGGAGAAGGAGAAGAAGATGAAGGAGACAGATGACGAAGAGGAGGAGGAGAAGAAGAAGAGAGCAGACGAAGAATACCTCAACTTCTTCAATTGATCTGAACAAGTTAGGGCTCCTCTCCTCTCATCTCCTCCTTTGATCTCTTTCTCTGTCTCCTCTCCTCCCTCGATCTCTTTCTCTCTCTCTCTAACAGTTAGGGTTTCGATCCAGCTCATGCGTGTTCGAAAAGTGCCACAGCGTGTTCATGGCATGTTCGACTAGAAAAATTCAAAAGAAAAAAAGGACACGTTAGAGAGAGTGTTGGACACATGTCCACCGTGTGTCCGACACTCGTACGTGGGCCCTAGGGACGTGTCGGTGCTTCATAGGTTGAGCTTCACATTAAGCTCAATAGGTGTATTAGAAACCTTAGTATAAGTAAGACCGCCATGGTGAATAACCTCATTAGTATACTTAGTCTGAGACAAAAAAATAGCCCTTTGGAGAAGAGGCAATCTCAATACCAAGAAAATACCACAATAGACCCAGATCCTTCATTTTGAAGGTGCGGAAGAGATGTTGCTTAACCTCAGAGATAGCAAAAGAGTCAGAACCAATAATGATCATATCATCCATATAGAGTAAAAGAGCAACAAAACCAGCCGAGGTATGTCTCAAAAACAAAGCAGAGTCGGAAGCAGAAAGATGAAATCCAAACTCGGTAACAGCAGTCTAAAAGCGATCATACGAAACACGAGAAGATTGCTTCAAACCATACAGAGCATGTCGAAGATGACAAACCTACCCAGAAGAGTGGAAAAAGCCAAAGAAAGGACGCATGTGGACCTCCTCAGTGAGATGACAGTTAAAAAAAGCATTCTTAACATCCATCTGATAGAGAGGCCAATGTCGAACAGTAGCAACAGAAATCAAGGTACGAACAATAGTCATCTTGGCAACAAGGGCAAATGTCTTCTCATAATCAATACCATACTCTTGCGAGAAACACTTTGCAACTAAGCGAGCTTTGTATCTCTCGAGAGAACCATTAGAATGAATCTTGACTTTATAGACCTATTTGCAACCAACCAAATTCTTGCTAGCAGGCAAAGGAACCAACTCCCAAGTATTAGTCTTCTGCAAGGCAAACAACTCATTCTCCATAACTTGAACCCAATTAGGATCCTGACAGGCCTCCGTGTAAGACTGAGGTTCTGAAAAAGAATGAATAACAGACAAAAAAGTATGATAGGAAGCAGAAAAATATGTATTAGACCAACCTAACCTATTTGGAGGACAACGCTTACGAGTAGGATATCGGTGTGCAGCAGGATCAGAGTCATCAGAAGCAGAAAGAGCAACAACAAGAGTAGAGACAACTGGTGGTGGAGGAGCCTGGCGACGAGAATAGACCAACAATGGAGGGCAAGAAAAGGCCGAAGGAGGAGAAGGAGCCATAAGTGACGCAGACGAAGAGGTAGGAAAGAGCTTAAGAGGAACAGTGGGAATGTACTGATTGTGTATATATGGCATGATTGTGTATATTAGGAATTAGGCATTAGGTTAGGCATTAGGAAAGCTTGTTGTGTAAATAGGAATTAAGCGTATTTCCTTTTTCAGTCATTCCTTGTTCAGTCATAGATTTAGGGCTATATAAACTGATGAACACTTTGTAAGTAATCCCACACCTCTCTGGCAGTGCTATATTTAGAGAACATCATCTTGATACGGTCATCCACAGAGTTATGGAACCAGGTCAAAACTTCAACATTCTCACAATCCCAAGTGTCACAGGAAATCAGATATTCTTTTGGTTTGAGATCCGATGGACGAGGAACAGAACCAGAAACATATCCTTATTTTTTTCGACCGAGAAGAAAATTTCTCATAACACTAGACCTTAATAGCTTGGATTTTATCTTCCGACATTGTAATGAACCAGAAATAAGGCACAGTGATAAAACCCAATAAAGTTGAGGGGTCAACCTATAATAACCCAAAGTTGAGGGGTCAACCTATAATAACCCAAAGTTGAGACAGAGGAGTCAATTACTGGTGGACTGAAATCCGAACACAAACCAAAGACCAGAGAGAACCAAAACCGAGAGCAGAGACCAGAGACCAGAGAGAGAGCCAAAACAGAGGTCACGAGAGAGTGAGAGAGATCTCTCAAGCCCAGACCAGACTTGCGACTTCAGACCCAGCACCAGAAGGCAATCGTGATTTCGACGAAGACTGTCACGACCTATAAAGACCTTTGTGGCTTCAGAGAAGACCAGAGAATACTTCAAACAGCAAGCAGGAACGAAAAGAAAGAACTTCGAATGATCAAGGCCAGACCTAGGGTTTCAGACGTGGCTCTGATACCATGTAAGCTTTCTGTATTTCTGTATATTCAATTGTGTATGTTTACAAAGTGTTCATCAGTTTATATAGCCCTAAATCTATGACTGAACAAGGAATGATTGAAAAAGGAAATACGCCAAATTCCTATTTACACAACAATCTTTCCTAATGCCTAATTCCTAATATACACAATCATGCCATATATACAATATATTCTCACACTCATATGTTTTTTCACTTTTTTATTTTCTTCCTTATGACAAAAATGAAAAACTGAAAAATGTTGCAAGAGGTTCAAGATTCATGTCCATTCAACTTCTTGTTTCAGTATGTTTTAATAATTGCCACAGGATTCTGGTGTCTTGATGGAAACACCATGATTTTTTTTTCCCAATATGTTTTGTATAGGTTCCCAAAGAACCAGAAATGTTTGGACTTTTTCAATTGCAAGGAAAGAAAATTTAGTTCCTTGCACCTGCTATCTATAAATACCCAATTTCATTGTTGATAATCTTGAATGATTGACATATGTCTGCTTATTGAACACTTGATATCTTATACAATCATCTTACCAAAAACATCAACATTTTTTAAGTTTGAATTAATATTTGAATAGTATAGTCACACTTATGTGGCAGAAAGGCAGTCAAGTTCAAGTCTAAAAATGAGATATTTTAGCAGATTATACTAGGATCTGCATGTGTGGAATCAAAATGCAGACATCAAGAGTCCATACCTTAACTACGGAAGCATCATCTAACCGACCCCATCCAGCAGCAGAACCTGCTCAAGGGAACAACCATAACTTGCCTATCAGCTAGCAACTCCAAAGCATAAGGACACCACATAAATGTTAGGACATGCAAAGAAGATTTTCCAGAGACAATATATAAGAACACAATATGATATTCTATTACATACACATGGAAGCTGAGGTACAAGTTTTGCCACTCACTGACAATTTTCATAATCTATTTTATGTATGACACCTGTATTCAAAATGTTTTACCTTTTTTTAATCTTTACAATACAAGAGCAAAATACAAATCATTTGGATGTACGACGTGGCTAACAACAATTACCACCTTAACTCCACAGTTAAAAATCTATAGCAATTAGCACAAAAGCAACTTCCTTCAACTAGCATGGTGATATCATTTCTGCTTGTCAATATGGTCTGCCCATCAGCCACACAGAGGAGTTCTATCCACTAGTTTCTTTCAGTAAGATCAGATGATGTAATGATAATTGGAAACCAAAGAGAAGCAAATGGGTAGAAATCTGCAAGAGAAATGCTGCAATCTGCAAGCATGACTAATGTAAATCTTATTGTGAAATGGAGTTATTATCTACATACAACAGTTAATGTTTACGATTGGTCAAGAAATTCCAACTTTCACATACTATTCTTGATCCTTTTTACTTATATTTTTCTGAATGAAATAAAAATCATGTATTATAATCATCACATGATTTGAACTTTTGGAGTGTTAGAATTTATTGCCCATTCCTTAGGTTTAGAATTTTATACTCCCATACTGATAACAATAATTCTCCAGGTGCTGCTCTCCCACCATCAGATCCTCAAGTACTCTAACACAGGAGTTAAAAAGTGAGGTCAAGTCGAATGTGAATGGTTTTATCTTTTAGATAAATTTAAAGCTTTAGCAACTGACTATCATTAGAAATTAGAAGGTAACAAACAAGCTGCAATGGAAAAGTAAAACATCTACTCAATTCAAGGAATGCAACAAATTGAAATAATTAATGAAAAGATCTTAACCCCTTCAACTGCACCTGATAAAAACAGCTGGTATGCAACAGTAGCAATATGTAGTGGAACTTTGCGGTATGAGCATTCACGAGAAACAATGCCCTGGTGAAAGTCATTGTCATGATTATAACAACCTCAAAATGACTGCAGAAAAAGTTGTATCCATAGCAAGCATTGGATAGGATAGGGTGGATAAAAGTCTAACCAGGTCCTTCACAAATATATCAAGTGAAGATAATGGCATATAATCATTGTCCACCATGTGCGGAACCCGATTCTCAAACATCCTGCAACAAAACCACATTTTAGTCACTAAATAAATGCATAAAATTGGAAAGCCATGCCAAATATGAACACGAATAAATAAATTTAAAAAAGAGAGGCCATAATGTATTGTGATATTAACAGAAAAGCCACAGATGATAAGAGCAAGTCTAGAATGGATGAATGCTGGTAGATATGTGACTGTTAAGCTCTGTATGGAAATGAAATACTCAAAGATCAAGTTTTCAAAATTTCTGCCTCAAAAATCAGATCACATAGTCAAAATCGGATGACTACCAGAAGTGCTTGCATTGCATTTCATCAAGAATTCAACAAATTAGGCATCGTCCATAATTTAATTATGGACAATGATGACCAAGAAAATTCAGCATTACTGAGTCAAGTCTGGGTTCATACAGATAGGAGGATAGAACTAATAACGTACAGGTTAGGCAATAGGATTTCATGTTTCTATAGCTAGGTGCATAAGCACATTAATAGTACCACAAAGCTCAGTAGATTTTGCTAGACATGCCCTTCTCTTGCCCTAGAGGAGACCTGAAGTATGATTTCAAATAAGGCCAGCTACAAGAAAAGGAGTAAATAGCTGAGGCATCACTACATTACCATTCACAATAATTGAGGTGCTTCTACTTGGGGAGTTCAAGAAATTACAACAGCATGCTGTGCTTATACTACTAGTACTATGTCATACAAAATTATTTTTGCAGAACATTAACTACATAAAAAATTATTTTACTAAAAGATCAATCACCACATTACAGTTTGCATGATGCGTACCATGACGTTCCTCCACTATTTGTGATGACATCAAACAACAGTCTTGTATTAAGCCCAAGTCGAGCCCCAAATGCCATTGCCTCAGCTGCTGATGCTATATGAACTCCAGCAAGCAGTTGATTAACCATCTTTACACCACTAGATAGAAGTACAGAAGTATAGGGTCATTATGCATCATGGGAAGAATCAATAAATACATACAACACATGGTCATATATGGTTATAAGTGGCATATACATATATATATTTGGACAACCCAAGTGACCTGGTAAAATGACAATTTCATGCATAAAGAGACAAAGACCAACTCAGAGGTACCTTCCAGCTCCACAACCTCCTTTGATAACATATAGCTTCTCACTTAATGCTGTTCACAAGAAACAGCCAAGGATTATTTTGTAGGCGGAAAATTTCAACCATAATTGAAACATAACAATCAAAATCACCAATTGAACTTTCTTCAACAAGCTCATACCCGAGAGAACTGAACCAGAATGCTTAAGAGCTTCATCTGTACCAGATGCGATTATCTAATAACAAAAATTAATTTCAGCTAAATATTCAGACAACAAACATTGAGAAGAGCTATTTGGGTTGAAAAAATGTAACTATTTCTCAAAACAGTTGTCATGAAAACGTTTAACTTCACACCGTAAGTGTACCCATGGAGGCCCTCTTAACACCACCAGAAACAGGAGCATCCACCAACTTCAAATCCTTGGGTTCATCTACAAATTTGCAGGTGAAGTATTTTAGTGTGGCCTCGTAAAATAAGCATAGGAGCACAGTGTAAAAGAATCTTAGAAGAACTAAATGAATTCAATGAGCATCACAAACATAACTACAATAAATGCCCTAAACAATGCAGAGCCACAAGTAATCTCTCTAATTTGTAGTCCTTCCTCCCAATTCAAATACAAAACCCCACCCATCTGTGTAATTCCTGCTAGCAAAAAGGATAATACTACTTCGACTGTGTCCAACGGCATAGTAGACTAATTACAGATTTTCTTTGCATGCATGTAGTTTAATAAAACAAAACATTATGTATAAATTAATGATATTAGCACTCCATTTTATTAGCACTCCATATGGAGACACAGAAGAAATTGTATTATTGCATTAATCTTCAAAAGAAGCAGTTGGCTACACACAAGCAGCACATTTTTAAGAGGGCACAATGCAAGCAGCACCTTGTACGTCAACACGCAAGCAATGATGTCCCCTAATTGATTTTACTAAACAATATAAAAATTAAAAAGAACTTTGCAAAACACGACCAATCATTGTCATAAATAAATGTTTTGTTGGGAACCTTATGACCAAGAAGTTTTGACAGGATTAAAAATCCACCAATGTAAGGTAACACCACAATAATGGGAGATGTGATAAGCTATCAAACCAAAGCAAGCTACAAAAAGAATAAATAAACAAAGTGAAATGAATATAAAATATTAATGTACAGCATAGGAACTGAAGCTACCATTAGCATTACTATGGGGTAGCAATCTCACAGATAGAGGACCTACTTTGCAAACGTCGCTCTAGCTGGCTGACATATGCGGGAGAAACAGTGGATGAAATGATGACAGATGCTCCAGATGGGAGGGCTATAAAAATGGCGATAGGTCAGTCCTGCCCAATAATGTATGTAAAAAATGTAAGATACTGTATTATACCTGACACAGCACCAAGATCTCCATATAGAACACTTTCGGCTTGAGCTTCATTTGTGACCATGATTACAAGAAGATCCACATCTGGAAAAACAATTACAATTCTCAGAAACATGGTTCTTGCTCTGCAATGATTAGATACTGAGCTCAATATTTGGTTACAAACATCCAACAATAATTTTACTGTGCAAATCTGCAGAGAGCAGATTATACAAATTAAAAGCTGATAGAACAAGGAGAACGCTCTAATGAGAAGCATGGATACAAATATAGGACACAGATACAACACAATACCAACATGCTGACACCGCATTTTTTTTTTAAAAAAATTAGGACACAACACGGTATGGACACATCAAAAAATAAATATGTTTTATATATACATGAAAATAATAACTATTTCTTCAGTTTTTAATTAAAAATACATTTATAGTTCATCATATTAGAATAGTAAGAGATCATTTTCCGCATTCTACATATTGGAAAAGAAGTGTGAAGAAAAAAATCATAATAGCTACTTTAGAAAACTCTATTCATAAACAAATTGAAAGTTGTAAAATTCTTAACATTAAGAAGTCTATGTTTGTTTGACAGAGAAAAACTTAGAGAATAATTAGACAATCATCCCCTTTTATATTGATAATAGGTAGCTTATAATGGAAGCTTTGGAGGCACAAATAAGAAAATAACAAAATAAAGAAATACCAGCTAATAGAATAATCAATACACAATAACCAAAGATATTATTCTAAATATTATTCTAACATTCCTCCTCAAGCTGGTGCGAAGATGTCTCTCATGCCCAGCTTGCCAAACACATCATGGAATGGTTTTGCTTCCAATTCCCTTGGTGAGAATCTCTGCCAGTTGTTCAGCTGACTTCACAAAAGGAGTACATATAGTGCCATTGGTGAGTTTGCCCTTAATGAAGTGGCGATCAATCTCCACATGTTTCGTTCGGTCATGCTGAACTGGATTGTGAACTATGTTAATAACAGCCTTATTATCGCAGTACAACCGCATGGAATCAGTATGACTAATCCCCAGATCACTTAGTAGCAACTTGATCCACAAGAGTTCACATACACCTTGTGTCATGGCTCTAAACTCGGCCTCTGCACTAAACTGAGCGACTACATTATGTTTCTTGCTCCTCTAAGTAACCAAATTACCTCCAACAAAGGTACAATAACCAAATGTGGACCTTCTATCAGTTACTGATCCTGCTCAATCAGCATCTGTATAAACTTCCACTCGAAGATGATCATGTTTGGAAAAATAGAGACCATTTCCTGGAGAAAAGTATCTAAGGATGCGCATTACTGCAGCCAAGTGTGTCTCATGAGGAGCATGCATCAACTGGCTAACCACACTAACTGTCGTGGCAATGTCAGGCCAAGAACTAATCTCCGATAACTCCCCCTGTCAACAATAGCTCCCCCACTATCATCACTAAAGCTTCTGGTTTGGCTCCAATAGTGTATCACAAACTTGACTTCCAAGCATCCCGATTTCTTTCCACAGGTAAAGAACATATTTCCTCTAACAGATGAAAATTCCATCCTTGGACCAGGCAACCTCAATAACTAGGAAATATTTCAGATTCCCAAGTCTTTTATTTCAAACTCACTTGCCAAATATTTCTTCAATCAGGATATTTCCTCACTATCATCTCCTGTAAGTACTATGTCATCCACATAAACAGTGAGAGTTGTAGTTTTACCATGTGAGAAATGCTTCACAAACAAAGTGTGATCAACCTAACTCTGTTTGAAGCCATATCGGAGCATAGCCCAAGTGAATCTCTCAAACTAAGCCTTTGGAGATAATTTGAGACCATATAATGACTTTCGAAGCCTGTATACTTTACCCTTCATCTAATGGTCCTCAAAGCCAGGAAGAATGTCCATATACATCTCTTCTTCTAGATCATCATGTAAGAAAGCATTTTTTACATCAAACTGATGAACCATATTAGCTACAAGAGAGATAAGTACTCTGACTGAATTCATCTTAGTCACTGGTGCAAAGGTCTCTTGATAATCTACTCCATAAGTCTGAGTAAAGCCCTTTGCCACTAGTCGAGCCTTGTAATGCTCAATTGAACCATCTACTTTATGTTTCACAGTACACCTATTTGCATCCTATAAGTCTTTTGCCCTTAGGTAACTCAGGCCTTGTTTGGTTTGTTTTTCAGAAAAAATTTTGGAAAAAATTCTCTACAAACAAATTTTCAAGAGTAATCAAACCAAACAAATTTTTTCAAAAAAAATCTCAAAATTTTGTTTAGTTACCTACTTTCCAAAATCACTCTCTCTCTTATACACACCAAATCAATCACTTTTTTTAAAACTCTCTCCCCAAAACAATTTTCCAAAACCATTTCTGAAAAAAGGCAAACCAAACAAGTTTTTGTACTTTTTATCTCAAAAACTACTCTACAAACACAAACCAAACACACCCTCAGTTAATTCCCAAGTGCCATTCTTACAAAGTGTTTTCATTTCTTCTATCATGGCATATTTCTACTCAGGGGTAGCAAAAGCACCCTAAAAATGATTAAGTATACCAACAGAAGAAAATTTGGACACAAAGGCTCTATAAGAATGAGACTAATTAGAGTATGACACAAAATTAGAAATGAGATGTTTAGTACAAGACTTCACACCCTTTCGTTGAGCAATAGGAATATCAAGATCAGTATACTCAGGAGGAGTAAGGGTTTCAGAGTTACCTGGACTCTCATCAAAAGAAGAAGATAGTAGTGGATGATCAAAAGTGGTCTCTTGTATCCAAGTAACTTTATGTCTATCTTTGTCCCTGACATAGACTTTTCCCTCCTTCAATTCACTAGATTTTGTATTACCACCACTAGTAGTTTGTTCACCTTTTGTGTTCTCAACCACTGGTGATGAGCCAGGAACTGATACAGACCCAAGAATCCCTTCACACCAAGGCTTCTCCTGAAGGGAGAACGGGGACCCCAAGGAGGACTGTGACAAGAAATAGGACTGTGATTCCAAGAATGTTACATCTATGGAGACAAACTACTTACAAGATGGAGGATGGTAACACTTATAAACCTTTTAGTATGAGAGTGACCCAGAAAGACACTTCAGAGAGCGGGGATCAAATTTACCACAAGAAGAAGCATGATTGTGGACAAAACAGACAGCCAAAGACTTCTGGGAGAATAGAGAACACATACTCAGAACCTCAGAAAACCTAGAGGGGAGATTTTTTGTGCAACAGTTGGGTTAGGAGACGGTTAAGGAGGGAGGCAACAGTGAGAACTACGTCCCCCCAATAAGACCTAGGCACATGTACAGAAAAAGACATGCAACAAGCTATATCAAGAAGATGACGATTCTTGAGTTCCATAACCCCATTTTGTTGAGGAGTATTTGTGGAAGAAGTTTGATGAATAATGCCATGGGTGGAAAAATAGCTTGCTAGACCAGAATCAATATACTCATTCCCATTATCAGAATGTTATATTTTGACAATTGCCCCAAATTGAGTACATATCATTTTATGAAAATTACGAAACATAGAAAAGACCTCACTTTTGTCTTTTATAAAATACACCCAAGTAGTACAAGAAAAATCATTGATAAAAGTAACAAATCATCTATGACCTTTTAAAGACACAATACAAGATGGACCCCAAACATCAGAGTGAATTAAAGAAAATGGTACTAAACTTTTATTAAAGTTTGGAGCAAAAGAAGCTCTATGTAGTTTTCCAAGTTGACAAGACTCGCAATGAAACTCAGAGACGTTATTGTTTGTAAAAACAGAAGGAAATAAATTCTTAAATAATAAAAAAGATGGGTGCCCAAGACGCTGATGCCACAGCCATAGGTCTTCCTTGGTGGTTGGAAACTTGATGGAATGAAGTGCCGGCTTGTCCGCCTAATACAGGATATAGAGACCACGTTCTACTCTACCACTGCCAATCATCTTCCACGTGATAAGGTCCTAAAACAGATGATGAACAGGAAAGAAAGTCACACTACAATTCAGGTCATGAGTAAGACGACTCAATGATAAAAGATTAACAGAGAAATTGGGAACATGCAAAACAGAAGATAATGGTAGAGAAGGAGTGACATGGATTAAACATTTCCCAGAAACAGAAGAAACAGTACCATTAGCAATCCTAATTTTGTCATGACCTAAAGAAGGCTTATATTCCAAGAACAGATCAGAAGACCCAAACATATGATCTGAGGCACCAAAATCAATAATTCAAGGTAAAGACTTATGAGATAGAAAAGCACTTGGAGAAGCGGCTAGGTTACCTATGTACCGAATCGAGTAGTAGAAAAGTAACGATCTAGTAGGTGGTGCAAAGCATCCTCTAACTAAGAAGAAGACATTCCAAATATATCACCACTAGGAAGAGCAACTGAAGAGGCATCAGGAGTATCCACTACTCTGGTATGATGTGCACATGGATTAAACCCGCGTCCTCAAGACTGTCCAGAGCGACCCCCACGACCACCAGAAGAAACCCCATGAAGCTTCTAACAAGTCCTATGGATATGTCTTGGCCGACAGCAATAATCACAGAACAGTGTATCGTTCTCTGAAGGACTAGGGGAAGTACGAGGTGGACCAGTACCATCCCTAGGAGGAGCAAAAAGTAAGGCTGAGCACTCTATAGAGGAAGGTGGCAATATAGCAGAACGACGGCTCTCTTCATTTTGTATATAAGTAAAGGCTCCTAAATGAAGGAAAGAACATCCATATCAAGGACACGACTCTTAACAGGATCAAACTCTAAGTTGAGACCTTCCAAAAATTTGAAGACCTTTTCCTGTTCAATAAACTTCCAGTAACCCACTGAATCAGTTGTGCAAACAGGCTTATAACCCTGTAGCTGATCAAGACGTTTCCATCCATTGTTAAGAAAAGTAAAGTACTGAAGGATGGTCATCTCCCCCTGTCTTGAGGGCTCAATAGAACGACGCAACTCAAAAGTCTGTGAGAAATACCCTTCTGGGAATAGGTAGTGGCCACAACATCCCACATATCTTAGGCGGTATCCATAGACAAGTAGCCTTCCCTTATATCAAGTACCATGGAATGAATGAGAGGTCCCATAACTAAAGAATTGGTAATCTCCCATTGGTCATAACCAGGATCAGTGATGCCTGGTGCCTTGATCCTCCCATCAACATAACCCATCTTCCCTCTACTCTTCAAGAAAAGTGTCAGACACTATGGCCAAGTAAGGTAGTTTCGACCATTAAACAAAGAGGTGGTGATTTTTAGGCTAGGGTTTAGGTTTTCGGATATAGTAGTCATAATGGGACTCTCCCCTCTAGGTAGCTAAGAAGTAGTGGTGGATTCACTAGTAAGGTCAGCCATTTATACTCTACAAACCGAATAACAACCTGCACTAATCACGAATATTGAAAGAGGAAATAAAATCAACTGGACCAAGCAATATCAATTACAGACCATTATAGGAGCATACCAATCAGTCAAAGCTGGGTAATGGGGCCATATAATGACCCAAAAAATAACTAAACTAAATGGAAAAAGAACCTCCAATCAAAACAAGGGCTAAGCTATTCTCAAATAAGGCAAAACCTTGCTAGACATGAGGAATAGTGGTAGAGATGAACCGATCAAAACATGCGGTGGGTCAAAGAAGCCTCAGAGTGGTTGTCGGCTAAAGTCGAAATAGGTTGGGAGCTTTCGGCTTGGGCCGAAACAAGCCAAGGAGCTTTCGGCTTGAGCCGAACAACAAACAGGGACAATCGGCTGGTCCTGGGTGCTCACCAATGACTATCGCAGGCCTTGGACAGAGCAAAGAGGGTTGAAACACAATGGGCAACAGTTAGGTGGTGATGGGTGAAGGTGGAGAATGAGATGGTAACCCTAATGCTCTGATACCATGTTTGTTTGTTTGAGAGAGAAAAACTTAGGGAATAATTAGACAATCATCCCCTTTTATATTGATAATTGATAGCTTACAATGGAAGCCTTGGAGGCACAAATAAGGAAATACCAGCTAATAGAATAATCAATACACAATAACCAAATACATTATTCTAACAAGATATTATTCTAATAGTCCAATGGGGGAGTTATTAATAGGTATAAATTCACATTGCTTTTATTTTATCATTGGATTCTAAGTAATTTTCTTCAAACTTGTAATGTGTTTCATGTGTGTCTAATCAATGGATACGTGTGTCCCCCAAGTGTCCGAAGTGTTTCCAATTCTAAAAATAAACATAATAATACATGTTTGGACGCATGTCCAATATGAGTCAGGAGTGTCCGAAAAGTGTCATATGAGTAGAAGTGTTAGTGCTTCCTGCATTAAGGTCTGGTTACTTGTTAGACAGATTTGAATTAGACATAAATTCAGCAAATAGGAAAACAAAAGCATGAAAGGAGTAGCCTACTCCACAAGGGTGGCTTGAGATACACACACAAGTCAACAGGGAAGTTCCACACTGGCTCTTTAATTCCAACTCTAAATTCATAATCAAGCAGGGGCCTCTTTATGTGGACACTAGTAAACCATAATGAGAAATAAACTTTCTAAAAATTACCCCATTTAGAGACTGTAAAAGATTCAAAATCTACCAAAATAAGTAATTCTAAACAAGTAATTGGCTGGATTACAGCCCAAGAAAAGTCTCCTAACCAACACACAAACTATAGCAAAGAAATCCCTAAAAATAAAATACATCCAGAACATTCTAAAGCTCCTAATAGGGGACTAACAAATTCTAATCAAGAATAAAATGAAGACTCATAAATAAACAAACTTCATATTAACTAGACAAACTTGACATTATTTGCTTGGGATTTGTCCTCTTCTACTTACTGCTTCTGCATCACAATGTCACACATTCATGTGAATAATTGGGGCTTATGTTTTCAATAGAAGAACTGAGATTTCAACTATATTACACTGAAAATCAATTGTAAGAACAAGATGGCAAAATTTGTTACTAGCAACGTGGTCAAGCAAGACGAACTCAACACTGGAAACAGTTTTGAGGCATGAGAGTTAAATAATAGGAAGACAGTTTTAGCTCCTGAGACATTTATGTAAGATTTTTCTACAAAATTAGACCTCAGAACTTAAATCTGTTTTCTTATGTTGTAGAGCTTTTAAAAAAATTACCTTTGGATACTTCAGCTGGAGAGCTCCCAATCAAGCCACCCTCATTTGCAAACCGAGATAATGTCGGTTTATACACCTACAATCCAAAGACAAGGCAACTACCATTAATTTTGAAGATATCTTTTACTTCTATTCAGCGTGAAAGAATATCCAATACAAAGTATTGTGCTTCAAGCCTTCAGAGTGGGACAAGTGCATGGATACAAAGAAACTCATGAATGAATACTTGAATAGTATAACAAACAAGTAAAAAACCAGTAAATTTATGTATAGACTTAGAGCACAAAACTCAGCAAATAAACAAAATTCAAATGAAGGAATGACCATACTTAGGGCTGGTTTGGAATAGTCTAATAAAGACAAAAGGTCAAAAAGTTATCACTATTCACAAAAAATAAAAAAAAATAATAATAATAATAATAATAATAATAATAATAATAATAATAAATTTATACCAAAAAAAAAGTACAAGTCAACTTCAACTTTTGTAATGAAGTGATGGTGTTTTCTGCAGACTGTAGTGATGGTAGAAACAATCAAGTGGATGCACTTCTCATGTCATGATACACAGGACAATGCTGTTAGGCCCGTAGGGGCCCATCACGGGTCCCGTTATGATAATTTGAACCGTTGAATGTGTAGAATTCGTTGAGTACTATATGCCTGTAAAAAATCACATTGATCGGATATCGATAACTATATGATCAAATCAGTTTTGTATCAAAAAAATGGGCAATGAACAAATTAACGGTTGACAAAAAACTAATCCAATCAGATAGCTATCGATATTCGATCAATGTAATTTTTTACAAGCATATAGTATTAGATGAATTCTACACATTTAACGGTTCTGATTATCAAAACAGGACCCGTAGTGGGCCCCCACGGGCCCAACAATACCCGTGAAGCCTCATCCTATATACATATATGTTCTAAAGTTATCACCATTTTGAAAGCAATCCGTACTGTCCTTCAATCAGCATTGTCAGCGCGCATAGGATAGAGGGTAATAACGTAATTTTACTATTTTATACAATATTTTAATACACATTTTTTCGTAAAATGTCAAAAAGTTATCCCAAACAACCATCTTTTATTCCTCTATTTTTTTATCCAAAAAGTTAAAAAATACACTTATTTAGAACACTCCAAACAGCCCCTTACTATTCATACTACAAGACTCGGTAATCTAGATAAAAATAACCATGTGTTCCTTTTTCATATAATGCAGACTCAGTCAAAGTAGTCAGACCTTTCATAAAAGAATGTATTGTGTAAACAATATGTGGCTTTTGCAGTCACAATTTAGGTAAAAATTTCATTTTCTTCGAGAGATCATTAGGAGTGACATCCTTCTCAACAGATAATACCAAGTAAAGGTTTCTCAGAGGCAAACACAAAAATATCTATATTTCATTATTTATTATTTCCAATTCTCTAAAGGCAATGGCTTTATTTTCTACTGATCTCAACAGTCCCTCTGAGGATGTCATTGAAATTCCTAATAAGTACAATTATTGCACATAATTCAAGAAAATATATAACCGGAGATATTATGAATAAAACATGGACCAAGACTGCAAGTCTGCAACCAATGGAGTATTTCAATTTCCATTTTCAAGTAATAAATTGGAAGCTAATACCAAATACAATACTAAATGGAGGCAAACCATTACATCATAAGCAATAACGCAGAAATTTGATCTCAGCAGGTGAGTTGCCATGCCAAACCCCATTGCTCCAAGACCAATAAAACCAATTCGGTTTACAGATTTTGATTCAGTAGTTATTTGATTTGCCAGTTCCTCAGGGCTATAAGTTTCTGCATTGACAGCATTGGTAATGTTCACCCCATATACTTTCTCCCAAGCCTGTGCAAGAACAGGTGTGTCTACTTAGCAAATGGCACGTCAATATTTACATAACCTCAAAGCAAGTAAAAAAGCCACATAATATAACTTTTATATAAAAGAAATTAGTTCATGAGAACAACCTTGATCAATGTGTCATCACCATCATTTACATGACCGTGAGAAGAGCCTGTGAAAGGACAATTGGAAAGTAACAAAGTGAGTATCAGGTTGCTCCAAAACATTAATAGCTGCCACCTACAGATTATGGTTGTGAGAAACTGTAAATCATGCAGATACATACCTGCTATTAGTTGTTGACAAGCAACTGCCAGAAGTGGAAGAGGAAATGTACATGATTTGGCCATATCCAAAACAATACCCTTCAAGTTGGACAAAAACCTATCAGGCATAATTGACTCATCCAGCCCTTGATAGAGCGAAATAGAGGAAAATGATTCATGTAACTGACCCCACTTGATTGGGGACACAAGGCTTAGTTTGGTTTGGTTTGATTTGGTTTTAGCTTTGCAGTTCACAAAGAGATCTCTATTGAATAAGAGTTCAAAGATTTGAACAAGAATTTGTTTAGATTAGAATGACAAAGCTGTCCACTTAAGTTCTTTCCAATAAAGTGATTAAGCTGAATAGGATTTTAGTATTTAAGATAACCAACTTATTTTTTTCTCACATTAGCACTTCTACACTTCAATGCCTAGCCAAATAAGTCTTTTCTATTTTCTACTTCATAAAAACATAAGTTTTCTTATTGTGAACTTTTTTCGTACATTACTTTATTTTATCAATAATGAGTTCTTAAAAAAATAAGTGGATATGAGACCCATTTAAGAATGTGATTCTGAATTGAGGTCTACCTTACAGTATCAATATCTCAAAAATCATTATTGAAAGTCTCAATGTGTCCAAATTCATTGATGAAGAAATGATTACCAAGTGGTGTTCATGTCTAAAATTTTAATATGCATTTAGCAGATGGTCCTTCAGTAAATGTCCTAAATGCTAAATCCGCCACAAGAAAGGAAGCATAATTTGAATGGAATTATAAAACTGCAGTAAGCATTTAATTCACCCAAAACCCCCATTGAACTTAACTTCAAAGTCAAGAAGAAAAGAAATTACTCATAATACACTTGAACAACACTAAGAAACTTACAACATGAGAAGACTTACCAAATTTTGAACAAAAGTATTCAGGAGATGTTTGGTTTGATTATCCCTTAGCAACTGGGGAACATGATTCTTGAAAACCCTATAAAATTGAATCCAACGGAAGGAGGTCTAGTAGCAAGGGTAACACAGTATCTGCTTAAGAAAACGCTAGCAAATTCCAGGAATGTCATGAAAAAAAAACTAACTACAGCACTTGCATATACCAACACCAACCACCAAAGCCTTGAATACCTATTGAGTTAGTATAAAAATGCACAGACTTTTGAAAGTAAACAGATGTTCCCATGTATGTGTATACATGTAAGCACATAACAAGAAGGGCTTTCAGTGTTCAATAAATTTTGCAGCTAATTTCTTTAAAGGCATGGGTTCTACAAAATCAGTTCATTGTCAGAAACAGAAAGTGCCAATCAGTGCCATGGTCTCAACTGGTGCCCATGGTGCAAATCAGATTATTAGCAGTCTCATCTATCAAGGTTGTGCCTGATCTAGAATTGGCAATTTCAGATCAGAATGCTTATAAGGAATGCTTCAGGACTAGAAATATTTAAATTTTAAACACACAACATAATCCTCAGTAAAGAATTGTGAACAATAATTTACCATGAATTTCCAGCAGCATTAGAAATAATGTCATAAATTATCCATGGATGAATACCAGCTTGGGCACCAAGAGAAACGGCCTCCACAGAAGAAACAAAATGAATGCCCTCAAGCAACTCTATTACCATTTTAATTTTGCTGCAATTTAAAAAAGAAAAGTAGACATTAACAATAACATCATCTAATATGATATTAGAACACTAACACAAATAAACAAAGAAAAAGGGCCATTCCCCTGTGCCAATCCCTGTTAAATTGGGTTGAACACCTAGTACAAACAAATTTACTATCAGGTGGCACAACCAAGACACAATTAAATTATCATTTGAAAAGCATTGTTCAGAGATATGAAATTACTTAAATTTGTATTGGAATATTCAAGAATCATTTAGTTGTAAGTTTATAGTAAATTAGATTTGACTTGGTTTACACAATCACTAGTGTAATATTAGGTCAGGTGTTGTTTTCTGTGCAAAGCCATTAGTTTTTTTTTAACCAAATTTTAATTCTACTTTTTGTTTCCAGTATTTACATGTTATCAGAGCCATATCACTACTAAGAAGCAGCCTATCAGTTCTTGTATTCCTGCCAAGTAAAAAAAATCTACTATGGTTTCCTGGTGCTGTCTTGTGAATTTTCTAGTCTCCAATGGTTCAATAGCTACATGCTGAATATTGTTATAATTTAGCAACAAAAAGAGACAAAATGCTATATATTAGCAATGTTGCTCCAATGATGACTTTGCTCCCTCCATTTATTCTCCCATTTCAACTATCATTTCAAAATAACAAGTACATGCTACATAATCAAACTTTATTAACTTAATTTAGAGTTACATACTGCAAAATAAAATAACATAAGACATAATCATGGAAGAGGAAGAACATAATAATCTGAGTTGCTTGATCATGCCAAAAATTTTGTGCTTGATCGTTCATTGAGAGGTATCTCAAGTCAGCTCTTGTGAAATGGATCCTGCGGTCTAACCATGCTCACTTAAGATTGAAAGCATTTACTGATGCAAATTGGGTTGGTTCAGTCGATGATAGACAAAATGCAAACATATGCGTGTATAAGAAGAGAACATGTGCCTATTTTTGGTGTCTCTCATTAGCCTTTTCCTGTATTTCTCTCTCTCTCTCTCTCTCTCTCTCTCTCTCTCTCATTCTTCTTGTCTTCATCTTTTACCCTAAATTTAATTGTCACCAATTTATATGAAAATTTGTCTCAACAACACAATTCAAATTGTTCTAAAATCTAAACATGACAAAGAAATTGGTAAGATTGTGAAGAAAGCCCACCTTCCAGCACCAAGTGCCCCCTCAAAAACATAAAGTTTCTCACTCATAGCTGTTTGAAAAACACAATAGTTTGTCTTAGAGATGAAATAGAAAATTTAAAAGGAGTGATCAAAAAACTGAATCCTCATGCAAGTGTTGCAGAGTAGTGACATAAGTAGATTGTACCAGAGAGAATAGGGCGTGCCCTTGTAATGGCATCTGACTGTCCTGATGAAATAATCTGCGTATTATAGAAATATCAGCTTCAGCCAGTTATAAAATAGCAAAACAAAAGCAAAATGATCCTCTACTTATGTGAGGAAGAAATAGGATATGAGATATATAATCTTACCATTATTTTGCCATTCAAAACCTCTGACATTCCCTTAGAGACATATATATCAACAACAAAAACTCTCTCCAAATCCTCTGCTAGAGTAGAAACAGATTAATGATTAGAGGAGTTAGAAAATGTTCAATGCAGATGTAAGTTTAGCACAAGCCGAGCAAACACCAAATTCTTTCTTTTGCTTTTCCATTAAGTTAGATGTAACCAGTAACCACTAGACTTCTAAGGCATAAAATTGGTATAACAGTAAAGAACACATTATTATTGAATGTTCTACTCTCTCTTTTTTTTTCTTTTTTTTTTTTTCTTTTTTGCTTTTTTTGATAAGTAAATAAAGTATAGATTCATAGAACACAAAGGGTCATCACCCCTGTACATTAGAGATTTGCAGACAGAAGAACAAAAAACAAAACAAAACAAAACAAAGAAAGAAAGATAGACATTAAACCTTCCCCGAAAGATAAACTATATTCTCTCCCTAAAACTTAATTCCGCTATAAAAATCCACCAAAAAAGGGAAAAGTCACAAGCCTTCTCCTTCATCTAAGTAAGGTTAGCATTAGCCTATGAGTAGCCATCTCTATACCCTTCAAGGCACATTGATTTCTTTCTCCAAACACACCAAATTAAGCACATAGAAACCACCATCCATGTGCCTTCTCAATCATCTTCATATGACACCTGAGTTCAACAACCATAGAAGCTGTAACACAAAAGCAAGCATAACACAAATCACCTGAAAAATAGAAAATAAGAAACTCTATAAATCTCTCGCAGCGTAATATATCAAAAGATGATCAACAAACTCCGCAGCTTGCTTGCACACGCAACACCAACTAAACTAAAAAGTTGCTCCTCTGGCGCAAATTGTTTATATTAAGAATGGCATCAAAAGCCGCCATCCAAGCAAAAAAGACGACTTTGGTGGGAACTCTCAACTTCCACATAGTCTTCCAAGTAAATATCCCAACCCCCAACCACAAATGAAAAAATAAAATGATTTAACTATGAACTTTCTCCCTTGTCCTTCCATTTCAACTCATCTCCCCTGCCCTCATTAACCTTCAATATCAATAATGGAGGGCATGATCCACTAGGCAGAGTTAAAAAGTTGCTAAAGCTCTATAATCTCATTAATGGAAAAATAAAGATAAGAACAACTATGGCTGTCTATGATAAATCTTGAGTAAAAATGATGAAACAGAAATGAAAGAAAAGAAAGAGTATCATAACACACTGTTGAGCTGCTGATAAATCTAAAACTAACTACCACAAAACTACGACGACATCCACCAACAAACCAGACAGAACAGAAAAGTTAACCAAGAGTATAAAAGAAAATTCTATATAAATATTTTTTTTATCTAGAGAAAATAAATTGCCTGTGAGTCGTTTCTCAAGATTCTGTATATGAGCAGGTAGTATGGTTGAATGGAGAATGATGACAGCATCTTTGCGTAACCCTGAATAACCAGAAAAGAGTATATTCTGAACATCAACCAAGAAGACTAATTATTAATTCAGAAAACATTAAGGATCTCCACAAAACCTTTTAAAGCACTCTCATGACCAAAAAGTAGGTCATTTATTTGATCTGCATGAGATATCAATACAACCAAAGCTACAACATCTGCATGCAAAGAAATGAGAGAAGGAAGCATCAGGAAGTCAATTTCTAGCTCTTCAAAAAAATAAGGTCACAATTTACAGAGAAAATAAAAGAAGAATGTATTCGGTCAACTATGATCCAAAAGTATATATATATAGATTATTGTTTTTAGGTGTTTCTTTAGGTAGCTAAATGTACTGAGTTTTTGGTGCCTTCTAAGTTTTTGGTGTGTTAGAGAGTACTTTTGTCTTTTGGGGGGTTTATGTGCAAGTTTGGGTAATTGATACCACCAAAGAAATTGAATCTATCCAGCTCAAAATGAGAAAAATAAAATTAGAATTATGAAATAGCAACAAATTAAAATCAACATAATGTTTCACCTTTCCCAGCTTCTACGGGACTGGCGCATCTAATCCCGCCTTGATTGGTAAACTCATCCAGCAAAGGACTGCATGTCTGCAGATAAGCACAATGCAATCCAACATTGAAATTATGACAAACAAAAAATAAGATCTCCAAGTCTTTCTAAACGACCAAATAAATATGCAGCATAAAAATGCGAATGAACAAATGACTTTAAACATCTATGGCAAAGAAATGGTTGTGTGATTTGTATAAAAATAAAATGTAAATTAATAATATAAAATACACAATTCTAATATGAGGGAATCTTTCTGTTTCAAAATTACTACTAAGTATTTTGGTAGTCACAAATATACAGCTTTATAAAAGAGAAAACAATTTATTATAACTCGCATCCATTTTCAAATTGAGCAATGCTTCCGACCCCCAGTGGGGGCGACCCCCAGTCAGACCCCCAGTGACGTGTCAGCCTGTCATTGGCTCAAAAAAAAAAAAAAAAAAAAAAAAAAAAACAGTTTTTCCACCAATCACAGCAGACCCCCAGCACCCCCACTGGGGGTCTGAAGCTTTATTCTTTCAAATTTCTTGCAAATGTAACCATTCATCTCCTCATTTATTATTTCCTTGCATCTTTGGTTATCATACAATGAATTATAAGTTCCTTCCATCTAATTCATTCCTCATCATTGATTTCAACCGTCGTATTAATCATGGAAAAGTTCAAAAGTACTCAATTTTAAAATGACCCTAAGCTAAACAAGCACACTTTGTATAAAAGTAACATCAACCCAATGAAAACAAGCACGAAGTTCTTTCCAATACTTTTTTTTTTTTCTGAAAACAGGGAAGGAGTGCAGGAGATAAAGGGAGCAGCCCAGTTGAAAGAGCCTAGTTCGATACTTTAACTAAAAATGGCCTTTACACACAACCAACCCCTTAAAACTCTCAAAAGACTCGCTACACCTATAAAAACTCCCAAAAGAACTAGAAGCTTGATGAAGCTCGAAACTAGGTGCTCTTGGTACCAAAGCAATTTTCTCATTTCTCTCCCATTCAAGTTTGTTGTTTCATTGGAGTCTTACGATATATATTAAAATAGTCTAATCACTTATCTTCCTTTATACTATTCGAAGTCATTTTGAACCCTTATATTCCTTTTACCAATCAAAGTCATTTAACCCCTTATCTCCTCCCTTCATACCAATCAAAGTTTATTAATTACAATCAGAGTGCTTCTGGAATCAAAGTCAAAGTCACTGCTTTTGGGATCAAAAATTCAAAGTCATTCAAACACACAGCAAAATTCATTGCTTTTGGAATCAAAAATTCAATCGCGAAATGCCCTGAATTCAATCGTGAACAAATTCAATGAACAAACAGAGATGGGAAATGAAGACAGACCTCAAAGGCTTGTACGGCATAGCCAGAGCGAAGGAGTGAGGAGGCCAATTGCAAGCTCAGTTGATCCAAGCCAACGAACCCAATTACACTCTGAGACGCCATTGGAGCGAGGTCACAGGACTTTTTTACAACTCTACTACGCTTCTCTATCTCAGAATCGATACGAGTAGTGCTGGAGTGAGAGATTGATTCGAGAGTAGATGAAGAGCGAGAGTGTTTGGAAACAAATTTAAATTCGTCAACTTGGATAGTTTTCCACGTTTCTTTCGCCAACAATGCTGATCCTCATGACCCGACGCACGTTTGGTACGATGGAGTGAAAATGGGACAGTAATGGGGTAATGGAATAAGAGTAATAATACAGTACGGCTGTGATAGAGACCCAGTGTGAGCTCTGAATTGACGTTTATGAGTTGTTTTGAGGAGTTGGTAAAAATTAATTTTTTTATTTTTTTGTTTTTTAAGTATATTTTTTAGCTAAAAGATTGACATTTTTAACTAAAAAGGCTAAAAGGTAAAAATAAAAATTGACTTTCTTAACTTGTTTCCAAAAGGCTCCACAATCAGCCAGGGCCAAAATTAAAAAAGAAAAAGAAAAAAAAGGAAAAAAGACAAATTATTATGGAAAAAAAGACAAATTAGAGTTTTTAATCTAGAACTCTTAAATATTTTCATAATAGAATATAAGGTTAAATGAAATGAAATAGAATGTCTATTTATATTCCATCATTTGGTTATCAATATGAAATAATATTGGAATAGAATGATAATTTTTATTCTCATATTTGGTTATACTTATTAAACTTATAAAATAAAATAAATTTTGATTTTTTTTTAATGAGTTAGTAATAAATAAATTAAAATTTTATATAGATCATCATAATATTAATAGTTGTGAAAGTGATAGTGTGTGAGTCATGGTGGCGGCGGCAGCGACGGCGACGACAGCAATGACGGTACTGGCATCGGTGGTGATGATAGTAATGATAGTAGGATGGTAGCAGTAGATTATTGTGGCCTTAGTGATAGTGGTAAGATGGTGTTGTGGTAGTGATGGTGGTAACGATGACGGTTGTGGTGGCTAATAGTAGTAGTGGCAACATGGGTAGTATGGTGGTTGTGGTGGTTGTGGCGGTTACCGTGGTGGTGGTGATAGTGGTTGTTGTGGTGGCAATAAGGCGACAGTTGGCAGTGGTGATACGGTGGTAGGAGAACAGAATGGTGATAGTAGTTAAATAATATTTTTTTTTAAGTGCCAACAAAATAATAACAATAAAATTTTATGGTAGTATTCCATGATGAAATAAAATAGTTATTCCTTAGGTTGGAAGAAATAAAAGGTATTCCCACATTTTGTTGGAATAGCCATTCCACTTGAATGACTATTCCCACTTAAATAAGACGTGCCAAATAAATAAAAGGGAATGCAAAACTAAAATGAGCATTCTATTTTAGCCCATTCCATCGTACCAAACATGCTCTAAGGAATTGACACTTATTAGATAGATTATTATAGTTTATTTTTAAAAGTGATAAATTAAATATTTTAAGTATTTTTCTTCTTTTGATAACATGAACAGTTGATTTTTAAAGGTGACAAATTAGATATTTTAAGTATTTTTCCTCTTTTGGTAACAAGAATTTTTTAGCTGCCCTCATGTTTTGCATGATTGAAAATTGGAGTAGCCTCTCCCCATTTAAGAATTGATTATTTTAATTAATTTTTAAATTTTTTACAAAATAAATATATAAAAAATTAATAAAAATAATGTGATAATTTATAATAATTTTTTTTAAAAAAACTGCAAACCAACCTTCCTAAACATCCGTGATGCAATGAGGGTAAATTTGTCCTGTTGGGCCATCTCCAACGGTGCATCAAATTGTGCATCAAATTTGAAATTTGATGAAAAAGTCACTTTTTCTCCCTCCAATAGTTTCACCAAACTAATATCAAATTGAGAATTAAGCAAAAATTTCACCAAACTGAGAATGCGCTGGGTCTTTCACCAAAACACTATTCATTACCGTTGTATTTTCACTACCGAATGATCCACCGGATGGCCAATTTTGCGCAAAATTTTGTATAGATTTTACACTAGGAGGTCGACCCTGGGGTCGACCCCTCAGATGACCCTCAAGCTTGAAAATTCAATTATAGAATTGTATAGATTTTGCTTTTTCCAGTCGACCAGCCGGTCGTCCTCCCGGACGTTCGGTACGTTTTGATGAAAGTTACAGGACACCGTTAGAATGATTGATATCAGATTGAGCCAAATGCCTTTTTTTTACTCAAATTTGGTGAAAATTTTGTTCAACCATTGTGGATACTCTTAGAGTACGGAGAATTGAGAATCCATTTGGCAACTTGAATTTTTTGATAATTTTTTATCTACTTCACTTTTTTATAAAGTCAAAAACGTTTATATTTAGAATGATTTTTTAATTAAATAATAATTATGAATAAAAAACAATTAATTAATATGTATAATATAACATTTAACTTTTTTGATTTTTTTTTTTTTTTTTTTTGTGAAACTCGCGCGCCCACACATCCTTTCTCTCTCTTGTCAAGTCACATTGCTGGCTTCTACATTATATCACTATAGCGGTATTTTGGGAAGTTGGTAAAAAGCCGACTTTTTGACTTTTTGATGGCTTTTTTGGAAAAAAAATCTGACTTCTTTGACTAAAAAAGCTAAAAAGTTAAAAAAACTGGCCTTTTTAACTTCTTCCCAAAGTGCCCCTATATTCTCGTAGCTTTAATTCAAGACCCCATTAAACCCTTAGTGACGTGGACGAACTCACGTGAAAATAAACGATTAATGCGTGGGACTGTAAAAGTGGGTGACTCTTATGACTTCTAATTGATGCAGATCACATGTTTGTATTTATTTATTTTTTCTTTTCTCTCTCTCTCTCACAAGTACGGGAATTGTGGGAATTATATTTTGTGGAGATCTATATCAAAATCAATAATAAACTCCACACTCCTCTCTCTCACAACCCTTTTTCTCTCTTCTATTATTCTCTATCTTCTCTGTTTTCTCTTTTTAACATTGACCTCCATAGCTGGTACCATCCTCCAACGACCCTCACCAACGTGGCCATTCCACCATCGCGATCGTCAGCACCCTTCAACCTCCTCCCCTCAACCTCCACCAGCTCTGGCTGACCCAGCACCACCTTCTCTTATTTCTTCTCCAGATCTAAAATTTTCAGATCTTTTTTTTTTTTTTTAGTGTGTTGTCGTTGATAAGGGTGGCCGGAGGTGGTCTTTTGCTCCTCTTTGTTTTACTTTTCTTTTCCTTTTTTTTAGAGATAGAGAGGGAGGAGGAAGAAAAGAAATGAGGGGATGGGTTTGCAATGGTGATGGCAGCACCGATGGGTGAAAGGTATGAATGACCATTTTAATTCGATTCGTAAGGTCGTCCATACCCGCTCAAATGATATGAATTTTATCCAACCCGACACTTATGTGGAGCGAGGGTTGATTATATTTTCATCACCCGCAACGGAGGTGGGTATCGCTTTCCCCAATCCAAACCCAACCGAATACAATTAATAATATATATATATATGAGAGGGTAATTTATATAGTTAAATTGGGCCGAGCTGGGCAATGGCCCGTTAATGGGCCAGAGTAAGAAAAAGCAGAGTAAAAGGGGCCTTGAAGTTAGTCCGGTCCTTAAGTACCTATTGTTATCTCGGTCCAGGAGAGCGCTGTGGTTAGTTCGGTCGCCTGGTTGGCATACTCAGGAGGTTAGTCCGGTCACGGCTTAGCTAGCTCTGTCGGACCTAGCTAAGGGTTAGCATGGTCCAAGCAACACTATGGTCAGCACGGTTTGAGCAGGAGGAACCGAAGTAAGTGTCATAAAAGGAAGAACCGAACTAAGTGTAGTTCGGTCTATTCTACGGCTTGACATAGTCATGCTTACTTCGGTTATATTGGAATCCGGCCATGGTAAAACCATCTCACTTGGTTTAAGTAGTGAGGGGGGTGTTGAAGGATAAGCATTATCTTTCAGAAGTATGAATCCTAGGAGGACTCTACATGGAGGAGTAAGAGTCTTACTAGGATTGTGCCACGCGGAACCTACAAAAGCTCACAAACATTACCTATGGAGAGGTAACGCAACTTTGATTCCCAAATACGCAGAGCTTTTGACTATTTGTCTAAGTTTGCAGACTTAAGCATCGGAGAGGTTTCCGGCACACACCCGCCGGCTAGCTCACGTTTGTATTTTTAGGTAATCGAGTGATGTCGTACGGAGGAGTGCAGACTTGATCAACAGGATTATACGATAAGGTTTATTTCTTTCCCGTACAATTGGCGCCGTCTGTGGGAATTCAGACAAGAACAAAACCTCTTGATCAAGCTTTTCCTCTTTAGAATCAATGGCGCACAACGAAGATTTGCCACAATCCGCCATTGACGGACAAACACCAGAGGGGGTTGCAAGGCGCGAAGGTCTACCTTCGATCCCTCCTATGGCGGATTTAGAGCCACAGCGGCAGAATCCCAGGAGGGATGCGAGGGGGAGAAGGCGAACTAACAGCCCCCATCACTCTCGTTCACAAAGTCCTAAGAGACAAAGGCGAAGGATTGATCCTCAAACTCTGGAGGACCGTGTGAAGGAGCAGGACGAACTAATACGACGGATGGCGGCGGACATGGAGTCCATGAAGCGCCAGATAAAGGAAAAAAGAGTGGCGACAGGAGAGGGACGCAAAGGCAAGACGCCCCCTCGCCACTCGGAAGATCGTAGTAGACATACCACGCCATCCCAAGCAGAGAGTAAAAGCCTCAGGACAGGCGACACTCAATCCAGAACCTCCAGAACTCGTTATTCTAGGTCTGAGAGAACGAGGACTGAGAGGTCGTACACTGAAGGAAGCACCTATCGACCCTCACACACGCACCAGACAAGATCCAAGCAAACGGAGTTGCCCAGATCATCCGACCTACGTACCGTGCTAGAGGAGAGGGCACGATGGAAGGAGGATGCCAGGGCGCGCGATCCACACAGAGTGTCCGCCCTTTAGCGGTTGGCTCCTCGGACGCATGGAAACGTCGAGGTTGGAATGCCAATACCGCGCCCAGCCTACGAACCGATGGACAAAGCATTAGCAAGGCTGTAGACCTCGCCGTTTGTTCCTGCAATCGAAAACGCGCCCTTACCATCAGGCTTCCTTCAGCCCAAATTCACTACATATAAGGGAAAGACAGACCCCTACTCACACTTGAGCCACTTTCGCCAGGTCATGGCTGTATACCGGCGAAACGAGGCTTTGATGTGCACCCTCTTCCCATCTAGCCTTGGCGACCTAGGCTTGACTTGGTTCGAAAAACTTCCAGAAGGCAGCATAGCCTCCTGGACGCAATTGGCGGAGACGTTCGTAATAAGGTTCAGAACAAACACCAAAACCCCGGTGGAGATTGACCAGCTACTCTCCATCGACATGGGTGACAAGGAGACCCTAAGATCCTACAATAGTCGCTACTGGGAAACCTTCAACCAGATTGGGGACTGCCCCACCAATCTCCCCATTGCACAGTACAAAAGAGGCCTTCCAGTCGGGAACAGACTAAGGGACTCAATCACCATGACGCCACCCCTCACCATGGAGGCCCTGATGGAGAGAGTGCATCAGCACATCAGGGTGGAAGAGAATGGCGCCCGGGCCAAAACAAAATCTGGCACGACCGCAATACCAGAGAAAAAAACTTCAGCAAAGGTCAACGCGGTAGACCGTCCGAGTAGAAACGGACGAGGAAGGCGAGACAACGGAGAAGACCAGAACAAAAGATGGTTGAGGGTCCGCACTGCTATAACCACGGTATTCAAAAAACCGATCTACCGAATTCTAAGTGAAATACGAGATGAGCCTTTCGTCAGATGGCCAGCCAAGCTAGGGGAAGCTCAGAAGGACTATGACGAAAGGTCACAGTGCACATTCCATAAAGAAAAGGGGCACCGCACTGAGAATTGCACACCATTGAGGCACCACCTGGAGGAGTTGGTGGCTACCGGTCACCTGGATCAATACATTGAAGGAGGGACGCAACCAGCCCCCCAGGACCAGAATAACCCCAACGGGATGCCAATCGACGCCCCACCTCAAGGCATAATCAATGTAATACATGGAGTCTTCGAACCTGAGCGTGTATGCGAGCTCAGAGGGTCAATCAAGAAGGCTGAGCACTTAAGAGAGGTACTAAGTGCACAACCTACCATAAAAAAAGGGAAGACAGAGGCCACAAATGTCATGTCTTTTTTAGATAGAGACTTGGCGAGGATATATTGCCCTTATAATGACGCCCTGGTTGTCACCCTCCGAGTCAAGGATTTTGACGTCAAGCGGATTTTGATTGACCAGGGCAGTTCATGTGAAATAATGTACTACGAAACATTTAAACAATTGAAATTACAAGATAAAGACTTGGCACCTGCCGTATCTCTCCTGATTGGATTCAACTCAATGCCAGAGTGGCCAGTCGGCAAAATAATTCTTCCAGTTAGAGCAGGAAGCGTAACAAAACAAGTGGAATTCTGGGTGTTGAAGGTCCCTTCCACTTACAACATAATATTGGGAAGAACATGGCTACATGCCATGCGATCGGTAGTGTCATCCTACCATCAAGTAATGCGATTCCCCAACGATGCCGGGGTAATTGAAGAGGTCTTTGGAGACCAAATCATGTCCAAGCAATGCTTTGTTACGGTTAATGGCAGCCGCGCTGCAAAAGGATATGTTCATTCGGTAGAAGAACCTGAGAGCAATGAACTGTTCGCAGACGTCGGCAAAGCAGCTAATCAAAAAGCGGTGGAAGACTTGGTAGAGGTAAGAATAGATGAAAAGAACCCGGATAAGTTCTTTTTGCTCGGTTCGTCGTTGTCCAGCACTGAAATATTAGAGGTCTTGGAATTCTTGACCTCTAACATCGAAGTGTTCGCCTGGACACCATACGACATGCCAGGCATTGATCCAAACTTCATCTGTCACCAACTCAATGTCCACCCATCCGCCAGACCAATCATTCAACGCACTCGCAGATCGGCACTCCATCACGCCGAGATAGTGGCAGAAGAAGTAGGAAACCTGCTGGAGGCAGGGGCAATCAGGGAAGTGCACTACCCAAGATGGATTTCCAACACAGTAGTAGTGCCAAAAAAGAATGGCAAGTGGCGTGTCTGCGTCGACTACAAAACAGTCAACAAGGCATGCCCAAAAGACAGCTTTCCTCTACCACGGATAGATCAACTGGTAGACCTAACGGCAGGGCACAACCGACTTAGCTTTTTGGATGCATACAGAGGCTACCATCAAATCGCCATGCATGAACCAGACCAGGAAGTCACGTCCTTTACAACTCCAAGAGGACTGTATTGCTACAAGGTCATGCCCTTTGGCCTAAAGAACGCAGGAACAACATTCCAGAGAATGGTCACCAAGATGTTTGAGCCATTGTTAGGCAGAACAATGGAGGCTTATATCGATGACATGGTGGTCAAGAGCAAGGATGAGAACAACCATCTCAAGGACCTAGGTGAAATGTTTGAGATCCTGAAGAGGCACAAGTTGCGCCTCAATGCATCCAAGTGTGCATTCGAAGTAGGATCTGGCAAATTCCTGGGCTTCTTGGTAACCAACCGGGGTATAGAGGCAGACCCCTCTCAGATCAAGGCAATTCAGGATCTAGAGAGGCCAAACTCAGTAAAGGAAGTACAGCACCTCACAGGCATGGCGGCTGCGCTCAATCGGTTCATAAGTCAGTCGTCAGACAGACTACGACCATTCTTCCATACTCTAAAAGCCAAGTTTGAGTGGGATGAAAAATGCGACCGCGCTCTGGAAAACTTGAAAGAATACATGTCTTCTCCACCACTGCTTGCCACCCCAATACCTGGAGAAGAACTCTTCCTGTACCTAGTAGTCTCTCAGCACGCAATTAGCGCAGTGTTGGTCCGAGCGAAAGGAATCCAACATCTACCCATCTTTTATGTCAGCAAGACATTGCTGGGCGCCGAAACAAGGTACTTGCCACTAGAAAAACTAGCCTTGGCCTTGATGATGGCCTCAAGGAAATTGTCACACTACTTTCACGCCCACACCATAATCGTCCTCACAGCCTTCCCATTAAAAGCTTTGTTTGAAAGGGCAAACTTCTCTTGGTGAATCTTGAAGTAGGCAGTAGAGTTGGGACAATATAACATCAAGTTCCAACCCAGGACCGTGATAAAAGCTCAAGCTTTGGCAGACTTTGTTGCAGAATTCACCCCTGGAAGCCATCATATCTGCCTAGTCGACCTGACTGAAACAACCAAACTAGGGACGAATGTTGACGTCGGAATAATGCAACCCCCAGTGCTGGTTACCCAGGCAGGTCCCAAGGCAGGCCAGAGTGAAGTAAGGGAGGAAGAAGAAAACCACACTACACCAAGTCAAGACTCACCAACAAATAAAGACTTGGTACAACCAGATAATAAGGGGCAGATAGTAAACATGGACTCTGAAGACTACACCAGCAACGTTCTTGACCCCAAGACATCATCTGATCCCTCCACTTGCTAGAAGTTGTTCGTCGGAGAAATGTGGAAGCTCTTTGTGGATGGAGCATCCAACCGGCATGGAGCAGGACTTGGCATAGTCCTCATCTCTCCAGACGGCCTAGTAGTGGAGCAAGCAGTCAACCTTGGCTTCCCAGCATCAAACAACGAAACGGAGTATGAAGCACTTCTTGCAGGCCTCAAATCAGCATTCTACATGAAGGCCACCGAGCTAATGGTTTACAGCGACTCACAGTTAGTGGTAAACCAAATATCAGGCGACTACGAGGCAAAGGACGACAGGATGGCTAAGTACCAGGAGTTGGTCAGAACAGAGATCAAAAAATTTGAAGTAGTACGGATAGAACAAATCGGCAGGGAAGAAAATAGCAGAGCAGATGAATTAGTAGGCTTTGCTTCAATGGCAGATACTTCCATCCCTCATCCATTGCTGATCGACTACCTACCTAGACCAAGCATTGAAGACCCTGAAGCAGAAGAGGTATGTTGCGCCGAACTAGGCCCTTCTTGGATGGATTCCATCATACTGTTCCTGAAAGATGGCACCCTACCGGAAGAAAAGAAAGAGGCCAACAGAGTCAGAGCAAAGTCGCAGCGATTTTGGCTTTCCCCATCATCGGCATTATACAAAAATCATTCTCAGGACCCTATCTAAAGTGTATTCACCCCAACAAAATGGAAGCATTCTTATTCGAGATACACGAGGGTGTATGCGGAAGCCATCACGGAGGAAGATCATTAGCATACAAAGCAATCTCGCAAGGATATTGGTGGCCATATATGCAAGCAGATTCAGAAAAGTATGTCAAAAAGTGCGAAAAGTGTCAAAAGTTTGCATACCAAATACACCAACCTGCCAGGGAACTCCTACCGTTAACCAGCCCATGGCCCTTCGCAATGTGGGGCCTGGACATAGTAGGGCCACTTCCAACAGCACCAGGCAACAGAAAGTTCTTTCTTGCAGCAACCGACTACTTCACAAAGTGGGTGGAAGCAGAAGCCTTGGCATCAATCAAGGAAAAAGATGTGAAGAAGTTTGTCTGGCAGAATATCATCACTCGATTTGGCATACCAAAGGCACTAATATCAGACAACGGCACGCAGTTCGACGGCACGCAGTTCGACGGTAGAATCTTTAGAGGCTTTTGTGAAGAGTACAAGATAGAGTTCTACAATTCTACACCGGCATACCCCCAAGCAAATGGTCAGGCAGAAGCATCAAACAAGGTAGTCTTGAACGGATTGAAGAAAAGGTTAGAGAAAGCCAAAGGCAAGTGGGCAGAAGAGCTCCCTCATGTTTTATGGGCTTACCGCACCACACCTCGGCGGTCAACGGGAGAAACTCCATTTTCCTTAGCCTATGGTATGGAGGCAGTAATCCCACTAGAAGTCGGCCTCCCCACAATTCGAAGCGAGAATTTTGATCCAGACTTGAATGGCGAAGCCATAACATTGGAGCTCGACCTTACAGAAGAAAGAAGAGACAGAGCACTAGTTCATATCGCCTCATACCATCAAGAATTGTCCAGAAAGTATAACAAGACAATACATCCAAGGCAATTCAAAATCGGAGATTGAGTACTACGCAAAGTGATGGGAAACACCTTGGTACTGGGAGATGGCAAGTTAGGGCCTAATTGGGAAGGACCTTACAAAGTGGTTGGATTAGTAGGCAAAGGTGTATACTACCTAGAAGACAGCAAAGCAATTCCCAGGCCATGGAATACTGCCAATCTCAAATTGTTTTATTTTTAGCTTTTTTCTTTTAAATATGTGTAATCTTTTCCTTTCTCAATAAAACAAGTAGTTTTCTTTTCAGTATAGACGTTTCCTTCTGTAAAAGTCCGTTTTAGTGAGTTAGGTGAGTTCGGGGTATTAAAAACATAGTTGGCTGGAATAACCAACTGCGAACCTTCCTAAGCCTAGGATAAGGATCCAAGCTGTAGGACGTTTGGGCGGAATAACCCAACACTTTATTCTAGGTTGGCTGGAAAAACCAACTTAGAGGTTGGCTGGATTAAACCAACACCCTTCCTAAGCCCAGGATAAGGATCCAGGCTGCAGGACGTTTGGGCGGAATAACCAAACACTTTATTCTAGGCTGGCTGGAAAAACCAACTTAGAAGTTGGCTGGATTAAACCAACACCCTTCCTAAACCCATGATAAGGATCCAGGCTGCAGGACGTTTGGGCGGAATAACCAAACACTTTATTCTAGGTTGGCTGGAAAAACCAACTTAGAAGTTGGCTGGATTAAACCAACACCCTTCCTAAGCCCAAGATCAGGATCCAGGCTGCAGAACGTTTGGGCGGAATAACCAAACACTTTATTCTAGGTTGGCTGGAAAAACCAACTTAGAAGTTGGCTGGATTAAACCAACACCCTTCCTAAGCCCAGGATCAGGATCCAGGCTGCAAGACGTTTGGTCGGAAAAACCAAGCATTTTATTCTAGGTTGGCTGGAAAAACCAACTTAGAAGTTGGGTGAATTAAACCAACTCTTATTACTCTTCAGCCGAAGTAAGGGTATAGGCTGAAGTATGGTTGGCTGGATTAAACCAACTCTTAGTACTCTTCAGCCGTAGTAAGGGTTTAGGCTGAAGAATGGTTGGCTGGATTAAACCAACTCTTAGTACTCTTCAGCCGAAGTAAGGGTTTAGGCTGAAGAGTGGTTGGCTGGATTAAACCAACTCTTATTACTCTTCAGCCGAAGTAGGAATATCGATTAAAGAGTGGTTGGCTGGCATGGCCAGTTTGATTACAAGATTAAGACCGGGATGAATTATCTCGACAAGAGAATGCACTACTTCATCTCAGAAAGTGAAATACAAGTTTGGAGATCAACCGAAATAAAAGTCGGAACAAAAGAGCAGATTTCATTAAAAACTCAGAACAAGTACAAAGGGTGGGGCCTCAGCCCGGTCACAATTTCCTTCCAAAAGCAAAGGAAAAAAGCAAAAAGAAGAAAGATACAAAGTCAAGTAAACAAATCATCCAGATCGGCATCGATATCAACCCGGAGCCCGGTTTCTGGCGGGAGTATGGTCTCGTTTGCGAGCTCGGTCTCATTAGACAGCTCGTTGGTCAGGTCTTCCATCATTGGCTCCAACCGAATTGACTGATCGACGGGATTATTGACAGCAAGGGTATCCCTTGGCACGGTTTCTTCTTCATCATCATCTGAGTCCTCGAGAAATTGTTGCTGAAGGGCAGCAGCATATTCCGTCATAGAACTTGGAATGAAGTATGCCGGAGTGTTGAAGACCTCGATCTCTGGACCGTGACCGAGCTGCTCTACAACCGCCCTCCAACCGCACTTGAAGAAGAGATCCTTGGCAGCTTCACATTGTTTAATGTAAGTCGCCTCCCCCTCCTTGAAACCCCGCAGCTCGGCGTCTTCAGCACTCTTCTTCAGTTGCTCTATCTCGGCGTTTTTCTTGCCTTCAAGTTTAACAAGCTCGCGCAGATATTTGTCTTTTATAACGGCTGTAACTTTTTGTTTTTCTGCTTCAGCCGAGCTAACAAGTCCGGTCAGACGACAGTTCTCAGATTTTAGCTCGACTATTTGCTGCCTGGCTTGTTCTAGCTCGGCCGTCTTTTCTGTCACTTCGGCCAGGGCCTGCCTTGTAGTCTTACGAAGTTCCAACACTCGCTTGTGAGCGATGTGGCTCTTCTGCATGGCCTGCAAAAAGAGGGGAACTTAAAATCACACCGAGATAAAAGTTGTGCAAATCAGAAAGGTTAAACAAATACAACTACTTACAAGCACCATGGATTTGGTGGCCGAACGGATGGCCTTTAGCTCGGTCAGATGCTGGTGGTGCTCCATGTCTGCTGGAAGGCAGACACTCTTGGCAAGGTTGAATGCCATCAAGTGATCCTTCTCAGCAACCACCGAGTCAGTATCCTGGATGTCTCGGTTCTGGAAAGTCATTTTCGGAGCCCACTTGGAGGAGCTAGGCCGGCCAGAACGCTCCGGCTGAGGGCTTGGAGGAGGGCTTGGTGGAAGGATGGTTTCATCTTCATCAGCAAGGCATTGCTCGGTTTGGGTAGTCCGGGCGTGCTTGCTTGGGCGTGATGAAGAAGGTTGTTGAAAAGGGAGGGCCACCACGGTTTCCTGCGTTTGGTTCGATGGTGGTACCTCGGCTCGGTTTGTCTCGGTTAACAGGGCCCTTACTTTATTCCTTTTCGCCATTTCTTGTTCGGCAGTCAAAGGGACTAGATTTATCTGGGGTAAGGTGGGGTCCGGTTCAGGGGCGTCTTCCAGCAAGAAATCTGTTACTCTGGCTTTGCGTCGGCTACTATATCTGTACGTCGGTTCGAAGTTCAGCAACTTGGCCCAATTTCTTTCTGGATAACGTAGTGCGGCGTGGAGAGTGTTCAGATTGGGGTAACTGTAAAGTGATTGAAGATGGGCTGAATCTGCATAGAGAAGACAACTGTTAGTACGGTCCAGAAATAGGAAACCGAAATAAAGCAGAGGCATGCAAAGAAACTGAAGTAATTATACCAGGGGTTCCTTTATTCCAATTTATCCTGCGGCCTGGGATCTGGGCTTGATGGTCTTCAAAATTGCCAGATACCCAGAAAAAATCATCGTCGTTTAAGTCTTTGTCCGGTGTGTCCTTTATTATTTTCTCACGCCGGCGTCGTATTCTTAAATAATAAACCCACCCGTCTTCTTTTGAGCCTATAGAATATTGGTGGAATAGTTCGGCTAAGCTGAGGTTAATACCAGCACGGCGGTTTAGCTCGGCTATACCATTTATTATGCGGTATGAGTTTGTGGAAAGTTGGGTTAGGCATATCCTAGTTTGCCTAAGGAATTCACAAAGTAAGGGCTGTACAGGGAATCTTAGGCCGGTTTCTACAATGGAAAGGAGGGTAAAGGGAACAAAACCAGGGTTTCCCCAAGGTACGATGTCTTGTTCGGCTAAAGTTAGATGGACGTCATCCGGAATGTTATATTCCCTACGGAATTCGGCCAGGCCACCAGGAGTTTCTACTAAAAACCTATATTTACCCATTTTTGTCTTAAGTTATGAATAAATTATGTTGTGTTAGCTCAGTTGCGGAAGTGGGCTGAGTAGCTCGGTTGAGCGCTCAAAGGAGTGCCTGGGCAACCTAAAGTCTGCAAAGTGAAAAAACAAAGGTGTTAAGCACAGACCGTTGGACCGTGCTAAAGAGAAATAAAAGCAAGATATATCAAGTCTTACCTCGGCTATGTGAAATGCTACGTGTCTTAGCCCGGTTTGAGCAAAGGTTTGGTATTTCGGTTTGGGCAAGGGTTTGGTATTTCGGTTTGTGCAAGGGGTTTGTGATCTCGGTTTTGTGCAAAGGTTTTGTTGGCCCGGTTGAGCCTCTAGGGGCAGCGTTCTTAGTTCGGTCTAAACTACGAAAGCTGGTTCAGCCCCAGAATGTAGCTCGGTCGGGATTAAGGCCTTAAGTGTACTATTGCACAACCCTAGTCCGGTTCATTAGCTCGGTTAGGGAAGGGTACTTTGGCTTATTGAGACTAATGGGGTAGCATGAAGTGTTAGTTCAGTTGGATAGTCTGCCTAAATCGACATCACTACAAACAACTTTCTAGTCCGGTTGCATCATGATTCTGGATCGTAACCAGTGTTTCTCAGGTTATTACATGAATTCGAGTGTTCTATTGCTAGGTTTTTACAGAAAACACAAAGCTAAGCAGAAAAGGGAAACAGACATAGTATGTTTTCCAAAACATGTATTGTATTGCAAAAAAATGTGTGACATCGATCAGGAGGAGTAAGAAGGTTGGATTACTTACCAGGTTATGGCAGAAAATCGAAGATAGAGGCAACAACAGTGAAGAACACGAGCTCAGCAAACTCAGGAGTTGAAGAAATAGAGACACAGAAAGGGAGAAGAGGAGATGAATAATGTGTGAGAATAATTCAAAAGAACTAAAGGGTTGGTTTTGTTGAAAAGCCCAAAATTTTGGACGGGACTGTTCAAAAAGCACGAAGTACGAAGACGGCGTAACGACTACCTTCAGCCAATAAGAGCATGCCACGTGTCCATGGAAGAAGAAGCGTTTCAGATGCTGTGATTGAAGGGACGTTTTGAACGGACAGGTACAGCCCGGTGTGAATTTAGCTCGGCTGGAAAAGCTAAAAGGAGTTTTAGCTCGGCTGGAAGAGCTAAAAGGAGTTTTGGCTTGGCTGGAAAGGCTAAGAAGTTTTAGCTCGGTCGTGAAGCTAAGGATTGTTAGCTCGGCTGGTAACAGGTAATCCCTATCATGTTGCACAGATGGAATTAAGGGGCTATTGAGATGGTAATTTATATAGTTAAATTGGGCCGAGCTGGGCAATGGGCCGTTAATGGGCCAGAGTAAGAAAAAGCAAAGTAAAAGGGGCCTTGAAGTTAGTTCAGTCCTTAAGTACCTATTGTTATCTCGGTCCAGGAGAGTGCTGTGGTTAGTTCGGTCGCCCGGTTGGCATACTCAGGAGGTTAGTCCGGTCACAGCTTAGCTAGCTCGGTCGGACCTAGCTAAGGGTTAGCATGGTCCAAGCAACACTATGGTCAGCACGGTTTGAGCAGGAGGAACCGAAGTAAGTGTCATAAAAGGAAGAACCGAACTAAGTGTAGTTCGGTCTATTCTACGGCTTGGCATAGTCATGCTTACTTCAGTCATATTGGAATCCGGCCATGGTAAAACCATCTCACTTGGTTTAAGTAGTGAGGGGGGTGTTGAAGGATAAGTATTATCTTTCAGAAGTATGAATCCTAGGAGGACTCTACATGGAGGAGTAAGAGTCCTACTAGGATTGTGCCACGCGGAACCTACAAAAGCTCACAAATATCACCTATAGAGAGGTAACATAACTTTGATTCCCGAATACGCAGAGCTTTTGACTATTTGTCTAAGTTTGCTGACTTAAGCATCAGAGAGGTTTCCGACACACACCCGCCGGCTAGCTCACGTTTGTATTTTCAGGTAGTCGAGTGACGTCGTACGGAGGAGCGCAGACTTGATCAACAGGATTATACGAGAAGGTTTATTTCTTTCTCGTACAATATATATACATATAATATAATTAGATATAAGAAAAAAAATACTAAAAGTGTGTGATTCAGTTTAAAAATAAATAAATAATAATTCTAAAAGTCTCACTGTTTATATATATGGAAATAATTGAAATTATTTAGTGTGCTAAAAATTTAAATTGTTCTCAAATTTTTTGGCTATTTGAAATATGACCGGGTATCCGTGGGGGCAGAAACGGGGTTAAAAAATTATACCCGTAGCGAGATTGGTGCAAGGGCGGAGGTAGGGTTTGAAAGCAAAGGCGGGGGATGACAAACCCGCCCCATGGTCATCCTTAGTGGATGGAGGGACGAGATGGAACTGTGCTAGAGAAGTCGCCGACGATAGTGGTGAGTTTGATAGTTTTTAGAGAGAGAGAAAGTCGGAGAGAGAAGGAAGTGAGTTGTCAGAGAGAGAAGCTGGATAGGGAGAGAGGGAAGACGCTGGAGAGGGATGAAAGGGAGGATGTCGGAGTGAGAAAGAAAAAGTCAAATATTGTATTTGGTTAAGAGATTTGAGAAGATATTTGAAAAAAAAAAAAAAAAAAAAGATATATAAAATTAAGTAAAATATAAGAAAAATGCTTGGGAGCACTAAAAAGAGAGCACTAGAAGGAGCATTAATGATGTGGCAGTGGGCCCCGTCCACTTTCTATGCCTTGTTTTTTTTTTTTTTTTACCATTCCCAATGCATTAGTGCTATTAGTGGTGTATTTTTTAGTAGTCTAAATCATTATTGAAAATATAAATATATTTTATCTATATTTTACTTATTTTTTTCTTTTTTATTTTTAAATATCTTCTCAAGTTGTTGAAACAAGCACGACACAATGGAATGAGAAAAAGAGAGAACAAGTTTTTTTCTTATTAGGTAGTGCGTGAAACACACACTATTGTTGCAACTCATGTACAAATTCTGTTTTTTCATTTAATTCTGTTTTTTCATCCACTCAGGGGAAATTAGAGATAAAAAATTGAGGATGTGTCACAGCTGTCTCTTTCATAATTTATCTTTCCTATTTAGCGGCAGAGTCAATAAGTTAAATTAGGGGGAATACTTATTAATTATAATTTTTTATTTTAAAAAATTCATAATTAATATTAAGATAATAATAAGTTTATGAGCTATATTTAAGTATAAGAAATTAAAAATCATTATTAATAGGGATAAATCAAAATATTATAATAGTGTGTAATACCTCGATGTGAGATGGTGATATGAGTTTATAATTTTAGCATAAAAAATTATGGATCAAAATTTCTAATTTTAGAAAATAAAAACACATCATTTATAGTATAAATTATTATAAAATCTATTTAATTTTTATTTGATAGAAAATGTTAAATAGAGGATATTGCTTATAACTGATGTGTTTTGAATGGAAATTATAGTCTTAAAGTACCATATGGCGTTACCTATGTGATACTCAAAGTATGAGAAATCACAAATCACATACCTGAAAATAATGAGTAAATTATATTCAATCCATAAGATTTCTCACTACACTATTGATTTAGACTACTACATAAATAATACCACATAATCCTCCCAAAGTATTAAACAACTTCTTATTGTGAACAATATAATAAATCTTTAGTCAAAAAAAAATATTGAGAAAAAAATAAACACATTTTATATATAACTACAAAACAAAAACCAAAAAAAAATTAAAAATCCCCTTCTTTCTCTTTCTTCCTTTCCTCGCGACTACTTCAGATATAATTAATGTCCATGTGAACCAAAAATGGACAGTCTCTATTGAATTCCCACGAAGCTTTGAAAAATGAATAGGCTATGAGCAGATGAAATTGTGAGTGTGGCTCATTTTGTTGAAAAGAAGCCAAAAGATAATCAATTTCTTGAAATGATTGGAGTATGAAATAAAATTAGACAGAATTCACTTGTTTTCGAGAACGGTGGTGCGGTATATATCCATTAATATATATATTAATTAATATTATATTATTGTTATTGACTTCACTTATTATATAAATTATAAATAATTAAAACTTTTAAAATTATATCACATCATCTATTAATATATTAATCGGTACATATCTATCTATATATTATATCTATATCTATATATATACTATATATTAAGTAAAAGAGAGTTTTTAACCTTAAGCCTTGTGGGAGTTCAATCTAAATTTCCTGATTAAAAAAAAAAAAAAAAAATCTTAGCATTTATTAACATCTCCCAACTCCCAAGTCTTACCCTCATAATAACACTTTAATACATTAAGAACAAGTATAAAAAAAATTCTTTGAAATCCAACACATATAAATTCCTTAAAAAGTCCCAACACATATGATTATTATCCCTCATAATAACACTTTAATGCATCAAGAACAAATATTAAAAAATTTTCTTGAAAAGTCCAACACATATGATTATTATCAAAATATTAAACTTTAATATAATATAATAAAAAAAAACATTTAATTTCTTGAAAAGTCCAAACATATGGTTATTATCAAAATATTAAATTTTAATAAAATATAAAAAAAAAGAAAAAAAAGAAGACATTTAAAAAAAAAACATTTAAAAATCACAATTCACATATATAGATAAATTGTAAACACAATAAAATAGGAGGGCATTCATGTCTACACGTTTTTTTTATAAGATCTCCTCCATTATAATAAGATAGCACTTTATTTCTCTCATCTTATAATCTATATATATATATTATATATTATCTATACTTACTATATATTAAGCAAAATGGGGTTTTTAACCCCAAGCCTTGTGAGAGCTCCAATCTCCCAATCTAAATTTTCTGATTTTTTTATTTGAAAAAAAAAAATCTTAACATTTATTAACTTCTTCCAACTCTCAAGTCTTACCCTCATAATAACACTTTAATGCATTAAGAACAAGCATAAAAAAAATTCTTTGAAATCCAACACATGAATTTCTTGAAAAGTCCCAACACATATAATTATTATTTCTCATAATAACAATTTAATGCATTAAGAACAAGCATAAAAAAAATTTATTGAAAAGTCCAACACATATGATTATTATCAAAATATTAAACTTTAATATAATATAATAAAAAAAAAGACATTTAATTCATTAAAAAGTCCAATACATATGATTATTATCAAACTATTAAACTTTAATATAATATAAAAAAGGAAAAAAAGACGACATTTATATAAAAATATATATATATATTTAAAAATCACAATTCACATAGAGCTCCAATCTCTCAATCTTAATTTTCTAAATTTTTTATTTAAAAAAAAAACTCAGCATTTATTGATTTGGTCAAAATCTCCTGATCAGTATTTATTAACATTTTTTCAATCCACATGTCTTTCCACATGCCTGCATTTATTGATTTGGCCAAAATCTCTAATCAACATTTAAAATTTCCTCATACAAATAATTATAGATACAACCCGTGCATAGTTACTGTAGTAGCCTTTTTAATTTCTCATATACACCATGGTTAGTGATAAGATTATTAAATTATTTTTTATAAAAAATCTTAAAAAACATAATTTATATATTAAAAAAAATTTAAAACAAATATAAATATCTATAATTATCCCGTACATAGCACGGGTGATAGGCTAGTCTATATATAAGGAAAATGGGATTTCTAACCCCCAAGCCTTGTAGGAGTTTTAATATCCCAATTTTAATTTTCTAAATTTTTGATTTTTAAAAAAAAAATCTCAGCATTTATTGATTTAGTCAAAATCTCCTTATCAGTATTTATTAACTTTTTTCAATCCACATACATTTCCACATGCTTGCATTTATTGATTTGGTCAAAATTCTCTAATAAACATTTATTAAATTTTTCAATCCACATGCCTTTTGAGAGCTGTAGTCAAAATCTCCTCATACAAATAATTATAGATACAACCCGTACATAGTTATTGTAGCACTCTTTTCAACTTCTCCCATACACTATGGTTAGTAATAAGATTGTTAAATTATTTTTATAAAAAATCTAAAAAAATAATTTGTATATTAAAAAAAATTAAAACAAATATAAATATCTATAATTATCCCGTGCATAGCACGGATGATAGGCTAGTATTATATAAAGAAAATGAGATTTTTAACTCACAAGCTTTGTGGGAGTTCCAATGTCTCAATCTTAATTTCTTAATTTTTTGATTTAAAAAAATAAAATAAAAGCTCAACATTTATTGACTTCTCCCAAGCCTTTTTAACTTTCCATACACACCCTTTCAACTTCTACCATACATATTTAATTATTTTAAAAATAATACTTGTTTCCCCTTTTCAACTTCTCCCATACCTATTTAATTATTTTGAAAATAATAATTATCCCTTAATTTATGGATTTCAAAGGGAAATATAACAAAAATATTTCATAATCTCTTCATTCTAATTTCTTTCATCAATTTTCAAAAGAAAATTATAGCAATCCCGGTTTTCCCTTCTTGGTTTATTGTATTCCGGACTCGGGTCCATAGATGTTGGTTGTTGTCTTACTCTTGTTTCCATCCTTCACTCTTTGTATTTGAGTCTTGGGTTGTGTTGGGCAGATTTGAAACAGGTTGGTTGTGTTTAGAAACTAAGAGTTGATGCCCAAATTTTGGCCTTTACGCTCGAGCGAGGCTTTTGACGCTCGAGCAGGCCCTTTGCTTTTGTTCCTCCGCTCGAGGGGGGAGTTTGACGCTCGAGCGGGATTATTCATCTCTCAGTATTTTTCCCTGCAGGTCATCAGACGTTCGAGCGTCCACTTTCACATTCGAGCGAGGGTCTGTGTCTGACGCTTGAGCGGGGCGTTCCACGCTTGAGCGGACTGTGTTTTATATCAGTCCGAGATGAAGATATTTTGGATCACTTTTTCGGTTCTCTCTCTCACTCTAACTTTCAAAAACCCTATTTTGAGAGCTCCTCTCTCTAGAACTCTCTCTCTCTACATTTTGATATTGGTTTAGTGAGACCCAACCTTTGTGCCTTCATTAAAATGGTAGAACTTTGCAAGACCTCCATTTTGATCCGAAAATCATTGAGTTTGGAGCACCTTCGAATTTCTTTATCTTCTCCTTTGAGCTCTGAAATTTGAGGTAGGGATTACTACTCATATTTATGGTCTTTGACATAAACTTGTAGTCATTTTGATTAAATGTTAAAGTTGGAAAATTTTGGGTGTTAGGGTTTCAAAATGTATAAAGAGGGGTTTTGTTCTTTTAACCCATACTTGTGTATTTTAGGTCTTAAAATGAGGTTATTGATGTTTTTTGATGATATTTGGACCTTTGGGTCAATGTTGAGAAAAGTCCTAATTTGTTGTTATGAATTAATTTGTATAATTAATTTGGGAAAGTTATGAAAGTATGAAATTGGATAATTATGAGATTTAATGGTGGAGTTGGATTTATTAATCACGCACCTTTGAAATTGTGGATAATTTATCTGTTTGATAATTTACTATCTGTTTAGAAATAAATGTTTTGGGCTATCGGTGGAGGATAGTCTTGATTGTTGTAGACACTGCATGATGATTAGGTGAATTAAAACCAATCATATGAGTATGTCATTGAATATGACGGATGGAATAACACATTGAATATGTGCTTTGGTTGATCATTGTATATGATAAAGTGTTTAAATACATTGTATATGTATGTTGTTTGGGAGAAGATAGAGGATGTACTCTAGAGTTTGGGAGGAGATAGGGGATGGACTCCAGTGATAACTAAGTTGGCCGGAGTGTCCATGGTGAAAGTCCCGAAATTTGAATTACGTTTGTATAACGTAAATGATTGAAGTATTGGAATGATGATAATTTTAGTTGTAATCTCATTTGAAATGGAAGCGTTGATATGTTAATCATATGAGTTATAGTCTCATTTGAAATTAAATGGTTGAAGTATTATTGATATGAGTTGGAGGCTCATTATAAACAGTTTGGATGAATTGAGAACCATATCTTTGAATTGGTTTGGATAATGGAATGGGAAGAGATATATATATATATATATATATTTGTTTGTATGAGTTAAACATTTATCAAATGCTAATGTTTTAGTTATTGCTCATATTATGTTTAGCATATCTTTACTGGGCGTTGACTCACCCTATATGGAACATTATTTTCAGGTTCAGGTGTTATACCACCTCTAAGGACATAGCTTGGAAGGTTTTGGGAGTTTAAGACTCTTTTGTTTATTCTGTTATTTTTGGTGATACATGTAAATTCAAGCCAATGGCTTTTTGTGTAAAGAGTTAGAACTCTTATTCTATTGAAACCAAGTGTTGACTTGGAAAGTTGTAAGCCTACAGGACATTTACTTTTGTTGTCAACATGTATTACTTTTTGTAAGAATACTCTGATGAATGGAAATATATTTTATTCTCTTGTCTATGTATATCATGAATGTTGGGTTTATATGTATTATTTTGAGGGCGTGACAAAAATATTAAAACTTGTCTTCATTTTCTCTCCCTCAAAAAATCAAATAATAATTTTTATGAGAATTGTAGATATCTATCTATATTTTATATATTATATTATAATATAACAAAAAAAATGAAAAATCAGATATACAAATAGATAAAATTAATAAATCTAATTTTTATTTATTCAGTTAAAATTTTTCTTTTGCCTCTCAATAGCCAATTTTAAATTTTAAATTTTTTTAAAGTATGTCTAAACAAATCTAATATATCTCACATCATCATACTTTAAATCAATAAAACTCACATATCTATCACATATCTAGCTCATATCATAACTTCCCTAAATAATAATAATTAAAAACAAATTGAAACCATGTATAAATTAAATTATAAAAAAAAAAAAAAAAGGAAACCCACAACTCCATCTTAAATAAATTGGAAAAAAAAAAACTGAATAGAAACCATACAAAAATAAAAAGATAAGAATTTAGATATAGATTTCAAAAAGATATAATAATATTTAAATTTGAATTATGATTTAATAATATAATTATCTATTTTTTTTTATGTATATCTATCAAAATTTTAAATCACTTAATGGGACAAATTAATCAATTTTCAAGTCTTATTTAAAGAATAATCTGATTCGTCATCCCAACTTCTAGACTTCGTAGGCATTGACAGAGGAGCTGGCAAATTAGGTGAGACGAGGTTTAAGTTGTTGGGGGTAATATCCTACCACTTCATAAATTTATTTGTTTTTTAATTATTTTTTTTCCTTGTATGATTCTTTTTCTCTATTGTTGGTTTAGGTTTTGTTTCGATTTTAGAGAGATTTATGTGTTTGTCTACAGATTTACTTGGTAAAGAAAATTTATTGGTGATGATAGTTGTAATCGAAGTATCTATACCCATTATGTGCCACGGATTTTGATCAGATTTTGTTTTTTTTTCAATGAAAACTGTAAAATTGAAGTAAAAAAATAGGTATAGATTTTTTTTTATTGTCATTTTATTTTATAGAAAATGTACAAATTTATTGAGAATTCAATAATTGTACTATGACATTATATTTTTGTATTATTAGGTAAATTTAAAAATTTTAAATATCGTTGTGTTTTTTTTATTTTTATCCTCTCTATATCCTATCATACCATTGTTGTTATTTGTTAGTTTATTAATCATAATTCAATTAATTGAAAATGAAAATTTAGTATAACTTTTCATATATATTAATTAATTTATTACCGCTATATTTGTATATAATAGCATAATATATAGGGATAATCTCCAAATATAATTTCTATTTTTTTATGTGATCAAAATAGTCCATCTTATAATAGTATATAGAGAAGTTAGATAGTTTCTTTTATTTCCAAAAAACCCAATCTATTTTTTTTATATACTTTTTAATTTTTTAAATTGAAACATCAGTTGTTTATGTCCACAAAACAAAATTGATAAACACATATTCAAAAGCGGCATATTTTTTTCCTTTTTCTTTTATTTTTTATTTTTTTAATAGATAGGATATTTACAAATGAAAGTTATTTGACACCTCAAAAAACTTCCGTAATCCGACTTATAATGATGTAGTCATAAGTGCCAATTTTTATACAAATATGATAAGAGAATTAACCAAATTATACATTTAAACCAATTACATACTTAAACTCTCACTATTTCAAGATGTTATTTCACTATAATTCCAATTAATAGAATCTTCAACCCTTAATATTTTTTTTTATCGAATTATAATTTGATAAAAATTTAAAAAGATGAAACGTTGGAAATTATTATTATTTTCCATCAAAATTGATGAAAAGAAAAAAAAAAAAAAGGGATAAGAATGAAGGTTCTTTTAAAAATTGATAAAAATTTAATGAAAATGTTAAAGTAATTCACATCAAATCAATTTTTTATTCAAATTTAAAATCAAATTAGATAAAAAAAATTAAAAGAAAATGATGAAAGGTTAAAAATATTTTAAAACCTTTTTATTCTTAAAGACTAAAAATCCGTGTGCATATTATATTTATATTGTATTTTTAGTTAAGAAATTAAAATCAGAAGAAATGTTACTTAAATTATTGGATTAATAACAAAAATATCATATCAATTATTGCTATATATCACTTTACTTCACATTTAATAATAAAATTGTATATTTGTCTTAATTATAACTTTTGAATTTGTATATTTTCATAACAAGAAGAAGTATATCACAACTAATGTAACTTCATTTAAGTAGGTATAACTTCTTAATTTTTTTTTATTAAAAATTATCAAAATTACACTAAATAGATTTATATATATTTTTAATTTTTTTTTAAACTAATAATTTTAAAAGTTATAAACATAAAAATTAATTTATAAATTTCATATATACCATAAGATAAAATATTTAATTACTTTAACATATTTATAATGATTTTTTTTTTTTAATTTATAAAGTCCCGTACATAGTATGAGTTATCACTAGCAACATCACGGTGGTGCTACATGCACCAATTAATATACTAACTAGTGTATCAATACTAGTTATGACATTATTATTGATCCCACTCATTAATCACATCACAAATATCAAAAACCTCTTAATTATGCCACATCATTAATTGGTACACTAGTTAGTACACTAATTAGTGCATATAACATTATTCGCAACATTATTACTCCCTCTATCCTAAAATATTAGTCCCTTATTCCATTTTTCATTTTCTCAAAATATTAGTTCATTTTCAAAAATCAAGTACAAAAATAATATAAATTTCTTATTTTGCCTTTATTTTAAATTCATTAATAATATAAAAATTATAATTATGACATTAATATTCTTCAAAAAATTGTACTATCAAAAGATAATTTTAAAAAAGTAATATTTTTAAATTGTAATAATTATACTATTAAAAAAAATTAAATTATCCAAAAAAAAATCATTATTTTGGGCCAAGGGAGTATTTCAAGAAGCCAATTTGAAAGCAACAATGATTCATCCCACTAAAAATATCACAACTAATAGCACTAATACATTAATAAAAAAAAAAATACAACTCCAAAATTAAAACATCACATTATTACTGGTAGGACCCACGACCACCTAATTAGTGGGAGCACTAATTAGTGCTCCCACTCATTTTCCATTTGAAAGAGCCTGGAGACATGTCCCATTAATTTATTGTCGGCAGCTGTACTATAAGAATTTTGGAGAAGTTATTATTTGGTGCTCTAATAATATGGTTTCATCGATTGAGCAGTGACTTGTGCGGCATGTGAAACTCATTTCAGATTCTATTTTGATGATTTAAATTGTTAAAAATTTAGAAAATATTGAGAACAACATACTTATAAAAAATTAAATTGATCAGATATCAATAACTTGTTCATCAAATAACATTTGTATTTGGTTTCATACATATATATTCATTTTTTTATATAAAGATGTTACATAATGAACAGGTTATTGATATCTAATTAATTTGATTTTTTACAAATATATTTTTTTCGATATTTTTAAAATTTTTAACGATTCAGATCATCAAAATAGGACCTGAAATGAATTTCACAAGCTGCATATTAGTCACTATACACAATAGTGACACTGGCTCCTGATTTTTTCATGGTGTTATAAACCGTTGTGATTTGTGACACTAAATTTTTGAGCACTAATGGTACTAATTTCTATATCAGGTAAAAAAAAAAAAAAAAACAAACAAAGTTACCAAAACAGGAAATTAGTGCCATTAGTGCCAGCAGTTTTAGAGTCACAAATCATTTTTCGTGTTATAAATTGAATGTAATTGATAATAAAGAGAGCATTTATTAATTTTTATTGATGGTAAAAAATAAGAATAATATTATATGTATTAATTGATGTATTAATTAATATATTAATTGATGATGTGATATAATTAAATGATTTTTGATATTTGTAATATAATTAATGAATTGAATCAATAATAATATCATAATTAATATTGATATATTAATTAATATATTAATTAGTGCACGTAGCACTATCGACAAAACAATAAACACAACAAGTAGTAATTGGTTAAAAACAAAAAGATGTGACACTTTTTTTACACTTTTTCAAATAAGGTTAGGTTTGACATCTCTTAAAATAGTCAAAAAAATCATTATCCTATTTAAATCACATCACTTCAAATTCAATTTATATTTTATAAAAAATAAAATAACACACTTATTTGTTTTGCCTTTCGATCATTTCGTGCGTGATGTAATGGGGTAGTACGAATGAAAAAGGAAATTTCGTGTGTGATGGGTTGGTACGAATGAAAAAGGAAGTTTCGTGTGTGATGTGATGTACGAATGAAAAAGGAAGAAAATGTACGAATGAAAAAGGAAGAAAATATATGAGGTGAAGCACCTATAAATTTTGATTAATAATTTTATAAACTGTTTGATATACATATTTATAAATTAAATATCTCATTTTAATGTGAATTATATAAAAAATTAAATATAAACGCTTATACATTATGTGTTGATGGATAAATATAGATTTTCTCATAATGTTTAAATTAGTAGTAACCCGTGCTATGCACAGAACTTTATAAATTTAAAAAAAAAAAATTATAAATATGTTGAAGTAATTTAATATTTTGTCTTGTAGTATACATAAAATTTATTAATTTTTATATTTATAACTTTTTAAGTCGTTAGTTTAAAAAATTAAAAAAATATATATATATATATATTTAGTGCAATTTTGCTAGTTTGTAATAAATAAATAAAAAAAGAAGTTAAACCTAATTAAATGAGGTTACATGAGTTATAATATACATTTTCTTGTTATGAAAATAAATGAATTTAAAGGTTATAATTAAGATAAATATATATAATTTTATTATTAAATGTAAAGTGAAATGATATTTAACAATAATTGATATGATATTTCTGTTATTAATCCAATAATTTAATTTACATTTCTTTTGGTTTTAATTTTGATGATACAGCGTGTGTTCCAGATGGAACGGGTCGGACTAATCCACGCTTCAAGAACCCGCGTCCGAATGACCAAGCCCACCAGAAGACCTGCACAAGAGTCCAACGGGAAACGGGGAGTCCCCCAGTGAACCTTTCGACGAGTAAGTTAGAAAGAGAAGTGGAATGTAGAGATAGATTAGAGATAGAAAACTTAACCTTCTTCTTGTCTTCGATGTCTGCTTATATCCTCTGGTAATCATTTCGTTGTCCCTTCCGACCTGTCGTCATGGCCGAAAGTCTATGCCCTAACTTGCCTTGTTCATGGTGAGGTTGTTCTGTTTCGATGGGGAGGGCTTGTTGCAATAAATGCTGTAAGGGACTTCATTAATGGCTGATGTGCAGTGCAATAACTTTGTAGGATCTTTGTCTGCTTATGTGGCTTGTCCTTCATCTGCCACGTGTCTGAGTGTCATTGGTCTTTAATGCCAGGTTGACTTCCAGCCATGTTGGGCCTCATCAGTTGAATTATGTATTGGGTCCTAAGTGGTGGGCTTGGGTTGTTCATAGTGGGCTATAGCCTTTATGGGCCTATCTATGTCAGTAGTCCCCCATTCCCAAGTGCAACTTTAGTCCAACGAAGAGAATAATGAAGAGAATGATGGTTGCTAGAGATCGGCGAGGCGAAGGGGCCGACCATGAGGAAGGCCGACTACGACGGGTGATCGAATGGGGGGGGGCCGACCTCGTAGAGGGCCGACCATAAGGAGGGCCGATCGCGAAGGGTGACAAAGTGGAGGGATCGACCATGAGGAGGGCCGACCGTGAAGGGTGACCGAGTGGAGGAACCGACCATGAGGAGGGCCGACCGAGAAGGGTGACCCAGTGGAGGGACCGACCATGAAGGGTGACCGAGTGGAGGGACCGACCATGAGGAGGGCCGGCCGTGAAGGGTGACCGAGTGGAGGAACCGGCCATGAGGAGGGCCGACCGAAAAGGGTGACTGAGTGGAGGGACCGACCATGAGGAGGGCCGACCGAGAAGGGTGACCCAGTGAAGGGACCGACCATGAGGAGGGCCGATCGAGAAAGGTGACTGAGTGGAGGGACCGACCATGAGGAGGGCCGATCGAGAAAGGTGACCGAGTGGAGGGACCGACCATGAGGAGGGCCGACTGCGAAGGGTGACCGAGTGGAGGGACCGACCATGAGGAGGGTCGACTGAGAAGGGTGACCGAGTGGAGGGACCGACCATGAAGAGGGTCGACCGAGAAGGGTGACCAAGTGGAGGGACCAACCATGAGGAGAATCAAAATATCTCAGAAGTAAACTCGTTTGTTGCCAGTGACGCACCCCTACAACACTTTGTGAACTTTCTTGCACCCGCATCCGAAGCCATTCGCAGACACACAAGAGAGATAGCCCAAGAGGAAGCAACAACCGCAAGGGTCGATCCGTTAGGCGACGACGATGCAATGGACTTGGCGGAACAATATCGTACGGAGCGTAGGGAGGGGGAGGGAGCAAGTCAAGCTGTGCGGGCTCGTCCTAAGACAATAATCTCGGCTGTGAGACCTATTAGCTAAGTGGAGCTGGACCATTGGCACACCAAACCGGATAGATCCGTACTGACAGCAGAGGAGTTGGAGGGGATAAGAAAGATGTATCAAATTCCCTCGGAGATAGGGCTAAGATTGCCCACAACCAAGGAGAGAGCATCAGGCGTGCGACCTGGCGAATTTAGCTTGTACGAGGAGGCGTTGCGAGGGGGTTTGAGGCTACCTCTCCCCCAAGTAGTGGTGGATGTGCTAAACAAGCTAGAAGCGGCACCAGGGCAACTGATGCCGAACGCTTGGAAGATAGTAATGCCGTGCGCGAGTGCCTGGCCGCAGACGACCGGAGGGACGACAATGATAGTAGAGGAGTTCTTCTCCTGCTATAAGGCCTCCGGTCAGCAGGAGACCTGGGTGACGCTGTAAGCAGTGGCAGGGCGAGGGCTGGTGGCGGGTCTTCCATGTTCGGTGAAGGGGTGGAGGCCAAGATGGTTCTTTGTGACGGTGAACGGTGGAGCTGGGGTTCGCACAACGTGGAAAGTCCCTACCAAATCAGTCGAGCCTAAGTTGGGCGGGGAGGCCGAAGAACGAGTGAAGAAGGTGAGGGAATGAAGGGAAGAGAAAGGGGTGAGATGGATGAGTTGGTTCTGCCTTCAACGTTGTTCGCCCTGAAATTGGGACCGCAACCGTTGGGGAAGGACCCAGCAAGAGAGGAGCTAGAGGCGCAGAGGAAGGCGGAGGAGGAGGAGGAGAAGAGATTGTTCGCCCGAGCGGACAAGTATAAAGAGACAAATTTGGGTCCTGCTCCAAAGGTGGTAATGAGGAAGAGGATTCGACTTCGCCCTAAGGCTTTGGGCGATAAAAACTTGAGTGAGTTTGCCCAATTGTCACAACCCATAAACCCCCTGAAAGAGAGGGACAGACAAGAGGTGGAGGTGGGGCTGTACAGGTCGAAGAGGAGGAGGGTTGCCACTGAAGGGGCTACAGATGCGCCTTGTTCGAAGAAGATGAGGGTTGGTGGGGAGGACACTCCCATGGCGGAGAAGGCAGAGGAGAGGGGGGTGGGGGCTACTCCAGAAGGAGTGGTTATCCCAGAGGCGCAGAGGGACAAAGGTCAAGGGGTCCAAGAGGAAGAAGAGCACATGAGTGCCATGGGCCTCAAGATGTAAGTGGAAAGTGGGTCAGCTGGCCTTGAAGAGGGGGTGGGGCAGCAGCCCAAGGGGGATCCTGCGCGCCAAGGAGAGGGGGTCAAACTGAAGACTGCCATCTACCATGCTCCAGCAGTGTCTGAGCGACTGGAGGGAGAAGGAGGCCTAGCCAGGACAGTTGCAGATCGCCTTTTGGGGGTAGTGGAAGAGGCAACTGTGCGCTCAATGGCCAGTTTCACTGAGGCTGAACTACTAAAGGGGTTGTGTTCTGCCCAGATGGAGGCGACGACCTTAGCAGGAGCCTTACTGAGGAAAGCGGCGTACGCAAAGCGCAAAACTGAGCCGTTGAGGACGAAGCTGGGGGAGGTGAAGGCCCAGCTTGAAAATTTGAGGATGGAGACTGCATGGTGGAGAAAGATCGCGCGGAGTGCGTGTGCCAAGGGGCTGGAAGAGGCCCAGAAGGCGAAGAAAATGGAGGTGTTGGTGACGATGCAGAGGAATGTTGCCGACCGTGCCTATGCTGAGCTGCTCGCAACCAAGTTGGAGTTGGCGATGGAACGCCGCAAGGTGGTGTCATTCGAATTCTAGCTGGTCGGCGAGCAGAAGAAGTTGGAAGAGGCGCAGAAGGCCTGCACCGTCGCCAACGAACGGTGGGATGAGGCGATGACCTGTAACGAGGATCTACGCGCCCAATCAATCAAAGAAAAGGAAGAAGCAGATCTGAAGATCGCTGGGTTGGAGAAAGATCCGGCAGACGAGCGCGCCAAGGCAGCGGTAGAGAAGGCGGGGCTGGAGAAGGCCTTGGAGGAAGAAAAGACGAAACTGGCATCTGAGAGGGCGGCGTACCCTAACCTATGTGTTATAGCATTTGAGCAGTTCAAGGGGTCCGCCGACTTCCAGATGGCCATTGATGGCGCGATCGCCAGCAACTTGGCAAGAGAGGGGTCTGGGAAGGCTGGCCCGTCAGGAGCGACCGCTGGGAGCAGGAGTGAAGAAGAAGTGATCCAGAGCTTCTAGCGGTCGGACTTCTACAAACATGAGATGGCTGAGTTCTGGGACAGCGGCTGGAAAACTTTCAAGCGAAAGGCTGAAGAACTGTTCCCAGACTTGGACTTCAACACTGTTAGAGTAGAGGAAGATGATGTGGCCCAGACCCCCTTAGATGAAGGTGTAGACGAAGAAGATCTTGTTTCGAGCGAGGAAGAATGATGAATGTAAAATTTTTGCACTTTGTTTGTAAATAAAATTTTTGTTGTTGTTGTTGTTTTTTTTTTTTTTTTTTTTGTTGGGTGTGTAATTTCTGCAGTAAACTTATGTATAAGTTTGTCAATAAATAAAATTCTGAGTTGTGTTTGTCACACTGTAGCCTTTATTTTTGTAAATATGAGAAGAATGAGAATGGTTATTCAAATAACGCTTGTGTATAAATTGCAGTGAAAATTAAGAAGTAGGGAGTCAGTCTAACTTGTGAGAAAACCACAATGTAAAGTGAAGTTTAAAATGTGAGAATGTCAAAAACGCGAAATTGCAAATCGCAACCCAGTAGGGAGTCAGTCTGGCTTGTAAAACGTTGAACTGTAAGGGTCCCAAAAGTGAAGTTTTAAATCACATTGTAAGAGTGTCGATAAATGAAAGGTTAAGTTAGGAAATAAAAGTTAAAAAAAGTAAAAAGTGCTAAGAGGCGTAAAAACAGTTTGGGTTGAGCCATGATTAACTCAGTTTGGCTGACTCTTCAAGTAACTCAGTCTAGCTGAGCTCCTCATGCTGAGTCTGGCTGAGACTTTAAGTAACTCAGTCTGGCTGAGCTCTTCATGCTGAGTCTGGCTGAGGCTTTAAGTAACTCAGTCCGGCTGAGGCTTTAAGTAACTCAGTCTGGCTGAGCTCTTCATGCTCAGTCTGGCTGAGGCTTTTCATGCTCAGTCTGGCTGAGGCTTTAAGTAACTCAGTCTGGCTGAGCTCTTTATGCTCAGTCTGGCTGAGGCTTTTAGCTGAGTGCCGCAATCAGGATGTTATTAAAATACCACACAGATAACTGAGATGTAAGATTATTGTCATTTAAAGTGTAACCCATTTGATCAGAAATTTACATCGTGCGAGAGAAGAATAAGAACATTCAAGTGTGTAGATTGTCAAAAGGAAAATACAACAACTGATCAATACAAAATAGGGCTTTATTGAAAATAACACTTCAAGTGCTCGGCGTTCTATGGGTGGGGGAGGTCTCGCCCTTCTATGTCCTGAAGGCGATAAGTACCCGGACGAGGTCTGGCCTTAATGACGTAAGGTCCCTCCTACTTGACTGCCAGCTTGCCCTCAGTCGGATTTTTGGTGGCAAGAGTTGCTTTGCGCAAAATAAGATCCCCCACAGCGAACTCCCTCGGTCGGACTTTGCAGTTGTAGTGTGTCCTTATTTTCTGTTGGTATGAGGCCCGCCTGACAGCAGTGGTCTCTCGGAGCTCTTCGATTAGGTCTAGGTCTGCCCAACGCAGCTCTTTGGTTAGTTTTGGATTCGGGTGTAGAATCCTCGGGGTAGGCAGACTGATTTCCACTGGGATGACCGCCTCAGCACCGTATGTTAAGCGAAAAGGGATCTCCCCAGTGGGGGTTCGAGCAGTAGTGCTGTAGGCCCAGAGTACATTTGGTAATTCCTCAGCCCAGAGTCCCTTAGCTGCTTCCAGCTTAGTTTTGATGATCTTCAGAAGAGAACGGTTGGTAACCTCAACTTGGCCGTTGGCTTGGGGATGACTTGGGGAAGAGAAACATGGCTGGATTTGAAGTTCTGCACAGAATTTCCTGAACTTGGCATTGTCAAATTGTTTGCCGTTGTCGGAGACGATGGCTTGGGGGATGCCAAATCGGTACACGATTGACTGCCAGATGAATCTGGTTGTGTTCCGCTCTGTAATTGTGGCAAGGGGTTCCGCCTCCACCCATTTAGTGAAGTAATCAATGGCGACAATTGCGAATTTGGTTTGGCCTCGGCCAGTGGGCAATGGGCCAACTAGGTCGATCCCCCATTTGGTGAATGGGTAAGGGCTGCAAAGTGTGATCAATTCTGTAGGAGGAGCATGGGGGATGTTAGCAAAGCGTTGGCACTTATCACATTTAAGCACGAATTCGGCGGCATCTTGGCTGAGAGTAGGCCAGAAGTAACCAGTGCGGATTATTTTGTGTGCTAGTGACCTGGCCCCCGAATGGTTGCCACATACACCCTCATGGACTTCTCTCATCATGTAGGTCGCTTAAGCAGGATTGGGGCATCTCAGGTATGGGCGTGAAAAGCCACGTTTGTACAAGAGACCACTGATAAGAATGTAGTTGGACGACCGGGCTCTGACTTTGGCGGCTTGCTGTTTGTCGTCTGGCAGTTCCCTCGTTGTCAGAATTAGAAAGATATCGGCCGCCCATGGAATAGGTTCATCTTGGAGGAAGTGGACTTGCTGTTGGTTTGGGGAAATGGCGGGGTGGGCCAGATACTCAAGGCGGACACCGTGGCTGAGATTTGACTGGTCGACAGAAGCTAATTGAGCCATTTCATCTGCCTTGGAGTTTTCTGCCCGCAGGATGTGCTTGATGTGGAAAGTGTTGAAAAGGCGAGCAAGGGGGAGTGCAATATCCCTGTAAGCCTGCATTGTGTCTTCTTTGGCATCGAATTCCCCCGTGATTTGTCCAACAATGAGCTAAGAATCGCTAAACACTTGGATATGGCTAACACCAATGTCTCTGGCTAGGCGGAGACCTGCTATCAATGCTCATATTCGGCCTCATTATTGCTTACGTTGAACAAGAAACGGAGAGCACATTTGAAGTAACCACTCTCGGGGGCGGTGAGGATAAGACCAGCCCCACTGCTTTCTTTGCGGGATGATCTGTCGACGTTGAGGGTCCAAGAGTGGGGGTCTTCTGCCTCAGTCAGGGGTCGCGGAGGTAGTGGGGTCGTGGTCGGAGTGGGATTAGTGAATTTCAGGATAAAATCAGCGACAACCTGGCCTTTGATCGCCGTTCGGGGTCTGTAGGAGATGTCAAACTGGCTGAGCTCGACTGACCATTACATAAGTCGGCCGGATAACTCTGGTTGTTGCATTATTTTCTTTAACGGTTGGTCAGTGAGAACGACAATGGGGTGGGCCTGGAAGTAAGGTCGGAGTCGTCTTGAGGCTATGACCAACGCGAAGGCCATTTTTTCAAGCAATGGGTAGTTCTGCTTGCTTCCTTGAGAGCCCGACTGATGCAGTAGACCGGTCATTGGACAGAGCTGTCGTCCCTGATGAGTGTTGCACTGACTGCAGTGTTTGACACGGCTAAATAGAGGAAGAGGGGTTCACTTGTTATTGCCTGAGAAAGGAAGGGGGGTTGGCCATGCATTGTTTCAACTGCTGAAAGGCCTCTTCGGATTCTGCCGTCCACTCAAAAGTTTGCCGAAGAACTTTGAAGAAGGGGAGGCACTTGTCCGTTGCGCGGGAAATGAAGCAGTTGAGGGTGGCAACTCGGCCAGTAAGCCTCTGAACCTCCTTAACCGTTTTGGGTGACTGTATTTCAATTAAGGCCTTGATCTTTTCGGGGTTAGCTTCGATGTCCCGCTGATTGACCATGAAACCCAAGAACTTCCCAAATCCCACGCCGAAGGCGCATTTCTCCGAATTGAGCTTCATTTGATATTTTCGTAGGGTGCCGAAGGTCTCTCGGAGGTCGGCCAGATGATCAATGGAGAGCTTGCTCTTGACTAGCATGTCGTCGACATATACTTCTATGTTCCGGCCTATCTGATGATGAAAGATAACGTTGACCAACCGTTGGTAAGTGGCCCCAGCATTTTTCAACCCAAACGGCATGACACAATAATGGTAGGTCCCCCGGTCGGTAATGAAAGAGGTATGCTCCCGGTCAGACGGGTGCATCAGAATTTGGTTGTATCCAGAGAAGGGGTCCATGAAGCTGAGCATTTGATGGTCGGCTGTGGCGTCAACGAGCAGGTCTATGCGAGGAAAGGGGTAACTGTCTTTGAGGCAGGCTCGGTAGGTTTGAGTAGTCGACACAAAGTCGCCATTTACTATTGTTTTTACAAACCAAGACCACATTTGATAGCCATCTGGGGTAGTTCACATTTTTTATAAACTGTGCCTCAAGGAGCTTATCTACTTTGGAGGCAATAAGAGTGTTGCGCTCCGGGTGAAAGATGTGCTGCTTCTGGTGGAAGGGTCGGAAAATGGGCTCAATGCTGAGACGATGAGTTATGAAGGAGGGGTTAATACCCGGCATGTCGAATTGGGTCCAAGTAAATACGTCGTTGTGCACAATCAGGAGGGCAGTGAGGTCGGCCTTTGCTTGGGAGGATAGTTGACTGCCGATTTTGGCAGTTTTTGCCGGGTTGGTAGGGTCAATGGGAACCTCAACAAGCTCTTCCATTGGTTTCCCTCTGACCAGCTCGTCCTCGTCACTGACGTCGAGCCCTTCAATGATCATAGCCTCCTTTAGCTTGACCTCTTTAAGTGAGGCGACATAACATTCCCCGGCCATTGTCTGCTCTCCTCTTACTGTGCCAACTCCCAGGTTGGTGGGGAACTTGACGGCAAGATGGAAGTGGATGTGATAGCTTGGAAAGCATTTAAGGCGGTGCGGCCCAGGATGATGTTGTAGGCAGAGGGGCAGTCGACGACGAGGAAAGTGAGTAACTTTGTGGTCTGCCGTGGGTATTCCCTAATTGTGATGGGCAGGTCGATGGAGCCGATGGAGGTCACTCGATCTCTAGTGAAACCGACTGGAGAGGGGACAGACTTTCTTCCCCGATCTTGAGCTGGCGGAAGCAATTTAGGAAGATGATGTCTGAAGAACTTCCATTGTCGACGAGAACCCGTCTGACCTTGTAATTGGAGAGGAGGGTAGAGATGACGAGAGGGTCGTCATGGGGGTAATGGATGCCTATGCAGTCGGCGTCCGTAAAGGTGATAGGCTCTGTCCACTGCTTGGCCTGTTTGGAGGGTCGGTCCAATGTGGCAACTTCTTTGTTTGAGCCCTGCCTGATTTTTCTGGGTTCTGCCCGCTGAGTCGAGCGGGATGGTCCTCCACAAGCAAGCCCGTCAGAAATAACTTTGATTTCTCCAACAGGGGAGGCGGGGTTACCTTGTGCCCGAGGTTACTGTGGAGGGCGATCACGACCTTGGGTAGGTTGTACTGGTTGCCGGATAGGGGTGCGCCGACGGTTCTTTCTGTTGGGTTCAGTCCTTTGTCTCTGCTGAGGGCGAGTTTCCATGAATCGGCTGAGACGTCCCTGACGTATCAACCCCTCGACCTGATCTTTGAGGTTAACACACTTCTCGGTATTATGGCCGTGGTCCTGGTGAAAACGGTAGTATTTGGACTAGTCTCGCCGATTGGAAGGAGACCGTGATGGTTGAGGCCATTTTAGGGGGTAGTCTCGCTGGATCTGATTGAGGACTTGTTCCATGGGGAAATTGAGGGGTGTGCACCGTTCGAACCGGCCGGGCGGTCGGGTTGGCGCCGACCGGTCGGCTCGAGGGGGTCGGTCGGTATACTGAGGTGTTTGGTTATTGTACTGGGTGTTTCTAGTTTCTGAGTCCTTTCTCTTCTCTCTGGGGGTCGGGTTTTTGGCTGTACGATCTTGGCGAGTAGCTAGGGAATCTTCGGCGTTCATGTATTTTTGGGCTTTGGAAAGTAGGGTTGCCATGGAGGTCGGGGGGTTTTTAGAGAGGGAGAAAAGGAAATCAGATGATCGGAAGCCGGCCATGAACGCCGTGAAGATGACTTTGTCATCGTTTTCCGCCACCTGCAGGGCTTCGGTGTTGAAGCGGGTGACAAATCTGCGCAGTGACTCTCCCTCAGTCTGACGGATGTTGAGGAGCTGGGTTGCTGGACGCCGTTGGTGCTGGGCTCCAATGAAATGGTTGAGAAAGGAGTCACTGAGGTGCTGGAAAGTGGAAACAGAGTCTGCTGGCAGTTAACTAAACTAGAGTCGAGCCGACCCCTTGAGTGTTACGGGGAAAGCTCGACACATAATTTCATCGGGAAATGCATGGAGGACCATAAGGGTTCTGTAGGTCTCCAAGTGATCGACCGGGTCCGATGTACCGTTGAAAGAGTCGATTGTGGGCATCTTAAACTTGGGGGGTAAAGGTTTTTCCTTGATGGAGGCAATGAATGGGGAGTTGGCTGTGGTAGATGGTTTATGCTATATGTTCTGCATGACTCCTTAGAGCTGGAGCTTCATGGCTCGGAGTTCTACATCCCAAAGAGGAATGTTGTCACCACCGGAAAGCAATGGGGGCTGGACGCTACTGGCCTCTCCTTCAGGGGTTGGTGCCAAGACCGATAGATGCGGGGCCTGGGGTGGCCGATTTATATCTGGGGAGGGGGTCGCAAGACTTCCAAGTTGGGTGGATAGGGCTGCTAGATAGTATGGCTTGGGGTTCGTTCTTGGTTGGGTGGAATATCTGGAGGTGGTGTGGGAGGCATGGGAAGGTTTCTTTGGAGTAGAGCATTAATCAAAGCTTGGTTTTGCTCGGCCAAGCGGCTAATGTTGTTGGTGAGCTCGGTAAAGTACTGTGGTGGGTTGTTTGGATTGGGAGGGTCGGCTTGGTAGTCGGGAACATTGGGGTGGGAAGCCATGGATCTAGTTGTGACCATCCACCTTCGTAGGTGGTAGGAAGGGGTTATTGGGAAAGGGTCTCCAGCGACAATGAGCACAACTGCCGCATGGAGCAAAAGGTTTCCACAGACGGTGCCAACTGATGATACAACGTGTGTTCTAGATGGAACGGGTCGGACTAATCCACGCTTCAAGAACCTGCGTCCGAATGACCAAGCCCACCAGAAGACTTCCACAAGAGTCCCACGGGGAACGGGGAGTCCTCCAGTGAACCCTCCGACGAGCAAGTTAGAAAGAGAAGTGGAATGTAGAGATAGATTAGAGATAGAAAGCTTAACCTTCTTCTTGTCTTTGACGTCTGCTTATATCCTCTGGTAGTCATTTCGTTGTCTCTTCCGACCTATCGCCGTGGCCGAAAGTCTATGCCCTAACTTGCCTTGTTCATGTTGAGGCCATTCTGTCTCGACGGGGAGGGCTTGTCGCAATAAATGCTTTAAGGGGCTTCATTAATGGCTGATGTGCAGTGCAATAACTTTGCAGGATCTTTGTCTGCTTATGTGGCTTGTCCTTCACCTGCCACCTATCTGAGTGTCATTGGTCCTTAATGCCATGTTGACTTCCAGCCATGTTGGGCCTCATCAGTTGAATAATGTATTGGGCCCTAAGTGGTGGGCTTGGATTGTTCATAGTAGGCTATAGCCTTTATGAGCCTACCCATGTCAAATTTCATAACTAAAAATACAATATGAATATAATACACACACGGATTTATAGTCTTTAAGAATACGAAGGTTCTAGAATATTTCTAACCTTTCATCATTTTCTTTTAATTTTATTTATCTAATTTGATTTGATATGAATTACTTTAACTTTTTCATTAAATTTTTATCAATTTTTAAAAGAACTTTCATTCTTATCCTTTTTTTTTTTTTTTCAATTTTCATCAATTTTGATGGGAAAATAATAATAATTGCCAACGCTTCATCTTTTTTAATTTTTATCAAATTATAATTCGATAAAAAAATATATTAAGGGTTGAAAATTCTCTTAATTAAAATTATAGTAAAATAACATCTTAAAATAGTAAAAGTTTGAGTATGTCATTGGTTGAAATGTATAATTTAATTAATTCTCTTATCATATTTGTATAAAATTTGACACTTATAACCACATCATTATAAGTCGGATTACGAAAAAAAATTGAGGAGTCAAACATTTTTCATTTGTAAATATCCTATCTATTAAAAAAAAGAAAAAATAAAAGAAAAATAAAAAAATGTGTAGCTTTTGGATATGTGTTTATTAATTTTTTTGGTGGACATAAACAACTGATGTTTCAATTTAAAAAATTAAAAACTAAAAAAAAAAAAAAAAATAGATTGGGTTTTTTTGGGATAAAAGAAGCCATCTAACTTCTCTATGTACTATTTTAAGATGTACTATTTTAATCACATAAAAAAAATAGAAATTATATTTGGAGATTATCTCCATATATTTTGTTATTATATACAAATATAGCAATAACAAATTAATTAATATATATTAAAAGTTATACTAAGAGTTCATTTTCAATTAATTGAGTTATAATTAACAAATTAACAAATAGCAGTAATAGTATAATAGGATAAAAAAAAAAAATCACAATGACATTTAGAAGTTTTAAATTTACCTAGTTATACAAAAATCTAATGTTATAGTACAATCTTGAATTCTTAATAAATTTTCACATTTTTTGTAAAATAAAATGACAATAAAAAATATTAAAAAAAATCGATACCCATTTTTTTTACTTCAAGTTTACGGTTTTCATTGAAAAAAATAAAATTTAATTAAAATCATTGGCACATAATGGGCATAGATACTTCGATTGCAACCAACATCACCAATAACTCTTCTCCATCATGTAAACTTGTAAAGAAACACATAAATCTTACTAAAATTGAAACCAAAACCAAACCAATAACAGAGAAAGAGAATCACACAGGGAAAAAATAAATTAAAAACAAATAAATTTATGGAGTGGTAGGATATTACCCCTAACAACTTAGACCTTGCCCCACCTAATTCGTTAGCTCCTCCGCCAATGCCCGCAAAGTCTAAGAGTTAGGATGACTAATCAAATTATTCTTTAAATATGACTTGAAAATTTATTAATTTGTCTCCTTAAGTGATTCAAAATTTTGATAGATATACATCAAAAAATAGATAATTATATCTTTTTGAGATATATATCTAAATTTTTATCTTCTTTATTTTTGTGTGGTATATATATATATTTTTTAATTTATTTAAGATGGAATTATGGGTTTCTATTTTTTTAAATTTAATTTATCTATGGTTTTTAATTTAATTTAATTCTTATCTTCTTTATTATTATTTAGGTAAGTTATGATGCGAGTTAGATATGTAATAGACATGTGAGTTTTATTGATTTAAAATATGATGGCGTGAGATATTTTCAAATTAGATTTGTTTAGATAGACTTTAATGATTTTTAAAATTTAAAATTGGATTTTGAGAGGCAAAAAAAAGATTTTGACTGAATAAATAAAAATTATATTTATTAGTTTTATTTGTCTGTATATCTGATTTTTAGTTTTTTTTTTTTTGGTTATGTTATAATATAATATATAAGATATAAATGGATATTCACAATTCTTATGAAAAATATTATCTATTTTTTGAGGGAGTGAAAAGGAAGACAAGTTTTAATATTTTCTTTTGGAAATCAATGAGAGAAATTAGAATGAAGAGATTATGAAATATGTTTGTTATCTTTCCATTTGAAATCCATAAATTAAGGGATAATTATTATTTCTAAAATAATTAAATAGGTATGGGAGAAGTTGAAAAGGGAGATAATTATTATTTCTAAAATAATTAAATAGGCATAAAAGAAGATGAAAAGGACGTGTATGGGAGAAGTCAAAAAGGCTTGAGAGAAGTCAATAAGTGCTAGGTTTTTTTTTTTTTTTTTTCAAATCAAGAAATTAGGAAATTAGGATTGAGATATTGGAGCTCTCATAAGACTTGTGAGTTAGAAATCCCCTTTTCCTTAAATAATACTAGTCTATCACCCGTGCTATGCATGGGATAATTATAGATATTTATATTTATTTTAGATTTTTTTTAATATATAAATTATGTTTTTTGAGATTTTTTATAAAAATAATTTAACAATCTTATCACTAACCATAGTGTATGAGAGAAGTTGAAAAGGGTACTGCAGTAACTATACACGGATTGTATCTATAATTATTTGTATGAGGAGATTTTAAATGCTGATCAGGGGATTTTGACTAAATCAATAAATGCAAGCATGTGTAAAGACATGTGGATTGAAAAAAGTTAATAAATACTGATCAGGGGATTTTGACAAAATCAACAAATATTGAATTTTTTTTAAAAATAAAAAATAAAAAATTTAGAAAATTCAGATTGGGATATTGAAACTCCCATAGGCCTTGGGGGCTAAAAACCCTCTTTTGCTTAATATATAGTATAGATAGATATATTAGCATATTGGAGCCTCTACCCGACTTTTGAATTGTGATTTTTAAATGTCTTCTTTTTTTCCTTTTTTATATTATATTAAAGTTTAATATTTTGATAATAATCATATGTGTTGGAATTTTTAAGGAAGTCTTTTTTTTATTATATTATATTAAAGTTTAATATTTTGATAATAATCATATGTGTTGGACTTTTCAAGAAATTTTTTTTATGCTTGTTCTTAATGCATTAAAGTGTTATTATGAGGGATAATAATCACATGTGTTGGGACTTTTCAAGGAATTCATATGTGTTGGATTTCAAAGAATTTTTTTTTATATTTGTTCTTAATGCCTTAAAGTGTTATTGTGATGGTAAGACTTGGGAGTTAGGAGAAATTAATAAATGCTAAGATTTTTTTTTAAAAATCAAAAAATCAGGAAATTTAGATTGGGAGATTGGAGCTCCCACAAGACTTGGGGTTAAAAACCCCCTTTTGCTTAATATATAGTATATATATATAGATATAGATAGATATATAGATATAGATAGATAGATAGATTACTAAATGTAACACTTTAAAAGAATTTCTTAATGTACTTTTTCTAAACATAACACTTCAATATGATACTTAAAAAACGTAACGCTCCAATATAATATATATATTTTTTCAAATGTAACATTCCAATGTAACACTAAAAAATTTCTTAGTGTATTTTTACAAACGTAACACTCCAATGTAAAAATTAAAAAGCTCTTTAATATACTTTTCTCAAACGTAATAATGTAACATTCTAAAAAAACTCCTTAATGTACTTTTCCAAATATAATACTTACTAAAAAACTCTTTAGTGTATTTTTCTCAAACGTAACAACGTAACATTCCAAAAAAACTCGTTAATGTATTTTTTTCAAACGTAACACTCCAATCAATGTAACACACAAAAATTCTTTAGTGTACTTTTTTCAAACGTAGCATTGTAATGTAACACTACAATATAATACCAGAAAACTACACTAATAAAAATGTAGATTTCTATACTTAACAATCAACACTTCAGTCACCAATTCCTCCAAAAAGAATCTTCCAAACCTCATATTTCCATTATCATCCCAAAAACGAATAAGAAAATTAAAAAAATGAATTATAAAAAGACATTTACTTAAACTCAAATGGCACCAAATTAAATAAATACAATTTTTCAAAACAAAAAGGACTAATTGATTTATAAAAAAATTCTTAAAACTAAATAGATCAACATTTTTTCATATATATGACTACTTAGTATAATTTATTTGAGTTGTATATAATAATAAAACATTCAAAATTGTACTAGTCACTGATATAAAAAAAATATATATATTGTGAATTAAAATTTCAAAAAAGCGTAATATAACTATGTCAAGTAGGGGTGGGCGCGGATCGGTTGCTGCCACGGAACCTCTAATCTGCCATCCGTCCGCCAGATTGACGGATTGGAGAAAATCAATCCGCATCTGTCTGCCAATCCGACGAATGTGGATTGAACGGATTGGCGGATTAGCGGATGGATGCGAATCGGTTTGGCGGTTTAAAATTTTATAAATTTTCAACATAATTCAACTTGTACACTTCCTAAAATAAAATAAAAAAAAGTATTACAATTAATGACTTAAAAAAGTATTACAATCATTGGATCATCATCCAAAGAAAGAAAGTTAGAAATTTTAAAATATTACAATCACTGCATGCCATATCCACATATTACAATCACAGCATGCCATATCCACATATTACAATCACAGCATGTCTCATCTACATAAAGTATTACAATTTGTGATTCTTAAAATATAAAAATAATTCAAACTACCAAAACCATGAAAAGAGCAGTAATAGAAATTATATGCCTTTGTATTGTTACATCTATATCTGTTTTTCAAAACAAAAACCATTATTTTTAGAGTTAGATTTAAAAACAAAAGAATATAGATAAATAATATATTTATTTTTTTTCAATTCAAAAAATATATTCAAGTTGAAAGCTCTTTTTCGACAGAATATATTCAACAAAATATTTAAACTCTTTTTCAATTAAAAACACAAATAGAATATCTAAACAAATTGAAAACATAAAGTCTTATAAATTACTAGGGATGCTCGTGATTTGACGGTTCGGTTGCGGCCAAAGGAATCTCAAATCCGCTATCCGTCTAGAATTAGGTGGATTGAAAAAAATCAATCCGAAACCGTCCGTTCGTCATCACGCATCCGTCAAAAATGCGGCGAATCGGATCGGATTGGTTTGGTCGGTTTGGACGGATCGGTATATCCGTTGCTTACCCCTAATGTCAAGTGAAATTTTCTTATATTTCCTTCAAATATAGAAAAAAAATGAATATAATTTACTCCTAAATTATAGATAATTGTAAAAGCCTCAAAATTTCACTAACCGTTGGCCATGTGTAGTCAAAAAATAAATAAAACCACCCATAAGTTAAATGGAAAATTATTATGTAATTTAAAAATATGAGAATTTTTTTGATAAATTCTCTTTTTAATAGTTTTATTCCATATAATCTATATTCTTTTTGACTATTCCATTAGATCTTATTTGAGATAAGAAGACCAAAACACCATCAATCTCTCCTGCCCCTATTAATGTTGATTGTCATTATGTTTTGGTAATTCTCATGCATTAGGATGTTGACTGTCATTATATTCATATTAATTTGAAATGAATTTTTGTCATTATGTTGTCAATTACATAATGTGAATATTCATATCATGTAATTGAAATGACTATTTACATCATTATATTTACATTATTTTGAAATGAATTTTTGTCATTTATTGTCAATTACATAATGTGAATATTCATACTAAAACATACAAATGTGATCGTTCACATCACTACATTAGATGAGAGAGAATGTTCACTTGTTGTGAACGTTCACATCATTACACGTTGTGAATAAGAATGTATTGTCAATTAAAAATATAATGAACATTATTTTTAATACGTTGTCAATTAAAAATAAGAAGGCTTACATGTTGTGAATTAGGTGAGAGAGAATTTTTCGGAAAAGTATTGTGAACGTTCACATCAGATAAGAAAGAATGTTTACATTATTTTTAATGTGTCACGTCAGATAAGAGAGAATGTTTACATTATTTTTAATGTGTTGTCAATTAAAAATATATTCACATCAGATGAGTGAGAATGTTCACATTATTTTTAATGTGTTGTCAATTAAAAATATATTCACATTATCTAATAGTATAAAATAATAACATCAATGCTATTTAATTTATGTATGAAATTTCTTATACTTTGGTTTTTTTCCTTCTCTCTCCTCCCTCTAACATTAAATATCAATATTAAATATAAAGGCATAAGAGTCTAAGAAATAATGTAAATCAAGAAAAAATGACTTTATGAAATAAAAGTATAAATATACGGGACTAATTGAGTTAAAAAATTCTTTCATAGACTTATTGAATTAAAACACTTCTAAATAAGATTTATCAATAAAAATCCTAAAAAGAATAATAACAATAATTGTTGGTCTCAACTTATATTCATATACTCGGATAGGTGTTAGGTATCGGGTGCATATTTGAAAATCGGATTTGTCAAACATAAAATTTAAAGTTATGCAAATTCAGCAAAAGATGTCATTTTTTATTTTAGTCTATCATATGAGACAAAATAAAATTATATGTAACATATGATGCCAAAAAATATTTACTATAATAATTATATAATAAATATAAATATATAAAAATTGTCATCAAACATATATTATACGGAAATGCCTCGGACCCCCAGTAAATGCTACTGGGGGTGACCCCCAGTGCCACGTGGCACTGTGGGATTGGAGGAAAGAAAAAAAAAAAAAAAAAAAACAGAAACTGGCCAGTGGGGGCGCCCCACGTCACTGGGGGTCTATAGCAGGATTCTATATTATACATCCTAGTCCACCTATCAAATATGTATTTGAATATTTGATTTATTTTAAAGGGATTGTGAAGTATATTAGTTAACGAAGAGGTTATTTGGAGTACATTACTTTGGGCTATTTTGGAAAGACAGAATTAAGCAGTATTTTTGTTTATTTCTTTACTTTTTGGCTTATGTCCAAAACCATTTACGAAGATAGAAATTTTTTTTTTTTAAAATTATTTTTATGTATTGTCACATCAGTAGGTAAAGAAGTAGGTTGTTCATATTACTCTCGTGAAATTATGTGAAAGTGCATGTATATTTATAATTTTGGAAGTTGACTTATTTCCAACTAGTGAGTGATTTTTTGTTCAAATAAGTTGGCTTTTGGCTTTTTGAAAATAAGCCAAAAAGTCAAATTTTTTTTTGTCTTCCCAAAATAGCCTTTTAGCACATCTTTTTATTTTATTTGAATTACATCACCTCTTATTTTGGTCACATTATCTCTTTACTATATTGCAAATCTTCTTATAAAAAAATAAAAAATATTTAAATCATCCCAAATAATCCCTAAATTAGTCGAACAAATATTGATCTCAATTATTAGGGGTTTGTTGCATCAACACATGATTCTTGTGTTGCAAGGTAGATAACCAACAATTTTGAAGATAATTGATGCCTCGTTTAGGAAGTAAGGTTTTTAGACAAAAATTCAATTATTTTTTATTTATTTATTTATTTTTTGCACATTGTTTTATAATAAAAAAAAATTAAAAAAATACTAAAAAAATCAATTTTCAAACATCATGGAAGGTCCAAATTAGCCTTTAAATATGATTTTTTACTACTGGTATTAAGGAAGATTCTATTTACACACCACTAATCCTCTTAATACACACCATTAATAGATTAAATTCATATTTCAATAATATTCTCAAATGAAAAGACCATAAGGACAATATAGGGGTGTATTATACTTACTCAAAAATTTCATATTTAAAAATACAAAATACTCTTCACACAACATCATGACTTATAGGGTTTAGGGTTTAAACATATAAATACTATATTTCTTCATCATCTTCACCATTAACACACTACACTCACTTCATTCTATTCTCCATTATATTTATTTTCCAAACTCAAAACATTATTGCTTTTGAAGATTTAGAGTTTAAGAATATTGAAATTAATTAGTTTTGAACATTTGCATACCATGAATGATGCTGAGATAGTTGGTTTCGATATAAATATTGAAAATGTTGCTTTGAAACTTGAATATGTTAGTTTATGACTTAACTTTTTGATTTTTTCCTTGTTTCGTTCATATGTTGGGAAGATGAGTTTATTCGTCATGTGTTCCGATAAGCATAGTTGAACTTTTACACAATATTCGATTATTTATATTTGAACAAAATAATTTTGTTCAAGTTATTAAGATTGACCAAATATTAAATGTTCATATATATAAAAAATTAAACATTTTAAGTTAGTTTGGTTAAAATAAATTAAACTTTTATTTTTCGTTCAGATATAAATTTTAAAACACATTAAGGTCGTGTTTGTTTAGACGGATTGCATAAGAGATGATTGGAATCCAACGAACTATTAGTCCTGGATAGTCTTGGGACTATTTGGTTGGAAATGATGTGTATCCGTTAGACTTATTTATTTTGATGATTTATTTAATTATGTTTTAATTGATTTGGAAGAGAAAAATAGAATCAAAATTTATTTTGATGATTTATTTAATTATGTTTTTATTTATTTGAAAGAGAAAATAGAATCCAAAATTTATTTTGATGATTTATTTAATTATATTTTAATTTATTTGAAAAAAAAATAGAATGCAAAATTTATTTTGATGATTTATTTAATTATATTTTAAATCCAAAATTTATTTTGATGATTTATTTAATTATGTTTTAATTTATTTGAAAGAGAAAATGGAATCAAAATTTATTTTGTCCCATTATTTCTCACCTAAACTTTTATTCTAAATATTGTTTGAATGTATTTAATATTTGCTTAAATTAGAAGTTCATTTCAACCAAAAAATAATGCCCAAACCAGATGTTTAAATAGCCAAAAACAAAGGTTCAAACAACGCAACACAGCAGCAGGCCAAAAGGTTCAAACAACCCAGTACAGTAGCAGGCCAGAAGGTTCAAGTGGAAGATATTCAAATTAGTAATGATGGAGTGGAAAATATTCAAATGAATACAACGGCTATAAACGGCTATAAATTCAAATGAATACAATGGTTATAAACGGTTATAAATTCAAATGAATACAACGGCTATAAACGGCTATAAGTTTCATTATATATACCAAAGCCTCTAATGTAAACAAGTGACAAAAAAAACCAGAAAATATTCTTTTATCTATAATTACTCTCATCTATTCTCTGAAAAATTTTCTGAGAAGTGTTCTTCAATTTTTGTTTACATCCTTTTTCAGAAATTATACATTGAGACGTATAGCTTTAAGCCTATCTTTCCTGTGTGAGGTTTACAGAAAAATCAGAGCTTCTTTTTTATATCTATCTTTGAGAGATAATTTTTGTAACTTTCTGTGAAAGCAAAAACACTTTCTTTTCCACCTTGTAAGAGTATAGTATACTCAGTGTTCTTGACTTAGAAAGTCTGTGTAAAATCCGTGGAGGATTGCTCAATTTGTAAAGAGGTTGCTAGCACCCCCGTGAAGCTAGAGCATAGTGGAAAATCTCAAGTGAAGCTTGAGGAGTGGACGTAGGTCGAGTTGAAGCCGAACCACTATAAATTTGTTTGCATCTCTCTCTTTTATCTCTTTATTTTATTTAAATTGCTGTAGCTATATTTCACATTTTCACTGTGCTAAAATCATTAACTGACATAGTTGTTAGAACACTTGTTTTTAATTATTTTTATTTCCTTAATTATATTTATCTATTGTGTTAGTCATAATTTTTATTAGGGTATTATTAATTTTTAATTGTAAAAAGCTAATTCACCCACCCTCTTAGGTTGTCTTTTGGGTAACAATTGGTATCAGAGCTTAGACTCTTGTTTGAGATTTAACCATCTGAGAGTTTCGATCTATGGCAACCTTAGCTAGCACTGCTGAAGGACAAGCCACCAATAGGCCACCACTAATAGTCATTGGAAAGATAAGATGACCCTATACCTTCAAGCCACTAATTATGCCATGTAGATTATTGTCACCAAAGGTCCAAAAATTCCTACTAAATTATTAGACAATATTAGTATACCTAAAATAGAAGATGAATGTGATGAGAGGGATCACAAATTATTGCAAGCCAATACTAAAGCCAAACTCACTCTTGTTTGTGGATTAGACTCTAAGGAGTATAATAGAATTTCAAGTTGTGATTCGACAAAAGAAATTTGGGACAAACTAGAGGTAACGTATGAAGGTACAAACCAAGTGAAGGAATCTCGTATTGATATGCTCGTTCATAGTTATGAATTGTTTAAAATGAACTCTAATGAATCTATTTCAAGTATGTTTACTAGATTTACTAAAATTGTAAACTCTTTGAAATTTCTTGGCAAAATTTATACTAACAGTGAGTTGGTGAGAAAAATTCTTAGGTGTTTACCAAAGAATTGGGAAGCAAAGTTCACTGCCATTATAGAAGCCAAAGATTTCTCCACACTTAGATTGGATGAGCTTATAGGTTCCCTTATGACTCATGAGATCACCATGAAAGGACCTGAGGATGTTGAAAACAAAAAGAAAAGTGGAATTGCATTCAAAACCTCATTAAATGAAGAAGAACATGAAAACTCCAGTGAGGATGAAATATATGCCATGTTTAGTAGAAATCTCAAAAAGCACTTCAAGAAAAATAATTATGGAGGAAGAAGACCTTTCAAAAAGGAGTACAACAAAGATAACAAGAAAGAACCTATTATTTGCTATAAGTGCAAAAATCCTGGACATATGAAGATGGATTGTCCAAAATTGAAAAACCATGAAAAAGACTACAAAAGAAACAAGAAAGCCATGGTAGTAGCTTGGGGAGAAACTGAAGATGAAAGCTCAAGTGATGAAATTGAAAACGAAGTAGCCAACTTGTGTCTCATGGCTCTTGAAGATGAAGCCTCTACTCAAGATGAGATAACTACTCTTTATGAAGAACTTGAAAGTGCATTGCATGAACTACAAGATGAATTTAGAAAAGTTTGTGCTAAAAATAATGTGTTAAAAAAATATGTTGCATCTTTATCTAGTAATATAGAAGAATTAAAGAAAGAAAAAATCGTTTTGAAAAATGATTTTGACACCATCTCTAATGAGAAAACTGCTTTTAAAAAACAATGTTGATGATTTAACAAAAACACTTGAAAATTTTGTAAAAGGTAGAAATAATCTCAACATGCTTCTTGAAAATCAAAGATGTGTTTTCGATAAAGCGGGCATTGGATATGACCCTATTAAAAAACAAAAGAATCTCAATACAATTTTTGAAAAGGCACCTCTCATGACTCACCCTCATATTACTTGTTATTATTGTAGAAAGAAAGGCCATTATATATCTTCTTGTCTATTCAAAAATAATATAAACTTGGGAATTAAAAAGATTTGGATTGTTAAGGGATTTAACAAAACTAACCAAGAAGAACCCAAGAAACTATGGATACCAAAAACTAACACTTGATTGTTATCTTGTAGGTTTGCTCTAATGACTTGGATTTTAATTCACATTGGATTGATGTAAAGTGGTGCCCGTCACCTTAAAACTTGTATGGTTGTCTAACTCTTGATATTGATAGGTTGGCAAGTGAACTTTAAATATTATATTTGAGGACCCTTGGGTGATGTTTGGAACCTTGATTGAAGCCTTAGCAAAGTATTTAGGTAAGATTAGATAAAAAGTCCCAAGTTTGAGTTTGAGTTTTTGACCAACCTTCACTCTTTTGCCCTTTTCTATTTTCATACTTTGAATTTGAATGTGAGGCTGGAACCATTGGAAAGCTTGTTTTCGGGGCTTCAATTTGGACACAAGAACGACCTAAAACGAAGTCCGAATGAGAAAGTTACACCTGTTCGAATTTTTAGTTTCTGTGCTGGAAGCATGCTCGCTCGAGCGAAGAGTGTGTTTTTCAGAAAACCTGAGAGCTTCTTTTCTACGCTCGAGCCAAGCTTCCTTTGCTCGAGCGGCCAGGTCGCTAACAGACATTATAAAGTGATATTTTGGTCCAAAAACTATACTTTTTCATCCTCTCTTCCTCTCCCCTCCTCCATGTCCGAAAACCTAGCCCCCAAAACTTTGATTTCATCCATTCTTACCAACAAATCCACCATGGATCTTGCATCAAGGTTGAAGAACAAGCAAGGATCAAGACTTTGACCGATTATTTTGGGGATTTCATTGAAGTTTTAAGATGGGTCTTCACTTTTAGCTTCCAATCTTGAGGTAGGTGTCACGACCCCAACCCGCCCCTAGTAGGATGGTGCCGTGATGGCCAGTAACCCGAGATTACCGAAGGCCAGTTTTCAAAATCCACACACAACAAAGTTCACAAAAGGGGCTTACAAATGCGGAAGCAATAACTTAGAGTACAAGTGGTCCATAAGAGTTGTGCGTAGATCAAATGTGATGGCATATACAAAACGAAATTTATATCCAATCTATAAATAACAAAACACAAGTTACATCTTGATCAAAAGGCTTCTCAGCCGACATATACAAATACACTGAATGCAGACTAAGAAGCATAATTTTCAAGAATTGCCGACGTAAATACAAAAGCCGACATAACACAAAAGGCCGACGTAAAGGAATCATTGCCGACATGAATGCAAAACAAAGCCGACGTGGCAAGAATCCAAAACAAGCTTTGCAAAATGCATCTAGGCGTCACCGCCGTCCTACTCATCACCTACATATATATAGAGAGGATGAGTTTGGAAACTCAGTGAATGGTTCTAGTAATAAAGGTTTTTGCATGAATATAGCTGAAGTCTGTTCAAAACAAAACATGTCAAAACCATACAAATATTAGCCGAGATCCTTATATAGCAAAACACATCAAAGCTTAATCAAATCAAGAGATGAACCGTATTCATCTATCAAGTCTCAAGGGATGCTTACTGACATCGGCGAATCACAGATCAAGGCTTATCAAATCAAGAGATGAACCGTATTCATCTATCAAGTCTTACAAGTTTCAAGGGATGTTTACTGACATCGGCGAATCACAAATCAGCTTTCCGAACAAACAGTTCCACGTAGTAATCCATCAGTGGCAATACAAAGGACTGTACGATCCGTAATCGATTTAGACAAAATGGTGCTGCGAAAGTTTAGAGTCTTCCAGCACGAGGGACTAGTGTTACTTAAGCCCATAGCCCTTTTTAACACAATGGCTTTTCCAAGAAGGACCGTATCCTTTTAATACAAGAGACTGGTGTCACTTAGGCCCGCAGCCCTTTTTGACAAATGGTGCTGCGAAAGTTTAGAGTCCTCCAGCCAAGGGACTTTCATACTTGGTACTGTGAAAGTTTATAGTCCTCCAGTACAAGGGACTTTTACACTTAGCGCTGCGAAAGTTTAGAGTCCTCCAGCCAAGGGACTTTCATACTTGGTACTGCGAAAGTTTATAGTCCTCCAGTACAAGGGACTCTTCAAAGATGACATCAAAACAAGGCTTATACTTAATACATCAAAATAGAGCTAATCATTCATGCTTAACAAATACTTTCATCAAAACGAGCAAAGCAAGATTTATCAAAACAGTATAACATAGCTTTATTAAAAGCACCACTTACCTAGTTCTTCAGGTGTAGGCTCAAAGCAAAGATCAAAGTCCTGGCAAATCACATGGCAAATCACATTATCAAAACAAGCTTTACATACATGTAATGATCTCGGCACTCCTACCGAATCTAAATCAATAACAAAGCGAAACATGCAGAGAGAGTCAAAACACTATTTCCCATCTCATGGAAACACACTGGGTACCATCCAGGTCATGCCGAGGTCCCACACCTCCTTGCCGAGGTGTGGTCCTGATGGCCACACACACAAAACGAAATCGGGGAAACCCTGGATTCCCTTTTGAAGAAGACAAAGAACAAGATCATCAAGAACATCAAGAACATGCATGCAAAAATCATAACTCGTTTATTCAAAAGCTGAGATTTCATGCTAAGAGTTCCAAAACATGGACCTGGGTACCCATACAAGAAGACCATGCAGAACAAACACAAAAACATGATTCTTGCCGTGCACTCTCGGATCAAAACCAGACTTTTCTTCAAGAACTCATGAACATCATTTTTCTCTTCCAAAACCAACTTCAAATCAATGCATGGCATGCAAAACAAATGCGATCATGCAATGCAGCTAGATGATCGATAAGAACAATCGGAGTAGAGCAAGAACTAACCTCAAAACTCAAATCCAACGGTTCGATCCTCAAAGATCAAGCTCGAAACTCTATCTCTCTCTCTAAAACTCTTTCTTCTTCCTCTAGAGCTTCTCTCTCTAAGAACAAGGATTTCAGACAACAATGATACAAAATGATACAAATGATACGTTTTTAGGCCTGCCGGCTGTCTTATCCTTCAGCTCGGACACGTGGCGGTTCCGGGTTGGTTCAACTCAAAAGGTGACTGATTGATGAGACAAGTCTATGACAAAGCGTCCTCGACAAGCTAAGGCAAGACACATCGGCAATCAAAGACATCGGCTAAACACAAAGCTTCGACAACAGGGTAACAAAACATCGGCTAGGGAGGATGACACCTGACTAAGCTGTGCCACACCTTGGCCTGGGGGTGCCACATCTCGGTCTAGGCCATACCTGCCCAAGGGCAAAGATCGCTAGTACAAAACATATCGGCCTCGGCTCTAAACACTTCGGCCTAAAGGGTGACATCTCGGCAAACATGCCGGGGTGAAGATGGCGGTCAACCAAGTGGTTCCAAAATAATTCCAAGTACAAAGGTTCAAAGGCGAACTAGGCTAAGCTGACCTCGGCTACACACCAAGCAAGGAACAAGATCAAGCAAGTAACACGTAACAAAGCAAGGCAAAACAAGATAACAAGATTTACTAACATGACAAGACAAGGTCATACAAAAATGTATGCAAGCATGGCTAAGTCAAGATGAGGGTTGTTACAGTAGGGGTCCTAGTTCTTCTTCAATGCTTGCATTAATAGATAGACTTGTGGTATTTTGATTATATAAATGCAAAATCTACATTTTGAGCATATAGAGTTATATCATGGAAATTGGGGATTTAGGGTTTGAAGTGTTGGGGTTCTATTGTTGGGTTTAGATTATGGATTATGAACCTTAGGTGTATAATCAATGGGAAAATTGGAATAAAAAGTAAAGGTTTAAGAAGTTTGAATTTTTTTTGAAATTCTTGATTTTTCTTGAAAACCCTTAAATTGATTCATGATGATAATTAATGATTTTGCCCAAATTGAAAGTAGAATAATGAAATTGAGGTATTGAATTATATTTATACAAGTTTAATGGAATTTTGGAAGTATTTGAAAATTATGTTAAAAATTAGCGATTGAATCTTTATTATGGGCATTGTAAATAATGCTACAATATGAGATGACTTTGGGAGAAAAGATGTGTTAATGATATGGATGACGTAAACTTGGTTATGGAATGTTGAAGTGGGATTCAAGAATTTATCTTGAATTATGTTGAATTATAAATAGTGTTATTGAATTAAGTTGTGTTGACTTATGCTGAATTAAGTTGTATTGAGTAATGTTGAATTGAATTGTATTGAACTATGATGAATTGTGTTTGAATCAAGTTGAATTGTGTTGAGTTGAGTTGTGTTGGGTGTGTCGAGTTTGAGTTGAGTTGTGTTGGGTGTGTTGAGTTTGGATTGAGTTGTGTTGGGTTGCGTTGAGTTTGGGTTGAGTTGTGTTAAGTGGTGTTGTGTTGGTACTCGTGCAGGGAGTTGAAAAATGGTTTTTCGGTGCCCACGACCATCCGTCTAATAGTTGGTAAATGTGGGGGATGGTTTTGAAAATTGTAGAAAAAGGTTTTTGGGGGTCCACGTCCCACCGTATAGTAGCCGGCAAATGTGGGAGTGGTTTTGGATTAAAGGTGTCCAATTGCTCTGTCTAGGCTTATCGCTGGATGAATGTGGGAAAATATTTTTGGGTGTCCACATAGTCCCGCTGTATAGTGCTGGCAAAAGTGGAAAAATGATTTTTGGATGTCCACACAGTCCTGCCGTATGGTAGCTGGCAAAAGTGGAAAAATGGATGGTTTTCGAAAATGTTTTTGGGTGCCCACATCCCGCCGTATAGTGGCCGGCAAATGTGGGGGATGGTTTTAAAAAGTTGAAAAATGGTTTTTTGGAGAAATATGGTTTTTGAAAGAAAGTAGCTTTTGGGAAAATGGTTTCTAGAGGTTCACTTCCCGCCGTATAGTAGCCGACGAAAGGTGGAAAGTGTTATGAATTGGGTGCCCGTTATCCCGCCATAATAAGTTGGCAAAATGTGGATTGTGTTGAGATATGTATTGACAAATGTGTTGAGTTGACGATGTTATTTGTGACTTGTGATGAATCTGTGAAATTGCAAATTGACGTATAATTTGGTATAAAGAGGAAACGTACATAGACATTATTTGTAAAGAATAGAACTCAAAAATGGGTAAGGGGATTATGGATTGGTGATGGTGAACTTAATGAATTAGTTATGGCAATAAAAGTAAATTATGAGTGTTATTCTGTAAATAAAGGAGAGGTTGAATTGAAAGGGTTTTATTAATCTTATGTTATTTTGAGATGAAATTTAAGAGGGTAAATAATGAAGTGAATTGAGTATAGGAGAATTGTTATTAAATTAAGAAGGGGATTTGAACTTGAAGTAATGGAGTTCTAATCAAATAAAATGAGAGGAAAAGAAAAATGAAAGAAAAAGAGGAACATTAAAAATGGAAATTAAATGAGAAATATTTTGGGAATTGGTTAATAACTTTTAGATGATGTTGTTTTTCAAATATGTTTGTTCCACAAAGATCTATGAATTTTCTAAAGTTAAGGGATGATTTTAATGGCGGAAGGTTTTTCTTAAAAGTGTTTTAAATAGTCTTTTGAGAAAAAGATATTTTGCTTACGATATTTTGAAATTATAAAATGTCACCCTACTGTATGGTATCACCTTGTATGCATGATCATTTCTATCTGTGTGTTAGTTATTGATTGAGAACTATGAGATTCCTACTGGCCATTAGTGCTCACCCCGTTGTTGTTTTATCTTTTTACAGGAAGAAAGTTTGGATTATTTGATTGAAGATTTATGGAGTTCTTGAGTCCCTTTGTATAACTTCATAGTAGATGTAAAGGAAATGGATTTTGTATGTGTATTTATTTATTTGTAGCACAGTAGGAGATTGGCATGTATTGTTGTCATTGTAATATTCATTGAATAAGAGAGAGAGAGAGAACATGTATCATTGTATTCCTATTACTCAAGTGTAATAGATATTTGTATATATATATAAAAAAATGGACCTAAATTACAGACTTTGGTAATGTTTCCGAGTAATTAAAAATTGAGGCGTGACATTTGCTTTAAGTCCAAAGCTAAAGAAGGAAAGTGGTACCTTGATAGTGAATGTTCCAGACACATGGCCGGATATAAATCATTCTTTACTAAAGTATCATCGAAAGATGGAGGATTTGCTACTTTTGGAGACAACAAGAAAGGAAAAATCGTCGGTATTGGTAGTATCGGTATTTTTCGTAACCCTTTTATTGAAAATGTTTTACTTGTTGATGGACTTAAGCATAACCTATTTAGTATTAGTTAATTATGTGATAAAGGTAATCGGGTTATTTTTGATAAGTCACATTACACAATTAAAAGCACAAATGATCATAAAGCTTTATTCGTTGGTAATCGCCATGATAATGTTTATGTTTTTCATCTTAATGATCTCTATGCTAGCGATGTTAAATGTTTATATGTTAATAATGAAAATAGTTGGTTATGGCATAGAAGACTTGGTCATGCTCATATGGATTTAATTGCTAAACTTTTGAGAAAGGATTTGGTCATTGGATTTCCAAAAATTAATTTGAAAAAAATCATCTTTGTAGTACTTGCCAACAAGGAAAACAAACTAAAATATCATTTAAATCAAAATCTCATATTTCCACAACTAGACCTTTACAACTATTGCATATGGATTTATTTGGTCCCTCAAAGACATCTAGTCTCGGTGGTAAACATTATTGTCTTGTTATTGTTGATGATTATTCAAGATTTACATGGGTTATGTTTTTAGCACACAAAGATGAAACCTTTTTTTTTCTTTCACAAAACTCTGTCGTAGAATTTAAAATGAAAAAGGCTTTCTTATTACTAATATTCGAACCGACCATGGTAGAGAACTTGAAAATGAGAAATTTGAATTGTTTTGTGATGAGTATGGTATTGGACATAATTTTTAGCACCTAGAACCCCTTAACAAAATGGTGTAGTAGAAAGGAAGAATAGAACCTTAGAAGAGATTAGTAGAACAATACTTTGCGAAAATAATCTTCCTAAATATTTTTAGGCCGAAATCGTTTACACCGCATGCTATATTTTAAATCATGTTTTAATTAGACATATTCTAAAAAAGACTTCTTATGAACTTTGGCATAATAGAAAGCCCAACATTAGTCACTTGCATATTTTTGATTGTAAATGTTTTGTGTATAATAATGGTAAGGATAACTTAGATAAATTTGATTCAAAATCTGATGAAGCAATTTTTCTTGGCTATTTCTTAACTAGCAAAGCTTATCGTGTTTTTAATAAAAGAACTCTTATTGTGGAAGAATCTATACATGTGGCATTTGATGAAACTAACATCTCTGCTGAAAAACAAATTGTTAGTGATAATATAGATTTGGAACAAAATGTGGAAGATTCAAGTATCTACAAAGAAGAGAACCAACCATGTAAGTTGAATAAAGAGATTGAACAACCTATTCTCCCACCTCAAGAAGAAGGAGGAAACAATGATGATTTGCCAAGAGAATGGAAGTTTGTTCATAATCACCCTAAGGATTTAATCCTAGGTGACCCTACAAAAGGTATTGAAACTCGCTTTTCACTTAGAAACATTTGTAGTAACTTGGCTTTTCTCTCACAGATTAAGCCTAAAAACTTTCAAGAAGCCAAATTCGATGAACGTTGGATGATAACTATGCATGAAGAGCTTAACCAATTTGAGAGAAACAAAGTATGGGAACTTGTGCCAAAACTTAAAGCTCATACCATTATTCGGTACCAAATGGATCTTTCGAAACAAGCTTGATGAATCCGGAACAATTATAATAAACAAGGCTAGACTTATTGCACAAGGATATAATCAAGAAGAAGGTATTGATTTCGATGAAACATTTGCTTCAGTTGCTAGATTAGAAGTCATTCGCATGTTACTTGCATTTGCATGTTTTAGAGATTTCAAACTTTATCAAATAGATGTAAAAAGTGTCTTTCTTAATGGTTTTATAAATGAGGAAGTTTATGTTAAACAACCCCCAGGTTTTGAAGATCATGCTTTTCCAAATCATGTTTTTAAACTATCAAAAGCTTTATATGGTTTGAAACAAGCATCTTGTGCATGGTATGAACGATTGAGTAAATTTTTGATTGAAAATAATTTTTCTAGAGGAACAAATGACACAACACTTTTTGTTAAAACAAAAAATGATGATTTACTTATTGTGCAAATATATGTGGATGACATTATATTTGGTGCTACTAATGAAACCTTGTGTAAGGAATTTGCTAAGTGTAGGCAAGGTGAGTTTGAGATGAGCATGATGGGGAGCTAAATTATTTCCTTGGGCTTCAAATCAAACAATGTAAGGATTGAATTTTTATCAACCAAGCTAAGTACACAAAAGAACTACTCAAAAAGTTTGGTATGTATGACTTAAAAATAGCTAGAACACCTATGAGCACATCCATTAAGCTAGACAATGATGAAAAAGGTAAGTCTATTAATCAAACAAAATATCGAGGTATGATCGGCTCACTTCTTTATTTAACTGCAAGTAGACCCGATATTATGTTTAGTGTTTGTATGTGTGCTAGATATCAATCAAATCCTAAGGAATCACATTTTAGTACTGTTAAAAGAATTTTTAGATATCTTGTTGGCACTCAAAATTTGGGACTGTTTTATCTTAGAGGTGTTGCATTTGATTTAATTAGTTATTCGGATGCCGACTTTGCCGGATGCAAACTTGATAGAAAAAGCACCAGTGGTACTTGTCACTTTCTTGGTAACTCATTAGTATCTTCGTTTAGCAAAAAGCAAAATTCTGTTGCTTTTTCAACGGTCGAAGCTGAATATAAAGCTTCCGGAAGTTGTTGTGCCCAAATATTGTGGATGAAACAACAATTGGAGGACTTTGATTTGCATTATGATTATATCCCTATTAAATGTGATAATACTAGTGCCATCAATTTAAGCAAAAATTTGGTTCAACACTCATGAACAAAACATATTGAAATTCGAGATCATTTTTTAAGAGATCATGTTCAAAAAGGGGATATTGTACTTGAATTTGTAAACACCGACAAGCAATTGGCGGATGTTTTCACAAAACCCCTAAGCGAGGATCGCTTCAATTTTATTCATGGCGAGCTTGGAATGTCGATTTCTATTTTAAAAGTTTTGTTATGACTGTGAAACTTGAATTTTTGCTAAAATGATATATGTGTATTGCTACATTGATATGGAAACATTTATATCAGTTGAATGCTCCAAATCCTTCATACATTTATTCTCCTTAACAGTTTGCTATTTTCAACTGTGTAATTTTTTTTGGGTTCTGCATCTTGGGGTAAAATTAACTTTGCATATATTGATTTTTTATAAAACCCTCATTGTATTTTTTTTGCATTACCATTCCAGCAACACCAACGTCCCATTAAGTTTAATTTCCACTGGTATTATTTTATTTTACTTTATTTTATTTTTTTTTTATTTTGCTATTAGGTTTAATTTCTTTAATTTTTATTTTTTTTCTCATTATTATTTTTTGTTTGGGCTTAATTTTCTTTTTTTTTTTTTCTGCTTTTTAAATTTCATTTTTTAATACTTAAACATAAAAAAAAAAACAAATCAAAATACAAATATTTACATAACAAAAACAAAAAAAAACACCATTCATTTTTTTTTTACGGCCATACGCCGATCAAACTAAACATATTTTCATAAATAAAAAAAAAACCTTTCATTTTTTTTACGGCCATACGTCGACCTCACTTACTCACCTCTTCCATCACTCTCTTCTTCTTTTTATCACATTGGGCAATGCTTGACGTCCCTGCCCCCGTGCTTTCGTCGAGAGCGAGCACTCCCCGCCGACTATCAAAAGCCAAGAACGACGTTGCTCTAAATCGGGCCATGGAGGTGGTCTTCCGTTTAAGCTCTTTATTTTCGGCCTTTAATGCGCCTATCTCTGCTCGCACATCCTTGTACATGCATTGGAGCAGAGAGAGTTGGGCGTTGACCTACTGGAGCTCACTCGTTCTGTTCTACAGACGGTGAGCCAATTTTGTGACTGCAGTCACCGTCTCCATACAAGATGTCAGTGTGAAATGATTGGCTTCAATGTCTGATTGAGCTGCCATTGTTTGCTCAATTGACATCATAGGAAGGTTGGGAAGAGTAGGAGTCGGCGCACTCGGCCCAGCAGTGCTTACGGGATCATTCAGGTCTAAAAAGAGAGTAAGGGGACGGGACGAGGCCATGTAGTAGGAGAGAGAGATGCAATCGAAAAGAGGGTCATTTTTGGCAACCTTTCTGCTCTACTTAGTCTCTCTATTCTATCTCTCTCACACAGAAGATGAAAGGGATGAAAGCGAATGAGGAAAAAGAAGGCGAAGAGAGTGATTAAGAAAAAGACGGAGGAGAAGACGAAAAGAGGGAGCCAGAGCCGAGGGAGCTGATTGACCCGTCTCGCTTTTGTCGGTCGGTTGACTCAAAAGCGAGGACGCGTGTCCGATACGATTTTCGACAGAAAAGAGAGAGGCGTGCGAATCGTATATATATGTAGATATATGTTTTGAATTGTATAGATGCCATTTATCACTATCATATTCCTCATCCTCCTCCTCCTCCAGATTCTGACCCGTGATTTCCTTTTGATAATGTCACAGGGGGAGAAATTATATGATGTTATGTATTATGGTATTATTTTGTTATGATGTTATGTATTATGGTATTATTTTCAAATTATGGTATTATTTGAAAACTAATCTGATGATTATATATTTATAGTTTGATATCTTAGTCTCATATCTTGTCTCTAATTAAAGCTTATTTATTACACATGTGCTAACCTATGTATTTAAAAATGAATTCAGAGAGCATGACTTGAGGGGGAGCTTTTTTTTACTCCCAAATCAAATCAAAACATTATTGTGTGCCATCATCAAAAAGGGGGAGATTGTTAGGCTTATTTATTTTGATGATTTATTTAATTATGTTTTAATTTATTTGGAAGAGAAAAATAGAATCAAAATTTATTTTGATGATTTATTAATTATGTTTTAATTTATTTGAAAGAGAAAAATAGAATCCAAAATTTATTTTGATGATTTATTTAATTATATTTTAATTTATTTGAAAAAGAAAAATAGAATCCAAAATTTATTTTGATGATTTATTTAATTACTAGCGTATGCCCGTGCCTGAAGGCACGGTGTAAATAATGTTAGAATTATAATATAATTGTAATCGCAACATTATTTAAATTTAAGATTAAAATGCAATTATAAAAATATATTTAATAGACTACACTCTACAATTTCAAACAAATCAAATATAAAAAAAAAATTAAATATCAAATAATGCACACCAGCCAGTACTCTGCAATTTAAAAGAAATTAAAATTAAAATGCACACCAGTTAGTGTTACTGCTGCCAATCAAATTCCAACTACATAAGAAAAACAAACATTATATTGTCATACACCAAAAGAGTGAGTTAAAACTTTATAAAAAAAAGTGGGTCGAAGCTTTCCATAATATGTATGCTTTACAGAAGATGTGTCAATAACATGTCTTCAAACATGTGTTTGCCCAAACTTCCTTCTCATTACTTTCGAAAAAGTCTTTGTATCAACTTGTATGTATCCCTAATGAGGAATATGCACAACAATCTGGTAATTTATGGAAACAGAAAAAAAATATATAAATTGGTATATTTGTTGGAAATATACATATCAAAATACTTTGAGATTGAAATTACCTTATTACATCCCCATCGAAGCAAGCTAGTTGTATTTCTCCTTTTAAGCTCCATAAATTTTTCGATCCAATCCTAAAAAAATTCCATATTTCCAATTATTATTAGATTGAAATTTTATAAAAAAATCTATGTATATAATCAATAGAAAGAAATCTACATGGTTACCTTTTGATAAAACGTGATTTAATGAACATGGAACACTACAACAACACTTCAGAATAAACAATATTTGTAGTAGAATTCAAACTATCTTTAGGGAGGAGAATACTTATACGATCAAAGGATGTACATCTGGACAATGCCACATATAATTGGCCATGGCTAAATACTGGTATGCGCAAATCAACCCCAACAAATTTCACAGATTATCCTTGAGATTTATTAATGGTCAAGGCATATGCTAATCGGATTGGAAATTGACGTCTTGTCATTTGGAAAGGCATTTCTGAAGAAGATGGTGTCAAAGATATCCTTGGTATGAATGCCACATTGCCAAACTTTTCTCTAGTTAAAATTTGAGCTTCAATTATGCGAGTGTCGCACCTAGTAACCATTAATCTTGTACCATTACATAGTCCATCTTTCGGTGCAATATTTCTTAACAATATTATAGGACAACCCACTTTCAACTCTAACTTAAAAGTTGGTAGCCCGGGAGGATCCAATGAATTTAAATATTCATTAGGATATCTATTTGTAATGGTAGGATCAATTTCATTATCTTCAGACATTTTATCTGCTGCAAAATAAGTATATAATCTCCCTGGAAAGATATTCAACGCAGTAGTATTAATGTCATTGACATCATCGTTATGCGCAGATAGAATGGTGCATTCAGTTAAAAATGTTGGGGTCGACGTCTCTATCATATTCAACTGTGGGTAAACTGTAGAGAGCAATTCATTCAAATTTTGACATTTGTGTATTGTTGATGGAAGGTTGATGATTTCTTGAGGATTAGTTCCAATCTAAAAAAAGTGAAATCAATTAAAAAAAAATATGAGTGTAAACACAATTTATTAATTTAAAATAATAAAGAAAAAGGTTAAAGTAGTGTTACCTCCATCAAGAAATTTGCAAAAATAGCATTTTCATGGTCTCCATGATTCAAGTGCATATTCAAATCCAAAGTTAAGATATGTATATGCTTCCATAGAACAGAGTATCTTAATGATGCATTCACAATTTGCTCACAAATTCCTTTGGGTATAACTGGTAAGATTTGTCAAAAGTCTCCACCAAGAACAACAGTAATACCCCCAAATGGCTTTTCACTATCACGAATATCCCTCGATGTACGATCAACCGCCTTAACACAATGTCTATGTTGCATAGGAACTTCATCCCAAATTATGAGTTTTGTTTCTCTAAACAACTCAGCTTGTAATGATTGTTTGGTAAACCCACAAAGTGAATTTTCCAAGACATCTAACGGAATGAAAAATGTTGAATGTGCAGTGCGACTTTCTACCAATAAGAATGATGCAATTCCAGATGAAGCCAGGGTAACAGCGATATGCCCAAGGCTACGACATTTTAATGTAATCGTATTGTACAGAAATGTTTTCCCTGTTCCAGCACCGCCATTAAGAAAGAAAACAGTTCCTTTATTTTGAAAAATTGAAGAAGTGATTGTGTTATAAGCATTCCGTTGTCCATTGTTGAGACAATCAATAGTAATTTGTGGATCTGCCTGTTGTGCCTCATTCTGCAGTTGTTGATCTTCGAATATCAATCGATTACCAACTACTGCACTCCAATTTACAGTAGGTTGTGGCATGGGTGGGAAGTCAATTAAACATTTGCCTGATTCATGAAGCATCTGATTCAAAAGATAGAGACCATAATCTTCAATTTGAGTCTCAGTTGGGTTAGAAATGGCAAACAATGTACGAATCTTATGTGCAAGATCATCACATATATGCGTTGAGAATTGATTCCATAATGCACATGGATTTAGTGAAGAGCACTGGGTGAGAATAGCACTAAACAATCTCCTCAATTGGTATCCAATTTTCATAACTGCAGCCTCTTTCAAGCATTGTATCTATTCTTCATCATCTTCTAAAAGCCCCCTTGCAACACATGCTAATTTAAATATATCATGCATAACATTATCAACCGTGCTTAAAGACCGAAACGACTTTGGTCCTTTGACAACAGTTAGTAACAAACGCAGATAAAATCTTTCACCACAATTAGGACTGTCAAAGTATATTCTACCAATTGGATATCCTCTTTCTCTTGATTTCCATCTCTTTTCTGACTTGAGCCATACAAAATGCTGTGGAAATTCTTGATATGTGAATGGACATTCATTTTCACTGGCAGCACAATATGCAAAGAAGCCAGTAAGAGTTGACATTTGTTGACCAGCTCTAGATTGAATCGTTTCTAATGACTCTTCTGGGTTAAAAACAACGCGATGCATTTCAAGTAAATGAAGTGCCAATCGTACAACTGTTGGTATCTCTGCATGTAAAAGATGACCAAATATTCGCCAAGCAGCTTCTGGAGGTCCAATATACCTTGCATCGAGATATTGTTGAATCTCATTAATCGATCCCAACACCATCGTTGTACGATCATAACCCTTATAAATGTACTTATGTATATACTTGACACATCTCATTCCGGCGCATACTTCCACATATATGTGATAGTTGAAAAGTTTAGAAAGATATGCATTGTATGATATGACATCCCTATTATCAGCTTCTTGCCCCCTCACAGTATGTACTTGGCCATTATTGCGACGACGATAGATGGGGTATCCATCTTAATCCATAGTTGTTGTTTCTGTGAAAGCTCGAGGGTATCTCTTACTGCATCTACCATTTTCCATACATGGTGCATGCGGATTTTGAGCACCACATGGTCCATGTACCATACAACATTTGACAGTTTCAAAAAGCATAGGATCATCTTTTGGGTCTGGAAATTCTGCACAGACCAATTTGTCTACTTGAGCACATGTCCGAATTTTGTCTGGACCCTTAAGAAATAAAAGTGCATGCATATGGGGGAGGCCTCGTTTTTTAAATTCAATTGTAAAAACATGTACAACTTTATTTCCAAACACTTTATTTGCTTCTATCTCCTTCATCAAACATTTTCTCTTCAACTCAAAAACACGGGCAATTAAATCAGGATGATCAATAGGTCTTTGATGTGATAATAATGCTGAAGTAATTTCTGGCCAATTAGGGTTTGTAGTCATGGTAAGAAAAATATCTGGGTGTTGGTTGTATCGCGTGATAGCCATTGAATCTTGAAAGATTTCAAACATATGTCTAGGACTACCAGTAAATAAAGATGGCAAAACAAACCTTTGACCAATTTGACTAGGTCGCACATAATCTGGATCAATATCTGACAACTCTTGGTAAAGCTCAACCCGAAGTTTCCCTTGATTAAACTTGTAGTATGTCAATCGATTTTGCTCAGTTGTAGCCCAAGCATCTACCAAAAACTCTTGAAATAGTTTCCCACCTCTCAAAATAGTTGAATACTCTGTGGGTCATTCAAACAAACGATAACTATAAAAATCCATCGATCAGTTAAAGGTCGATCATATTGAACATTCCACAATTTCAACTTAGGTTCCTATCCAAGCTCACCATAAAGAAATAATAGAACATAATGTAATGGCAAGTATGCTGGGTGACATTCATTAATTTGCATCAACTCATTATTTCCTTGGAAATGTAAGATAATATCTCTCATTCCACTTACCTCTGTTCCATCACCTGGTATTACAATCGCAATCTCATCTGCAGTTGGTAAGTTATACCAACGTCGATCAGTTGTTGAATTGTAATGAAGATGAGCAGGTAGATTGTGTCCTGCCGCATCTAATTGATGTAAAATGGCATGAGCCTGGCGAAATGTAGCTACAAATGCATTGACTTGCAACAAACTATCCTGAATAGTTTTGAGCACATCCCTTCTCAGGTTAGGATTTCTATGATTACGAATTTCTAACGCTGAATCAGGGTCATAGATATATAGTTGAGCATAACTCGCATTCTGCCCTGGTTGTGGTTGTAGTGATCCTGTTCGATGTCGTAATTCCCCATGAATTGTGAATGATGTAGGACCCCTTCCACTGAGTACTCTAGGATCCAATGTAGCACCAAGACTTGTAAAAGCATTGGCTGCATTGTACAATCGAGTATAACTTCGAAAGGATTTTGATTGATCATTATTCCCATCATACAATGCTTAAAGTGACGGAGGAGGTGTAATAAGTAAAGGTAGCCTAATCTTCCCTTCCAAACAGCAAGTTCCGAATAAGGGACGCTCTATAGATGATTTGGTCAATTTTTCATTCATCCAATGTAAGCCTGAACAATAAGGACATAATACGTCCATCTTGCCAAGATAATGGCGGCAAGAATTGTTGTGTGCTCTGGCATCAATTGATGTACTCATAGGCATATCTTCTAATTCATCATCAGTACATAGATCTTTTTGAAGAAATTGATTTATAGAAGTAGACCTACAAATATTTGTGTATAAATAAAATTATATAAAACAAAATGGTAAGAATATGTATTTCAAGATTAGACATAATAGTTTACCGATTCCTTTGTGGAGGTAAAGATGTGCTTGGCATAGAAAACGAACATGTAGAATGATGGGCAACCATTGTTCGTTTTTGTGCCGAATGAGAATCTTCAGTTATTGTTTCCCATTCCAGGCAAGCGCAATTGCGACGATTTGGTGCTAAAGAAAGGTGTATTGGTTGAATACATTCTTCTGATCCCTTTTGTTCTCGTTGCGAGCATTGAAAGTATGACTTTTCATTTTTTTCACGCTCTCATCGTGCACGTTGGGCCAAAGCAGCTTTTGATATTACATTATCATTTTGTGCCTAAAATGAAAATATTTTGTCATTGGTGCAAAATATGTGAATATTTTGTACTTAACATGAAATATCTTCTTGTTTATTTTGTTTCTCTTAATTTTGTTTTATATTTTATTTGTTTTATACCTTTAATAGTGTTATCTGTATTTATTTCTTTCTTTATGCATTTTGTTTTTTTAAAAAAATAAATAAAGAAGAAATAAAAATCTATCTTATTTAGTTTATTCTTTCATTACATAGTTTGTCTTTATTTCTTCGTTTTTTTTTTCTTATTCTTTTCACATGTTACATTATAAATGCACATGTATCTATGCTAAATAAAAATAAATAAATTTGGAAAACACATATAAATAATAGCAAATTATAGGAAAATATATTACAATCATTCTACGGGCAGAAACATAAAGCAACAAATTCACATAGTTTTGCTTCATATTTTTTAAAAGGAATATATACCACTTGACATGCATTTGTCATTCTCTTGCCAGAAGGAGTCACTTTTTCTTTTCCCTTAGACATTGGGTTGACCTTTTCTTTTCTTTTCTTTTTTTGCCTAACAAATATAAATAAAATATTGAAAAGATTTTAAAAAATCTTATATAAATAAAAATACATACAATGTTTTACTTGATTTTGTACTTACCGCACGAACACGAATAACATTAAGGTCATGCTCATCACGGATGACCACACTAACATTTCTAGATGGGGTTGTAGCAGCAGGCCTACAAAAATGGATTGTGAATAAATTAAAATCTGTATAATAAAGTGGTAATAGTAAGAGTATATATTTTAAGAATTAAACTGAGTTGTTTACCAATTGGGTGTTACAGAAGGTTGTCTTGGGTTAATACATTCATTTGATCTCTCTCGTTCTCGTCGCATGCATTGTTCTAATTGGTATGCAGAACATGAGTTTTGATTTTTTTTCACGTTCTCGCCGTGCACGTTGAGCCAATGCAGCTTTTGATAACACATTATCATTGCGTGCCTAAAATGAGAATATTATATAATTAGATGCATAAAATATGAAGATTGTCCCAACTCTTGCTTCCCTTTTATCATGTATTTGTTCTCAAAAGTTTAACTAACTTTTCTTCTTCGCTTGGTTGAGTTGTTAGTCACATAAGAATCAATGTGTGTATTGATAAAATTTACAAAGGGAGGAAAAAAACTCATGGAATTTCACCAAATGCCAAAAAGACACTATCCATCTAATGTATACCAGTGCCTAAAGGCACGATGTAAATAATATTGGTACACATATTCTACAAAAATCAATTAACATAAATTATTAATATTGGTATCACATCCTTTACAAAAAAATTAATTCAAAATGATAATAATTTCATTGCTAAAGAAATCAATTATAATAAATCGATTCAAGACGATAATAATTTCACTGCAATATAAAACTCCACACATAAGACTTCCTCCACCATCTACAACAACACCACCGTCGGCCGTGACTTCAGCAGGTATCGTACGATGGCGGTTCATTTAAGTTAAAATGTAATTTATCAAATTCATTGCTAAAAGTTTAAGTTAAAATATTAATTCATATTTGAATTTTTTATAGAATTTCACCATCTAAAAAAAGTATAGAATTCAAAATCGCCGTAGGTTAACACATTTTTAAATTTTTAAAATGTGGTTTAAGTTGAATCATATATAAACTTTAGTGTATTTATGAGAAAAATCTATATATATATCTATAATGTATTTAAACAATGTCTCCTCAAACATTTTTTGAGTCGTATGTATTTAAATATTTTTTTGATTAAAATAATATTAAAAGAAAAAATAAGTTAAAAATGTATTTAATCATTTTACATTTTTTTTCTCATATACATCATATTTAATTATTAAAAAATTGAACAATCTTGCTAAACATAATTATTTTAACCTACTAAAGTAACCAAAAAATTAAAATAACTTACTAAATTAACCAACCTTCCATACACCTCCTATAATTCTGCGTGGCTTTATTTTTTTTTTAGAGACCACACTCATGTTGCTAATTGCACTCATCTTTTTTGTCCTACGTTGAAAAGATAAATATTAGATCATTGAGTACGTATAATGTGAATATTAGTGTGTAATGTTTTCTAGTTTGTGTTTCCCTTTTCGTTCTTTGTGTTCTTTCTGTTATATTATAAGTAAAATTAAAATTAAAAAAAAATCTATATTCTATAATTAAAAATTTCATTTCATTTTTCGTTTTCTTCTCTTATATGTTTATTATGATATGTTGTAACTGCAACATGTGTTTAAATTAATGTTCAGACAAATGCATTAACATGTTGTACAAATGCTTACTTTAACATGGTTTGGAAAAATATTTTACAATTAGTCAAAACAATTGAATAAATATTTTAAAAACAATAACTCATAAAAATATACATAAAAAAGAGTATATGACACTATGCAATTCTAACAAAAATCTATATATAAAAATATATATATATTCGAAAAATAAACTTTTTAAAAATGTTGAGAAACCATACTACGGGATTTGTATGTTCCTTTCCTTTGCCAGAAGGGATAGCCTTCTCTATCTCCTTTGATATTACTTTGATTTTTTCCTTTTTCTTTCCCCATAAAACATAAGTAGAATATATAATTCAAATATATTTTTAAAATGATAAGAAAATGCATGCGAATATAAGTTACTTGTAGGCTTCCCTTACGAATGCGAATAGTATTAAGGTCACGCTCATCGCGGATAACAACATTAACATTTCTTTCTTGAAGAAATTGAATCTATATATACAAAAACTTTAGAGTGATAAATAAAATTTTGTACACATAAATAAGAAAAAAAATCATTTTTTTCTTGATATTACCGTTCGGCGTAAGTCTTCATCCACCTATAAAGTATGAGGGAAAAAGCATTTATTAGAAGAAAATTAGATATGATAAGTTTAAAATAAATAAATAAATAGGCCTTACATTATAAGAGAGGTATTTAAATTTCGATGGAGGGAGGAAAAAAAATAAAATAAAAGAACACTTACTTGACCGAAAATAGTGATATTGTCCATAACTATTGTACTTCAACCTGAAATGTTTGGTTATATAATTATGGCTATTCAATGATGTATTTTAACAATCACATTAAAATGATAAAATTAAAATCAACCCTAGCAACGTGAAGAGTACTAAAATGGGAACACAACAATTGTCCAAATTTGAACTCTTCTCTTCCCCAACTGACTTCAATTTTATAGTGTTGAAATTAAATTTAAATTTATCATTATCATTTAGAAAGTCCAAACATAAATGTATGCCACCAAAAAAAAAAAAATGTTTAATCAGCAATTTATACTAACTCTCAAGTAAAACTAACCCAACACATTGAAAAATACAATGGAACATTTCCAAAAAAAAAAAAAAAATGGAACAAACAATCCCAAATTCATAATGCAAAATGAAAAGAATACAATCGATAGAGGTGCCTTTGGAAGGCATATATAGTTAGAAAGAAAACTGGCTATACAGTGTGTTCTCAATCGATTGTATTACTTGGTGGAAGTAACACACTGGCTAATAAGAACAAACATATTAGAAGGCATATATGTAACGCCCTCAAAATAATAACATAAATCCCAACAATACAGACATACTATGATATATAAAAAGTTCACATCTTTCCATTCATCAGAGTCTTATTACAAGAGTATTACATGTTAACAACAAAAGCAAATGCCCTAAGGGCTTACAGCTTTCCAAGTTAACACTTGGTTACACAAAAGTAGAGTGCTAACTCATTTACACATAAAGCCCTTGGCTTGAATTTACATGTCATACAATAAAAGGAAAGACGACCAAAAAGCCTGTCCGCCACTAGCCTCCCAAGCTAAGTCCTTGGAGGTGGCATACTTCCTGTACCTGAAAATGATGTTCCCATATAGGGTGAGCCACAGCCCAGTAGAAATATACTAAACCAATTATGAATATTGACTACAAGATTAACAGTTGATAGATGGCCAACACTTTTACGTTCGTTCATAACATAACACAGTTCCAAGACACTTAAGTCTATATTTCCTTTCCTTTCCATTTCTTTTACTTGCCATTTCATAACCTTGGCTCAGAACCTGGCCAAACATCACACATGAGACAAACACTCATGCCAACACTTTTCACTTCATCAAAGATAAACATAACAGTTATATCAATACTTCCAACGACAAGCATATCCGCTCTGTCAACACTTCTAGATAAGCATACCCGCTCTATCTACGGAGTTCATCCCCTATCTCCTCCCAACAACATCCGGTTTAGAGGTTCATCCCCTATCTTCCCCTAAACCGTGGAGTACATCCCCTATCTCCTCCAACACAACACAATGCATATAAACAACAATTATATACATCACAAATCAACACAATTAATTATCCAAATTAATCAATCAATGTAATTAGGACATCCTCCATAATTAACATCACAACCCTTAGGTTCCAATTCCACTAATGTTTCAACATTAATTCCATGTTTATATACCAAACATGCTTCTAGGTTTATCATAGATAAAAAACCCCCAACTTTTGTAAAATTACACAATGGCCCAAAGTTTCCCAAAATTTCACAACAACTTCCAACATATCAAAATGCTAAAATTGAAAAACAAAACTCATAAAGAGGAGTAGGGTATCCCTACCTCAAAGAATGAGCTCCAAAGGAGATGATGCCCAACACCCAACTTGCTCCAAAACCAAATTTGTTCCGATTAAAACGAAGCCCAAGCCACCCTCTATCTTTTTAACAAAGGCCTTAGGGTAGGAAATCACCCTAGGTGGATCAAATCTTAGAGAGAGTGCAAGTGTAGAGAGAGGAGCTCTCAAAACAAAGGTTTGAAGATGATAAAGTGTAGAAAAAGTGATGTTTAGTTCGGTGCTGCCTTGCTGATATAAACAGGCTCGCTCGAGCGAAGACCCCGTCGCTCGAGCGACCAGACACAAAAACTGGTCTCGCTCGAGCGAAGACACGCTCGCTCGAGCCAACAGTGCAAATTTTTCGATTTGCACTACGACGCTCGCTCGAGCGAAGACGAACCAGCTCGCTCGAGCCAAGAAATGCAACCTTCAGGTCTGAGCCAGACGCAGTCGCTCGCTCGAGCGAAGCCACTCTGGCTCGAGCCACCAGACACAAAACCAACCCTCGCTCGAGCGACCAAACCCTCGCTCGAGCGACCAGCCAAAATTCTGGGCAGCAACACTTGGTTTCCAAACACAACCAACCTGTAACAAACCTGCCCAATACACCCTATAACTCAAATACAAAGTAAGAAAGGATGTAAACAAGACAATACTCAACTACCAACATCCACGGACACATGTCCGGATCACTGTACAACAAGGGGTAAACCCGGGACCGCTATAACCTCCCCCCCTTAAAGAATTTCGCCCCCGAAATTAAAAACACGTTTTTGAAAAGCAAGTTTTTGAAAAGCAAGTTTTTCCTTTCTTTTAAACAATGCTACACCACAACATTCCACAATTCGACCCATTCCCGGTCATTCCATCTCTTATCAAGAGGCATTCTACAACATATACATTTCAACATGCATTCTCTTTTCATTTCAACCATTTCCAACACACATGGTTCACAATTCATATCATAAGCAATAATCATGATACAATTCCATTTCTATAATAGAGCCAACACATGCAATATTATAATCAACGCCCATAACAAGGCAAGTTCTACAACATTTACATTAACCAAAACATGCACCATGTTTTCCAATTTAAGACATTTTATTATACTCTTAAATTTCATTACAATTACACAATTGCAACACTTGATTACACATCAACAAACAAGTCCGGATATTTCTCGCGAACTTCCAACTCACGTTCCCAAGTGGCCTCCTCCACTCCGTGATGTTTCCACAAAACCTTAACCAAAGGGATGGTCTTGCCACGCAGGACTTGATCCCGCCTATCCAAGACCCGAACCGGTCTCTCCTCATACGAGGCATCCTCATCTACCTCTAAGTCGGTCCAATCCAACACATGTGATGGATCCGGCTCATACTTCCGAAGCATACTCACATGAAACACGTCATGAACCCCGGATAACTGTGGCGGCAAAGCTAAACGATAAGCAACCTCGCCAACCCTCTCAAGGATCTCAAAAGGACCAATAAATCGAGGGGATAACTTCCCACTCTTCCCAAACCTCATCAAACCCCGTCTAGGTGATATCTTCAGAAATACATGATCACCTATCTCAAATTCCAATGGTCTTCTCCTACGGTCAGCATAAGATTTCTGACGACTCTGGGCTGTAACAAGCCTCCTACGGATAAGCTCAACTTTCTCCGTCGTCTCCTTAACCAACTCCGGACCCAACAAAGGTGCATCACCCACCTCGGCCCAACAAACTGGAGACCTACAAGGTCGGCCATACAAGGCCTCGAACGGTGCCATACCAATACTAGACTGAAAACTGTTGTTGTAGGCGAACTCTACCAATGGTAAGTGCCTCTCCCACGTCCCACTGAAATCAAGGACACAACCCCGAAGCATATCCTCGAGGATCTGAATAGTACGCTCGGACTGCCCTTCAGTCTGAGGATGATAAGCTGTACTAAAGGTTAACTTAGTACCCAAGGCACTCTGCAAACTCTGCCACAACCTAGCAGTAAAACGAGGATCTCTATCTGAGACGATCGTCACTGGGACCCCGTGCAATCTCACTATGTCCCGAATATACAAGTCAGCAAGATGATCTACTGAATCTCTCACGCGCATAGGAATGAAGTGCGCCGACTTAGTCAACCGGTCTACAACCACCCAAATAGCATCACTACCCCGCTGAGTCCTCGGAAGACCTACAACGAAGTCCATAGTGACATGCTCCCACTTCCACTCGGCAATAGGCAAGGGTTGTAACAAACCCGCTGGCCTCTGATGCTCGGCCTTCACTTGCTGGCAAGTAAGGCACTTAGACACGAAAACTGCCACATCTCTCTTCATACCCCGCCACCAAAACTGGCGACCCAAATCCCGGTACATCTTAGTACCTCCCGGATGCACCGCAAGGCGCGAATGGTGAAACTCTCGGAGTACTTCCTCTCGGCAAGACTCCGGTACAAGCAAACGGTCTCGGTATCTCACACTCAGATCGGGATATGCTGCCAGACCCTTCTCAACCTTCCCACTGGAGATCTTCTCTCTGAGGGATTCTACCTCAAGGTCACCTCTCTGTGCCTCTAACACTCGAGTCACAAGTGTAGGCTGTGCAACAACAGAAAACAAGGCCGCAGCCTCAACGGATTCGCTCAAAAGCAAATCAAACTCTCCAATGGCCCCCAACATCTCCCACTCCCGGATGGCTACACAAGCTACATCACTAATGGATTTCCTGCTAAGGGCATCGGCCACAACATTGGCCTTCCCCGGGTGATAATGCAACTCGAAGTCATAATCCTCAATAAACTCCATCCACCTCCTCTGCCTCAAATTCAAGTCTTTCTGTGAAAACGGATATTTCAGACTCTTGTGATCCGAGAACACCTCGAATCTCTCACCATAAAGGTAGTGCCTCCAGATTTTCAAGGCAAAGATCACAGCCGCTAACTCTAGATCATGCGTAGGGTAATTCTTCTCATGAATTTTCAACTGACGTGAGCCATAAGCTACCACTTTCCCCTCTTGCATCAACACACAACCCAAACCCTCTCGTGAGGCATCACAATAGACTGCATAACCCAACCCTCTCTCCGGAATAATCAAGACCGGAGCGGTGGTCAGTCTAACTTTCAACTCCTGGAACGACTTTTCACAAGTCTCACTCCATACAAAGCTGACTCCCCTCCGAGTCAATCTGGTCAACGGTGAAGCTAACCTGGAGAAATCCTTCACAAACCGGCGGTAATACCCAGCTAATCCCAGAAAACTGCGGATCTCAAACACACTCTTAGGCTGTGCCCAATCTTGCACTGCCTCAGTCTTGGATGTATCAACGGACACCCCTTCCCCGGAAACCACATGGCCTAAGAACTTGACTTCTCTTAGCCAAAACTCACACTTCCCAAACTTGGCATACAGCCTATGGGCTCTAAGCAACTCAAGCACCACTCTCAAGTGTTCCTCGTGCTCCTCTTCTGAAGGTGAATAGATAAGAATATCGTCCACAAAGACGACTACAAAACGATCCAAGAATTCCCGGAAGATCCGGTTCATCAAGTCCATAAAGACTGCCGGTGCGTTGGTAAGCCCAAATGGCATTACCAGGAACTCATAATGGCCATACCGCGTACGGAATGCCGTCTTCGGAATATCCTCCTCCCTGACCCTCAACTGGTGGTAACCCGATCTCAAATCTATCTTAGAGAAACAACGGGAACCCTTCAACTGGTCAAACAAATCGTCTATACGGGGCATAGGGTACTTATTCTTAACCGTAGCCCGATTCAACTTCCGGTAGTCAATACACAATCTCAAGGCACCATCTTTCTTTTTAGCAAAGAGTGCCGGCGCTCCCCACGGTGAAACACTAGGGCGAACAAAGCCCTTATCTAGCAATTCCTGGAGCTGAACTTTCAACTCAACCAACTCTGCTGGAGCAAAACGGTAAGGTGCCATAGAAATCGGCGCCGTGCCGGGCACTAAATCGATAGAGAACTCAATCTCTCGGTGAGGTGGCACATCAACAAGGTCCTCGGGAAAAACATCCGAGTACTCACAAACTACCCTCGGCAACACAATCTGAATCTCATCACACTCGCCACTCTCAAAGCTAGCAAGTAAACCACTAAGCTCATTCCGCCCTCGCGGACCATACCCCGGTGGTACAATACTACCAACCCGGTCTCCCAAGAAATGGAAATACTCCCCGCTCACGGTACAACAAGTAACCCTCTGGCGGTAGCAATCAATAACAGCTCGGTATGACGATAACCAGTCCATACCCAAAATAACATCAAAGCCCTTCATGGGCATAACTACAAAAGGAAACGGAAGACGATGATCGTCGACCTCAATATCACAACCTCTACATCCGTGTTTCAAGATCAACTCACCCCCAATAGGTGACACAACACAAATAGGAGATGCTAACAGTGCTAACTCCAATTCCAACACAGATGCAAATGCAGCAGATACAAAAGAATGAGATGCACCCGTATCTATCAACACTCTAGCAACCGAGTTGCAAAACAGAAAGGTACCTCTCACTACTGATGGAGCCGGTACAAGATCCTGCGCGGTAACAGCATACACGCGCCCTGTAGGCCCCTGATCCACCTGCTCGCCTCTCGGAGCATAGGACTGCTGTACTGACTGGGACGACGAAGCCCCCGGATTGGCCCTCGAGGCCTGCACAGACTGAGCTGGCTGAAAACCCTGCGTCTGTCTAGAACCAGACGCTCCTGAAGTGGCACTCAACCGTGGGCAAAACCTCTTCAGGTGCCCAGGCTGTCCACACTGATAACACGACAAGGGCTGCCCCCTACCCGAACTTTGACTCTGCGGTCTAGCTGACGAAGAAGCAGCTCTCTGACCCCCGCCCTTCAGTGGGCAAACTGAAGCCTTGTGACCCGGCTGGCCACACTTGAAACAGGTGAACTCTCCCTGACTGCCCCTTCCGGAGCCTGCACTCGGTACTGGGAAAGTCGACCTAGCCAAACCACTCTGGGACTGCTGAGGGTTATAACCCCTCTGCCTCCTACCATCGCCCTGTCCCTCTTGACCCCTCTTGGAGCCTCCATGTTTCTCCTCCTCTCCCTCCTGCATCATCAGCTCCATATGAGCTGCAGCATCCACCAAATGCCTGTAATCTCGAATGTAGGGTCCACCAACTTTCAACTTGAGATCCCATCTCAACTTCCGCTCAAACTCGTAGCAACGGCGCTCCTCTGTCGCCACAAGTTCAGGTGCGAATCTGGACAAGCTAGTAAATGTAGCCTCAAACTCGGCTACAGACAAACCCTCCTGCTTAAGCCGGCTGAACTGATCCCTCAGCCTCTCTCTAGCCACAGCAGATAAAAACCTCTCCTGGAAAGCATTCACAAACGCCTCCCAAGTACCACCAACACGAGCTTTCTCATACTTCCACCATTGACCCGCATCTCCCTTCAGCTGGAAGGATGCCAAGGTCACTTTCAATGCTCCGTCCTCAATGCCTAGCATCTCGAACGTTTTACTCATCTGTTCTAGCCACTCGTCTGCCTTCAGTGGCTCCTTAGGATCCCCAATAAACTCCTCCGGGTTAGACCGGAAGAACTCCCTTTTCAAGAAGGAAGGCCCTGCCTCAGCTGCCTGATTCCCTGCCCTGAGAATACCCAGAGCTCCTGCTATCTCCTGGGCCAAGGCACTCATGGCCTGCTGACCTGCTGGTTCGGCCACATTGGCCTGACCAACCCCCTCCTGAACTGCCGGAATCTCCTCCGGTAATGGCACCTCCTGCCTTCTAGGCCTACCACGCCTACCACCTCTTGTTCGTCCTGACATCCTAATAAAGGTAACACAAGACGTTAGCACATTCATAAACGTGCCAAAACTAAACACTCACGTCCTAATGCATGGACAACTGTAATTCACTCCACGTAAGCACATAAACACATAAGCACTTACGAATTTCATTTCCGGATAATGATAGTCCCAAGGCGTTACTAGAGTACCGGTTAGAAACAGCATTGATCAAGTGCTTTTCCAACAAGACTCCCAGAAACCCAAGGATCCAATCAACATCCTAGAAATTAAATCCCATACCCAATTAATCACATAAGCATGTTATCAATTTAAACACATAGCATATGATTCTACACTAAGTCTCTATCAAGCGAGACAAACCCATTGTGATCCTAATCACCTCCCACGTACCCAAAGTATTCGAACCTGGTACGCTCTGATACCAAGTTGTAACGCCCTCAAAATAATAACATAAATCCCAACAATACAGACATACTATGATATATAAAAAGTTCACATCTTTCCATTCATCAGAGTCTTATTACAAGAGTATTACATGTTAACAACAAAAGCAAATGCCCTAAGGGCTTACAGCTTTCCAAGTTAACACTTGGTTACACAAAAGTAGAGTGCTAACTCATTTACACATAAAGCCCTTGGCTTGAATTTACATGTCATACAATAAAAGGAAAGACGACCAAAAAGCCTGTCCGCCACTAGCCTCCCAAGCTAAGTCCTTGGAGGTGGCATACTTCCTGTACCTGAAAATGATGTTCCCATATAGGGTGAGCCACAGCCCAGTAGAAATATACTAAACCAATTATGAATATTGACTACAAGATTAACAGTTGATAGATGGCCAACACTTTTACGTTCGTTCATAACATAACACAGTTCCAAGACACTTAAGTCTATATTTCCTTTCCTTTCCATTTCTTTTACTTGCCATTTCATAACCTTGGCTCAGAACCTGGCCAAACATCACACATGAGACAAACACTCATGCCAACACTTTTCACTTCATCAAAGATAAACATAACAGTTATATCAATACTTCCAACGACAAGCATATCCGCTCTGTCAACGCTTCTAGATAAGCATACCCGCTCTATCTACGGAGTTCATCCCCTATCTCCTCCCAACAACATCCGGGTTTAGAGTTCATCCCCTATCTTCCCCTAAACCGTGGAGTACATCCCCTATCTCCTCCAACACAACACAATGCATATAAACAACAATTATATACATCACAAATCAACACAATTAATTATCCAAATTAATCAATCAATGTAATTAGGACATCCTCCATAATTAACATCACAACCCTTAGGTTCCAATTCCACTAATGTTTCAACATTAATTCCATGTTTATATACCAAACATGCTTCTAGGTTTATCATAGATAAAAAAACCCCCCAACTTTTGTAAAATTACACAATGGCCAAAGTTTTCCAAAATTTCACAACAACTTCCAACATATCAAAATGCTAAAATTGAAAAACAAAACTCATAAAGAGGAGTAGGGTATCCCTACCTCAAAGAATGAGCTCCAAAGGAGATGATGCCCAACACCCAACTTGCTCCAAAACCAAATTTGTTCCGATTAAAACGAAGCCCAAGCCACCCTCTATCTTTTTAACAAAGGCCTTAGGGTAGGAAATCACCCTAGGGTGGATCAAATCTTAGAGAGAGTGCAAGTGTAGAGAGAGGAGCTCTCAAAAACAAAGGTTTGAAGATGATAAAGTGTAGAAAAAGTGATGTTTAGTTCGTGCTGCCCTTGCTGATATAAACAGGCTCGCTCGAGCGAAGACCCCGTCGCTCGAGCGACCAGACACAAAAACTGGTCTCGTTCGAGCCAACAGTGCAATTTTTCGATTTGCACTACGACGCTCGCTCGAGCGAAGACGAACCAGCTCGCTCGAGCCAAGAAATGCAACCTTCAGGTCTGAGCCAGACGCAGTCGCTCGCTCGAGCGAAGCCACTCTGGCTCGAGCCACCAGACACAAAACCAACCCTCGCTCGAGCGACCAGCCAAAATTCTGGGCAGCAACACTTGGTTTCCAAACACAACCAACCTGTAACAAACCTGCCCAATACACCCTATAACTCAAATACAAAGTAAGAAAGGATGTAAACAAGACAATACTCAACTACCAACATCACGGACACATGTCCGGATCACTGTACAACAAGGGGTAAACCCGGGACCGCTATAATATAAGAACACACTAACAAAATCGATTGTGAACATACTCTAATCAACAGCAATGTAGGACCTATAACAGGGGACTATATGCCTTCCAAAACAATTAAAACTGATCATGGGACTAGAGATATCCAATAATTTTTTATTTTTATTTTAATAGATGATCCACTGAACGGACCTTACAATATGAACGTTTTCGAATAATTAAAAGTTGCTCCTCATAACTTGAGTTTTACAAAAAAAAATTTAATAAAATTGATATCTGTAAATTCGTTTTTTCAAGATCTTTCAAATAAGACTAATATTGAATATATATATATTAATATTTTTTTTGCGAAAGTAAAACACTCAAAATCGCCTTCCGCAGTTTCATATGCATAGATCTAAAAAACAAAACAAAATTTGTCCAAAATAGATTGCTAAGTGTAAAGTTATGACATGTTAAAGATGTAATGCCCACAAATGTTTGTTTTTTAAGTTTCAGGTATCTCTATCTGTCCAAATTGATGTATGCATTTTTCAATTTTGAAAACAAATAAATTAAAATATTTTAAACATATAAGTAAAAATTTATTAATTAAAATAAGTGGACAAATAGGTAAGAATATGAGAAGATATGATAAAATAAGTTGGACAAATAGGTTCAAAAAAAATTTACAAATAGAAAAAAAAAAATATTAGCATATATAAGTTAAAATAATTTGGATAGATCGATTTAAATATTGGGATAAATAAGTTCAAAAGAGTTGCAATATACATGGCTTAAAATAATTTGTATTGATAGATTAAAATAATTTGGACACATATATTAAAATTATTTGGATAGATAAGTTCAAATATTTGGACAGATAACTTCAAAAAATTTGGACAGATAGGTAAAAATATTGACATACATATGTTAAAATAATTTGGACACAAAAGTTAACAATATGGGGACAAACATTTTTAACAATATGGGAATAAATATATACAAAAAATTTGCACAACACTGTAAAAATATTAGTATACATGGTTAAAATAATTTGTAATATAGCGATCCCAGGTTTTACCCTTTGTGTACAGTGGTTCCGTAGATGTTAACAGTTGTTTAAATCTTTGTTTACATCCTTTCATACTTTGTATTTGAGTTATAGGATGTATTGGGCAGGTGTGTCACACATTGGTTGAACTTAGAACCAAAGGTAGTTGTCCCAGATTTTGGCCTGTCCGCTTGAGCGGGAGCTTTTGACGCTCGAGCGGGGTCTTTGTTGTAGCTTCTCCGCTCGAGCGAGGGTTTTGGCGCTCGAGCGGGAAAATCACCCTTCCAGTATTTCCTCTGCAGTGTTGTCCGCTCGAGCGGGGGAGTTGGGCGCTCGAGTGGGGGACCTGTCTGCAAAAGTTCTGAGAGTGTGCATCCGCCGCTCGAGCGGGGGAATTGGCCGCTCGAGCGGGAGTCTGTGAGTGCCGCTCGAGCGGGGGTTTGGGCCGCTCGAGCGGGGCGACTGGGTTAAAGCTCCGTGTTTTGACTTTTTGGAATCACTTTTTCACATCTCTTCTCTCTTACTTTTCCAAAAACACCATTGTTGAGTTTCTCACTCTAGAGCTCTACCTTCTCTCTAGGTATTGATCTAGTTGGAGTGATTTCCTCACCTTTGGCCTTTACAAAAAAGTTGTTGATCGTCGAGGGCTACCTTTTGATCCGAAAAATTTGTGATTTGGAGCATTTTCGTTTTCTTCATCTTCTTTGTTGGAGCTCAAACTTTGAGGTAGGGATATCCTACTCCTTCTTATGGATTTTGTCTTTAAATTTTGGCATTTTGATATGTTGGGTGTTGTTGGGTAGTTTTGAGGAAGTTTGGGGCCTTTTGTGAAATTTTACAAAAGTTGGGGTTTGTTTATAATAAACCTAAATGCAAGTTTGGCAAAAAAAAAATGAGATAGATAAAGGAATGTGGATGAAAATGGAACCTTAGGGTTGTTTTGTTAATTATGGGATTTTGCCCTAATTGGTTGATAAATTAATTTGAATAATTAATTTGAGAAATGAGGAATTGAATTAGAAATGTTGGAATTTGGAATGTATGGGATTAAAGGGTGTAGTTGAATTATTTATCGCTCACCAAATTTTACATGTTGACAACAAAAGTAAACGCCCCATGGGCTTACAACTTTCCAGAGCCAACACTTGGTTACAAGAAATGAGGTACTAACTCATATACACATTAAGCCCTAGGCTTGAATTTACATGTAATACGTCAAAAGGAAAATAACATCCAAAAATCTGACTGCCTCTAGCCTCCCAAGCTATGTCCTTGGAGGTGGCAGTGCTACCTGACCCTGAAAATGATATTCCCATAATATGGTGAGCCACAGCCCAGTAGAAATACACTAAACCAGCTATGAACAACGACTAAAAGATTAGCAGTTGAGTAGATGGTCAACACAGATACAGTCCACTTATATCTCATTACAATTACATGACTTACAAGTTTCATGTTACTTTTCATTTCTCCATTTTCAGTAGATAAGCATACTAGCTAAATTAATACATCAACAGATAAGCATATTAGCTATA